>JARQZJ010000122.1:6480000-7682500 GCA_030704895.1 Henosepilachna vigintioctopunctata | reverse complement strand
ATATTTTTCATCGTCTCGGCTTAGAGCATCCTTTGAAGGATAAATAGTCACCTCACGGGCAGAGCAGTTTCCAAATCCGGAAAGAACAAACGCGTAGCCTAAAATGTTGCGACTTCCTTCAGAGGTTGTCTGTTTTTCTTAGTTTTTCTTCTTGTGTTTTTCACCTCAGGTTCCTACAACTAGAACTTGGCTACGCCGTTCTGATGAGAGCCAATAAGCTCGAAACACGTGTCAGCGGCTTCTACTAATCTTGCGGGATATGCCGATAATCTTCATTTTCATTTTATATATATATATATATATATATATATATATATATATATATATATATATATATATATATATAAACACATAAAACTACAATATCATAAGACGTTATAGATTTATGTATTTGAAAATATGCAAGATCATTTCTATTTTATTCCTAAATTTACTATGATATCGGTTTCAATATTCTATTCGGAATACAAGAAGATGGATATTTAGAAATTTGAAATTTTTTCGTAATGTGTAAAAATTGTAAATTATTTAAAATTCTCCATTTCGAGTAGCAGCCCATGAAAAAATCAGGTTGAGCACGCCACTGCTCACAATGGAATTTTATAAGTCTTGCTTTTTCGTGCTTTTGTGATGTGAAAAACGTTGTGTAACAGTTTTGTTAACTGTTATATTTGGCAGAAAAATTATTCAATTTCTGTGGGGTAATGAATGAGAATATTGCGTTTCCAGTCGCTTTTTGTTGGAAAAACGATAAACTTAAGGCACTTTCAGTTTATGAAGAGTATATTTATTGATATTTAGAGTAAAAATGATTGGTTAGTACTGTCTCTGAGTTGTTATTTGAGTTGATTATTTTCACTATAGTTTTGATGATAAATTCAATAAAATCGACGCCCATCTGATTTTGAATACAAAACGTATAAAACAAAGAAAATTATACCAACTAGATTATTTAGGGGAAAATCTGAGTGAGATACTGACTAGAACATCCCTTTTAGTCAGAAATGATGTAAACTAGTTGTCAATTAAACAATTCCTCTCCACAAAAGAACACCACCATTTCAGTAATTTAATAACTTCGTTTTGTGCTTGAGAAACGTCTGAATCCAAAACCCCAATGTTTTTATGTTGCGAACGCATGATAAGTGATACACTGAGTAATATGGAGATAATTGATGCCCCAGTTGTACGATAAATAAACTCCGTGCATTACGGCACGATATTTGATATGTTTTCAGCAATTAGCGTGATTGCTTCAGTGGTGTAATAAAGTGGAATAAAGGCAAACTACGTCTTGTGTTCGCCACTGAGTTTGAAGTGTGCAGCTATTAGGAAACCACATTAATTTCTTGAATAATAACATCATTTGCGTGAAATATTACGTCCCATCTGATAATCAGAATTGCTTTGGTGATACCTGAACTTATACGTTCATGCAAAGATGGCGATAGTTGAATGTGAACATAACATTTACAATATATTTTTGAAGATAAAGAAGTATGAAAAATTAGATAACTGACAGAAAATATATTGATGGAGTTAGTTAGCTGATGTTTGAATGAAAATACATTCAGTATTCTAAAATAATTGGTAATGGAAAGATATCATAAAAAGCCACTAAATTGTTGAATCGGAGCTTATAATCAAATGCAAGAAATATTTGTCGAGCAAAACAATTTTCATAGAAATAAGATTGGTACATTTAAAATATTTTATGTTGAGTATAACAAGTATATATTATAATTATTATTATAACGATGGTTTCCAATGAGGAGAGCCATTGAACTTGAATTCCCAATTATTAGGACATTTGCTTCATCTTTTTCGACTCCCAAAAACGCTTCATCCTCTATGAATGCTCTTTCTTCCGTTCATTTGTCCATTTTATTCCAGGTTGGCGATTTTATTTTTGCTCAAACTTCACATGTGCGATTTTATAGCGACACTCAGTGCAATCTTCGAGATTTTTCATATTGATCTGTTGTAGATCTTTTTGGACCTCTTTTAGTCACTCTGTTCCGCCTTTACTCTTTATAATTATATCGAGTAGTTTCTTCAGTATTCTGGACTGATTTATTCTGTAGACATGTGCATAGAACTTTGCTCGTCGTTTTTTGATTTCTTCTGTTATCGTATTTGTCTTTTGATTGAGTTCATTCTGAGGTCATTCCATCCATATGCCGTTTCTATTGATTGACCCGTGAATCTTTCTGAGAATTTTTCGTTCTTGGTTCTCTATTTCTCTAATTCTTGAATAAGCGTCAATAACCATTGTTTCAACTGCGTAGATCGCTTCTAGAAGAATCGTTGTGTTATAATGCCTCAATTTGGCGCACCTCCTTGTTGTTGATCTATTTATCTAATTCTTGATTGACCGTTAAGAACCATTGTTTCAGCTGCGTAGATTGCTTTTGTTAATCAGATCATAAATGAAAAAGTTATGCCAATTCAAAGACTCACGTTGAACAATTGTTAAATTATCTCGTCTTTCCCTGTTCAGTAGCATTGAGTGAAACCCCTAAACTTCTTATATAGACCTATACACTATAGGACCCTCTGATATTGAGCGCTTAAATAACAAAAAATATGAATTTGCTAAAGAAGCCACATCTACAGACGAATTTCTGAGGTGTTTGAATGAAATGTCTACAAAGTCTCTACGTACCTTCACTGATGTTGTCACTAGAAAGGGATCTAGAATGCTCGAGACAGTTTATACGTCATTTCTTCGATAGAGGGAGCACACGTCATCAGTTTACCAACTAATGTTCTCCTCGTTCTAAAGTTAGGAACTAGGGGCGTCTGAAAGTCATCGATTCTTCATTGTTTGATTGAATATCACTGAGAATTCCTAATGAGAATGAAACAATTGTATGGTATTTTCATTCAACGAGTTCGATGGTTTTTCGAAACGCACTTCATACACTCTCGAAGGTGATAAGTTCTCGTTGACATTTGTGTAGACAGCTCCATGAGAGTTTCATTTGAAATATTTCGATTAAGAGTCTCAGTATTGACTAAATAATATAGAAGATTCGTGAATCTGAAATATATATATATATATATATATAGTTGATTGTTTAACGACTGTAGATATGTATTTTCAGTGTTTAATTGGGATTGCAGTCTAGGACAGGAAAATCAGTTACCTCTTTAGTATTTTCCAAGCTTTCGAAAATGTTTATTTTCTTCTTCAGGGCTAAAATAGTACAAAAATTAACAGTTTATATAGCAAGGCACTATAAAAAGTTTTTTCTTACAATTACTGTGAAGTTAGTCCGAAAGTACATTAGTTTTTTGAATTTTGAAAATAAGTACAATCCAACCCAATGCATTTGGGAACACTTGTACTTATTTTCAAAATTCAAAAAACTAATGTACTTTCGGACTAACTTCACAGTAATTGTAAGAAAAAACTTTTATAGTGCCTTGCTATATAAACTGTTAATTTTTGTACTATTTTAGCCCTGAAGAAGAAAATAAACATTTTCGAAAGCTTGGAAAATACTAAAGAGGTAACTGATTTTCCTGTCTAGACTGCAATTCCAATTAAACACTGAAAATATATATATATATATATATATATATATATATATATATATATATATATATATATATATATATATATATATATATATATATATATATATATATATATTCAATCCAATTGTTTGTGTTTCACTAGAATTAAATCTCAGATAGGATGAGTGGAAGATATATAACTCCAAATGATTTTAAATCGAGCAATTCAGTTGAAATTCGCTGTTGAACTGTAGATGCATTATTGTCTGTTTTGCTCTTTATTCATGAAAAGATGATTTTTCAGCGATCTCTTGAAGCCAAAGCTTGAACGGCTATATAATCTATAATAACGCGAACGTAATTTGGGATTGATATTACAATAGCGTAAACCAAGTTCGATAAGTTGGCTACGATTCGAGATCGAAATGAGTTAATTAAGTATTCAGAAGCGGCTTTGTTGTCGGTGCTCTGGATAAATATACCTGATTTGTTGTACAACTGGTCTCCTCACTTTTTATTTTCGTCGAACCGTTGAATTATTCGTTCGAATTTACCGACTGCCCCATTGTGTAGACGAGATAACAACATAATCCAAATATAAAGTCGGATCATGCGTGAAGTTGAAATTGAACACGATATGCCTGTTTTCAATCAGGCGTAATTAGAATATGTAAAACCTATTCCCAATTTTTCATAATACCTGAAAAAAGAGATTTTTCGTACAATGTAAGAGACTAACTGAACTGAATTACCTTCATTCTTTGGGGAGAATGAACTGAATTTTGTATAACTTGAATGACAAGTATAAGTATGGGTATGGGTTCTCTACCAATCAATCGATATGTATTGATTTGACGTGAATTATGTGAAACATGAAATCAGAGAAGATAGGGGAGTAGCATCACCATAGTAGTCATGGGACTCGTGTTAAGAAAGAAGGGTTGAGGAAGTATTCAACGAGACTCCAAGGCACTAGTTAACACCTCATCATTATTAGTCAGTCAATCAGACATTCATTCCAATGGGGCATCAATCCGTACAGGTGACCTGCCTATTTCTACTCCATAATTTCTTTCATGCAGGCCAGGAAAATTGAAATGAGTTTTTCTATCCACACATTCAGAAGAAAATTCTATTTCTTTCGTTTTGATTAGACGAGGTTCACTTTCTAGACGCTAGGGATGTATCCTTCATCAGAGTTTCGGTCCTAATGAGCGAATCTTTTCTATGTCCCGTGACCCTTGCAATCACACTCTGATCGCTCATAATTATAACGTTCGAGTTTTCAGAAAAAAATTATTAAAATTATTAAAATAAGAATTCCAATGGTGATGGAAAAACCCTATATAAATAAATCTTTCGCTTATAATAAGGATTCGATATGATATGCTTTCGATATATGCATATAGGATACTACTTTGTGTGTCATTGAGTCGGCGTGTAAGGGATCTGAGGTTACTTTGCCAAAATCTTTTCTTTGTTCAATGCATTACAATAGCTTGGCCGGTACTGGAGTTTACTGTTCTTATCTGGAAGTTATATAACACACAAAATAGAAAACCACTTAAAATTCAATACCTCAATTGGTTATAGAACGTATGCGTCGATGATTTTCGGTATTTGTTTTATGTGACGTAAAGGGTATAAAGAAAAAAACATTTCTTTAAAAAACCAAAGAGTTTGGAAAACTCTTTGTTCGACGAACCTTAGTGGCAACTGAAACTGATGAATGTATTTCGGTTGAGTAAAACACATCTACTCAATATATCAGCCGTTATAGTTGAAATATTTGATCGAAATATAGTTGACAAGTATCAGGGAAAACGTATTTTGTACTAGTTTTCGAGAACCTGGAAGACTGATCACGTTTAAAAACACTGAAATCGCATTTAAAAACGTGCCTGTGAGAGACGTTTCTCTGCTTCACCTTGGTTTCCCGTTTCCACTTTGCCAGCATGTTTGAAAAGACTGCGACTCCGACATTTTGTTAACGATTTGTTCTGCCATGAATTGTCGCACAGAGGATTCAGTATGAAATTCGTGAAAATCATTATGTGAAATACGAACTTTACGTAAGATTCCCAACATTTAGTGAATAATCACCGCAATTTTACTTTGTAAAGAAAACGAAACGAACGTTGTTTCACGTTTTTGCACGTGCACGTTAATCATTTTCAAAGGCATCGTTTTAGTGATATTGCAGTCTAATTGGGGGAGTATTGTGCAGATTCAGGTTGCAGTATTTCATGAGCGTTCTTCACCGTGTACGGTTAAGAAAATTCAAAATGAATTCCATTTATATACGTCTCGGAATGAGAACATATTGCTAGCTGAAACTAACGGCTCAAGGTGGAAATTGTAATTCTTCTGCTATGATATAAATTACATCCAGTGGAGATGAAGAGTAATATGCGGTACAAGTCGGCACGACTTAGACTGAACACTTTGGTTTTTATTCGGAACACTTGTGTGACGATACAGGTATGAACTCCGACTTCATTAAGTTATTATTTGAATCGGTTATTTACCAAAGGGAATAAGTCAGTATTTTTAGGATTTTCAAGAACTTACACCCAGAAACTAAAATAAAACAGTCATTATATTACAAGATATTCAAAGAGTTGTATGATTTGCACTTTGGTCGACCTCAAGTTGATGTGTGTTGTGAGTGCGAACGACTCAATATCAGAATAAATTCAACTGTCCTAGGAAAACGGGCTATCATGGCAGCAAAGGCTGAATTAGCAATCCATAAGAAACGAGCAACAAAATTCTATGCAAGTATCCGTGAAGTAGATAAAAATGAGTTGAAATGAAGAAGATGCATTAGGCTTATTTTTTGATTATGTGCAAAATATATCACTCCCCTGCATACCAGTTCAAGAGATGTTCTATTACCATCAAGAGATGTTCTATTATCATTATAGCCATTTTGTATTAAGGCCAGCTTACTCCAAAAAACGTAATTTTTTCAATATATTTCATTTATAATACAAAACATGTTGAGTAATCAATTTATTTAGGTACATATGAAAGCACATATATAAAATTACTTGAAAAAAAGCAGAAAATGGCTGCTGAAACCCATCTGAATCGAAGATGAATGACATATTTCTTGGAAAAGAATTATCTGAAAGCGAAAACAAAACGGTTTCATGTTCTGTATCGAATTGGCTATGACCTCAAGAAGAATGAAAAATTTTCAATGAAAACAAAACCAATTGGCGGACTTTTGAATTTTATTTACCCTTTTTTCACTTTTAATTGTTTATAACTTTTTTAAATAATAATGAATATTTCTGATTCTGCTTGAGGCCATAGCCAAACATCTAAAGAGTAAAATGCCGTTTGGTTCATATCGATAAATGCAATAGTTTTGAAATGAGAGTGTAATTCATGCGAAAAAACGTGGTTCGGAGAAAAATCGTAAAAAAGTGAATTTTACTCACATATCCATTCCAGCTTCATAAACAACTCCTTCCTGGTCTTCGTAAGCATCATTCTGAAGAATTCTTGCATTTCTCAAAGCAGTTCAACAAAATAACAAGACAATAACAATAAAACAAAGAACAAAACAATAAGACGACCCGAAGGCATGCAGAAGCTGCCGCAACCGAAGGCGTTCGAGCGGCCGGATTTACTGCAGCGCTCCCTAATCTGTTATACCTGCTTCTCGGTCTTGCTGACCTTCGGGACTAATTCTTTACTATTTCTACGAGTATATAGTAGTATGTGTGGCCCGAACAGATCTGCAAAATATTTATAGGTTGTCTTTGTAATATGTATTCATTCTTGATAATGCTGTTAAAGGCGAAACTAGTCGAATAAAGAATTGTTCAGTCAGTGATTTTTAGACAAGTTTTTATTATTACCTCTCATTTAAAAGTAAAGTTCATGAAATTATATTGAAATGTGAAACTTACTCAATAGAGGAATTACTTGATTTTTGTAAAACAGCGGGAAACATTGCTATTTGATAAGTATCTTAAGTTATTTCTTATGTGTCGTTCTGTGAATAGAATATTCAATTTCATCGATTGTTGAATTTTGTTCGCGAAAAGTGTATTAATAATTTCCATCGTAAATGAAAACGCCTTATAACTAAAGCTGAATCTCTGCGAAATATATTGTACATATATGAATATATAATGAAACGGTTAATTTATCTTCTGTTTATTATAAAAATTTCAGTTGCATAGGGAATGGTCTTAACCTAATAACGGAAATGAACAAACGTTTGTTTATTAATAAGTTTATTAAGGTGTTCACAACAGCTGATGTTTCATCACTCTGTTAGTAATCAGTTAAAAGAATTCTCTCTGTATCTGAGGAAAGTTGGTCACCGGATTTCTACTTTGACTTCTGGTCAGTTTTGATATATCAATGCGGCGCGGCGTGTAGGTAATTTATTTAAACATCTATTGAGGACAAAGAGACAACATTTCGTCCTATGATATCTGACAGAATGAAGAGCTCCACTTGTTTTTAGTGTGCCAGAAATGTGAATTTTCAAAGAGAATAATATTATCCACTAAAGGAATGGGCTCTTTTTTATCTCGTATATCAAATAAACGAATTGCGTGGACAAAAACTGAGCGTGAAATCCGAATCAAATTACGTTGAATATGAAATATATTTCCACTTAGACTGACTCTTGTTCGTTGGTAGAAATTAGTATTACTTACATATTGAAGGATTCAATTTCGCTTCGAATTCGTTCAAGCATTAATTCAGGGATCTTAATTTTCACTCTTATCTGAAAATGAGAGCATTTAGATCTATTTTTGGATTTTATTTTATTTCCAAGGTTTCACTCTACCTCATATCAATTCATCGCAGACCTGCTGAATTGAAACTAATCATTTCACCCGAAACCTGCAAGGAAAAATCAAGGTTGATTATTCCAGATTCTTTCGCATACAAGCTACGTAAATAATAATGAAATGAAAGTTAATTCGAATTTTTGAACTGGAAGAAGAAATTCAGGTTGGAAAATCGCTGTCTCTCTATTGTCTTGAGGTTGTTCTATTTATGTTGTTTCATTCTTTTGTGAAAAACTAAAGGACCAATTGTAAGAGCTAAGGCTCAGGAAAATATTCATCGACGTTCCAATATTGAATGCCATTTGTAGTTGGCCCGTACATAATTCAACAAGGCAAGGATAACATTGCAGAAAGGACCAAAAAAACTCAATGCAAAATTTCCACACAGAGACAGGCATCTTTTCGCTGTTTTTTTACCTGATTCTGGAGGAACATTTTACAAGTAAGCAAGCAATTACTAGCGATGACTTCATTCAAAGTATGAGAATCAAGGGTGATAAAATGACGTATATAACATAAATAGTCGATCAGTCCCTCATTTGTGTTGTTCTACTTTCATGTAACGTATAAATTTTTACTGAAACATACCCAAGAAATTATTCCGACAAATCCAATCAACATGAAAATCATTAAATGAATTTCTGAAATTCCAAATATATATATCAAACAAATGTCGTTTTAATGACCACTATGTTCATGAATGCACTAGAAATTTATGCAGTATTAGTATTTAACACTTCGAATAAAACTTTTCACATTACTTAAAGCTAATTCATAAATAAATGGGATTCACTTCTTTTTGTTTTTGTCAGTGGCACCCCTTGGCGACGTCGTTGGTCGCCCTGCATTGGTGTTGTATTGGAATTTCTCTTATCGGCAGGTTTTAATATCTGGAAACTACACATCAGGGTATCATCCACAGACATCATTGCTCCTGCATTGTCGAATTCTCCACAATAATTTGGTGCACTGAATAAGGTGAAAAGTTGTCGTTTGGCAAAAAATTCATATCCTTCCTCTACAACCTGATGTGCTCGACAAATCAGATCAAAGTCATGTTTATGTGAAAATTGGCTCACAACCTCAGCTCCAAAGCTAAAACTCACTTCTCTATCATTTTAACCCCATCCATTTTGATCTTTATCAGGATCTGACCAAAGTAAATCACTCAAAAGACCCTGATCCGGTACCTCAGTAGGTCGCATTATTCTACGGATTTGTTCCATCGACTGTAAATTTGGACTTAGACCCCCATGACAACAGAAGATTTTCTCATCTATAATAGCTGCTACAGGAAGACAATTCAAACAATTCGTGAAGGTTTTCCATAATTTAATATTATACCTTCTTTTACATTCATCATAAAATCCATAGATTCTGTTGATTGAAGCACATTCATGGGTACCACGGAGTAAGAAGATATTCTCAGGATATTTTATTTTATAAGCAAGCAATAAACATATTGTTTCCAGTGATTGTTTACCATGGTCAAATAGTCTCCCAAAAACAAATAATTTGACTCTGGAGGAAATCCTCCATATTCAAACAAACGTAACAAGTCATAATATTGGCCATGGATATAGCCACAAATCTGCAACGGAGCTTCCAGTTCAAGAAGAATCGGCTGAGATGAAGATATTTCTCTAGATTTCAGACATAATCCCTTGAGTTCAGTTTCAGTTAGATGAAAATTTTTTCCAGGTCTTGATTCACGCACTTCCAAAAGGCGGGCTATTATACTATCTATATTCAATTTGTCTGCTTCTGCCATGATATATATTATTTTATTAGATTTCTATCACACTTATTTAATTGCGAATATATAAGATGGTTCAGATTTGGATTTTTTTTGGATGGTTGGATTTGTCAAGAGCCTTTAATAACATTTGCACTTCTCTTTTATGATTCTACCTGGGAGAACAATCCCTCCGGTTGTTGAAATACGAGGTATGTTCAAAAAAAGGCCGAATTTCGAATTTTCGCGGACTGTGGTGCACATTCGATTATCAAAATTTTTTTTCGTTATGTTGACACACATACATTTCTTATTTGTTGAAATTATCGAACATTTGGAATCAGTAGTTTGTTTTTGACGCCTTAAAAGGTTAATCCCGCTTTCATGTGTTCTTCGATTTCTTACTTTTGAAAAACATGGATCGAAGAATTGAATTTTACATTAAAAATTAAATAAGGAGCTCCACCGCACTTAAAATGCTGACACTGTCATTCGGCGAGTCTAATTTGCCCTCAAAAAAGTGGTCTATTCGCTTTACAGAAGGTCCAGAAGATGTTGTTGACGTTGAGCGTCCTGGAGTTGCAACCACGTCAAACAAAAAAACATCGGAACAGTAAAGAAAATGGTTATGGAAAACCGTCGAATCAATAGTGGGTAAGTTGCAAAGGATGTTGGCATATCAATTAGCTCATGTTCTGTAATTTTCTCGAATGTTATGGACATGAAACATGTATCAGCAGAGTTTATTCCGAAATTGCTAAATTTTGAGCAAAAGCAACGTCGCATTAGTATCCCTCAGGAGTTGTTGATTGACGTCAACAAAGATCCACATTTGCTCAAAAAAGTCATAACTGGTGGAAAAACGTGGGTATATCGTTATTACGTCGAAAGCAAGGCCCACTCATCCCAATGGAAGCGGCAGAAGAGCCAAGACTGAAGAAGCCACGCCAAATTCGATCAAATGTGAAGTTTTTGCTCACTGTTTTCCTTCCTACAAGGAAGTTATGCAACGTTTACGTGAAGCAATACAGCTCAAACGATCGGCATTGTAGGAAAACAAATCATAGATTCTGCATCACGATAATGCACCAGCTCACTCATCAATGCTTGTTCGTGATTTTTTGGCCAGAAACACCGTAATCATTATAACGGTATCATCCGTATTCACCAGATTTGGCTCCCTGCAAATTTTTCCTATTTCTAAAACTGAAGAGACCAATGAAAGGAAAACGTTTTGCCACAATTTATGAGATGAAGTCGAAATCGAAGAACGAGATGATGGCCATAGCAACATGCGCATTTGAGAAGTGATTCGAGAATTCGAAGAAGCCCTCACATGAGTGCATAATATCTGAGGAGGATTAATTTGTAGGCGAGAAAATGGATATTGATGAATAAAGACATACTTTTCGAAAAAATTGAAAATTCACTTTTTCTTTTGAACAAACCTCGTAGATGCCTTCTATTATGTTTAGAAACTATGAATTTGAAAATTAATACACTAGAAGTTTCACTGAATATATTAAAAACTCTGCATATGTTTCGGGTGGTTAATCCATCATCAAGAGTATACAATATTACTGTAATTTGTAATCAGTTATCAGTAATATTGTATACTCTTGATAATGGGTTAACCGCCCGAAACATATGTATAGTTTTTAATATATTCAATGAAACTTAAGTCAAATGTGTTAATTTTTAATTTTATAGTTTTTAACATAATGTTTCACCAAGAGATAAGTGAAACCTCCGTGTCATTTTTATTATGTTTAGATACTCGCCCAGTGTTCGAAGTCTCGTTAAAAAGACGAACTTGAAAAGAAAAGCTCACATTTCTTTTTCGGTTTCAAACTTTTCAGCAGACTGTGAAAAGTTCGATATTCCTCATTATTTGCATTTATGTTACACTGATGAAGTCACCATTTTTACTTCATGATACGCTTTTCGAACTAACGTGTTGTTTCACTTCATCTAACTTTTCAATTCAATTTTTAACTAGGTTTCATCTGAACTTGTAGACTTTCATCTTGGCATACATTTTGTAAATATCCTTTTAAAATCTTATTCGCTAGAAAAATCTAGAACGAAAGGTTTTTACTCTGAAGGCAAATATTTACTCGAAAGAGTTTTTGTAATCGCTGGGTTTCCGGTTTGAATATCGAATAGTTCAAATTATCAGCTTCATTCCGTGTGATTATAACGTCGGTGGTTAGGTTCTTTCTTGTTTTGATAGGATGAGAGATCTTAGTAGTCTTCAATCAAAAAGTCTCCTTCATTCCACACGTCACACAACTTATTTTATCTGCCTCGAGAAATATTGATTCTTTATATGGCAAATATTTCGATAATTCTTCAACATTTATAAGAGTATTTAATGTCTTAATCCGTAGCAAATTGTAGAATTTTAGCATTATTTGGCATCCTATTTATACTTGCCATCAATACCATTTTGAGGCCATTCGGAGAAGGTTCTTGAAATTCTTAGCGAGGATTAATTTCATATACAGAGAAGAGTCAATCATGACGAATTATGAAGTCGATTCAGTTCACTCTCATTGAAGGACAGGAGAGAAAATTTATTACTCAATTTTTTTTACAAATTACTGCACAACAGTATTGATTGTCCTCCTCTCTTGTCCGCTTTGGAATTTTGAGTTCTCAGTCAAAATTGTCATATCACAGATTTCACCTAGAAACCTAACGACCAACTCGCTAATACAATCCTCCAATTGGTTCATGGAGTCTACATTCAATACAGTTGATAATAAATGTGACTTCACTTTGACTCCATAATAGTTATTATTAGAAGTTATGTCAACAAACGAAATTGACTGAAATGAATTCAATAAGATTGACTTCTTTGTAATATTTCAGTCAATTTTATCATTTAGTTATTAACTACTTGTTTAGTTCTTTGAGATTTGATTGAGCTCTTCGTTATATTTCCTGTCAATTTATTTATTTAGTTATTATTCAACGTTATGTTATTATTTGCTGTAATTGTGTAATTTGCCTGTTGAGAATAAAGAATTTATTATTATTATTTCACTTCCGTTTTTCTATAAGTATCCACTTGTTAGTCAAAATGATTTTAATAGTATTCTGAGTTACTTTCTATTTGTTGAAAATAGGTTATTTCGATATATTTAGAATGAAAATGACTGTGATAATTACACAATACGTTACGAAGTCGAATCATTCGATTATTTTGATCCCGATAGATCAGGAAAATGAACTCATTCATTGAACAACAGAAAAACTGAAAATGTTCTCGTGTTTTTTTTTCGAATTCTATTGAAAATATAGCCGACCCATGAATTATTCTGGTATTCTCACCTATCCTTTTAAGCAGTTTTTTAAAATTTGAATAGCTCGTAAAAATGGAAAACGAAACCAAATCTTTGTATACATATGAAAATTAATATACTTTCTTCAAATGCAATTTCTATTACATATATATATATATATATATATATATATATATATATATATATATATATATATATATATATATATATATATATATAATCTAGCCTTTCAATATAGTTGATTGAGTAGGGAGATACGTGTTGAAATTCCATGCCAACTTATTGATAAATTGAACACAATTTTAAAAATTTCAGAAATATTTCATGTTTCCACTACAATATTCTTTAGGTACACAATACCTTCATCAGGTGGATATAAACTGAGTACAACACTTTTTGACTTTGACATAATGTTTATTTGAGTACCATAATACATTTCATACCTCTACGTCTCAATGAAAAGGAAGAAGTAGAGTTTAGTGACACTGAAGGTGTCCTAAGTCTTGATGAGACTTTACAGTCAAGGTTTAAGATATCTACATTTCAGTTTGTCTTGCATTTTAATCCTGGTCTTCTCGAAGCACCAATCTGGGCCTCTTGTGTTTCCAAGTGGCATCTTCTTCGTAGTTCCCTAGTGTTGCTACCAGGGGGTTCGGGTTGTCCGGAAGTGCAGCAAACGTTCTCGCTGCAGTCGCCCTGATCGTCTCCATAACACTCGGCATTACGAGGTCTCGGTGAATCTGAGAGTTTCTCACATACCAAGGTGCGTCGATGGCCATCCGTAGAGACTTGTTCTGCACAACTTGAAGTTTGTTGATATGACTTTTGGCTGCATAGCCCCATACAGTTGAGGCGTAGGTCATCGTCGGTCGAATTATCGTCTCATACAGACGTATCTTCGTGGCAGCACTGAGCTTACTCCGCCTGTTGATGAGTGGGTAGATCTGGCTCTGCGCTGCTTTGGCTTTGGCTGTGCAGTGGTCTATGTGGGACTTCCATGTTAGCCTTCGGTCTATGATGACTCCCAGGTATTTCGCCTTGTCTGTCCAGGGAATAGGTGTACCGTTCAGCTGAATTTCTCCATCCGGTCGGTGTTTCCGCTTGCTCAGGAAGAGCGCCTTGCTCTTCTCGGGATTCACAGTGATACGCCAGGTCGCTAACCACTCTTGCAAGTTGTCAATGGCCTGTTGTAGTCTCCGCGTCACCGTGTTGGGCTGGCTGGCTCTGGCAAATATGGCGGTGTCGTCGGCGAAGAGGGCAAGATTGGTCCCCTGGGTCTTCGGCACATCCCTCGTGAAAAGGCTGTAGAGTATCGGTGAAAGCACCGAGCCCTGAGGCAGTCCTGCCTCCATCATGCGCTCCGTAGAGTGGGAAATGCCAACGCGGACTCTGAAGTGTCTTCGTTGTTGGTATGATGCTATAAGTTCAACCATGGCATTTGGGATTTCTGCTTCAAGTAATTTGAATAGGAGTCCTTCATGCCACACCTTGTCAAACGCTTTGGAAACGTCGAACATGGCGACTCCAGTTGACATCTTCAGGTTGAAGCCCTCGCTGGCAAATTCCACTAGACGCAGCGCCTGATGCACTGAAGAAGTTCGTGGCTGGAATCCGAACTGCTCGTCAGGGATGAGGTGGTTTTCTCCAACGAGTTCCTTGAGCCTTGATAGGATGATGCCTTCTGCTATTTTCGACAGACTTGGGAGGAGGCTAATCGGACGGTAATGCTGCGGGAATGCAGCGGCTTTTCCAGGTTTCTGAAAAACAATTACGTCTGCGCTTTTCCAACGTGTTGGAAAGTAGCGCAGACGTAATATCGCATTAACTATGGAAGTAAATTGGCCGATAGCTCTTACCGGTAATTGTTTCAGGGCCCTGTTGGAGATGCCGTCACGTCCTGGCGCTTTCCTGGTCTTGCTTCTATTGATGCGATGCTGTATTTCTGTTGTTGTGGTTGGGCGGATGCCTCGGTCGTCCTCGCTTCTCAGTCTCCTCGAAACCTCGTTTTCTATCCGTTCCATGTTGTCCAGATCGGCGTCTTCGTAGTTCACTCGAAATTGGGTTTCCAGATAATCTGCGAAAGCCTCTGCTTTCTCTGCTTCTGTATAGACAAGTCCTCTTTCGCCGTGTATGGGTGACATCGGCATGTATTTGTTTCGAAGAATTTTGGTCATCCTCCAGAGAGAATGATCCTCCTCTTCTAGCAAGTCTAGCTTAGCGTTCCATTGGGCGTTTTGGTGGTCCAACAGCGCCTGTTTGGCTTCTGCAGCAAGTCTTCGGTAATCTCGCAGGTGATCTGGATCCCAAGTTCGTTGGTGTCTTCTCCTTGCCCTGTTGCGGTTCCTGATGATCTCACGAACTTCCTCTGGTGGATTGTTGCGGTGAAGTGGCTTCCGTTGCTCGCGGCTACAAGCCTCAATCGATCGGACGATTGCTTCCTCGAAGGCTTCAATTGCGAATTCGAGTTGATCTCGGGTTCGCAGTGGCGGAAGCGGAGGAAGCGTCTCGTTGATGTGATTCTTGAATGCTGCCCAGCAAGTTGTCTTCATCTGTGTCTCGTATTCTTCGTCGGGGTCTGCACCTAGAAAGAGTAAAACAGGATTATGGTCCGATGTTAGGTCACTTACCGAGGTGATTCTGTAAGGAAGTGTTACTTCCTTAAGGATCGCGATGTCCAGCACGTCTCCTAGGCCTAGGACGCTATGGTGAGTAGGTTCAGGTGGTCCGGCAATTACCAAATCTCGGTCATCGGTGAATGCACGGAGAATATTCCCAGATGGGTTTGCTCTCCTTCTGTTCCATGACTGATGTTTGGCGTTGAGATCGCCTGCTGCAATGGTTGCGGTGTTGCTACTGAAGATTGTGTCCAGGTCGGACTCCAGAAGACGTCGATTTGGAGGGTTGTACACCGATACGAGCCTGAGCATTCCTATCGATGCGGTGTTGATTTCTACGGTCGTCGCCTCCATGTTCACCAACTCGCCTGTGAGAGCTACATGGTGGTCCAGGTGGGATTTGACGTAGATGGCAGTTCCGCCTCCTCGACGGTCTTGTCTGTCTTTCCTGTAGGACACGAAATTTCTGATCTTTTCAGTGTCCGCGGCCCTGAGGTGGGTCTCGTTCACTAAAATTACATCAATTTCGTTCCTCGCCGCGAATTCTTGCAGTTCGGCCCTTTTCTCACGTAGTCCGTTGGCGTTCCAAAAAGCGACGTGTAGCGATTTCGGCCTATAAGTTTGTCTGGGCATTAAGGAGAGAAGGTAGCGCAGATGTCAGGAATGCATTGGAAGATTCCAATCATTATTTCTGGTAGGGTTGTTGAGTTTGTCAACACGGTGCACATCTTCTGTAGAACTGCCTTGAATTTCTCGATGTTGAATGTTGAGAACATTTCGAACGTCTTGCCGAAATTTGTAGGGTCCGGGATTCCTCTCCTCTCCACAGGTTTTGGGGAAGTTTTCGGTGCCGCTGGAGATGATTTCTGGGCTGTTTTACCCTTCAGGGCCTGGGTATAATTGAGTCCTGATGTAGAGGGCTTCTCTTGTGCTGTAGGTTCGGCCTGAATTTCTACGCTACTTCTTGGAGGTTTTTCGGTGACTGTGGCTTTCGGTTGACGTACGTTTGATTTCGTCGTCGGGTAAGCTGCGCAGCCTTTGTAATTGGCCGGATGTGGTCCTCCGCAATTTGCGCAGACTGCCGGCTCGGTCCTTGGCTTGGTGCACTGAACGCTGTGGTGGGGCCCTCCGCATTTGACACACCTTGCGGCAGCGTGACATCTGGACTGTCCGTGGTGGAATCTCTGGCATTTGTGGCACTGGCTGGCTCCTGGTTTGCTCTTCGGAGATTCAACTCGGACAGCAAGTCGGTTGACGAATTTGACGTCGAAGATCTTCTTCGCTTCGACTGTTCTCTCTAATGTCACCAGGAAGAGTGGCATCGGCTTCTTCTGAGCATTCGTCATTTTGCTCACTGTCTTGGCGGGAAGGTTCTGGTTCTTCAGATCTTCCAGGATATCCTCGGGTAGTGTCTCGAAGGGGAGATTTCTCAGCACCACCTTCAGGGGTTTTTCCTCAGGCAGGGCGTAAGTGTGGTACTCCACCTGTAAACAATCAAAAAGACGTGTTATACCTCGGTAGTCGTTGATAGACACGGGGTTGATACTTATCCCGTCCTTGATGTTTTTGGCTTTAGTGAAACAAAGCCTGGCGTCCGAAATTTTCCTTGAAATGTTCATCCATTTCGATTTATCCCGGAGAACAATCGGTGGAGGCGAACGCTCTTTCTTCACGTCCTTCGGTGGCGATGGCAGATCCGGGTCGTCGAGGTTCTGTAATGCCTCGAATCTGTTCGACGTGGCCGTCGGTAATATTCCTGCCTCGGAGGTTTTCCTCCGTCTTGCAGGCTCGGTGGAGGTTCCAGGGGGTGGCGTCTTTGTGGCTTGTCGCTTTCTGGTCGACTGCCGGGGGATTTCTTCGACGGTGACTTCCATGTCACTCGATTCGCTGTCGCTGCTCTTTGCTGATATTTCCTTATCCTCAAGTGATTTCAGGAATTGGAGGGCCTCTTTTGCCTGGTTCATTCGCTGCGTGTCCCAGGTCTTAATTACCTCCGATATCTGTAGAGAAATATTGTCCATGGTTGTGTTTGGGGCACAACCATAGACTGGACTGAGATCTAAAACTTATTGAGACGGAGTAATTCCGTATTCCGACAACTTGGCTTCGGATGGTCTGGGGGGGGCGTGGCTTAGGTCCGTGCTCCTAACGTCGAGTTGATAGCGTTCTCTTCTCGGATTTCTTCTATTTTCAGGGCTTTCCAATCTTGGTTTTCTGGGTGAGTTTTACAACTTTGTAAGATTTACAACTATTGTTATGCTCTGAAGAGCAACAAGCTGTAAGAAAAATGATAAATAATAATTATCGAAGTTATAGAAATTGTTCTGAAAAGAACAAAACAGGAACTGGCTTCAATCAGTGGTCACTGGTAAAGTATTCTTGTTTTCTTTCTTTCAGATCAGTTTCAGCAGCCATTTTCCGGACCGCCATTTTGAAAAAAAAATTTTTTTCAAATAATTTCATATATGTGCTTTCATATGCGAATAAATTGATTACTCAACATGTTTTGTAGTATAAATAAAATATATTGAAAAAATTACGTTTTTTGGAGTAAGCTGGCCTTAATAGAGAATAATAGAAAACCAGTTCAGCACTTAAGGAGCAACTCGAGGTTAACAACTCCCCTCTACTAAACCTTAAGTTCAGTAGGAGTATATAAACTAAGTAAATTCATTTTTGTTCCCAGTTTTCATCCATCTGATGAAGGTATTGTATACTGAAGCAATATTGTAGTGGAAAATAATGAAATAACATTTTTGGGAATCTCAGAAATGTGTTCAATTTATGAATGAATATAACCTCTCCATAACTTCTGCGGTTTGAATGAAATTTTTTTACGTCAAATCGAAATACATCATTTAAGTTTGCGTACCACTTGTCGCATGCCACATCGATAGTTTGAGTTCACTCTGTCCCAAGAGGTATTCAACATCATTAGGTACATTAGCGAAAAATTTACTTTACGAAAATTGAACTCTTTAGTGTCCATAGAAGTCACACCCATGGAAGAAACATGCTTCGACCTACATTATATGTAAAAATGAAATATTTTCTTTCACTTGTGGCATATATCAAAGAATCCAAAAATAGATGCTTAGCGCACATCTTCGTACTGGCATACTATATTGATGAATTGTTGTTTTTCTGTAAATTTTTTCTTATGGCCAGGAAAATTAAATCAACTGTTTATGTACGAATTGTTTATAATATACTAAAAGTCTTCTCCGGTTTCATATATTGGTTTTCCATTTACGTTCTGTGTGTGCCATTTAGAGAGATCCTCTCCAAGATATAGTCAAAGCTATTTCTGCAACAAAAAGCATTAAACGCTTTCTCGATTTCCATGCTAGGATGATCCGACTTCCATGCTTTGTGTGAAAGAATTTCTGTTCGATTTGTTTTGATGTTCTTTGCGTTCAAATGGTTCGCGGGAATATCGTTAGTCGGTATTAAAGAAACTTTTGCAAGCGTTATTGCTCGTGGGCTACGTGATCTGATTGTTTGATTTTCAATCAAACCATTCTTTTTCTGTTTGTTTTTTATTTAACTGATTTGATGCTTGTAATTGAAGGGCACAGTGAAACATAATTAATGTGTAACATTGATTCAATTAACGGTTTATTGGGAGATTTACATAGTTTATGAATGAGGAAATGAACTGTATCGTAGGGATAATAAGGAGAGGCAAATCTATATGCGAAGCATTTATAATTGATGTACTAATTACATGAACTGGTTCGGTTTCTATGCCATTGCTGCATGGTAACGTATGTTTAACCCTCAACTCTAGAAAACTGGGTGTTTTACTGGAAATTTTAGAACAATCACAACAACGTATTTCACAAAAATATTTTCTTGTCGAACTATTTCGCTCGGCAAACAATCATAGGATTATTCATCTGAACACATAAATTACAAAACGATTCTGACGGTATTGTATATGAATGGTTCGGAAGTTTGTAACAATAACTTACATCGATATTCGATTCCATAAAGAGCTAGAAAATGGGAAGTTGTTTACCAATTTTCATAGATCATTATCAGAATAAGAGATTTCTTTTTTGTTGAACAAAGTCGTTGAAAAATGATTGGTTTAGCGGTCAGAAAGAATTGGAGCAAAAAGCACTTTTACAATGAATATCTCATAAGAATATTTTGAAAGAACTTGAAACTTGCTTTGATTATATGATCTTATATAAAAAATTCTCGTGTCACAATGTTAGTTACCATACTCCTCCGAAACGGCGATTGTTATGAAATTGTATATGCATTTTATTCATGCAATTTCATATGCATTTACACTTTCATATAGGTCTGAGAATCGGCTACTATCTATTTTTCATACCTCAAAGTGATAAGGGCTGTCCACCCCTAACATTTTTTTTTTATTTTACAGACAAAATTTTTCTTTAATGTGGCATTAAAAATATATACAACCCAAAATTTTCACCCTTCTATCACCAACCCCTATTTCGCAATAGTCATTCTAGTAATTTAATTATTCTTCATCCCGCTCGATAACTGATCGATTATCACATGGTAAGTTATGCTGAACATTTCAGCAAAACTTTATTCAGTTTATTCCTGCTATACTTAGTGTAACCAGTGCTAGATTTTTCAAATTTTCGGCGCTTTTTTTGCATCAACACTCATTTGCGGTGTCACTTCCCGGTAAACCGCACGGAGTAAACATGAGACCAAGACCGATCTCCTGTTTCTCTCACACAATAAGACTTCTGTCACTCCAACCATGGTTTTCGTCCATTATTATTGGTTATGCATCAAACGTATTGGTAACGTTTATAATTGAAGACCACAGGCTAAGTCACTTTTTCTTACTTTTGAGTAAATTGAAAATTAGTATTTGAAACGTCATATGAAAATTGAGAATTGATATTTATAGAACAATATTTTTTTTTTGTACTGATCAAATAGATTTTAATTAGAAATAAAACTGTTCAATCTCCATTTTTGGTTATATTCATTTAAAAAAAAATTAATCAAATATAATGTTATAAAAAACAGTGAAAAAACAGTCTTAGTCAGTTGAAACATGGAATTAATATTCTATGTTAATACATAGGTTATTGGGAATTTATAAACTTTACATAAGAACACATTAAAAAAGTGAAATAATATAAGTGAATATTTATTATTATGAAAGAATAAGTCAATATTTAAGATTATTCAATACAAATTTTCATTACTGTGTGCAACGAATTGTCATTTTAATCAATTGAAAAAAAAAATCAAATGTCCATGTATGGAGAGAGTTTTAAAGAATTATGAATTATCTATTCAAATGTAATATTCTGAATCAAAAAACAATAAAAATCGTTTTCAAACTGCCAAAATTACTGTTACAAGCTAATGATTCAAATTTTTCGAATATGTTTGTGTTTCATCTGATTTATTCCATATTTTCTCTTTGTTGTTGCAATTGCAGTAATATTCTCGTCGTTTTGATCACTATCCACTATTAATAATATGTTAAAATTCAATGAATTTTAACATATATAAAAAATATATTTCTACAGATCAGTATGCAATGTAGTTGTGGCAGCAAGAATAAGATCTATTCATCAACCATAATCTCAAGTAAATTTATTATTTATTTGATGGACTATAATTATTTATTCCTATCTTATCATTGATTAACAAAATTATTAATTTTGAGTATGGTTCTCACTAATACTTGATTGATTTATATAACCTCAAATGTACTCAACATGTGTCAAGTGCTCCAGCCAACAATGGCTATTGTGTTATAAGTATAAATTATTATTCTACATTAATTACAAAATTCATGAAGTTCTGAAATTTATATCGAAATGTTGATGGAAATGGTGAAATGAAAAGATTTGAGCAGATTATGTTTTCCTCACGGACAATTATACGTGTCCTGCTCTAGGTTAGACCATCCAGTTTGTTTTAGCTAAAGATGGGAGCAAAAAATATTGTTCACGCTAAAGCCTTAAGAAATTGATATAAGTTGTTAGTGTTTCTCTCGTAATTAATTCGTGGCATAAATAATTTTGAGGAATGAATTATAATGAATTTAAGAAATCTTTTTTTGGTGTTTTGTTGCTTTTACTCGTATATTCCCTTATCTTCACAGCGGCCCATGACTCTTTCACCACATCCTCACATAACACATCCGTACACACTAACAATGAGTTAGTTAAGTTTTGCTACACTAGAAATTCCTTAGAAATAATATATTCTATGACCTGGCAAACGTTGTTTTGTCATATAAATGATTTCTACGGAATTTATAGTGTAGCAAAAATAACTAACTTATTGTTAGTGAGTAAGGTGTATACAAAGTGTATAAGTATAAATAAATATAAGTTAAATAAGTATAGTGTAAAGTTATGTTTAGTTTTTTATAACTGCACTGTTTATATTTAATTCGGTTATGCATTTGATTTTTTCAGTTTTTTTTTGATTTTTGGATATATCAATTGTTTTTGAAAGAATTGTTTATCAGGGTTCGAGTGGCAGAACCGAGGTATCGTTGCATATCATCTGAACTCCGGCCTGGGATTGTTTTTACGTTGTTCCATGATGCTCTGAGAGTTAACGAATTTGTCTTATTTTTGATACCTTTTTGTTGTTAGAAATGATTGTATATTTCAATAAAGCCCTATTATTATTATTATTATACACACACACACACACACGCACATATATATATATATATATATATATATATATATATATATATATATATATATATATATATATATATAACGAATGGAAAGTTTACTCGGAGGAAAAGTATAAACAACAGCAAAAACATAACTATTGGTATAGCCCGCAACTCAATTGAAAGCAGCCGTTGATTTTTTTTTGTATCCATATTTCACATGGAACTGAACATACCAATCCTATTTCATCGAAAAATCAAAACTTCAGAATATCAAAAACTATTCAGAATAAAATTAATAATATGAATCATAGTGTTGGCTGATAAATACATCCGCATAGACATACTCCACAACACACTAAATATCACAGCAATAAAAACTAAAATAAAAAAACACCCAATTTTTTCAACATGCGAATACCAATAACAGATTTCACTCGTAACACATTTTTCACGTTAGCTGAAAATTAAAATGGAAGTTTGAAATTTAGGGCCATTAGCGTGAGAGGATATCCTTAGAGTCTGCTTTCAGAAATAAGAGCAGATTTTTATAATTTTAGAGCTCAACTAATATATCAGCTCAATTAATCTTGTCACTAGCAGTTTTAACTTCATTCTCACAAAAAACAATACTTCGTAGAGGCACACCGCAAAACAAAATGATTCAAATATCAAACATGAATGTACTAGTGCTCAGACATACAGCGAAGGTGAAAGAATGTTTGCGTAGAAAATGTTCAACACACATTATGCAGTGTTTGAATTGTATTCGTTATTTCAAAATAATGATTTCAAATGAAAAAAACTCTTCGGTAGAATTGCTTGCGTTATTTCATGTGAAGTTGGCTGCATTTTATCATTTTCCCCGTTATAGCGTGACGATCAGAGGCAAATGACGCATTACGTCATTCTATTCCATTCAAATCTACTGAAAATTCCATTTGGCGAGCAAATTACAGAGGCGGCCAACGAGCTTCGTATGCTAAATCCGTAGATTTCTATTCTATTGAAAATAAAAGTTTTTTTCATGAAGAAATTGCAGATTATCATTGCTGATGACATTTTTGCTATACCTCCATTTTATCGCCATGAAAACGTATGTGAACATCGTAAAGTGAGGTAGACTATATTAGTTATTACTCTGGCTTTGTCAAAGTATATATCCGTCTTTTGATAAAGCTACAGTGTGAGCGTAATGCGTTGGAAATTCACAATATAAATATAAGTGGAAATTTGTCTGATGTTTTTGTATCATACTTGTGACTATATCGGTAAAAACTGAAGGAAAACTAGGCTTGTATGAAATATTTCTTGAACTGTAATTTTTTTGCATGATTGAAGATTTGTGCAGATATTTTTTATTGACCCAGCAAGTAGAGGCAGAATGGCGAAGATATTTTGTCAATATGCATTTTACAACTCATTTTAACTTCATCAAACTAAAAGAAAAATGAATCACATCTTCACATCTTCATAAAATGAAGATGTGAAGATAATGCCTTCGGATTTCTATGCAGTCTATTTGAATTAACTTTAAGGACTTTCACTATATTTTATCTGCCAGACGTGTGATAAAATAACTGTGATAACAAATCAGGTGACCTTCTGAATGAAGAGACAAAAAAAACTTATCGCACAATTTATGTTGTTTCAGACAATTTTCAATATAGTTTAAATTATTACCATTCAGAATAGTTACTATCAAGTTTAAGAGAACTTTTATCGAAATCGAATATAAATGAATATAATCAAATATAAAAGAAAATTCAAACTTCTTCAGATGCTGATAGAATACCGACTGGCAAGTCATATATGTATATATATATATATATATATATATATATATATATATATGTATATATATATATATATTTATATATATATATATATATATATATATATATATATATATATATATATATATATATATATATATATATATATATATATATATATATATATATATATATATATATATATATATACATATTTATATATATATATATATATTTCGAGCAAAAACCTTTCCATTTTTCCAACCTACTCCACTATACGTGTGTAGCTTTCAATCAACTCTCATAAGGATCACTCAACTGCATTCTATCCAACATTGCGAGAAGGTTGCGTCTTTCTAAAACTATTATTTATGATAATAATTTTTTAAACGTTTTTATTATATCATTAGGTGTTAATACTGTATATATATTTTTTAATAATTCCTGTAACTAGGTGTTTTTACCTGTAGTAAAATATAGACTTATTATTATTATTAATACAATGACGTTAATGGGCAATCTATGACAGTTTGATATGCGCATGTCAGCAGTCAGGTTCTAGTCAAATCGATGACGTTTTCATAGCCAGTCTTGAAGTTGTTATAACATCTTGAGTTTTTACTGTTAATTATGTCTACAGGAAATCTGACAGTATTTCGAGATTATTTTGAATAATCTCGTGACTTCAGTCCTTCAGAAAATTCCTTATAAAAAACATTTAAATTCAATTATAATTATTGATGTGAGCAAAGAGTTTCTGCTTCATCCATGGTTCACTTCACTCCTAAAATTCTGTTATAAATTATAATTACTTCAGGCTTTCGACTTATGACAATTTTCTCCTGAATATAACAAGCGAAGCCCAAGCGTTAAATTTAATATGGCATCAAATGATAACAACTAGATGTTACTCGATAAACTAGAGATGAATTTTCAATCTTATTTGTGCTCTTGGCATCCAGTGGAAATATTCTATTTTATATACACAGTAGTTATTTTTCTGAAGCATGCTCGCTTTTTTTTTAAATAAGAGAACAAGATATTGCATTCACTTTTGTGAACAACATGTATATTGAAATCAATATCACAAAGAGTTCTATTCAATATTGTCGTAAAATTTTTGTTGGCGGAGTAGTGACTGTTGCGGAAGAACGATCAGTTTGAGTAACCGTTTGATGTGATCAATAAACCATGAAGAAATATAATAAAAAGAGAGTATGGAAATTTGGAAAGTCTGCATTGGAATACTGAAATATTCGACTCAACTCTCGGTTGCTGTCAATGCCATGTTTCATGTTACTTTCTATCTATATATATATATATATATATATATATATATATATATATATATATATATATATATATATATATATATATATATATATATATATATATATATATATATATATATATATATATATATATATATATATATATATATATATACATATATATATATATAGAAAATCTGTGACTCTTAATCACAATATTTCAAATAAAATTCTCAGGGAGCTATCTACACAAATGTTGTCAACGAGAACAAACCCCTCACTTGCGAGAGTGAAGTTTTTTCGCAAAATTCATCGATCGTGTTGAATGATACAATGAATGATGAATGAAAAGGATACAATTGTTTTATCATTTTTATGAATTTTCATTTTTCTGATCATTTCATTATTAAGAATTATATTTATGAATAAGTGAATTTTCACTGAGAACTATTTTCCCCATTCTGGTATAGGACCTATGGGCGTTTCGAAAGTCATCGATTCTTGATTGATAGATTAAGTATGGACTGATGATTCATAATAATGTTGAAACAATTGTGTTCTGTTATCATTCAACAAGATGCATGAATTTATCGAAATGCACTCAATATTCACCCTCGAAAGTGACAATTCCTTCTCGTTGACAACATTTATGTACACAGCCCTCTGAGAGTTTTATTATGAAATATTTCGGTTAAGAGTCTCAGTATTTACTAGTATGAATAATAACAGAAAAGCCGATACCTTCACAGGATAATAATAATAAAAACATACATGAGGAAAAGAATATAGGAAAAACAGCAGAAAAGTTTTCAAATAAAACATGTGCTGACCAATGGATTAATGAATTCCAAAATGTGTGCGAAAGATTCAAGATTATAAAGGATCAAGACAAAATTGGAATTTTTAAACATCTTCTGGATAAACAGTGCTTAGATTGGTATAGTAGTATGTTGATAAAATTGACCGTGAACTCAGAGTGGATAGCATGGAAGAAGAACTTTTGTGAGACATATGGAAATAAAGGTTGGTCTGAAGTAAAATATGCCTTTACTTTTAGATTTCAAGCAGGATCATTACTTGAGTATGCTACGAAAAAAGAAAGACTATTATTAGAAGTTAATAAATACATGGATACCTAGACTATGATAAACCTTATTGTTATAGGATTACCAGATTACATTATGGATAAAATTGATATGGAAGATGTGATATACACTTCAAAACTGTACAATGAAATTGTAAAATATGAACAAATGTTGAACAAGAAAAGTTTCAACAAAAATAAAAATACTAATGGGTTTAAAGGAACACCTAATAAAATTAAGCCCTGTAAAACTTGTGAAAATTTAAATAAAGGCACACGATTCCACTCCGTAGAGAAATGCTGGTTCAAGCAGACAGAAGATGATTATAAAACAAACTATAATAAAGCCATCAACAATTCAGTGATTGAAGTTGAACTTAATAATGACCAAAAAATCTAACAACAACACCATTAATTAAAGTCAAAGTACTTGTAAACTCACAATTAGAAACTTTTGGAATATATGATTCAGGCTCAAATGTTTCTATAATACATTCTAAATTACTAAAAATAAAAGGAGAACATAGTTCTAGAAGTTATACTCTAACCACAATTAATGGTGTTAAAAAGGTTAATGGTTTGACAACTATAAAAATAAAAATTTTTGATATTGAGGAAAATGTTGATGTTTACATACTTGATGGAGAAGAATTTAAATATGATTTTCTAATCGGATTAGACATAATAAAACAATTCAAATTGGTTCAAGATGAGCATTTGAAGATAACCCAAAAAAATGAAGAAATGAAGAATATTGAAGAGAATATAAATTCCATAAAGGAGGAAATAAATGAAAACATTACTTCGAACAATTCTTCAGTAAATTTTAACGAACACAAAAAAGAGGAAGATTTCCAAATGAATATGGATAATTTAAATATCGAACAAAAATCAGAAATATACTCGTTAATAGACACCTACAAAACAATATTTGCAAAGGACAGGTATGACATAGGAACGGTCACTGAATATGAAGCACGTATTGACCTACTCGTGGACAAATACTGTAGTAAAAGGCCTTATAGGTGTTCAAGTGAAGACAAAAAGGAAATAGAGAAGCAGATAGCAAAGTTACTGGACAAAAATCTCATAGAGGAATCGTATAGTCCATTTGCAGCACCAGTTACTTTAGCTTTCAAAAAAGAAGATAACAGAAAATCTAGGTTATGTATCGATTTTAGAGACCTGAATAAAATTGTGGTGCCACAAGCTCAACCGTTTCCCCTGATTGACGACTTGGTTACTAAGACAAGAAACTCAACATATTTTACAACATTGGACATCAATTCAGCTTTCTGGTCTATACCGCTAAGGGTAGAAGATAGGAAGAAGACCGGATTCGTCACCCAGGATGGACACATTCAATGGACATGTTTGCCATTTGGTTTGAAGACTTCACCAGCTATTTTTCAAAGGATCCTAAGTAACATTTTACGCAAGTATAAGCTTACTAATTTTACAGTTAACTACATAGACGATATCCTCATATTTTCTAAAACTTTTTCTGAACACATAAATCTATAGAGGCTATAAAAAAGAGGGTTTTAGACTTAAATTCACAAAATGTACATTTGCTTCGGACTCAGTGAAATATCTTGGTCATATAATTCATAATAATACAGTACGACCAGTAAAAGATAATTTAATTTCAATAAAAGAATTTCCAACACCAAAAACGCAGAAAAATGTTAGACAATTTTTGGGGAAAATTAAATTTACCATGAATATATACCAAAAAGCAGTTTAATTTTAGATCCTCTTCATAATTTACTTAGAAAAAATCAGAAATTTATTTGGACTGAAGAATGTCAAACATCATTTCAAAAAATAAAAGACTTATTGTGCTCACATCCAATTTTAGAGATATATGATCAGAATTTGCCAATAAATATTTACACTGATGCATCTTTGCAAGGTCTTGGAGCACTCTTAAAACAAACACAACCTAATGGAAAAAACAAACTAGTAGCATACTTTTCAAAAAAACTTAATCAATTTCAAAAAAAGAAAAAAGGAGTTTATTTAGAATGTTTAGCTATTAAAGAAGCAATAAAGTACTGGCAATATTGGTTAATAGGAAAATCGTTTACAGTACCTATACTCAGATCATAAACCATTAGAAAATTTAAATATTAAGTCTAGAACAGATGATGAACTTGGAAATTTAACATATTATTTGTCACAGTATGATTTTAAAATTAAATATTCTCCGGGGAAAGATAATATAGAAGCAGATTGTTTGAGTAGGAACCAAGTATTAGAGCCAAGTGAAGATACAGAAGAACGATTAAAAGTAGTTAATATGATAAAATTAATTGATATTGTCACAGACCAAAAAAATAATGCATACATACAAAATAATAAATTAAAATTTACATCGAAAAATAATATTTACTATAAAAAAATAGGAAATCTGAAAAATAATGCTAACATGATTTCCATGAAAAAATGTGTCATTTAGGTATTAAACAAATGCAAAACAAAATTAGTAAACTATATACAGCAAAAAATTTAACTACAAATATTAAAAATCATTGTAAAAGTTGTGAAATATGCATAAAAAATAAAGAAAGGGGATAGAATAGATCATGTCCCATTTAGGACCTGCCACAAAACCTTTCCAAATAGTATCCATAGATACGATTGGAGGCTTTGGTGGTTCACGATCAACAAAAAAATACTTGCACCTTTAGTAGATCACTTTACGCGATACGCTTATATTACTACTTCGAAAACGCAAAGTACTAATGATTTCATTAAGCTAATAAATAAAGTAATCGATTATGATAAAATTGAAATTCTTCTTACTGATCAATATCCAGCGATAAACTCAAAAGATTTCAAAACATTCCTAAAGGAAAAAGCAATACAAATGATATTCACTGCAGTAAATGCCCCGTTTTCTAATGGCTTAAATGAAAGACTCAACCAAACGCTTGTAAATAAAATAAGATGTAGATTAAATGAAAAAAATAATAAAATGGCATGGACAACCATTGCCCATGACTGTGTGGAAATATATAATAGTACAGAACACACAGTCACAGGATTTGCACCAAAATATCTGTTACATGGCACAGATGTTTCTTTTTTGCCAAATGAACTAAAAAAGATAAAACAGAAGTGGAATGGGTTACAGATAGGAAAGTAGCATTCGAAAATTCAATAAAGTCACATAATTACAATAAACAAATATATGATAAAAACAGAACTCACTTTGATTTTAATATAGGAGATATGGTCTATGTAGAAAATGGCAATAAAGTTAATAGAAAAAAACTAGATGAGCTGAAAATCGGCCCATATAAAATTATTGAGAAAATATCTAATTCAATATATAAAATTGATACAGGTCATAAAAAATTTGAGTCAAATCTCCATATCAGTAAACTTATACCAATATAGAGTAAACTTTTATAAATAATGATATAGTTGTATAGCTTTGTATAATACGAATATTTATGAAACTCAGACTTCATTATAATAACTTTGGAAAATTTTGAAAAAATTTTCTATTCGATGGAGGGAGATGTAAAGAAAATGTATTTCTTTAATGTATTTCTATGGACCTCTATGGTCAATAAATAGTTACTGGCTATCTAAGTGGATGGCGCTGTCTGTAATGGCGACATACACTGTTAAAGCATATGACATCCGTCAAGAAATTATTATAAAAAGGAATTGAGAGTAATAGACTTTAATTGTCGTTTCTTTGTTTTCAGAGCAACGTGATTGGTTATTTAAACTTTCAATTTCTGAATAAAAATAGTAATAATCTTATATATATATATATATATATATATATATATATATATATATATATATATATATATATATATATATATATATATATATATATATATATATATATATATATATATTGAGAAAATATCTAATTCAATATATAAAATTGATACAGGTCATAACAAATTTGAGTCAAATCTCTTCCATATCAGTAAACTTATACCAATATAAGAGTAAACTTTTATAAATAATGATGTAGTTGTATAGCTTTGTATAATACGAATATTTATAAAACTCAGACTTCATTATAATAACTTTGGAAAATTTTGAAAAAATTTTCTATTAGATGGAGGGAGATGTAAAGAAAATGTATTTCTTTAATGTATTTCTATGGACCTCTATGGTCAATAAATAGTTACTGGTTATCTAAGTGGATGACTCTGTCTGTAATGGCGACATACACTGTTAAAGCATATGACATCCGTCAAGAAATTATTATAAAAAGGAATTGAGAGTAATAGACTTTAATTGTCGTTTCTTTGTTTTCAGAGCAACGTGATTGGTTATTTAAACTTTCAATTTCTGAATAAAAATATTAATAATCTTAAATATATATATATATATATATATATATATATATATATATATATATATATATATATATATGTTTGAACGTATGACAGATGGAAAGACGGAAGATTCGCAGATGGAAAAATATGGTATATTGGTCCGGGAATACATCCGTTGATTTGTCGGATACCTGTTGGAAACTGGCGTTGGCCAGTTTCAAAAGTTAACAAATCAACGGATGTATTCCCGGACCAATATACCATTATATAGATATGTATATATATATATATATATATATATATATATATATATATATATATATATATATATATATATATATATATATATATATATATATATATATATATATATATATATATATATATATATATATATATATATATATATATATATATATATATATATATATATATATATATATATATATATATATATATATATATATATATATATATATATATATATATATATTTTGCTGAGTTTGCTGAGAATTTGCCGAGAACTCATATATTTTTAATTTTTAATTTAAATATATATATATATATATATATATATATATATATATATATATATATATATATATATATATATATATATATATATATAGTAAAATTTAGGTAACGGAAATAATCGGTCTTGTGAAGTGTTTGAAAACTCATTTATTCATTAAAATTCTCTCTATTTCGACACTTATTTGTGTCTTCTTCAGGAGAAAAAACAAGCTACCAAGTAATGACTACAGTGATGAATTTCAATATGTATAAAATATGTATAAAATTCATCACTGTAGTCATTACTTTGCAGCTTGTTTTTACTCCTGAAGAAGACACAAATAAGTGTCGAAATATAGAGAATTTTAATGAATAAATGAGTTCTCAAACACTTCATAAGACCGATTATTCCCGTTACCTAAATTTTACTATGTATCGCACGGTCGAGAAATTACCTTTCATCTATATATATATATATATATATATATATATATATATATATATATATATATATATATATAATGTTTCTTTTTAGGTATATTCATTCGAGATATTGAAATTATACTAATAAGACAAATAATAAAAATAAGGTGATTAGCGCACAAATGTTGTCAACGCAATCATTCATCGAAATATTAACAATTTGGAAAGTGATTCGCTATTGCATTCCAAAGAATATTGAACTCTTCTGGAAATATCATACAGCAACTGCTTCATCCTATTTTGGAAATCATCAGTGGCAAATATCCAAAAGTTTCAGTCTCGATGCTCTTCTCATTAATTCATAATCGAGTGAACCAACAAAAATTCTACAATCAGTTGGTTATTGGTTTTTCGGTCAGGCAGCTAATGGAAGAAGTTAAATTTCATCAAAACAATGGTTCATATCTGAACCTTCCTTTCATAATTAATTTATCGCGAAATTGTTACTTCAATCGTTCATCGATCTAGTACTTGACCATTAACAATTTCAAAATGCACAGGAGTTCAAAGTTATAAGACGAAGTAGTTGGAATAAATTCTCACAATCCAAAAAGTAAGTAATTAGTTCATAAACAGTGCGAATATTTTCAATTCCTAGCATTGTTTGATTACCTTTATATGCGGGTTTGCTTATAGAATTCACGTGATCGGTGAATTCCTGACCAAACAGAATGAGTTTGTTTGGGAGAGAACATGAGCAAAAGCCGAAAGTAATAAATTATTCAGCCATTTTCTGCAATATTCTTAATTAATGGTTAAAATTTCATTCTTTCATTATTGATATACCTTACTACGAAATGACCTTACCGAATGAGTTTATTCTGGGAAAAATTTTTCCAAAAATGGGTTAGTTACAGGTTCAAGGAACCTGTAATTTGTTTCTTACAAATACAATAATAGCAGTTTTCATCGCCTTTATAATTGACACGCACGTAAAATCAATAATGATTCGAATGTTTAATTTTCCTTATTTTCATTTGTAATCCAGCAGTACATAGAAATGTGGCATTGAATAACGATTGAGGATCAGAAATAATAAAACAGATGACCAGAAGACACTAGAGTTCAAAAGTTGAAATTCATTTCGACAAGACGCTCAATATCTCAATCTATTGGAGATTGTTTCCTTCTTTTTGTTTAGAGAATAGAAACAAAAGCAATTTCATTCTCGACCTTCCATTTTCGTTTGAGAAATACATATTGGTTCTCTTCTTCAGAAAACAAGTTTTTTCGTCTATTTTTTAGCGTTGTGCCGTGGAATATGAGTAAGTTGAAACTATATTTTCGGACAATACTGTCGAGATATTTGTAGCATCAATTTATGACATTTGTTCGCTCTGTTATTGCTTTATTGAAACAGAAAGTATATGAATAAAATTAGGTTCCTATAAATTCGCATGAAGTTTGCAAGATCATTCGCATAAACTTAGCCAAACTTCATCAATGTTAGTCCCTCCCTTAATGCGCTGAAGGTTTTGAACTTGTTGGTAAAAGATATGACGAAACAAAACTTCTATAATATATATATATATATATATATATATATATATATATATATATATATATATATATATATATATATATATATATATATATATCTTGAAATTGATTTATTGCCTGTTTAAGATATTTTATTTCGAAAGTTTTTAGCAATAACAGGCTTTTTTTGATATGAAAAAGTTTATTTCTGTTGACGTTTCGTTGTTATATTACAACTTAGTCAAAACTAATGAATAATTGAATTTATGAGTTACTATAGATATCAAATGTCAAACTTATTCTTTAGAAAAATCAAATTAGTTTTTATGTATCTTCACTCATTGATTTTCATTATCAGACGAATATTTCTGGCTTAGCATTCGCTTCGGAAGTTTTAGTCTTCTTCACCATGAGGAAACCTCTGAAAAACTCATGGTAAGCCAGGTGATTCTAATAAGTGTGATTCATATTTACATTTTATAATTACATATAGTTTTTTATATTCTTATCCAGAATATGTATATTGTTGGTTTATGTGTGTGAAACTGAAGGTAGATCTGAAAAAAATTAGTGTTGAGATGTGATGTTTGGTGATTGTTGTGTGTTTATTTTACAAGTGTTATTTGTGAGGTTTATTAAGTTGTTGTAAATCGAATTGAGATGTTTAATGTCTGTTCTTTCATTTACTGTGTTTTTTGTATTTTTCACAAATAACACTCGTAAAATAAACACACAACAATCACCAAACATCACATCTCAACACTCATTTTTTGCAGATCTACCTTCAGTTTCACACACATAAACCAACAATATACATATTCTGGATAAGTATATAAAAAACTATATGTAATTATAAAATGTAAATATGAATCACACTTATTAGAATCACCTGGCTTACCATGAGTTTTTCAGAGGTTTCCTCATGGTGAAGAAGAATAAAACTTCCGAAGCGAATGCTAAGCCAGAAATATTCCTCTGATAATGAAAATCAATGAGTGAAGATACAAAAAAACTAATTTGATTTTTCTAAAAAATAAGTTTGACATTTGATATCTATAGTAACTCGTAAATTCAATTATTCATTAGTTTTGACAAAGTTGTAATATAACAACGAAACGTCAACATACATAAACTTTTTCATATCAAAAAAAGTCTGTTATTGCTAAAAACTTTCGAAATAAAATATATATATATATATATATATATATATATATATATATATATATATATATATATATATATATATATATATATATATATATATATATATATATATATATATATATATATATATATATATAATATATATATATGTATATATATATATACATATATATATATATATAGGCCATCTAGCCCGGGCTAGATGGGCAGGCCATCTAGCCCGAACAAGAGATGAGCGTTGGTCAGCTGTGGTTGGTGATTGGGAACCCAGAGACAGGGTAAGACCAAGAAAGTGCCCTCACGATCGATGGGTTAAGGACCTTGGTGGATTGGCTGGGCGTTGGAAAAGAGAAACTGCCGATATGGAATCTTGGCAAAGACAGGGAGAGGCTTTCGTTCTGCAGTGGACGGACAGAGGTTCATGATGATGATGATTATATATATATATATATATATATATATATATATATATATATATATATATATATATATATATATATATATATATATATATATATATATATATATATATATATATATGTATTCATATGTGTATGGTTTGTATGGTTTCTATGATATTTTTACCAATAACAGTCAATTTTGATTGAAGAATATTTCATTTCAGTTGACGTTCCGTTGCGAAATATCAGAACTATCAAGAATTTCGATACGAAATATTATAATTATATTTTTGAAATATAATTATAATCACACACTTCATCATCCTATATTCCTCCATCAGATGGACTTTTGGATCAGATGAAATATTTTCATATGTAAGCATATGAAAATATTCCATAGAAGACTATTGAACGAGGTATTTATAAGTCTCTTATGGAATGTGATGTATTTTCAATAAAAGTTTTCTTCCTGTAAGAACTTCGCTATTATTACTTATCCTAATGTAGAAATATATATATTTTATAAATAACGTAGAAGATGCAATACCAGCGCCTTCGCCATTTTGTTCAAGAAACAGCTTAAGCCAGTTACTAAGTACGAAAAATACAAGGAAAACTGAAAAAGAAACTTACGTAGCATTAAACTTGAAACAGAACCGAGAACTTACAAACTATAAATATGAAGTATATAACTCTGTAGTAGAAGTAGTGTAGAACTAAAATATTTGAAGAACTTATATCTAGAAAGCAGAAATCAATGATAATATCCATTGTTTTGTGTGATCTGCTTAATGATATTCAATTCTCTTGGTATATTTATCTGCAGCTGAAGGCATATTTATTAATCTATGTATCATACTGTCGTAGGCCGCTGATTTGAATTGGAACGGATGTGAGGATGAATTATGTATTGTTAGATCAGAATGGGAGGGTTTGCGGAAAATTGAGAACTCATGTTTTTTGCTATTTATTCTTATCGTCAGGTCCAAGAAGTTTATAGAGCCCTTCGATTTTATTTCTATTGTAAATTCAACATTTGGTTTGAGTAAAGTTTATCGATAAAGTGTAAGAATGAATTGACCTGTCTATTGGTACCTCTGAAGCAGGTAATAATGTCCTCGACATTACATTTTTCGGATTCGGAAAGGCTGCTGTTATGAATAGAATTCTCTATATTATTCATGAATATTTAGACTAAGAGATGTCTGAGACGGCTTTAAATAATTAATATGTTATTATTAGGGTAAAAGTTATTGTTGAATCGAAATTCTCTTGATTTGAACAAATTTCTGACATATTTAACATTTCCTCTTTCTCTATTGAGTTTACATTATTCATTTCTGAGAGATTTTTGCTAATGAAATGGTTTCTTTGCGAGGATACTAAGAAAAACATTTTTAATGTGGAATTATATCAGTTTCGGCAATATTTTCAATTTTGTTCGCTAAATCGAAGGAGTTTATAATACTACACTTTTCTGAAAATGTTGCATTCTGTTTGATGAGATCTATTAATTTTTGTTAAATTTCGTGCAAATTTAAATTTTATGAAAAATGTGAAGTACTTATATTTCGAAACTGAAAATATAAACATAATTTTGTGATTTCACAAAGCACGAAATTACTGAAATTTTTCTCAAGCTATTGAGGCGGACGAGCCCCCCAAACAAATATTTGATGGGACTTGGGATCGCTAAGGCCCCATGGAGTCGGCACCACTGTATATGCTTACTTTGAATATAATTTTCTACCTCGTACATATGGAGCTTTGTTTGCTTCCCCATGCGCTTTGGTTATATAAGGATCATATACTAAAAGGAGGAAAAATCTAGATTTGGTGCTCTAGTTACTCTTCTCGTTTGATATTTGACGAAACGTTATCCAATTTGTGTTTCTAATGATCCACGTGTCCGTCCTATATAAACCTATCGACGTACCTACGCAACAAATCAATCTGAACATAAAGAAGAATGGTAACAATATCAAATATAGAATAGTCACAAAGGAAGTAATTGTACAATGAAATATTGAAATTTGACATACAATGTTCAGTGGACTCGACTAGAAGAAGGAAAAATTGGAGATTTGAATACTATTAACTTTTTTCCCTTCAGATTATAAAGATACTTATTTCATATAGTTCCGGACAATTATTTGTGAACATGTATGCATACATCGTTTAATGACGTTGAACTGCTTCGTTGTTAGAGGTTAGATAAGAAGGTCTCCTTCGAATGTGTTTGGTTAGTAAATTACGAATGACAAATTAGTAGAGGACACCCAACCTGAGAAAAGGGGAACGATAGAAGAAACACTCGACCTAAATGAATATATGATTGTATCTCATTTGTTCAGGCGTAATTTTTTATGTATACAGTACTTTTCATGAATAATTTCACTAAAGAATTCGAAAATAGAATTGAATCGGGGGATTAAAATATACAATTTTACAAACATTATGAGATATGAAAAATTCAGGATAATAGAACAATCATGGAATGAAGGTTAAATGTTTTAATGTTGATTCAGTGACGCTTCGATCATTTCGAGATCACGAGGCAGTTTTCAGCTAACGTGCAGTAGTCTATTGAATTTTCCGTTTTCAGTCTGTCTTGAATTCAGTTTACTGAATTCCTCGACTATTCAGTCTTCTTATTCGGATTATTCTCATCAGCTGTACATTTTTTCACTCGGTGTCATCCTTCATCCTCTGATTCTTTTCTTTCCTTCTCCGTTGGTCTTTGTTCTCGGATTCCTCCTCTCTGCTGTCGGTATGCGTTCTTCGGTTTTTGTCCTCTGTTACTGTCATCGATACCATTTCGATGATCTTCGCTCATGTTTTTTTGATGAAGTACTCTCTTTGAAGTTACTGGCTCAAATGATATGCTGAGTATTCTATCTATGACATTCACCGATTTTTCTCATTCATTTCTGTTGCAAAATTCATAGAAAGTAGGGTCCAATTTATCGTAGTTAAATATTGAAGGATTGTTAACTTTGGAGCCGCTTTCAATATTTAAATTAATCTACTGATTGAGCGAAAATCACGAAGAGAAGTCTTCTTTTCTTACTCATAAAGATTGCAGAACTTAAAGACCTTCTATGTCCTCGTAGATAAGGTATTTAAGCTGAAAGCAGAAATCTCGATCAATATCCCGAATATACGCAAGCGAAACATAACAATATTCGACACTAATGTACATAACTATTTGCACATCGACGCTCAAGTCGAGCGTTTTGGTATTTCGTAGAGTAACAGAATATCCTTTATCCCTTATATCCTTTTCAGTATCCGTAAATTTTCCGTATAATTTACTTCCATTGACTTTTGAGCATTGACTTCTATTCAGTATTAGCATAACTGAGATTTCTATGTTTGGATCTTTTTCGTATTGATATGATTTCCATTGTTCTTTATATCCAGCAGCCTAGGAAACCAGGAAGGCTAGTTCGTTCTTCCTGGGTCTTATATAAAGCATTTTGCCTGATATATATATATATATATATATATATATATATATATATATATATATATATATATATATATATATATATATATATATATATATATATATATATATATATATATATATATATATATATATATAGATAAAAATATATATAGATATATATATATATATATATATATATATATATATATATATATAGATATATATATATATATATATATATATATATATATATATATATATATATATATATATATATATATATATATATATATATATATATATATATATATATATATATATATATATATATATATATATATATATATATATATATAGATAAAAAGGTAATTTCTCGCCCGTACGATACTTATGTAGAATTTAGGTAACGGGAATAATCGGTCTTGTGAAGTGTTCGAAAACTCATTTATTCATTACAATTCTTGATATTTAGACACTTTTTTGTGCCTTATTCAGGAGAAAAAACAAGAATTAGAGTTCATGCAGTCAAGATAACCTAAATAACATTGTTTTGAACTAACGTCTCATTATGCTGTTGCCAATTATTTACTACACGTTGCAACTCAGTTTAGTAATATGTATATATATATATATATATATATATATATATATATATATATATATATATATATATATATATATATATATATATATATATATATATATATATATATATATATATATATATATATATATATATATATATATATATATATATATATATATATATATATATATATATATATATATATATATATATATATATATATATATATATAAATAGGTTTAAGGATCACAAATCATTCATACAGGTGAAGACTGAGACTCTTAATCGAAATATCGAAATATTTCAAATAAAACTCTCAGGGAGCTGTCTACGCGTTGTCAACGAGAACGATCACTTTCAAGAATGAATAATAAGTGCGCGTCGAAAAATCATCGATCTTGTTGAATGATAATAGGATGCAATTGTTTCATCATTATTATGAATCATCAGTCCTTGACAACATTAGTAAGAGTACGTAGAGGCTTCGTAGACATTCGAACACAACAGAAATCTGTCAACAATGTGTAAGAATAGGGAGCTGTCTACACAAATGTTGTCAACGAGCGTTCGAAGCGCACTAAATATTCACTCTGCATATGAATATATATATATATATATATATATATATATATATATAAATATATATTATATATATATATATATAAATATATATTATATATATATATATATATATATATATATATATATATATATATATAAATATATATATATATATATATATATATATATATATATATATATATATATATATATATATATACATATGTACCTTAGTATTTCTAAATTCATATAATTTCAACAATGTTTCAGTAGTTTATAGGTTCGAACTGACAACATCAACTTTACTATTAAGTAATTCTTCTGCTGGATAACTCTAAAGTAATCACCTGAATATCGTTGTTTACAAATTTGATTAAAAGCTTTCATTTCTGAAATCGCAGTGATAAACTCGAAAGTTATTATCGGCCTCTCGAGAAATATCTTTTTTCACTTCAGTCACACTTCAAATTCATCTCGTCTGCCTCATTTCCGCTAATAGCCTTAGACTGGATCAGTTACATAAAAAGAACCATTATGGATGCCATGAAATGTTCAAGGGAACATTGAATTATTGCATGGCAGTGGATTTCTTGCTACACTTCGCATGATAAGATGAATGCCAGCTGCATTATTATTCGCAGAGGGCGCTGTTATATAAGAATATTTACTTTGTTAATGTCCTATTAAATATCCAATTTTCTATGGCTTCGAATGCTGCGATATTTTTGATGTAAAAACTGAATATTTAAGACTAAACGATCGGAAGCACTATATACTTGATTTCGAAATATGAAAAATGTACAGTCCAATTCAAATTCATTTCGAACACGGTTGGAAATAAATGACTGAAAATGGATGAGAGACTGTGAATCTATTATACATTCATTGATATTGAAATTTTTTTTTTATTCAATAGTGTTTGCGTTTACTTGATGTAAATACATTATAATTGAATATAAACTCAAGTTCAAACACTTGAACTTATGATTTGCACTTTATTGACTACATAGCATGACGCGTTTCGTCGTTACAAACGACTTCTTCAGATGCTAACAGAATAATAACAACATTTTGAAAACGACAGGTATAAATATCAGGGAATTTGGGATTCTATGACTTTGGTTTTACCTAAGATATTCCATTCTGAGATATAATTTCTAATACCTGAAAAGGTTTAACAAGGGTGAATTGTTTAATTCTATCTGTTCATTGAGCAAATTTCCAGAATTTTTAAGCCGATTTATTTCCACTATTTCCCAATGATCTAATTGACTACTTATCTCTATACTGTGTAAAATTTTGAAATTCGTATCAAAAGTATGGTTTTCTGTTAATAAATGGTTAGCGTAATTCGAATAACTTTTATTATGCGCGAAGCTATATTTATGTTCCTGTATTCTAGTAACGAAATTTCTACTAGTTTTACCTATATATATATATATATATATATATATATATATATATATATATATATATATACCGGGACATGTTCCACAATTCAATTGGTAAACACCTGATTTGTCTTCTCTTTTAATTTTGCTTTTATTGTTCTAAATGTGTCTCGATAAATTATTGTTCGTTTTAAATGAAATATTAAAATTATGTTTACTTCAAAAGGTTTTGACTTTTTGACTGACGGTTCCGAAGTATGTTGAACTATTATATTTAACGATTTCTATACGACTGATAAGGAAATACTAATCGCTGAGCTTTTTAAAGCGGTTAATAATAATTATAAAAGCGAACTAGTGTCAAAAATTCTTGACAAAAACTCTATCAAGCTCTACGATTAGTATTTCCTCATCAGTCATTTTCAAAATGTTGTTATTAGCATCTGAAGAAGTCGTTTGTGACGACGAAACTCGTCATGCTATGTAGTCAATAAAGTGTCAATCATAAGTTCAAGTGTTCGAATTTAAGTTTATATTCGATATTGAAATTGTTCAAGAATAGTGATTATTCAATTGATGAACTTATTTCAAAAAAATTTCTACTCGAATTTTCAGTTCAATCTTCATTAGTTCAAAACTTTTCTGCTCTAAGTAATCATTCATTATTGACTGGACACAGCTCCATCGATGTCTCACAATGTGTAAACTGTACGGAACTGTAGTGAAATGATTCATTTCTATGGTTTGCATATGGAGACACTTCATTTTTCCAAACTCTGTGTATGATTTTCACCTATTGGTCGGGGTTCATTCTCAAACTGAATAATGAGCGAAACCATTTCAATTCTCACTAAAATAGTTGTTAGAATCCACTTCGCAACCTCGTGTGTAATATCCTTTCTCGAGCATTCTGAAATGGAAATTTGCCTAAAATTTTCGGATTCAATCTCATGTTGATGTTGAAGAACAGCTGATACCAATACGTTCCTGTTTAGAGCGTTTATATGTTCTTGAATTCTCACATTAATTACCCTAGGTATTCTCTGGAAGATGCCAACGGGAGCGATGTAATACTTGATTCTCAAGACTGATTTCATATTTTTAGAATTCCTAATTCTAAAAATATATAAGGAGATGAAATTTTTGTGCTTATGGCACTGATAATATTTCAATAATATTATTAAAATATTTTCATTTTAATAATTATTTATAATATCTTGGTTAATTTGAATTTTTCAAATGAATGTTCTAGTGTTCATTTTCTTATATATATATATATATATATATATATATATATATATATATATATATATATATATATATATATATATATATATCGAAATAATTATGAGTATCATACTCACATTGAAAACACAAACACGACTGAATGAAACTAAAACTTTCAGTTTATTTGCGCAAGGTAATGTGGTTATACATATATATGAAGATTGTGCAGATGAATTGCAAAATAACACTTATAACCTGCAACAAACACTGTCGGATGTAATTTGAACCATGATAAGAAGTTCAGTGTATGTTAGATAAATGAAACTAGCAAAGATAGTACTGAATGCAACAATGAACAATATTCACTGTTTTGAATACCTTAAATATTTGAAAACTTAATACTTTAATACTCCTTTCAAAGTGATTCATAGTTTTCTAAGGGAATGAAATTTATGAATGTGGATCTGTCAAACATAGAAGAGAGTGTACCTAAATTTGATGGAGCACAGATGAATGCCAACGACACTGGCATAGATGCAAAATATTTAACCACCTACATGTGTGTTCCTCCTGTGAATGTTGATGACAGTGGCACGTAGTTACTATGACATTGTGACACTCATAATAGATCTAAACACAAAATTATAAACGACTATTGAAGTTCTTAATGGAAAGAAATATATTTATCTAATTATATACAACTACTCAACTTGTCAAAATTAGATTCCAATTACGTATATTCTCTGCACCGAAAAAAAAGTGACAGATTATGTTCAATTGTCAAGCCTCAAAGACCATACGAAGTGAGATTCAATTTCAATATCGACATATTGTTAACTGAATCATTATTTTAATGAATTACTAAAACTCTATACTGACATTTGTAATCATTGTAATATCCTATACATAATTTTGAAAGGATAAGTTTTGATGACATTGATCAATCAATGATTGCTGCACATCAGTTACTACTATGGACTGAAATATATTTCAGTGTATATTGTAATTGTGTAAGCCAAGTTTTCTAACGTCATGTTTATCCAACACCGTTCGAGCTGTGTTAACATATTTAGAAGTTTTCGCCTAGTAATACTTAAATGGGGTAGAAACTGAAATTGTTTCGTAATTAGGGTCGGTACCTTATTTTAGGGCACTTTGGACCGTATGGCTCTGACTATGAGAAATGCAGAGAGGATAAAACGATTCAAAATTGCATTTGGTATAAAATTCATATTTTGTCGCAATATTAATATTCTACATGGAATATATATTTTCACTTCCGTTCTATGGCTTAAAGTGATGACAATTTATACATATATATATATATATATATATATATATATATATATATATATATATATATATATATATATATATATATATAGATATATATATATATATATAATATATATATATATATATATATATATATATATATATATATATATATATATTGATTTTAATATGATATATAGTGATTTTTTAAGAGTAGTTAAGTTAAGAGTAATGGCATCCAAACGTCATCTGTCAAAGTGAAAAGTTTTCAGTATACTCTGCCATTTGACGTAAAATTGAGTTCAGCGATGAGGCTCATTTCTGACTCAACGGATATGTAAATAAACAACACTGTCGCATCTGAAGTGATGAACAGCCACATGCCATACAGGAATTACCGATGAATCCCGAAAAAACGACAGTTTGGTGTGGTTTATGGACTGGTGGCATCATCGGTCCATTTTTCTTCAGAGACGACCGTGGAAGAAACGTTACCGTCAACGGCGAACGATATCGAGCCATGATACGCAACTTTTTTTTGCCCCAGTTGGCCAAGTTGAACTTGATTGACATGTGGTTTCACCTAGACGGTGCCACATGCCACACAGCTCGTGAAACAATGCACATGTTGAAGGATGAATTTGGTGAGCGGCTTATCTCTCGAAATGGCCCTGTGAATTGGCCGCCTAGATCATGCGATTTGACGCCTCTGGATTATTTCTTGTGGGGTTATGTAAAGTCATTAGTGTATGTGGACAAGCCGAACATGATTGAAGTCTTACAGAATAACATAACACGCATAATTCGTGGGATATAGGCCGAAATGCTAGAAAAATGACGTAAAATTCGACCTTCCGAATGGACCTAATTTGAACAGGAATAATCGGTCTTGTGAAGTGCTTGAAAACTCATTTATTCATTACAATTTTCATATTGAAAATTCGATATGAAAATTCATATCGAATTTTCGATATGTCGACACTTTTTTGTGTCTTCAGGAGAATTTAAAACAAGGAGTCGTATTGGGAAATGATCTTGTGCATTAGCATGCCACGCCCAAGACTCGGATCACAATTTTTATTACGAAATTACTAAAATTTCGGAAATGGAGAGCAATCACAAAAAGAGATTATTTTTGGAAATGGCACATATACACAACACAGACAATACGATTAATTCAAGATCAGATATTGAAAAAAACCACTCAAAACAATATTTTAGAATAGAGCGAATAAAAAAATTTTTCTACGCGATTGGTTTGAAAAAATTTACGATCAACTCATTATACACAATTGCCTGGCCTTCAACCTTCTAGGGTGCTGAAATTTTTGACCATTCAGTTGAGCAACATGTAGTGAATAAGTGGCAACAGGATAAGAGACGGTTGTTATACAAAAATGTTAGTTAGGATATCTTCACTGCATAAACTCTAATTGTAAGTAATTTTTTTTTTCACATACTGAAATTTATCATTGTAGTCATTACTTTGCAGCTCTCTTTTCCCCTGAAAAAAACACAAAAAAGTGTGAAAATATCGAGATTTGTAATAAATAAATGAGTTTTCAAACACCTCACAAGATATTTAATCATTTATTTATACGCTATAGTGACCCTCTATGCTTTTTCAGGAGAAAATTAACAACAACTTCAATTGATCAGCGTTGTTTGAAAAACTAATATCATTGATTGTATTGAGTGATTGTGTTTTCATGAATGTCTTCTACTTTGTTATCAAAACGGAAATATTATATTGTGTATGTAATTATTGTTTAAACGGGTTTTAGGGAAGAACTTGATTCACCTCTTGAAGGGTTGAACATATTTCAGAGACAATATTAGCAAATTGAAAGGAGTTATCCCCTCCATTACTATAATGGATTTTGCGTAATTTGATTATTAGCAGTGTGATTGTATTAAAAGGTTTTCATCGTCTTCTATATTTCTACAACTATAACAGTTTTATATTATTTCAAAACTCCCTACCCCCAAATATAGGTTGGCCCGACCTTATCCACTGAAAATGTGAAGACTGTAGTTTTATTTCTGTTTTTATATCAAGATGCCTGCAGGATATTTCGGCCAAAGGATCTTCTGAAATATTTAGTGGGATAAAGAGCAATCTTTGATTATTTCAGCTACAGTTTTCAAATTTGATTCTAAAATATTCCTCGGATTCTTCAGTTCCTTAGATAAATATAAAATAAGATATTATATATTTGTGATCTTTCAGAATGAATTCCTTTCTACTGCAATTTTGATACGTACTCGTGTTTGACCTACTGGTTTGAAATATCTTTGAAAAAGGCTATGATATATTCTGATGAACATGATATGAACAATGCCTTGAAAATTATTCCTCGAATATATCAACAAATTCTTAACATATTCAAACAATTGTATGAGAGAAATTGAATAAATTCTTTGTTCGAAATTTAGAGACCATGGAGACTCGGTAACATATCCATATGAATGCTATGTTCCCGATGATAAACTATAACTGAAAGAATTGACGAAAAACACATTTCAATAGTAAAAATTCACAGAATCGAAACTTTGGATTCTATTTTGTGGAACAATTGTAGACAATATTATTATTTGAATGTTTAGAGATTCCGAAATGATTTTCGTGAAAATACTTGCTCCGAAAATGTTTTGAATTGGCAGAATTGCCAAAATATCTTTTTTTTTGAAGTGAAATAGTTATCGAGTATATTTTTTCAGTTGAGTAATATTTTGATAGTTTTTCCTACATTATTCATATTTTTTAACTGTTACCGATCAGGTTTTTCCAATTTTGGAGTATAATGAATCTGGTAACTTTTTTCCCCAATCGTTTGAAGAGGAGAGAGTAGACCAAATATTCTAATCGATCAGAAATTCCTATACAAGGCAAGATTATAATGTTATAATTTTGTTTAGTGTCATATCTTCTCGTAACAGTTTTGTTAGATTAGGTTGGTACTCTTTCGTCCTATTGTTAAGTAGATGTAATTGTCATGTAGTGTTTATTGTAAGATTGTATTGGAAAGTTAACCTGACTGGAAAAAAAATTGGCTGGTATTTTTTTGAAAAAATGATAAGATATTAATTACCATCAAGATAGTAGACGTGTTGAGACGTTCATCAAATATATACTTTTTCTTTTGTGGAATTCAGCTTTGTTTGAAAAGAATAAGTATCCACTATTTGGGGTAATTTGATCATCGTTGAATTCTTATGTCATTCATGTTCTAAAATCGTTGTCAGTTATTCGGAAATTGTGGACAGAAGAAGTAACCTTCAGGGGACCAAAGCACGTGTTCTTGATACACAGTGAACCGCACACTACATCTTTGCGTAAGTCGAGGTATTTTCAGTTTAGGTTTGATTATTTGTTTGATGGAGGCTTTTGTTTCAGTGTTTCGTTTTTTTATATTCATTTTTACGTTCCCTTTTGGATTCCTCCGTTTTGTTGTTGAGCACTGGAATTATTGAGAATCACCATTTTAGAAGTTTTGGCAGAAGATCTTTGAGCCTAAACTGTAAGCTTGAGTACTCTTGGTGTGGTGAGAGTATTTCATTACATTGTTTGAAGAGACATTGATATTTGATTTTATTTTTATTTTATTAACCTCGAGTTTACTTTAATTCAATAACTGTTCAATTAACATACTGAAGATTTCTTTTTATTTAAACATTCATTATATATATATTTTTTCATTGTGACAATTGAGTCCTCTTAGCTAAGAGAAAATTAATTTATCTCTTCTTTGTCTCAATTTCTTTTTTCAGTATTTCAAATTATTAATTTTCTCTTATATTCAATATATATATATATATATATATATATATATATATATATATATATTTATATATATCTATATATAATAATATTATCATTTATTGAACCAAGTGGATATTAGTGTTAGGGAGAACTAAGATTAAGAACTGTTAGATCTGGCGGAGTAGTTGTTTGATCCTCCAGAAAACCTATTGAATTTTACCGAGAATTTTGAAACATCTGGCGCCTGGCATAAAATTTTTCTTACTAAATTAACCCACCCCATCTTCACTGTAGCTATCTGTGGTGTAGTACTATTCATTAACTTTCAGTTTTCGCTTAGCAGTCACTCAGGTTTTGAACCAGAGGTTAATCGCAGGTATACATCTTGTGCGTGCGAGATCGAAGATGTATACAAATCTATAACTAAATAGCAAAAGTAGGTTATGAGGTTGAGATTATTCGTCACCATTCATTTTCATTTCACTGTTATTCTGCTATCACTTCAGTTTTTGACAGGTTGACAAGAGTATATACTCAACTAATCTCTTTTTAGGTTAGTTTACTTCAGTTTCAACTTTGCTATCACTGAAAGTATTGATATTGTAATTTATTTTCAGTTAACTCACATGGTCGTCATTTTTGAAGAGTCGAAGTCAGAGAATAATCGATACGAAACTGGAATTGTCGAACTTATCTCAAAATCTTAAACAAACAAATAAGGAGAATTTTTATTACCATAATTCTGGTTTAATTACCCCTATAATTGAAACGATAACCCTCGTTCGTTTCAATCAGATTTATAATTGAATATTTAATTTCATTAAAAACCAAAGTAAACTATTAATTTAGAATGCAATTACATCCGTCATCATTTCCTTCTTGAACGAAAAACTCGAAGTGGTGGAATTCAGAAAGACAGTGGAATTCGCATGATTATAATAATGATCTGGAAAATCCACCGCAATTTTCTCTCCAGAGCAAAATAGGGAAAAATTAATAGCAACTAAATAATCCCCAACAGAATAAATGAATATATTTCACTCCAACTTTGGAGTAATTGATGTTTGGACTGAGTAAGGCGGCAAGGAAACTAATAAGAATAATCTAGTCTACAGTTGAGAAGCAGTGAAAATATAAAGCTACCTTCAATGAATAACTAATGAGTTTAATTCGCAACTGGTCGCTTGTTGAAGAAAATAAACGAAATTTACATCAAAGTGTCTGATATAAAAATCTATGATGAAGGTTTATTCGTATAAACCTCAGTGATGTATTCACATCACTGCGAGAAAAACACATTGCCTTCAAAGACATTCAGTGAATTAAGTTAATTTATGTGATAGAGTGACATTAAAGTAAGGTGTTGGTCGGTTAACCTGGATGATATTCTTTCAAGTTTTAACTGAAGTAAAAAAACTCAAGTAAAAACTCAAAATGACGGTGTTTGGAATGGTTTCTGCCGTGGCCGGACTCATCAAGATCCGCTACCTGGTGAACAAAGCAATGATAGACAATATGGTTTTAAGGACACATTATTGGTTAACATTGGCTATATTATTCGTTAGCTGCATCATTGTAACTGCTAATAATTTAATAGGTTATTCAATTCAGTGTATACACAACAGGGTGAACCATCCCCATGTCATCAACACGTTTTGTTGGATAACGTACTCTTTTACTTTACCCCACGAGCAAGGTAAACATATTGGTATTGGTAAACATAAGATCCCTTGGGCAACGAAAGTCAAGACAAGACGTATCACAGCTATTACGAATGGGTGCCATTTATGCTATTAACCCATGGTGTTATGTTTTACTTTCCACATTGGATATGGAAGAATTGGGAGCAAGGAAAACTTAGGATGATCACGGAGGGTCTTCGTGGATCACTCGTTGGAGGCAAGGACGAGAGGAAAGGACGTCAAAATATGCTGCTTCAATATTCGATAGAGACTATGCATTTGCACAATACATATACTTTTGGTTACTTTTTGCGCGAGGTCCTAAACTTCGTCGATGTGATCATCAACATCACAATGACAGATAAGTTCCTAGGAGGTACCTTCATGACGTACGGAACGGAAGTGATACGATTCTCGAATAAGGATCAAGAAAACCGAACTGACCCTATGGTGTCGATATTTTCCAGAATCAGCAAGTGTACTTTCACGAAATTCGTTCCTTCAGGTACCATACAAAAGCACGGCGCTCTCTGCATACTAGTCCTGAACTTTCTGAACGAGAAGATCTACATCTTTTTATGGTTTTGGTTAATTATTGTAGCTTTTTTGTCAGGATTGGCTATTTGTTATTATTACTAAGGAAACAATCTTGAAGAGGAGATTCAGATTTGGAGCACCAAATTCTGTTGATACGATTATTAGAAGAAGGAGAAGTAGGAGATTTCTTGCTGCTTCATTTTCAGGGCCAGCTGAGCTGAGATGAGTCCGATATACCCCAAAATCGATAAATACGGTAAAAAGACTGAAACTTAAGATTTAGTTTGAAAGCGATTCGATTGCACTAAGCTCAGTTCAGATATCGAATTTTTAAAAAAGAAAACAAAATGTGAATGCGTTAGTTGATAAGTTATTTTTATGCCATGTTAACTAGGATATCTTCGAAACTTGAGTCCTTATAGGTTTAAATGATGACATGTGATTACTTCTACAGGTTTTATTTTTTCAGAATAGATCGTAATTTTCCGCTTTGCCCAGTTGTATAGGTTTTTATACAAACTTGATCTGTATCTCACTTGACAATAAAGTTTTTACAATAAAGAAGATGACACTTACTGCTTTCATACTCAATTAGTTTGCTGATAGCTGATTCTCTATGATAAACGATAAACTATGATAAACGATAAACTAGGAATTGTTACCAAAGTGAGTTGCGGAATGTATCGATGAATATATCTAAATGCAATATTGAGGAGAAGTGGGACAATTAGGATGGTGTTTTCTGATAATTTCAGCCGTTGTAATAATTCCAATAATGTCCATGAAGATGTACTAGGAGATGTGGAGAACATAATCACAATAAACAATACCTACTCATGATGAAGCAGAAAATAAAATGATGAAAAAATAAATATAATGAAGAAAAAAGCGATAATGAACTATCTTCTAAATTCTGAACGCTTATGATAAATATTCCAACTGCTGGTTTTGTCTCCTTCTCTTTGAAGGTAATGGAGAAATATCTGAATTGGCTGGTGTGTAGGGTGGTTTATCAGGCAGTCTTCGAATCGAGCCTTATAAAGTATGGTGCTATGTTCTTCGGTAATAGTAGTTTAATCAGGAATTGAAACGTTCAGCAAAAAAAATTTGGGGATCAAATCTGATGCTTTCTGCAGAGACAACTTTTGAGAAAATTATAGATAAAATAAATTATTTAAAACAGCGATACGTATCCAAGAGAATCTGCTGTTTGTTTTCAAAAATCTGCAACTGTTTGAACAAAACTCGGATAGTGGTTATACAACAAGGACAACTTTTTCATACTGTGTTATACAGACAATGGACCTGAATATACCTGCATAAGATACTACAATGCCATGCCTCCAAATATCAAGTCATAAAGGAATATAAGCAGGTACAAGTCGACTGTGTTTAGGCTGCTCGTTACCAACGAACCTTAAATGTTAATGAGTTCTTGGAGTATTGTCGGGTACATGTATAAGGACATGCCCATCGTTTGCTGTGTTGATAATTTTTGTATACGCATATATTTGACACAAATTTCACTTCATATTCATTTCGATTCGAGTCCGAGACTGTAGGCTCCCTAAAATTCATAAACCAGAAATGGTACTTAGACCAATCGCCTCATGTATTGGTACACGAACGCTCGGTATGTCAACATACATTGCTGTAAGTGTTCTTCCAGTCTATGCACAGCTATGGTGAGAGATACGAGTTCTGTTTAAAAGAAAGAAATGAATTTTTAATTTTCGCGGGCTGTGCTCATTTGATTATCGAAATTTTTGTTTTTATATCGGTACACTTACTCTTCTCATATGTTGACATTATTAAACATTTTGGATTAGTGGCTTGTTTTTGACAACTGAAAAGGTTAGCACTTTTTGTGTTCTTCGATTTTTAACTCTTGAAAAAAATAGATCGAAGAATCTGTATTAAATTTTGCGTTAAAAATGGAACAAAAATTGAATAGCAAGCGAAGAAAACATCGATAGAGAGAGGAAAATGGTTTTGGAAAAACGTCGAATCACTATTAAGAAAGTTGCAGAGGATTTTGACATATCAATCGGCTCATGTCATGCAATTTTCTCAGATGTTTTGGGCAAGAAACGAGTGGCAGCGCAGTTTGTTCCGAAATTGTTTAACTTTGAGCATAAGCAACGTTGCATTAGTATCGCTCAGATTTGCTCAAAAAGGCCATAACTGTTGACGAAACGTTGGTTTATGGCCATGACGTCAAAACCAAGGCCTCATCATCCTGATGAAAGCCAAGACTGAAAAAAGCACAAGTTCGATCAAATATGAAGGTTTTACTCACTGTTTTCTTCGATTGCAATGACGTTGTGCAACATGAGTTCTTGCCAACAGGTCGTACGGTTAACAATGAATACTACAAAGACTTTATGCATCGAATGCTTGAAGCAATGAGGCTCGAACGATTAGAATTGTGGAAAAGCAAATCTTGGATTATGCATCACGATAATGCAGCAGCTCACTCATACTTCTTCATGATTTTTTGGCCAAAAACAACACCGTAATCATACCTCAACCACCGTTTTCACCAGATTTAACTCACTGCGACTTTTTCCTATTCCAAAACGGAAGACCCCAATGAAAAGAAGGGGTTGTGCCACAATCGATGGGATAAAGGTGGAATCGAAGAACGAACTTTTGGCTATACCGAAAAGCGCATTTCAGGAGTGCTTCGAGGATTGGAAGAAGCGCTGGCATAACAGCATTATATCTGAAGGGGATTACTTTGATGGGGACAAAATGGATATTGATAAATAAATTAATTTTATAAAAAATTCAAAATTCACCTTTTATTTTGAACAAACCTCTTATTATGTGAAAGACATGTTTTAATTGTCGACAATTGCTGAAAAACCCCAACTTCCTGAAGGCTATATACACCATTTCTATTTGAATATGTTAGGACCGGGATCACATGTGTTTTAATGGCTCTAATGAGGAAAATCATTTTAATTGACCTAATTTTTTATGGTATTCAATCAAGTTTCATTTCTATGATCCCATAAATGTGTACATGACGAAACGTTTAAATATAGAAATATTTCCAACTCTACTAGATCTCGTAAAATATGTTAGTTTTGTAGAGACGAAACTATAATAACGTACAGATTGATCAAGAGTTTTTGTTATATTCAGGGCTTCCGGATGAATTTTTAATATTGCTGAGGAGACGCTTCATCGAGCACATTCCGTCCTTGAAGCATATCATCACCATATATATGTATATATACAGACTTAACCCTACACCTGTTTACCGAATTATGTTCGAAAATCGAATCTGAAGTAGATTTGAGTATAATTCAAATATATATTCATTGATTCCTATAGGGGTTGAAACGAAAGTATATTCAGGCCTAAAAAGTAGTAAGATGGGAGCTGAATGCATAACGAAAATCCAACTGCTAGTTCATAGCCAATATTTTCATATTTTTCCTATAAAATGGAAATGTAGAAAACCTTTCGCAACATGTTGAAAAAAGTTATCTTTCGAGAATTGAGTTTAGAACACTTGATAGTTCGGCACAAAGTACCCTTCCAGGAGTTCAATGTTGTGCTTTGGCTGAAGGTAGAATTAAATTTTTAGTAGGATTTTATATAAATGTTACTCATAAATTGTAACAAGTGAATTTGTATACTCAATTTATGGAAGCAATTCCGTGATTTACTGTAATAACACTACTTCTTAGATAATTGAACGAATCTATTGATGGACTGACTTTTTTGTGATTATGTGGCCTCATCTAATAGTGATCAGATGAATCAAAAAGTTATGTTGTACAAACTGAAAGCCAAGTCAGGTTTCTCCAAAGATCTAGTCAAGTATTTTGTAACTGGCTATTTCAATTCTCCCTCTTTTCAATAAAAAATCTAAATGAAATCAGGTACAAAGAAAGGTGGTTATGCATTAATAATGCTCTGTATCGTTAGCTACCAGTTCTGTTACTATCATTGTTGTACATGTGTTGTTTAATTTTAAGACTATGAATCATTTAGTTATTAACGTAGATTTTTGAGGAACTTATAGAATTTTGGAGCTTTATTCGATACCGTAGCTCGGATGTGTTTAGTTTCTTTGTAGTTTGCTGTCGTTCTGTCAAACCTGACTTTTAATAATGTCATTGTTTTGTAACAATCAGACATAACCTGCACGATGGGTTATCGATTGGAGCTAAACCATGCGGTCTGGTACAAATTTCGTTTATTTTATAGAACAACCTTTTAAAATAAACCTCAATTTCGAAAGTTAACCTTTTTATTGTTTGATTCACCATGTTGATTGTAATATTACGTTGTAGCACTCCTGATGAAGGAACAATATAGTTTTGAAAGCTCGAGTTAAGGAAAAAAAAATCTTCTTATTTGACACCAACTGACTGCTATCCCACGAATATCTAATTTATATATATATATATATATATATATATATATATATATATATATATATATATATATATATATATAATTTAGTTATTTTGGTATTTTATTTAATAGTCAATGACTCTGGATAAATGTTTGAAACTGAAACAAGAATTCATTCAATAAATACAATATTAACTTAATTCTAAAATATAACAAACCTGAAACAAGAATCGAGAATTAAATTTCGATTGAATATTAATCTTGAGCTCTGCGTCCACAAAATATACAAACAGAATAGGAGGTTAAAATAATATGTCGAACCTTAAATACTGTAAGATAGTTCACAGAATAATATGTCACAGAATGATAATAAGTACAAGGATAACAGAATTTCTGATATGGTCTCTACCGTAACATAATACACTAAATTACCATAACGTCAGTGCATAGTGCACTAGATGGCGTTACATATATATATATGTAACGCCATATAGGTGTAAGAACCTGGAGATGGAATCAACAACAAAAGAACACACCTGCAAAGGAAGTCTCCTTTGCTAGGCTTCCACGTGAACTCTCCGGGTTTGGAGATTTGGTCAACGTATCGCTAATGTGGCGACTATTTATCCTTTACGGAGTCTTCAACCACCTAAGTAAATAAGGAATTATTTACTTATTCCTTATTCCTTATTTACTCAGTCGGTTGAAGACTCCGTAAAGGATAAATAGTCGCCACATTAGCGATACGTTGACCAAATCTCCAAACCCGGAGAGTTCACGTGGAAGCCTAGCAGTGGAGACTTCTTTTGAAAGTGTGTTCTTTTGTTGTTGATTCCATCTCCAGGTTCTTACACCTTGAACTTGGCTACGCCGTTCTGAGGAGAGCCAATAAGCTCGAAACACGTGTCAACGGCTGCTTCCAATTGAGTTGCGGGCTATACCGATAATAGTGTTTATATATATATATATATATATATATATATATATATATATATATATATATATATATATATATTTATATATATATATATATTTAATATGTAATGCCTAAGTGATATATCATAATATCGTTATTATGAGAAAAAAAACTTCAACAATTGTAGAAAATATGAAAATTAAACATATAGAATACAATATATACAAATGGGTCGAAAATTTGCTAAAAACAGAATGGGATAACTCTGTTGTTGATATCGAAATATTGAGCGAAAAGTCAAAAGTGAGAACAGTTTCACAACAATTAAGTTAATAGGTGGATAACAAGTAAAATCATAACGTAGATGAGAGATAGGAATAGTAAATATAAAAAAGCTGTTGTTACTTATTCACCCCAACAACAAGTATGGAAAAATTTTAAACAATTATTTCGAAGTAAAACAAACAGTATATTATATGAGGAAATTGATAATGAAATAATGCGGGATGATCACCATATTGCTGGCTGTTTCAATCTATACTTTGCTGATAGGAGAAAACTATAGTTCCGAAACATAACCATGACTATGTGATGAAATTCATACCCAAAATTATTGAAAATGGATACTTTCGAAAAAATAGATATGGCAGGTTTGAAAACTATTGTGAGAAATCTGGAAAACAAAGGTACTTGTGAATATGATATACCTGTTAAAATATTAAAAGATGCTTTTGACATTTCTAGAAATAGATTTTTAGATTTGATGAACACATATACCTGTTAAAATGTTAAAAGATTCTTTTGACATTTCTATAAATAAATTTTTAGATTTGATAAACACATCACTGACTCATGGAATCTTTATAATTGAATGGAAATTTTCATTGATAATATCAGTGCCTAAAATTTGTAACACTGTCAAATTGGAGGAATTTCGACCTATAAATCTTCATCCACCATATGAAAAAAATCTAGAATTAGTTGTTAAAAATCAGGTTCTAGAATTATGCGAAAAACATTCAGTTATAATTCAGTTTGAGACAGCACTGTTAAGCATATGTGAGGTATGGTATAGAGCTATAGATAAAGAAGAGGTAGTGATTGTAGTACTATTGGACTTCAAAAGAGTATTCGAAACTTTATGGAGATCATTGCTGTTGAAAAAACTAATTCGAATTGGTTTTGAAGGTATAGTGAACAAATGGTTGAATTCTTATTTACATTCGCGAACTAAAAAAGTTAAGTTCAATGGTCAGCATTGGAGTTGATTTTGGCGTACCTCAGGGTACCGTCTTAGGTCCACTGCTATTCTCCTTATACATTAATGATGGTGTTTTGCATGTGAAAAAATGCTCTACACTATTTTTCGCAGATGAAACAATGATTTATGTTTGTGGTAAAAATATCCAGTCTATGACAGAATGGATCAATAGAGACTTGGCAGCAATAAATGAATGGCTAAGCGATAACAGTTTATCGCTGAATGTTACAAAGTCTAGATATATAGTTTTTGGTACAAGTAAAATTCTTAAGGTAAATAGTAACGAAAATATAAGTATTAAAATTGAAAACCAGAACATTGAGAGGGTAAAACTTGTTAACTACTTAGGCGTTATGTTAAATGAGAAATTGAATTTCAATGATCATGTTCCATTTATATCATCTAAAATCTCCAAGAAAATTAATTTTCTCAAAAGAATTTCTCGAAAGAAAAGAAAAATCTGGCGAAATATATGAAGTTATTGCTCTTTAAGTTAATAATACTGCCACACTTTGAATATTGTTCCACTCTGTTATTAGGATTGAGTAAAGAAAAAAGTCAACAGCTACAAAAGTTACAGAATAGAGGTATGCGAACAATTTTGGAATGTAATAGATATACTCCGATCCAAAGCATGCTAAATTGTTTAGAACTAATGTCAATTTAAACAGAGGATACTTTTTGCTACATAAATATTTCATTTAAAGTTAAAAACAAATTGTTTCCATATAAAGTAATAAAAATGTAGCAATTGTCGGTGATGTGCACAGTTATAATACATGAATTGCTGACAATTTCTACATGCGAGTTTGTAAGCTTGCTAAACATAGAAACCAAATAAAGGATTCAACGCATTCAATAAATTGCCTAGCTCCATAAAAACAATTAGTGATCTTAAGGTATTCAAGCGTATATTAGCCAAGTTCGTTTTGAGCATTCAATTGTAAATAATATATTTTGAACCTAAATGTATACATGATTTTGTGAAAGCTATTGCAAAATAAATATTATTATTATTATCCTATTATTATTATTATGTATCTCTAACCGTTCTCAAGTGAAGAGTGTTCTCAGCTATTTCAGAATTATTTCATTTTATTTCAATTAAATTTATTTTATTTTGTTTAATTTATATTTATGTTTCAGCCCTCAGGATATGAATTAATTATTAATCTTCTACAGTTTATTCCATTTAGTTCTACCGTTTTAATTTTCAATTAATCATAGTTTGTTTCAGAATTTCAAATTGAATCTATATGCAATGGAAGTCGGACAATACCATGAAGATATTCTATGAATACCTAGCTTTGTCTTGTTTCTGAAAAGTATTCTTTAATTTCAAATTCTCAGATGAAAATATGGTTTTGTTTTCACTCACAAGTTTATTTATTCTTTAAGAAAATAAATCAGTGGTTTATTTTCCCCATTTATCTGATGAAACAGAATGGACCCAGATCAAGAGTTTCAGTTTTTACTTAAACAACAGGATAATTAATTCTCATAGCTCCTATTGGATAGTACACGAACAATTTCATCGGGTAATCTTCTAGAATAATAAGTAGAGTACAAAAGTCATTTGAGAGATATATTAGAACTTGAGATAATAATATGAAAAAAAGTCAAGATATAACGTAAGCCACTTAGGGGGATAACGATAAAATTTCAAATATTTTTCTTTCAACGCTGAGCAAACAGAGTGAAAAATAAACAACCAATTTAAAAAAAGTATTGAGGATTTTCTTCTATATAAACAGGCATATAATTGATGGGGAAACACGGATCAATGAGGATTTCTGTATATTATGCGCGAGGATATAAGCAAACATCAATTTTCGATAGTCAAACAGAATTTCAGGCTGCGATCTATGTAATTTTCTTAATTGATCTTCGTTTGTTATTCGAAAACATCTCTATACTGAAATTATCATCTGAAAAATTTATATAAGCATCAATAATGTATTAATTTGCATGTATCGATTGGGTCACCACACTTTTCTTGATTCTTGAAGACGAATACAATTTGAAAGTTTGAAATAACATTTCTTTTCTCTGACATTAAGTAATTTTAATGTCTCTCACATTTTAGGTTTTTTTTAGGTTAAGTCTCTTAGGTTTCATCTGCCCTTACAATCCGGTAGTCCAGAAACGATCTTCTGTTTTGTGGCTTTGTACTATTTAAGAGATCGGCTGAATTGAAAATAATCAACAAATTTTTTTCAGAAATGTTTCTGTTGCAATTGTGTATAAAATAATTTTGTTTAAAAGAATAAATTCTCCTATCAAAATGTTCATTAAGAATTACAGCGTTACTGTGACAATGGCATTTGATTATGTTCAAAATTTACCTTGCTTCATATACCTTACTGGAGATGATCATCTATATGAGAATAAGGCATGGGTTCATGTTTCTTCATTACAAGTCGTCAAATGTAATCTCTGAAAGCTGTATGTTTACCACCAGAGAGCAGCGAACAAAAGTAAAGACTCTTCCCTAAAGAAGAAGGGACTAAAGTCCCTTCTATGCTCCTAAATTATTTTGAACCTGAAATTTAAGATTATTCTGTGTTTATCATCTTATTTCATGGTGGAGTAAAAAGTTTAAATGAAAAGTACACAAACGAGCGAACTTCTGAAGCTATGTGGTAGGAATTAATGTATGTTCATGATCGTGAACATCATTTGACTAAAATATTGATTCTTTAAAAGGAATGAAAAGAAATTTCAATTGTAGAAACAGTCAAAACTCCTACTAGACAGACTATTCCTCTTATAGTCGTCTTTATACCCTCGACTAGAAGTATAAGTGAAAGTCTGCTAATAGGCATATCTGGGTTCGAATCTCGTGTCAAACATGGACGTTTGTTTCAGGTTTACAAATTCAAGTCGTTATTGAAATGATCATAACTAAGATGGATAATGTAGGGAGCCTACAAGCCGAATTGAAAAAACGCGCTGTCATAAACTTCTCTCTCATAAAATTTTCATATAATAATAATAATAATAATAATAATAATAATAATAATAATAATAATAATAATAATAATAATAATAATAATAATAATAATAATAATAATAATAATAATAATAATAATAATAATAATAATAATAATAATAATAATAATAATAATAATAATAATAGTCTTCGGCCTACTGTTGAGTAGGTCCGATTGTCATGTTGCTTGAAAGATGACGGAAAGTTAATCTACCTGTACAAAAAAAAGTTGGCTGGTAATTTCTGAAAAATGAGCGAAAATTAATTATCATCAAGATAGGAGACGTGTTGAGACCATAAAATTAAAAAAGACGTGTTGAGACTCTTTCTTTCGTGGAATTTAGCTTTGTTGAAAAGAATAAGTATCCAGTATTGAGATAATTTGATGGCCGTTGAATTCTACTGGCATTTGTCAGTTATTTGAAAATTATAATCAGAAGAAGGGCCCTTCAGTACTGGAATTATCGAGAATCCCATTTTCAGGTTTGGCAGGTGGCAGCTTTGGAAGGTTTGCCATTGATATTTGACTCTTTTCATTTTATTCAGATTTTAGATTTTTATTCAGACTCTTTCATTTTAGAACTGTTCAATTCACATGCTGAAGATTGCTTTTTATTTAAATAATCATTATATATTTTTTTGTTGTGACGATCAAGTTCTCTTAGCTAAAAGAGAATTAATTTATGTTTTATTTGTTTCAATTTTTTTTTGCATTTCACATTATTAATTTTCGTTTATGTTTAATATTATTATTTATTCATATTATATATTATATATTTTAATATATAAACGAAAACGTTTATATATAAAATCATATCATCTTTTATTGAACCAAGTAGATTAAGATTAAGAACTGTTAAATCTGGTGGAGTTGTTGTTTGATCCAAGAGAAAACCAATTATTGAATTGTACCGAGAACTTTCAAACCTCTGGCGCCTGGCATTTAGTTTTTTTACTCTATTAACCCAACCCATCTTCACTGTAGCTATGCTACAATGGTGCTAGTAGTACACTGTGGTGTGCTACAATTTACTAACTTTCAGTTCTCACTCAAGGCAGTCACTCAGCTTTTGAACCAGTGGTTAATCGCAGGTAAACATCTTGTGTGTGTGAGATTGTGGATGTATACAAATCTATATTTAGATAACAAAAGGAGGTTATAAATGTGATAACACTACCAAACTCAGTCGCAATATAATGAATATAGTGATCAAAACAAAGTGCTAAAACCTGAATTTAATTTTACAAAATAATGATTGAATCCCCCACGATTTTTTAATCTTTCATCAGTTCAAGAAAAATGAGTTTTACTCTTCTAATTAGCAATTCAATCGCAAAATCGAATACATCATGAAATGAATACCAACATCGAAATTTCGTATGTAATGTCAAATCACACATTTCACTCTCGCAATAAATCAGATAGAGTCGCTCTCAGGTATCGTGGTAACCATAAATCACCTCCGAGATATCAGTTCGAACAAAAACATCTAAATGTGGCGTATAATATGAACACGAAGTAGCTTCAGAGTCCGAACTTTCTATTGCTATATTCAAAGCAGTTAAATCCGTCTCTACGACGATTCATATTTTTTCTATAAGCGTATGGAGAAGTCAAACAGAAATGAGGAAAATTTCTTGCCTTCAATTCTGAAACTGCGAACTTTCCATATGTTTGCAAAACTATGCCTGAGGTTCTTCGTTTCAAAGACGCACGTAGAGGACGAGAGTTCTTCCCGATTGGCATAAAAGATTCCGAACATGTTTACTTCAGATTATCTGCTTTAATCTTGAAGTAGGTATAATGCTGAGTACTCAGTAAATATACTATAAATAGATCTAATTTGTTCGAATTACTGATGTAGAAGTAGTTTATATAACATGAAACACACAGTTGTTTAACAGAGGTTTGAAAAACTATATGCCCCTGTGAATCAGATAATACGGATTTGAATTCTCAGCTAGGGGTGAACATGTTCACACTAAACCTGTCGGTTTAGTATATAATAATAATAATAATAATAATAATAATATTTATTTAATCCAGTAAGACATAAAACATGTATAGGACAAGTCAAAGAAAGAAATTACTTATTTAACAATATTACTATCAAGAAGGTATTCGCCTACATTATAGTAGGCCTTTTTAAGAGTACCTCCTTCACTATTTTCTTGAACCTGACACCGCGAAGATTTTTAATTTCATTAGGCAGATGGTTGAATAATTTTATGCATTGGTATGAAGGGGACTTTTCATACCTCGCTGTGTCATGTTCAGGTACAAATAATACATTTGAATTTCTAGTATCATAATTATGCGACTCGGTTAAACATGGAAATTTCGTCTGATTTTCCTTCACATACACTAGACATTTATATAAATAAATTGACGATAAGGTAAGTATTCTATGGGCCATAAATACTGGCTTACATGAATCACGTGGCTTCAGATCAAACATGAGCCTTATAATCCTTTTTTGAGCCACAAATATACGTCTGTGGTCCACTGAATTGCCCCAAAGTATAATACCATAACTCAAACAACTATATACTAAACTGTAGTAAACTTGTAGAATTGTATAAGCTGGTACAGTGCTTTTTATTTTGTATATAACATAAAAAGCTGAATTGAGTTTTTTAATTACGTGATCTATATGATCCGACCATCTCAACTCATGGTCTACAATAATACCAAGAAATTTAGCCTGATTCTTAGAAGAAACAAGACTCTCCCTAAGGGAAAAACTCAATTTTAATTTATTGTTACGTCTTTGATTGAAATAGATACATTCAGTCTTCTCCACATTCAAGATCAAGGCATTTGAATCACACCACTTGATGAACTCATCTGAAAATCGGCTGCATCCATCCATGAGATCCCCCAGGGACCGCGCCGCCACCACTAAGGAGGTATCATCTGCAAAAATAGTAACTATTTCTGCACTTAAGTAAGATGGTAAATCATTTATAAATAGCAGAAACAATAGTGGTCCCAGCACGGATCCCTGGGGAACCCCCAGTCCGGTGCACCACTCCCCAGAACAACGGTCCTGCACTTTGACCGTCATGCGTCTATTAGTAATATAGCTGTTTATCCAATCAAGAAAAATTCCTCTGAACCCCAAGTTGTACAGCTTACTAAGAATAAAACTAAATATTAGACAATCGAATGCTCGAGACAAGTCAAAAAACAAGGCAGCTACAAACGAACCCTCATCTAGAGATTTATAAATATAATCAATGAAAGAAATAGATGCAGTTTGAGTCGATCTTCCCACTCGAAAACCATGCTGACAATCAGATAACACCTTAAACTTATTTAAATACTTTATAATACGATTGAAAACTAGTTTCTCGCAAACTTTGGATACAACACTTAATATTGAAATAGGACGATAATTTATTATATCTAGTGGATCGTTTTTTTTATGAATAGGTATTACAGTAGCTAATTTAAGCATGTCAGGAAATGTACCCGTAGAGACTGAAAGATTCAATAGGTACGAAAGAGGTTCAGCAATAACATCAGAAATTGACTTTAATATTTTGGCTGAAATAAAGTCAGCACCAGTACTTTTAACATTCTTCAAGCATTTAATAGTGTCTAACACTTCATGTTTGATTACTGGCAAGAAGAAAAAGGTTTGTGACCTCATTTCAGACAGAGAACACGATTGCGGTAGTGAGTCACCAAAGTGATTATTTAAACTAGCCCTGTTTACTGTAGAAAAATAATTACCAAAAGCAGAAGCAAGAACCCCTGCTTCTGAGCATTCTGAACCGTTTAGATTTAACTTGATTTTCTTATTCCCACTAGACAGTCTTCCAGTCTCCTGGTTTACAATATACCACACAGTCTTATTCAAATTACTTGCAGAATTGATAAGACTAGAATTGTATTTTAATTTCGATTGTTTTAAAAGAGATTTAAAATTCGATTTGGCATTATTATACGAAATTAAAGAATGTTCATTATTTAAATTTTTATGGAGCCAGAAAATATCCTTCAGCCTTGCACTGGCTTCCCTTATCTCGGTTGTAATCCACCACATCTTTGGTTTAGATAGTTGTCTAGACCGCCTGAGTGGACAGTGAAGGTCCATTTTGTAACGAATAATTTCCATAAAGTTCGATAGGGCAGTGTTGACGTCAATACTTTGATAAACCTCACTAAAATCAGCATGAGAACACGATTTAGCTAGGCACTCGAGATTTAGAGTAGAGCAGTTTCGACTGAAGGAACAACGGACTTCGGTGTTCAAAACTAAATTGGGGGAATCATATATGGGAAACTCGATATGCACTGCTTTGTGATCGCTAAAATGGGTTTCATGAATAACCTCATGAAAGTTTACATGATCATAATTTGTTATAATATAATCGATTTGTGTGATTGATGTAATATTATTTTTATTTGTGAACACTCTAGTAGGACCACCTGATATCACTTTGAGCCCGTAGGAAGATAGAACATCATCAAGAAGTTTTTTACACGTATCAGATCTACTCATATAATCTACATTTAGATCACCTCCGATAAAAACGTATTCCGCTATATTTGTACAGCGTTGTAGAACATAAGAAAGTCTCTGCAAGAACAGCTCGTAATTTCCCGCCGGAGGTCTATAAGCACTGACAAAAGTGGCATATAAGGAGTTTAATTTTAGTTTAACAGCACAAAATTCGCAATGACGTTCAACACACAGGTCCGCGATTTCAACAATCTTAAATTCTAAATCATCTTTTACAAAAATTAATGTACCTCCATGTATGCTGCTTGTGCGGCAAAAGGCAGCCGCCTGGGTGTATCCGGGTATTATGGCAAGAGGTAAACTGAATGGGTTGCACCAATGTTCCGCTACACAGATAACATTTGGAGATAGTGGCTGGAGAAAGATCTCAATAAGGTCCAATTTATTCAAAATACACTGGGTATTTAACTGCATAATTCCAAACAAATTTTGAGGTCCTGAAAAGGCTACGGATTCGCCAAGTTGTTTTTCTTGTTGAAGAAAAAATGATTGACAGTAGCATGTATAGGCCAGTTTTCAGCTTTTAAGGCCTTGTCATATTCAGATATAGGTATAATAACTTTGAAGGAAGCATAGCTTTCTGGATATCGGGAGACTATTGGCTCACATTTAACCTTGTGAAAGTTTCTATGTAGAAAACTCGTTAGTTCATCCATAGTAATAGTGGGACTAAGATTAGAAACATGCAAAACTTTAGATTTTTCCACTCCTTGGATTGACGAATCATCATTAAATTTACCCACAACTAAGGCAGGTCTTGATCTTTTTCGATTCCCTTTCCTACTGGTTACTTGTTTCCATTCATTTTCACTTTTTTTTACTATTTTAGAGACTGCTCCCTCTTTGTCTTGTGACTCCGATAGGTTGCAATCCCGTCTAGCTGCGACAATCGCTTTATTAACATCATGTGCATTTATTTTATTCTCTTTAGATTGATAACCAGTTGCAGTAGTCTGAGCATATGACGCATTTGATACCGCTTTAGACGATACTGTGGGATCATCTGTAACAGTACTCGCAATTATCTTAGAAGATTTCCTTTTTTTTGGAGACTCCACATGAAATTTATTCAACATACTAATACCCGGAATGTTATCGTCTTTATCAGCACGTGTATCACCTGGTTCAGATTGTTTACCAACTTCATCATCAAATAAACTAGACCGCAATCTACCTTCGTATGAAGTAATTAGTTTTTTTTGAACACTTATTGTATATTCCATCTCTGACAGTAATTTCTCCAGCAGTATTTTTTCTTTCGAAATATATTGGATTTCCATTTTTATAATTTCCATATTATTAAATTCCGGAGAATTCACATAGTCAATGGCAACTTTCATTTTACCAACGCAATTATCACAAACCCACGTAAGATTGATGTTATCTGATAAGACCCTATGCCACAAGTCTTTCAGAGACACACAATTCAGATGAAATTTGTTTTCGCACAATTTACATGTCGAGAACTTATTATTAATAATAAAGTTATCGGAACACCTGGAACATACGTCTATATCACTCGCCATTATTCACTCGAAGTATTTACGCAGTGTAGTTCCAAACTTCTGGTATTTGAGTGTATAATTAGTGCTTAACAGAAAAAAATCGTGAACAAATTCGCTACTAGTGATTAATATAAAGAATGGAGTACTTGAACGAATTTCGTGTTTGTTTTGTGATAAAACGGGTAATTTGATGACCATCAAATCACAACTAAAATAGTTCATTAGCATTCAAAGAACGGCAGATAGAAGAAATCATGATATTCGTAAAAATATAAAATACAATAGAGACTTCACTAGAAACGATTGTTTCAAGACCCAATGCAGTGAATCTTGACTTGTCATTAAGAGTAGTCTCAAAACCAATATTCTGTTGTGATTGGGAATTTGATCGATATTACTCAAAATGAAAATTCAATGCAAAGAATCCCGCTTATATATCCCTACGGAAACAGTATTAATCCGGCTCTTTTTTCATCTCGAATACTAACTGACTCGTCGTTTGACATTAATTACTCTAATAAATGGTGGCAATCCAGGATTAATAAAGGAAAAAAAGATATTCAAAATATCGTCAAGCGATTCATTGCTTGTATGCCCACAGTCCCCCTTCTCGATATAAATATATCGAAATATATTTATATCGAAAAATATCGCAAGTACATCCTCGTAAATACACGGTTGTACTTGCTGATACATCTCCTTCGCATTGTTTCCTGAGTTAAGTAGAGAATGGAGAGGTCGAGGTGAGTACTCTCTAAAATGAGCCATTTGTGCTGAAATGTAAAAAGTTTGCCGATACAATTGAATAAAAATAATTTCACACCTTTGCAACAGTACATCAAAGTTGTATCAGAACAAAAACAAGTACATGAAAACAGTACATACAACTGCAAGATGTAACGGATACAAATCTTTTTCAACAAGCATTCATATCGCCTAATTCACATTGATTTGAAACAAGAGTTGTAGTATCTTATTAGTTATTCTGTTATTCTGAATTACTGCAGGTACCTTTTCGACCAGAAGGATTTTACATGAAATCTCCAGATTAAATTTCTGTATACACACATGCTGTATAATAATAATAATATAATTTTATTGAGAAACATTCCTTACATAGTAAAATTACATTCATTTCAATTGATAAATAATTACAACTAAGAGAAATGCTCTCAAAAGGACCGAATTCAGTTTGGAGTCTGATCTTCCATTCAGCCCTCGAGCAAAAATATTGGTTCAAACAAATCTTGGTTAAATTCATATTTACAATAATATACAATTTTGATTGAAAAGAAAAGAAAATTAGAATTTCCTCAGAGATATTAAACATTTGAGACAATTTCACATGGTGAAGAACATTTGTATTAAAAAAATATACAAATAGATGATACAAAAAATTGATTCATACATTATTGCCTACATCCGAATCACCGAAGTACTCTGATACACTATAGTATGCCTTTGTTAAGAGCAGAGATTCAACTTTCCTCTTAAACAAATGAGCTTTCAGTACTTTCAAATTCGATGGTAAATGGTTGGAAATTTTAATGCTCTGACATTAGAGACAGAGTGTGCTCAAATTTAGCTGTTTTATGCATAGGAATAAGTAGCACATCCCTGTTTCTTGTTGAATACTCATGATTACTATTCAATTCAATAAACCTATCTTCATTTTCTTTAACATATAACAAACATCTATAAATATATAAACAGGGTAAGGTAAGTATGTAATTATTAATGAAGATAGGATTTAGAAGAGTGTTTATCCAAACACTCGTAGACGGATTCAAAAAACTTAACCGCAGCTGACTGAATTGAGTGGCCGCTTCTGAATCCATGTTGCGCGGAGTCAATTATTTTGAATCTATTGAGATAACTCATCATTCTGGCGAAAACAATTTTCTCTATTACCTTGGAAAACATGTTCAAAATGGATATTGAGCGATAATTAGTAATTTCACTCACGGTTCCATTCTTAAATACTGGAATTACTATGAATTACTTAAGGATATTGGGGAACTTTGCAGTAGTGATGGAAACATTTATAAGATATGCAAAGTGCTCGCCAATAATTCCACTAATTCCTTTCAAAACTTTGGCTGATATGGAATCAACACCGACGCTTCTTTTATTTTTTAAGGCCCTAATGGTATCGATATATCTAATATCATCAGAAAGGATTGTTTATTATCGCTAAAAAAACATCAAAATAGCTTTAAAACGTTCGTTCGGTCGATTGAATCGATATGTTAGAGATGGGGGGCGATAAAAAAATTGGACCAGAAATGTTTTCGGCAACATCCAGATTCGTAATCTGCAAGATTTTCTGAGCCTAAAAGTTAACAGAATGAGGTCCCCATATTTTGCATACTCAACTCCCTCCAGATCATTTTCTATCATGTCGTACAATCATATGTAATTAATAAAATTCACCGTTAAATTTATAATTTAATGCGAGAACTTTCTTGTTTGTCTTCCTTCTGTGACGGCCTCTACCAGCGGTTACGTCCCGTCACCAGCCGTTCTCGACATGACCCCGATCTTGTATACCAAAATTTATTACGCGATGAAGTCGTGTTGTTGACAAAACTAAGCTATTCAACATATTCTCCATACAAACTATATGGTGTTTTATTGTATTCTAATGAAATTACCTCTATATAATTTATAGTTCAACAGCAGTTTAGACACCCTCAATGATAATAATTCAATGAATTATTTCTCTGATTATTTTGATACTACTCTCTATATATCTCAACAAATCCAGGAAATATTTCAAGTTATATTTAAGTTCGACAATGAGTTGGTAACCTGAAATGTATGAAATGAATTTATCAATCCACATATAAAAATATATAACGGATACCTCTCTGTATATAAGATATATGAGTAAAAATGTTCTTTTTTTATATTGATTATTCTATTTTCCTTGATATAATGTATCATACTCACATCAGGTTTGAGGAAATTTTTCCATGTAGAAGCAGAATTAGGTAGAATTATCCTAATATTGATAATTTAATTTCTAAGTTTGTTCAGCATATTTCAATGAAAGTTTCTACTTTTCAAACGAATCGTTCATAGTTTCTTGAGGACAATAAATATTTTGGGAAATGAATGAATTCATAGTGGTTAGATAACATTGACTTCTATTCCGAAAATGTCGAGTTCAAATCCTGAAATCCGCAAACATAGAAAGTACGGCCTGGTTTTTCTCAGATGTCACTGGAAATCCACTGAGAGTATTCTGCTTAGTTAAGATTTTAATGCCTGTTTCCATCAACAGAACCCTAAGTTTAGAAATTTTAAGTAGCACTTATTATTAAAAACGGCTTATCTGTAATTTCTTCCCATCACTCCATTTTAACCAGAGCTTAACTGAGTTAAGAATTGGTTTGGTAACGTAGCAATTAATAACTCTGCTTTACTGAAATCCAGGGACATTTATTTTCATTTATGTATCACTTTCAATGTAAATTTCAATGGTTAATATCAACAAAACACTGTTTTGGTGATATTGACTGAATTTATAAAAACTCAGTATTCCTCATAGGAAATGATTATTAATAATTTTATTTCCGAGAAAACGACAGAGTTTCAATTTGCGTTAAAAAGTGAGCATGGCACAAATATCCCAGGAGTTCAATACAATTTCTCCAAATTGGTGGCTCCGGAGTTTGAAAAGTTATATGAAATAGATAAAAGAATCTTGGAAAGAAAATGGGAAATTATGAAAGGGACATGTAATTCTACAGAAAGTCGTTTTTTGTTCACATGCAAGCAAATAAGAACCATTCAAAAAGAAAACATTATCAAGCTGTTACTGGTGTTTTCAAAGCTCTGAAAATACCAAATTAATTTTATAATATATTTGTTTCGAAGTATATATGTATAGTTTCCCAACTATGATTCATTATACTTGAGAAGCAACATTCGAGAAAGAAGTCGAATTTGTTTCAAGAATATACGACCACTGTAAGTGAATTTTTTTAAATGTTTTTTCCTCGAATTTTTCAAATATAATTGGTTTTAGTTTCTTGAAAACAACGAGTATTTTATGGAGGGGGCTAATTTGTTTTCAAATTAAATGTGAATACTTCCATAGAAGTGTGTTTCTCTATTTTCTTAACTATTATTCGTTATATCTTCCTCATATTCTGAGAAACAACAGTTTTTTTAGAAAAGAGATGAATTACTTCGGCAAATAAACGCGGTGTCCGAGATCGCCAAAGAAAATACGTAGATCGATCATTTCAAACGACCGTGGCAAAAATATTATGATGCAGAATGCAGAGTAATTAATGGAATCAGAGCCTCGGGACTGACACAACAATCTTTCAAATTTAGTTTATTGGGCCACAATGAAAGACTAACGAATGTAGGCTATGTTACGAGTTTTAACCCTCATTAAATTATGGAGGAATGTTATTAATTTCGGTCTTCTTGATTTATAACGTGCTAAACCTTGGAATATTTACTGTTCCACTGAAAATGAATTTGCCGAAAAGGGTGGCGTCTCTTTATATGCAGCACGTGACACCGGGTAACTGCCAGGGCCGTGGCCGGCATACAAAGCCACTTTCGAGCCCATAACTTTGGTAATGACTTCATATGGCTTTTGTTCCAGGAAATTATTCTGCTCTCAAATTAGACGTTTCGCCATAATTTTCATCTTATTACAAGTAGTGACTCCACGTACGTGCATTCGTGATCGGTCTAACCACATTATCCAGGTGCATTCTGGAATATAACTCTTCTCGTCTCCTATCCTTGTCACGATTTCTGACGTGCATATTGATGCTAGTTTCTCCACCTGCTGTGGCAGTGGTTTTCCGTCACAAATCTGCTTTGGCAGACAAAGTTCATTGAATAAAAGCAGGTTTCAAGATGAATACTTCCGATGAAAAAGCCTTCAAAACTATCAAAAAGTGAAATAAGTTCTGTATTCTCTACAGGTTTAATACTTAATTACAAAAAAATAACATTAAGCAGAATAACAGTAACTAATAATGAAATTAAATGAAATATAACATAGAACTCATTCTAATTCAATTGATTCCATTCAATTTCACTTGTCTACATAATTCCTAATAATACCTGCAATAGAGTCTAAGTGAATGTCACATTCATTAGCAACTGCATTAAAAGTAAACTCTATCATCCAAATGAGGGATTGTATTGACGAGTTAGTCGTTGGAGTCTCTAGGTGACATAATTCAGTGATACGAGAATTTTGCCTTGGAACACGAGATCCCAAAGCAGACAAAAGACGACGACAATCAATACTGTTGTGCAGTAATTTGTACAAGAATTTGAGTGTTAAAGTTTCTCTCCTATCCTGCAATGAGATTGAACTAAATCGACCCAATAATTCGTCATGATGAACTCCTCTGTGTGGATAAACTTTATCTTCTCTCCAAACTAACAATTTCAAAAACCTTCTCTGAATGAACTCAATATAAAGGGTGTTTTTTAGAGGTATAGAACTTCAAATTGCAATAAAACAACGATGGATCATTCGATTGACTAGAATTTTTTTTATTCGAAAGATAATCTTGAGGTATTACATTCTAAATATGATTTCTGGCATACGATCGGCACAGCTGGCTCGGATGTAGTCCAATCTGGACGTCCAATTTTCGATGTCGTTTTCCAACATTTGTGGCCGAATATCGGCAATAACACGGAGAATATTGTCTTCCAAATGGTCACGCGTTTGTGGCTTATCCGCATATACCAATGACTTTACATAGCCTTACAGAAAGTAGTCTAGCGGTGTTAAACCACAAGATCTTGGAGGCCAATTGACTGGTCCATAACGTGAAATTAGGCGGTCACCAAACGTGTCTTTCAATAAATCGATTGTGGCACGAGCTGTGTGACATGTTGCGCCGTCTTGTTGGAAACACAGCTCCTGGACATCATGCTTGTTCAATTCAGGAATGAAAAAGTTAGTATTCATGGCTCTATACCGATCACCATTGACTGTAATGTTCTGGCCATCATCGTTTTCGAAGAAGTACGGACCACCAGCCCATAAAGCGCACCAGTCAGTTTTTCTGGATGTAACAGTGTTCTGACATACACTTGAGGACTATCTTCACTCCAAATGCGACAGTTTTGTTTGTTGACGTAGCCATTCAACCAGAAGTGTGCTTCATCGCTAAACAAAATTTGCTTATGAAAATCGGGAACAACGGCTATCTCGTTTTGGGCCCATTCGACGAATCTACGCCTTGCTTGATGATCGTTTGGCTTCAATTCTTGCACGAGTTGGATTTTGTGAGCATGCAAACCAAGATCCTTCCGCAAAATCTTCCATAAAGTGGATGGACACAGATCCAATTCCTGCGCTCGATGGCGGATGGACTCATTCGGGTCTTCCTCAATACTACGCTCTACAGTAGCAATAGCTTCTTCTGTACGCACCGTACGGCGTCTCTGGAGATGCGAGTTATCGATAGGAGTAAACGTGGTGCGGAAACGTTCCATGGTTAATAGAATTAACTGCTCTGATGGACGATTTTGTCGACGATAAAATGAACTTAGTGCGCGATACGTATTCCGCACAGAAATATTATTTCCGAAATAAAATTGCATTATTTGCAAGCGTTGTTCAGACGTGAGTTTATTCAGGATGAGTTGCTAAACCAAAGTGAGAAAAAATCACTTCTCAGCTGTTAAATCGTTCGCCATATTCAACAGTAATGCCAACTTAAAGTTCTATACCTCTAAAAAAAACACCCGTTATTATAACATATATTCCATCAATAATTATTGATACCAAATATAAAAAAGATGACAGATCATGCTGCCATACTCCAAAATATATGATCTATACTACCAAACTTATATTGAAAATACAATAGAATTCAACGAAAATTGTTTGATTCACTCGAAATGTTTTGTGTTGCTAACCTACACACGAAATTCGTTAAACCGCTCTTAAAGAATGAGCTAGCAGACACATGTTGAGTGATTTAACTGATTGATATGGAATACAGCGTATAGTTTCATATTGTGCGAAAAGTTAATTAAAATGACTGAAACCTTTATTGTCTGCAAAAATTAGTATTTGAAGGTGTTTTGCTTACAAAGCCGTTTGTCCATTATCATTTATCAAATTGTCCCACAAACTCTAAGATTCCTTGAAAAAAAACATATTTACCAAAGCTTTCATTTATCACTAACTTTCGGAAACTTCGTGCCAAATTGGTTTCTGATAAATATTTTCAAAGTGCACAACGGATTCTGCTCTGATTATGAATTAAAAACCCTGCCTCACTATTGAAAATACAAAATCTTTACGTATATCAGAAGAAGAATACTGAAATTTTATTGTAATAATATCGATTCGTACTAGGAAGTTACATTAATTTGATGTGATGCTATTGGTAAAATTCTGGAGCACTTTAAGATATTAGTTCACGAATTGGCATTGGAAGTCCATATCACCATTTGCAACTAGTTCATGTAGGTTGACTTGTGCGTCGACGAAGAATGAAAGCATGAATAAAATACAAAAAGAATAAAATACTGAAAGTTTCAACATTTTGAGCGATAAACTTATTCCATTCCAAAATAAGCACAATATTTGAAATTTGTTGAAATACAATTTGTGCATTGAATTCTGCGAAAACTCCAAAAAAAATTTCCAGAAAGGGAACAGTAAAAGAGCTGACAGTTGGTGTTATTAGAGTTCATCAACTACAACTTAAAAAATGTAATTTGTTGGCCACTGTTCGTATTTGTGATACAAAATAAATACGATCAGAATATTTTTGTGTGTGATCCGTGAAAAGATAGATTAATCGAAAACTTCAGGAAAACTCAATCAGTGGGTAAAACTTAACGCAGTGGTTGTCCAAATACAAGCCAATCAAATGAAAATATGGTATCACTGCATCAGTGTTCATGTGATGTTTTTTAATTGAGATCATTAGGGTATCATTCTTGAATATTTGACAAGATTTCAATAGTTTCATATTATTTCCACGAATATCAAGCAGCACATGAGCATTAATTTCGCTATGGTATTTTGAGATAGATATTGTAAAGTTGTCCCATCACGTTCCCTGGAACTTTTTTCTGCATGGAATCACTTGGATTCAAAATCTATATTTTTTCAAGGCGGATAACACGTCGAACTCTGTAAGGGTAGCACTATAATGTTTAAATATGAATGAGGTTCATCACTCGTTTAAGAGTGTTGCTGAAGAACCTATCTTATATCTTGGAATAATTTGCGTTTTCTCGTTCTTCATTTCATACAAAAACTCATAGGAAAACCTCAGGGCAAATCAGTAACGTCTGAAAGCCCGTCTTAACCCCCAGAAGTTATTTCACTGCAAACGACCAAGTAGCTTGCAGTGACCATCTCGATGCCTTAAGCGCACAGAGTTATTCTAACCATATTGCTTTCTTTATTACGAAAATGGCCGTGTTTGGGGTCCGAAGAATTCTAATTGTACTACCGAAAGCCGAATTAATCGACAAAAAGGAATTTTTTGTGAATTCCAGTGGAGCAGGACTATCAATGATTGTTACTGGTACTCGCTATCACAACACCGTTTCTTCAGGTTGAAATTGGATGTATTCTATGTGTCATTTCATTCCTGTACATATGTATTACCTTCAAAACAATCGAATTATTACCTGAGACATTTCCTCGTCAGGTATTTTGTGCTTTACATGATCACAATGAACTCGTTAGATTGTTCACTAGTCTTCTGTTTGGGTTTTTTCAAACTTCATAGCTCATTTGAACACTTTAGCAAGCACTAGTACTAAACAGTAGAAAATTTCGCGCAGTATCAACGAAATTCATCCATTTATGCATGTACGAGTGTATTGGTTGTTATGTTATGCATGTTCAAGCAAAATCATATATAATCCTATCCTAAACTATTTATGATTCAATGAAAAATAAAAGTCCGAAGAATGAAAATTACAACTCCAAAAAAGGAATGCAAGTTTCTCACAACTGAATGCAGTATTATGCATTCCATGTATGAATGTTTGTATATTGAATGTTTGAATATTTCATATAACGTCATTCCAAACATTTCTGAATTATTTATGGAATTATTATTCCAAATAAATGTAGCATAGAAAAGCCTTCAAACTAATCAGAAAGGATTTCATGGAATAAGTGGAAATAAACAATTTGTTGTTACGAAATTTGAAAAAAGTTGTGTTTGCCAAGACATCATTAGCCAATTGAACATAAAATATCGACTTAAAATTGGAAATACAAACTTCGAAGAGGGCATTCAAGTCCTCAAAAGAATAAAGTCAGATGTTTCTGGGTCATTGAATAATATATGCGGAGTTCATTGGATTTTTAAGCACTTCGTTATTCAATACGTATAAACATGATGCCAAACTTCCAGGGTGTATCGATGCGGTACTTGTTCGAATGACTCTGGATAAGGTAGAATAGTAATGAATATATCGAATGTCCGACATGTTTTCATCATAATAATTCACTCTGATTGAGAAATCATAATACTCACTGTTTTGATAAATAAATATTATAATCAACTTGACATCAATAGCCAGGTACACAAAAATGGAGAGCACTTGTCGATACGTGATATATATGTATATATATATATATATATATATATATATATATATATATATATATATATATATATATATATACAGTAGCAGCGGATATACATAATATTTGTGGAGAGCCAAGACCGGCGAAAACTAAGAAAATGTCGAAACAAAGTGAATACAAGTAAAGGAAAAAAACAGGTCAAAAAATTATATATTGTTGAAACTTAGTGAGATTTACAATATTTACACAGATTACAGAACAAAGTCCAATTTTCTAATATATTTAGAAATTTTTCAATACCTTCCAGGTCACCTACAATAATATCCCTGTGGATGGAAATTGAAGCTAGCTAGTCCGTTAAGCCTACTTTCGGATAAGCTGTTTCTTAAGTAGGTCTTCAGTCTCCTCAGGCTGGAGAGAGATCTCTTTACCCTGGCAACAGAAACATGAGGAACTTCTAGAGCACTGCTAAAGTCCTATCACAATTTGCGGGAGATCCAATAGCACTACGGTCTCTTCCTTTTTGCCTCAGGAGGAGGCCGTGAACGACGTTAAGTTTTACTAAAGAAACAACTAACCGCTCACTGGTGACCCGATCATGCATAAGATCTTTTAAATTATCCATTTAACAACTCACTTAAGTTCTAAATGAAAAAATAAAGATTCCTCACGTATTCACATTTGTTTATTCATCAAAATTCCACATTATCCTGGACACATAAGTTAATTTTGTATTACACTGTTTGATTTCGGATGAAGGAGGTCTCGGCCCCCTGGTCCCCCTTATATACGCCCCTGATATATGTTGTTGGAATATATATTGGAATTCAGTGATTCAATATATTATCGAACTATTCTTATGTAGAAGTCAAAGTAGTAACTTCTGATATCATGGCGCAGGTTTTTTCAAAACTGTCAATGTCACATTAGAGTTTCTCTATTCTTTGTTGCTGAAAATGATGGCATGGACTTTTCGTCTTTTCGGTGTGTTATTCTGGAAAACTTATTTTCTGTATATGGTGAAATGCGAGCCTGGATCTCTGAGATGAAGGAGGTGTCCAGGGGATCTCGGTAGGTCTTGAAAATACTCCAGATAGTAGGTTTTGCCCAGTACGTCTTGCAACAGTTGAACTTTTCTAGTAGTAGTAGTAGTAATCTTTATTGCAGTAAAAACAAATTTCTTACAAATGGTAGGAGTTTGACGAATCATCCTTCCACTCCTCCACAAATGAAATGAACATAAATTAGAGAATCATACAAAAATTGTAGATAAAGATACAAAATTAAACCAAGATGAAACTAATGATTGAAGTCAAATAACTTCGTAAACTTAGTGATTAATTCACCATAAGACTGAAAAAAAAACAAATTTACATAATGCACAAAAAAATAAGTCATAAAAAGTAACACATAAAAGGATGTGGTAAGCATGTGCATATTAAAGACTTTGCCTTGAAGTGCTCTGAATACTCCCTGACAGAGTAAAAGCAAAATCTCAGAAGATATTTCTTGATGTTTATTTTGAATTTACTGAAAGAAAGCTTTTTGAAATGGGAAGGTAAAATATTGTATAAATTATAATCTATGAAGTTTTTTTTGACTTATTTAGACGATACTTAGTTGTTCGGATATTATTTGCGCTTCTTGAATTATAATTATGTAAATCAGACTATTTTATCAATGTATCTGCATCTTTATGTATTTCTAGAAGAACGTTATATATCCACAATGTAGCCAAAGGCATTATTTCATATTTTATAAATAATGGTCTGCATGAATCCAAGTAACCAACGCCTGCCATTATTCGAATTGTCTTTTTCTGCAACTTGAAAACTACCAAGGCGTTGGAACAATTTCCCCACAGAACAACGCCATAACTCAAAAATTAGTGGAATAGGGAGAAGTATGTAATTCTTAATGTGTTGTAGAGCAATGAGAACTGTTATAGTTCTCATTGCTCTAAGGGAAAATAGAGTACCCGAAGGTTTTCCTTTCAGTTGTTCAATATGGTCTTTCCAAGTAAGTTTGCTATCTAGTGTTACGCCAAGCAGCTTTGCAGTATTTTTAACCGCAGGATTGTCAAAATGATTGGATGAAAAGACTAAATTTTGAGTTTTGTCATCGTTCAATTTGAGTTTGTTTGCCGTGAACCATAATTGAGACTTACGTACGTGGTTTTTCCCTCCAAGCCTGAACGATTTCTATCATAGTAAACAAAAGGGGTGTCATCCGCGAATAATACCGTTTTCAGTGGATCCATAGAGTTGGGTAAGTCGATTACATATATAATGAATAACAATGGCCCCAGAACTTATCCTCGCGGGACTCCATGTCTCAATAGATTAAATTCAGACAAACAATTTTCATACCAGATAGCCTGGTGGCTATCAGTTAGATGAGATTCGATTAGCTTCAAAGGACTTTGAGAGATCTCACATCTTATAGAAGTTTTTTTATGCTTCTATAGACCATCAACTATGCCACCCACGACATCCAAAAGTGCAAGCGTTGTAGAGCGATCTTTTCTGAAACCAAATTGTGAATTGTTAAAAAAATTATTGGTCTCGAAGTATGGTATTGTACGTTTCTTGCTGATTCTTTCGGGTGTTTTACTGAATATTGATATGATTGAAATCGGCCGATAATTATCCACAATGTCACGATCTCCCTTTTCGAAAATTGGAATAATTTTGGAATATTTAAATAAACTTGGAAATATTCCAGTTGAGAATATAGTATTAATGAGTTGCGTCAAAGGTTCAATGATTATTTCACAAGTGTTTTTTATGAAATAAGAGTTCAGTTTACTTGTATCCAAACATTTTGAATCTTATAATGAATTTATAACCTGATGCACTTCTTGCTGAGTAGTTGGTAGCAAAAAACCGAACTGGAGGGATCTGGGCATTCTTTGAAGTTTGAAATTGCGTCGTTTGATGTATTCGGAAGTGTTCTCACGATATTCTCAGCAATTTCAGCAAAAAAATTAATGAAATTTTCCGAGGATATATTGCTAGTTACATGGGAACAATCATCACTTCTATTGCGCTCATAATTTATTATCCTCCAACAGGTTTTGGACCTATTTTCTGAAATCAATATTAAATTATCATAAGCTAACCTCTTTGTATTTTTCAACTCAGAATTATAACTCTGTTTATAATTTTTATAAATGTTGATATACTCTGAATTCTTACTCAAATCCGCACGTTTTTTATATGTGTTGAGGAGACTTTTCATATTTTTCAATTTATTATTGAACCAATTTACCGGACCTTTTTTGTTTTTGACAACAAACTCCTTCAATGGAAAGTATTTCGGACATCAAAATATGATGGACATCAACACTGGTACATGGACGCTTAGATTGAACTCCATAATCCTGAACAAATCAGCACTATAAATCTTTTGCATATATAATTCAAATAATGTGTGATTCTCTTAAATGCTCAAATAAATATTTTCAGAGGATAAAAATATCAGGAGGATTATCAAAATCTAGAATCTTTTTTCGTCTATCTCGATTTGAAATTGCATTTATATATTTACATGAAAAATTGGGATATTTTTCAGTAAAAAGGATGTGTTAGAAAATTATAAAGTTGTGAAGTACTTCAAATATTTCAATGGTGCGATACGAGTGTCATATCATCAAAAAAGGAATTTGCGCAGGCATTTTTCTGTTTACTTCTAATTGAATTAATCCTGTCGGATTTCAGTTGATACATGTTAACCAACGAAAGCGTTATCAAGCTCAATTATAATGCAAACCTCGTAACAGAAACGGGGTTTCTGTTTACGAATAAAACTCACAATGAATTTCACGAAAGAACTGTGGATATAATAATAGACCTTTCGTTATATTATTTGGATTCCTACCGAAAATAGCTTTTTCCAATTTGCATTTATGAAAAAATTCGCGGCAAATATCTGTTTGTGTTTAATTTGGAGTATCGATACAGAAACACTTTGGCTTTATAAACCGATCGAAAGCTTTATTATACAACAATAACAGAATATTTTTTGTATAAAGCCCAACGTGCCTGCTTCGTGAGGCAAGTTGAAACCATCTGTGGATGATGCAATATCTTTTCTCTAACGAAATGTGATATTTCGGCATACCGAATTTTCCTTTTCAACGGAAAAGAATTTCATGATTTCAATAACCAAATTGGGACAATGAAAAACATTTGATCATTCATTCGAAACAGTAAAAATATGCGATTCTTCGATAAAGTCATTCGTTCAGTCCATGGTAAAACTGATCACTAATATCTGATTCCATTGAAGATTGAAAAAAATTTGATGAATGCGGAATCATGAGTCTCCCAACTCAAACAAGAGCAAAGGACAGAGATTACTGATGTAATGAGAGTCAATCTTCAGTACGCTTTATATGATGATTTGTAGAGGTTTTAACTCGTGCAACCGACCAACGCAATTTTTGAATTTTCACCTCCTTTAATATTCAGTAGGATTTTTGTCTCCTCACTACGGTCATTCACTTTCAACTTTCGACAGAAATGTTTCGAATGACACATGTTTTCCCCATGTTACTTCAAAATGTATACGCAGCAGCAGGATATTTGATGTATAGATGTATACATACCTATGTAATTCGAGAAATTGTTCGTCCCGAATGGAAAACCAACATAAAAATTCATGTTTTAATCGCTCAAATTTCAATCCTTCGATCCACATAGTATTTGCAGAGAGGAAGAACCCTTGGGGTCCAGATACCTTTTTGAAGTCATGGGTTTCAATTATACGAATGAAAGAAAAAATGATTGAAATTCGTTATAAATAAAACGTATAAATAACTAACACTGTGTGTATGTGTCAGTAATTAGAAAACGTTGTGAACTAATGTATCTGACAATGATTGAACTTTAGAGCCCTTCGAGGGGTTTCTGTTTTTACCAGAAATGGTTACCATTTCTGGTAATCAGAACGTTATTGCTCATTTAGAATGAATGAACTCCATCCAAAGCAAGTGTTTACTGAACATCAATTTATTATGATTATCTCAGAATGGTAACAAAGTTCATAAATTGCTTATGCTCTTCTTCAATTGAGATAAACACGTACACATTTTTTCCTGTCAAAGAATGTTACAAACGATTATAAGATAGGTGCTATATCAGGAATTTTGATATTTCACGCACCATCAAAAATTTTTAACGTATTCCTTGACATTGTGTTACTTAAAAAAAAAAAGATAATATAGATGTCATATTCGAATTAGAAAATAAACGTCTGAGTGGAGAGTCACCAATTACGAATTACGAGGTGAATTTGAAACGAAGACAGGAAGAAAAGGAATGCCGTAGGACAGAAAACCAAATCCAAAAAATTTCTCAATTGAAAAGACAGTTTTTGCTGCATATCATGAGAACTAAAGATGTCGAAGAAGCCATGAAACCGCACAGGAATATATATATATATATTAATATATATATATATATATATATATATATATATATATATATATATATATATATATATATATATATATATATCATCATCATTATCAACCTCTGTCCGTCCACTGCAGACCGAAGGCCTCCCCCTGTCTTTGTCAAGATTTCCTAACGGAAGTTTCTCTCTTCCAGGCAACCCCCAGCCAACCCACAAGCTCCTTATCCTGTCGATCGTGAGGGCGCTTTCTTGGTCTTACCCTGTCTCTGGGCTCCCAATCAACAACCACAGCTGACCTACGCTCATCTCTTGTTCGGGCTAGATGGCCTGCCCATTTCCACTTTTACCTTTTTGACACACTCATCACTCCTTCAAATTTGTTTGAGTTCTTATCCAACTGCAGCGTATTCTTATCGCTAGTAATACTCGATGGTCAAACACTTTGCTTTTTAAGGATAGTGGCATATCTGATTTGAAGAAGTCGGCCAACTGTCTTTGCATAATCTACGGTGTAATATTCCCGTCTCCCGTGACGATCTCTCCCAGATATGTGTTAGACATGGGAATCCGTCCACCTCCATTTGCTCTCGTGTGCAGACAGGGTTCAGCATCATCTTTTTTTTTGCGGTGTTCATTTCCAGACCTATTTCCTTGCTCGCGATGTTCAGTTCAGTTATGTGCTCTTGAAGATCGAAAGCATCTTGGGAGAACAGGACTATATCGTCAGCGAACCTCAAGTGGCTAGGGTAGCGGCCATTTATCTTGATTCCTTTCTCGCTCCAGTCCAGCTTCTGGAACATACACTCCAAAGCAGCTGAGAACAGTTTTCGGGAAAACGGGTCTCCTTGTCTAACGCCTCTCTTTATTGGCAATTTTTCCGAGTATTCGTCTTTTTTGATGGTTCCTCTATATATGGCAATCAATGCCATATATAGAGGAATTGATTATTCGTTACATCTTGATATCACAAACTCAAATTCAAACACTTGAACTTATGATTTACACTTTATTGACTACATAGCATGACGGGTTTCGTCGTTACAAACGACTTCTTCAGATACTTACAGAATAACATTATTCTGTGAGCATCTGAAGAAGTCGTTTGTAACAACGAAACGCGTCATGCTATGTAGTCAATAAAGTGTAAATCATGAGTTCAAGTGTTTGATTTTAAGTTTATATTCTATTCGAACTTTTTGTCAGTAATTAGAGCTCAGGATAGTGAAGAGTATTCAATTTAATATGTCTTGATAAAATGTTTATATGACAAATACGTTGAATGAAAGTGCTATATAAATTCGCCTTTCTTCCTGAATTTTGTGGAGACTTGCGCATTATTAGAAAAGAGCCTCAACGCAAAACATCCTGATTCATCACACCAAATTTTTCAGACGACTCTCCTAAACTAATTGAGCTACTTAATGAAATCCATGGAAATATAAAAGACTGAACACTTAAACTAATATTACTGACTAAAAAGGAAACTATTGCTTAAAACCAATTTTTCTATCACTGAGGATGAACAATGACTTGAGAACCTCAACAATGACTTTCTACCTGAACAATGACTTGAAAACTTCCTTGACTGCTAAATGGGGTAACACTATCAGATTTTTAATTGAGCTGAATTTGCTGGAATTTATTTGAGCTTTTTGATTTTGTTAGATCAGTCCTTTATTTTATATTAGTTCAGTTATATCAATTCTGTTATTCTACAGTACCTTCGCAAATAACTCTCGCGGTGGATGCGGGCAATTTTCTAATAAAAAAAGGGTATAATAATGAAGGATAAATTGAAACCCTTGCTGCCTATGTAGGACAATCGAATTCTCAGATGAATTGGTGATAATGACTTAATTATTTAGTGCCTATCCATTCTACGAACAATTTTGTATAATGAAACAGAATATAGTGAAAATGGTTGGGGCTTTCGCGGCCAGTTGATAAAGTAGTGTTGTCCTGATAACATTTCGATAACAGGACTGTCGAGCGTATTCTGAGGTTTCTCAATCTCCTCCGATTCTGTATGTAGACCTCTGAAGAAGCTTGTTCCTCGTGCTGGCAAAACGTTACGGCGCAATTCTTACCGACAACGATCTTCAAATCTAAATCCGGAAAAGGCCATAATGGAAATTAGAGACGGTATTGTTTGAAATACGGCAGGATGCTTAATTACGAGTATTGAAACAACTCATATCATTTTCAACAACTTTGAAGGAGTACAATTATATCAGACTAAAAGAGTACCTAAATATTTGACGAATCCGCACATTCAAATTCCACTTAAGCACCACACAAAAATAGAAATATGTCATTCGGTCAAATGAACGAGAAAAGTATAATAGATTGAATGAAATAGTAGGAGAAGACCTATATCAAACGAATACTTTAATACAGATATCAAACATCCCAATTCAATCCATAACCATTTAATAAACCTTTGAAATACCATCGATAGAATCAACATACCACAATCGTTGTACAGCATATCTCAGACCTTATTTTTTCCTAATCCACCATCACTTTGAAAGACATATACAAGAAATAAATATCAAAAATAAATTTTCTGGATTATTGTTAACAAATCAAGTATGTAAAAAATTCAAAAATAATATTATACATATGTGAATCACCATGAGTTTTTCAAGCTTCCCTGATGGCGGAGAAGATAATACGAAGATGAAACTACCATTGACGTTCGGCTTTCATAGTAATTTATAACGTTCAACTGTTAACTACATGTGGTCAGACTCTCCCATTAGTTTGGTAGAGTCCCACTGCTTGTATTCGGGAGAGAACGACCACTATGGGATGTTTGCTGTTTTCGGTATTTCGTGATGATTAACTCCCTTTTTTTCATGAAATGGTATTTTTTATGGTCGGTCTAACCCATTTAATTAGTAGATGGTCTAACCTGGATAGATGGGATAGACTGAACACTTGCACTGTTTGTATTATTGAGTAAAAAAATGAATTCACTATTTGTTTTTGTTACTTTATAGTACTTAATTACAATCCCTAAGTGATGGTCGCTACATAAGTGGACTTTGGGAGAGAAACCTTGACTAGAAAACAAAATATTGCATTTATAGTGGTTCAACTTGTCCGAACTTACCCTATATTACATATAACTAACCATCTAATATTTTTGCATGCTTAGTACATAATGAGTTATTTCAGGAAACTCAAAACAAAAAAGTCAGGAAAAATCAAATTCCTGTTTCTATGTTCATTGTTGAAAAATTACGAAGATCCAAGAACTCTCTTAATGCAATGAGGAGACTGAAAAAAAATCGTTATTAGGGTTTTGGGTTTGGTAGATGAACCAGTCGCTCGAGCTGAAAACAAATTGTCATGATGTCGTCTCTGGAGATAAATCATTCCCTAGGTGAAAAGTCTTTCATTCGAATCTGCAGGAAATGCTATCTCACGGCAACAGGGAAATAATGACGGCAAAAGGAGGACATTTAGAAATCACTGCTTATTAAATCTCACATTCGTAAGTTCACATTACGTAACTGAAATATCATGGCGGAGACCACAATATGAGAATACTAGATTTTGATGAATTGCGTTGTTCTTTATATTGTGTTCGGGGCCTGAAAAGTGTTTCGTTGATAATGATTTTGATGCTGTTGCAGGCGAAGTGATTGATGTTCTATAACAATGAGCGATAACTCTTGTTTTTCTTGGCTTACATTTCAGAGAATGAAGCCGGTTTACGTCAGCCATTTTCTCAATCCTTTGAAAAATTTCCTAATATATATATATATATATATATATATATATATATATATATATATATATATATATATATATATATATATACACGATAATTCAAGGAGTATTGCCGTACTATAATTGATACACAACCAATTTCTTAACCTTGTCTATTTTTCGAATATGATTATATTCTTCATCAGGACTCTGAAAAATATAAGTGAAAAACAAAATGTTCTAAACAAAAAATCACATCTTACGTTTAACTAGGCTAAAGATGTACCCAGACTGTACGTAGCAGTGAAAATATTAGATGGTAAACAAATGTTGAAACTTACAGAACCAGATCATATCATTAAAATATAATAAAAATAAATGAAAATTAAATGTTACAACAATCATATAGGAATAAACATTGGACTGTCAGAAAACAGAGATAAACGTCACTAGAGATCACAGAGTCTCAAGTGTAAAACTCTCTGTCAATTGCCACCACAAGTGAAAAAACACAAAACGTCAATCAGAGCTCAGGAATTCTAGCAGGGCTTATCGAATTTTCTTCGAGAGTAGATAACTATAGATGCAGCTGAGCCTAGTAATATCTTTCTTTTTATTAATGCTATTGGCATTAACATTGATATGGCACATTTCCAAAAATATTTTTTTCTGGTAGTTACCAGCTGTATCCAATATTTCAAAATTCTCGAAGTCAAAGTGATGTCCCACCTTTGCCGCATGGAGGGCCAAAACACATCTGTCTGGGTGGAGTCTTACATCACTTTTATGGAGAGTAATTCTTCGCTTGATGTTCTGCGAAGTTTGACCTATGTACACTCCTCCACAATCTAAGTATGATATATCATATACACAGTCCGAAATACAAGATGAAGGGACCTTGGCTTTCAGTTTTGTGAAAGCAATTTTACCAGAAATGATATTATATTTAGCCAATTTCAAACGTTTTATTTCAGATAGGATATGAGATAGTTTGCTAGTGAGTGAGTGTAAATATGGTAAGGACATATATTTGGTTGACGGAGTCTCTGAATTGATTTGTGATGGTTCCTCTACATCAAAATTGATTGTAGAGGATGGAACCGAAGGTCTAGTGACAGTACTCCATAGAATCTTCTCAACAGTTGCTGGATATCCATTTTTAAGAAGGATAACTTGTAAACGGGTTAGTGAACTCTGCCAGTAATCTGCATGTACAATGTTGGTAATTCGATTCTTGAGTTGACTAATCAGATTCAACTTCATTTTTTTTTCGTGGTGATGGGAAAACATATAACAAGGTCATCAAAATATTGGTATAAGAATGATGTCCTGATGAAGAATATAAACATATTCGAAATATAGACAAGGTTAATAAATTGGTTGTGTATCAATTATAGTGGCCCTACTTTTGCCGAGAACTCATCATCTATGACTTATATATATATATATATATATATATATATATATATATATATATATATATATATATATATATATATATATATATATATATATATATATATAATAAAAAACTGATCAGATTGTCGAGATTGTGGTCTGCAGAAACGAATTCAATAACATATCGTCTTATTTTTCAATATTTCGCCATTAATTTTACGGTTTCCTTCTTCAAAGAGAAAGAAACTGTAGGTGCATACTTAAATCTAAAAATAAAACTTACAGAAAATAAAATAATGTCACAAAGTGAAACAACGTATTATAATATACAATGTCTACTGCTAGAATGCGAATGAAATAAGGCATCACACCACATCTGAAGAGACGAATAAATAAAAACTTAACAGATGAAAAAAAATTATAAAAAGGTGAAATGTACATGAAAAAAACACATCATTTGATTCTGTTGAGATTACCACAGTAGATATTGCTCAACTGGCTCGTGATTGAGCCAGTCTTATGATTGGCCGTGTTAACGGTTTTTTAAAATGATACATCTCGACATCTTGAGGAAAAATCTGCTTTTATAACCACCACTTGTATCCACTATTTTGAGATTGTCACTCATACTCAGTCAATACTGAGACTCTTAATCGAGATATCTCGATTATAATATCGAAATGTTGTCAACAAGAACGAACCTATCACTTTCGAGAGTACGTATTAAGTGCGCTTCGAAAAATCATCGAACTTGTTGAATGATCATAAGATACAATTTTTTCATCTTTATTATGTGAAGGAGGGAGCTCACGTGATTAGTTCACCAGCTCATGTTCTCCTCATTTGGATACAGGACCTGGGGGCGTTTTGAAAGTCAACGATTCATGATTGATTGACTGTCTGAATCAAGACTGATGATTCTTAATGAGGATGAAACAATTGTATCTCCTTTTCATTCAACAAGTGCCAAAATTTTTCGAAGTGAACTTAATATTCATTAAGTTCGAAAGTGATAGGTTCGTTCTCGTTGACAACATTTCTGTATACAGCTCCCTTAGAGTTTTATTTGGAATATCAAGAATAAGAGTCTCAGTATTTACTACTATATATATATATATATATATATATATATATATATATATATATATATATATATATATATATTTCTTGAAATTGATTTATTGCCTGTTTAAAAAAAAAAAAAGTTTTGACAAAGTTGTAATATAACAACGGAACGTCAACAAAAATAAACTTTTTCATATTAAAAAAGCCTGTTATTGCTAAAAACTTTCAATATATATATATATATATATATATATATATATATATATATATATATATATATATATATATACATTTGTTTATGACAGAGCGGCTATCGAGGGCATTAAAACACTGGATATTTTGTTTGAATACGTTGATTTTGGCTAATGGGTTTATTCCTTTTATCCTTCATCAGCGTCTCGAAAATAACAACAAAACAGTGAGACACTCACTGACGAATATATTTCAAACAATTGGATTATCAAAAATGATCAGCTCGACTTACAAACACTTGATCGATTTCATCAGGCAAGCTGTCGTAGTTACAAGTCAAACTTCGTTCGTTTACTTCAAATTTATAATTTACTACAAATATAAAATGTGCCCTAAAGGCTTACTTTCTTACAATCTTGAATTTCGATAATACGTTTTGTTTGTTATTGATTGTTATAGTTTATGTTAGAGGGCATACAATGAAACTTGGTTTGGTGGGAGTAGTTTTGTCTTTATTTATCGATCTACCTATTATTTTATCAATATCTATCCTGCTCAACCAAATGACTGCCGAAATAGGAGAAATGGCATTTTTTTAGAATCACAAACAGTTTTGCTACTCCCTTTCATATTATATTCGCCACATACATCGCCACAAAAATCGGGATTTGCACAACTTCGATTGCTTGGGGTTGACAATTTTCCATTCCTTTGTTTCAATACTTTATTTTCAATAAAGTATTGAAACAAATAATATACTGAATCGAGTACGACCAAGAAACGAAGTATATAACTTTGAGATCAGTGAGGGTATGGAGGAAGAAGTTCATACGATATTCCAAAACTAAAATTAAGTTGATTGAAGTATAATTCCCAGTACATATTTGGCTCACCAGATTCTTATTTGAGATGGGAAATTGCTTGTTTGACCTTTCAAGATTTATCTATTTCTTTGTTACTATTTTTCACTATTTTCAGCTAGTTTTAGAACTGTCATCAGATAACCTGTATTTCTGCAGTATGAAATCAGCACATTGATTTCATCAAAAATCAGTTGTTCGACATCAATCGTTAAAACAAGTTCTCATTCTATTGTCCTATATATATATATATATATATATATATATATATATATATATATATATATATATATATATATGAGAAAATGAACACTACATCATTCATTTCACGTGTACGATGTGATGTCTCCATTATCCTTCAAGGGATAAATGTTAGAGAAATATTGAAATCGATGCCACACCTGATGGAAGTGCGAGACATATATCTTAAAAATATCGCCGAATAGGCCCCTGAAATACAGGAATAAACGCGAGCGTACTACTAACGCAATCTATTGACATTTAAAAACATCGTTCGATGATATTTGTCAAATAAACATTGCAATTTAGTAGATAGCTACGGGTATAGAAGATATGTAAAATTTCGATGCTTGGTGACTCTGTAATCTGAGAGAGGTGTTTTCTACTGATTTCTATAGATGGAATTGTAGAGTATTCATCACTCTACGATCTTCCACTTGAAGTCACAAGAAGATGCTTGGAGGTTGAAATCGTTGCCTCACTTCGATGGACGTAGTGCGACTGACGAGTTCCTTGCAGAACGAAACATATATGTCTCGCACTTCCATCAGGTGTGGCATCGATTTCAATATTTCTCTAACATTTATCCCTTGAAGGATAATGGAGACATCACATCGTACACGTTCACATATCTAGCTCTGCTATAACATTCTCTTGATTAATTTCAATTTTTCAAATGAATGATGTAGTGTTCATTTTCTTAAATATTTCATTCAGTGCCATAAGCACAAAAAATTTCATTTCCTTATATATATATATATATATATATATATATATATATATATATATATATATATATATATATATTTCGTTGACTGTTATAATATGAATTTATTATATACGATGTCCGTGTAATATTCTCTGTATCGAAAATATTAGTTCATATTGTTCAGTGTTCGAACTTATAACAGAATCTCATTCATCTTTGTTGAGCAAAAGGCCCTGAAAGAGAAAACCGTCCTCATCGCATTGAGAGTGAAGAAATATGAATTTGAACATAAACAAAAGGAACGACTCTACTTCACACACAATGTGTTTTACGCAGTTTTACACCGTCATGAACATGTATATGTATTGTGTGTGTAACATGTACAATGAAACCACAAAAGATGAACAGGGAGTCTATGGAATATAAAGTAGTAATAAGGGTTAAGGTTAAAAAACTAAAAGTCAATGTCATATATTTGCCACTAAATATTCGATTTTATGTTCTGTGGCGCTGGGTGTCCTAGAAATTAGAATGAATGTAGTAAGGGGGACCACTCAACGAATGAAAAGTCAGTGATGTATATTTGAAATTCAATAACATTTTTTTTTAAATTTTTTGCATTGAATCAGAGTAAATGAAACATTGAGGAATCTTAATAGGGGGAGCATTTAATGAATTGCAAGACAGTGTTTTATGTTTGAAGTCTAATAATATTTCTCTTTCTTTGCTGTGGGGTAGGGTGTCCATGTAACAAAGAATAGTTGTAGTAGAGATCACTGAATAAATGAATAGGAAATGTTGTAGCTTAGAAATTCGATAATATTTGCCGATTCTTTTTCTGTGACGTAAACGTTCCAATCTCTGACAATACTCCTTTACTCTTTTTCACATATGTGTATCTTTCATTGAAAAAACATCTCCACGAAAAATTTATCAAAGAATATCTGAGTTCAATATAAATATAACGACACTGATGAATATATCCGACAAGAATTATTTCGTGCGCCAATGCTTTGACAGAAACTACGGTCCTTGAAATCTGTTCCGATCTTGTACGCGCCCTGCCTTACAAAGGAATGAGAATTGAATTCAAAGACAAAGTGTGTAAGGACATAACCAGCAGTAGCAGAAATGTCACGTACGGGACCAATTTATCAGATACACGTATATCCTGTTTGTTACCAATGATGACGAATTGTGGCCCTTTCAGAAATTTAACCCACATCATTTTAATTTCCTTGGGAAATCTACAGATCTATACTGTTTTTGGTGTTTCTGAGCTGATGAAATGATTCATGAATCCGAAAAATTAAGAATTTTTATCTTCTTCCCCAAAATTTCAAGTGAAAAATTCAACCTTCAACCTCAACAATTCGATCATAACACAGAAATATATTATAGAGGCAATTTTGTTCAAGCATTAATTGTTTTCTTCTTATTAGTAATCTTTATTGTAAGAAAAGACACGTGCTTCTTGTAAATGTAGAAGTTTGACGAATCATTCTACCACTCCTCCAAAATAAAATTAACATAAATTATATGTTTTATGATATTATATGAGCAAGTTATTTTATGAGCAACCTGGTATATTTACATTCATACAATTTTACTTTAATCAGTTGATTTTAATTTTCAATCAGTTATCGATGTTCATTGATTATGTAAATCATACTATTGGTACAAAAGCTGATGTTCATCGAGAATTGAATGTTCAGTTTACGCATCTCAGTGCAACACAAACAAATGTGGATTACTTCGGTTCAAAAATTTTGAATTCATTGCCGGTCTTTTTTTTTCGGAAACGAAAATTCAATAATGTTCAGAGAAGTTTATGTGACCCACACCAAAATAAATTAGCAAAAAATAATATTTGATTAAATTAAGATGTAGAATAAAAAATTATAATAATCTAGTTAATTAATCATTATCTAGTGAGTTAGTAGGGTAACTTGTGAATAAACAGACCGTCTCTCAGTACATTTTACATTACGACAGCTCATATATTTGTAAAATCAGTAAAAATGAAAACCTTCAAAATATAGTGAGGGAGTTTGTAAATGGTGTCGAATGAACAATCTGATAGGGAACGTTGACAAAACTGTATGTGTTCATTTTTGTCTGAAGGGCAATGGAATTAGTACCTTGGATGATAAATATGGGGACAACACTATATCATCATCCCAATCAACAAAGTTTCTTGGAATATATGTAGACCGAAATTTGAGATGAACATCACAAAATTTACGTAAAAAAATATGTAACTCATTTTTTGCAATCTCTAGAATTAAGAACATCGTACCTAGAAACTGTGAAATGTGTATTACAGTCTTGTATAGTCATCAAATTATAATATTAAGTAAAAGAAACTTACGTTGAAAACCTACACATTTTTCTATATAACAGCCGTTTACATATGTTTCAAGGTTATTGCCTATCGTCAGAACGGCGTAGTTCAAGTTAAAGATGAAATTACTTGAAGAGATATATAAAAAATCAATATATAAAACACGAAACACAGTTTCGTATACGTTTTATACACCCAAAACATATTGGGAAGAGTCAACACAACGTTGCAGACGACAATGAAATACCGTCCGGCTATTGTGGGACTTTTATAGCTTCTGGAAATCCCAGACAATCTTAACGATAAAAGAATTATTCTAAGAATTATATTTAATGCAGGTAAACTAAAATTAAGTAAAAGAAACTTACGTTGAAAACCTACACATTTTTCTATATAACAGCCGTTTACATATGTTTCAAGGTTATTGCCTATCGTCAGAACGGCGTAGTTCAAGCCGGACGGTATTTCATTGTCGTCTGCAACGTTGTGTTGACTCTTCCCAATATGTTTTGGGTGTATAAAACGTATACGAAACTGTGTTTCGTGTTTTATATATTGATTTTTTATATATCTCTTCAAGTAATTTAATCTTTAACTTGAACTACGCCGTTCTGACGATAGGCAATAACCTTGAAACATATGTAAACGGCTGTTATATAGAAAAATGTGTAGGTTTTCAACGTAAGTTTCTTTTACTTAATTTTAGTTTACCTGCATTAAATATAATTCTTAGAATAATTCTTTTATCGTTAAGATTGTCTGGGATTTCCAGAAGCTATAAAAGTCCCACAATAGCCGGACGGTATTTCATTGTCGTCTGCAACGTTGTGTTGACTCTTCCCAATATGTTTTGGGTGTATAAAACGTATACGAAACTGTGTTTCGTGTTTTATATATTGATTTTTTATATATCTCTTCAAGTAATTTCATCTTTAACTTGAACTACGCCGTTCTGACGATAGGCAATAACCTTGAAACATATGTAAACGGCTGTTATATAGAAAAATGTGTAGGTTTTCAACGTAAGTTTCTTTTACTTAATTTTAGTTTACCTGCATTAAATATAATTCTTAGAATAATTCTTTTATCGTTAAAATTATAATATTCTGCTGTGGGGCTGCTCTAAAGAAATAAACAGGGTGTTTATTACACAGAAGCGTATACTTTGATTAATATTCAATATTCGTCAACAAACATCTTGTAAACCTATCTTCATTAATAATTACATACTCATCTTACCGTGTTTATTTATTTATAGATGTTTGTCATATGTTAAAGAAAATGAAGATAGGTTTATTAAATTGAATAGTAATCATGAGTATTCAACAAGGAACTATGATGTGCTATTTATTCCTATGCATAGAACAGCAAAATTTGAGCTATCTCTCTATTATCAGAGTATTAAAATTTTCAACCATGTACTATCGAATTACTGATAGCTTATTTGTTTAAGAGGAGAGTTAAATCTCTGCTCTTAATAAAGGCATACTATAGTGTGGCAGAGTACTTCGATGATTCGAATGTTGGCAATAATGTATGAATCAATTTTTTGTATTATATATTTCTATATTTTTCTACCAAAAATGTCCTTCACCATTTGAAATTGTCTCAAATGTTTAATATTTCCTAGGAAATTTTTTTCTTCTCTTTTCAAATAAAGTTGTATATCATTGTGAATATAAATTTAACCAATATTTTTGTTTCAATCAATAGTTTTGTTCGAGGGCTGAAAGGAAAGTCAGACTCAAAACTTAATTCAGTCCTTTTGAGAGCATTCTTCTTAGTTGTAATTATTTTATCGATCAAATGAATGTAATTTTACAATGTAAGGAATGTTTCTCAATAAACTCTATTTTATTATTATTATAATATATAATTTACACAATCTGCATTGTATGGTCATAGATATTACTTAGACGATTTTCTTAGCATAGAAACATTAATTTCACGTTTTAATTGAAAATAATCAAAAAACGATGGTTGAGTGCTGCATAATATTTTCGAAAATACAGTTCTATCACAATTGTAAACTTCAAATTGACTATGAGACATTTTGAATAAAATATGAAAAAGTAGAATATTCCAAAAATGTCATTTATTTGTTATCATTTATATCCAATATCGTTTCACTTCGAGAAAGTAGATTATACGAATTCATCGGATTTCCATCCAACATTAAAGTTAATTTATTCGTTTATAATTCAGTTAAGTGAGTGCGCTCTTTTCATCAAGAGAAAAGTTTCGAGACTCCCTCGAAGTAACAGCTAACAAATATGTCAGATTTGGGAGGAATAAAGTCAGAAAGCGAGATAACTAAACTTCAGAGAATATCAGTACATTATTAGATGCTTATTGAACAGTCACTCAAAATATCAACTAGGCGTACGTATATTCTCGATGGAAATTGAATACCTATTTCCTGATATATGTTTGCTATATTCAAGTTGAATTACTTGAGAATTCTCGTTACTTTGACACATTAAGGTTTCTGTTCTCGATAAATTTCAAGCACATATTATGAAATAATATTCGAATTTGAACGGCACATACCTACTTACAAACAACATCGGTGTATTTCACTATTAGTAGTAAATATATTTTACTACTATCACTCACGCAATTACTGTGTATGACTGTTAAAAATGAGATGACAACAATTTATTTTCCTACACTCGGAAAAGCTTTTATTAATTACACCGGAAGCATCATATTCTCTTGAGTTTGTAAAATTAGTAATGATAATAAAAATAATAATAGTTCTTTATTATATGAAAAATTCATAGAAAAGGCTTTTGACCTCAGGTCATTCAGTCCATTTATTATTTAGTGTTATTCCAATTTTGATTAATGAGTTTAGAACATACATAATACTTCAAGTAGTGTCTCCGTTGGGAATTATCTTCGTACATAGTTCCTGTTGTAGGTATTATGTAACATCGGTCAAATATACTCCAGTTTGTTCAGTCTTGCATAGAACTTCATGTTAAGTTTCTGAAGCCGCTTTTTTATTGGCTCTAAGTTTGTTCTTGAATACAGCACCTCAATATAAGGTCTGTTCAGTGTGGGTGTGGGTGTCTGATTCTTGTAATGGTACTCAGAGCTGATCTCTCTGCTACCTCTATATTCTTAAGCGACGAAATTTTATTTCGTCAAGATTATGAGTGCATATTCTGGTTTATGTCTACATATATTTTTGTATATTTTAACTGAACCCTCACTACTTATTCCTATGTTTCCATACGTCAGGCATCTTTGATATGTTTGACATTTTGAAATGTTTTGCTCTTGTTATTGTTTTATTCTTCATTAACTGTGTGTGAAGACTGAAATTTAATTTATTGTCGAATAGTACTCCCAGGTATTTCATGGATGATGATGGTGCTATATTCATTCCGTTTATTGTTACTGTTGGTGTATTTTGTGTGATCTTTTAGTTGTAAATATTGTATTGACATTTATTAGGGTTTGGTTTTAGTCGCCTCTTCGATAATTATTTATTTGTTTTGGCCATCAATTCCCGTATTTCAATACTGCATTTTTCTATTGTTTTTTCATGTACTACATGTTCGCTGACTTCACGGCAAATATCGGAGCAGTAAAAACAAACATCATTTCGAAGTATATACGTATCTTGCTATATACCTATAAACAATTCAACTTATAAGTTATGATAAGTTTAATAAAGATTCGCTGATCTCTTGCTGAAACATGGTTTGATATATCTGATATTGATTATATTGAATATAAAATATTCGGCTTAGTTTCACAGACTTTTGTTGTTTGTTGACAATTGTTTCAGGATGTTACACCATTTTCTAAAATAAGAACTGTTCAACATAGTTAACACCAGTTTTTCTGTAAAAAATGTTGTTAATTCAATATTCTATAATTTATTTTTGAGAACTCATTATAACAATTTTTATATTGGATTTGAAAAAAAGACGAATTGAAAATTCTAGCTATAACTCAAATCCGAGTCAAATCGATCATTGAAGTCGTCATCTTCAATGATCACAATGCATTACCCATTACAATATTCCACTAATCCAATATTTTATTATATCTTCACAATGTGGTTGCTCAAAGCATACAAGTTATTCTTCATTTCAAACCCAAAGTTCAACAAAATCAACATATTTGTAAACCATAGTACAATAAAAATTCTTATATTTGTATTGCCATGGAGATCATTTTATTAATAGTAGTAGTAGTGAATAAATTTATTGATAAACATTCTTTACATTGTAGAATTACATTCATTTCAATTGATACAATAATTACAACTAGGAAGAAGAATTCAGGTTTGAGTCTAATCTTCCATTCAGCCCTCGAGCAAAACTATTGGTTCAAACAAAAATATTGGTTAAATTTATATTTACAATAATATACAACTTTATTTAAAAAGAAAAGAAAAAAATTACATCAGAATTATTGAAAATTTGAGACAATTTCACATGGTGAAGAACATTTGTGTTAAAAAAAAATAAAAACACATGATACAAAAAATTGATTCATACATTATTGCCTACATTCTAATTATCGAAGTACTCTGCCACACTATGTAGTATGCAGTTAAGGGCAGATATTTTACTCTCCTCTTAAACAAATGAGCTTTGAGTACTTTCAAATTCGATGGTAAATGGTTGAAAATTTTAATACTCTGATAATAGAGGGAGTGCTCAAATTTAGCTGTTTTATGAAAAGGAATAAGTAGTACATCCCTGTTCCTCGTTGAATACTCATGATTACTATTCAATTTAATGAACCTATCTTCATTTTCTTTAACATATAACAAACATCTATTTATAAATAAACATGGTGAGGTGAGTGTAATTATTAATGAAGATAGGTTTACAAGATGTTCGTTGATGAATATTGAGTATTAATCGAAGTATTCGCTTCTGTGTAAATAACACCCTATTTATTTCTGTAGAGCAGCCCCACAGCAGAATATTATAATCTAGATGACTATATACGAGTCTGTAATACACATTCATAACACAGTTTTTAGGTACGATCTTCTTAATTCAGAGATTGCAAAAAATGAGTTACTCAATTTTTTACATAAGACCTCAATGTGTGATGTCCATCTCAAATTTCTGTCTACATATATTTCAAGAAACTTTGTTGATTGGGATGATGTTGGATATGGACACAATATTCATTTCTGATTTTTGTTCCATAATAATGTTGAATCTACCATAAATGCGAAGTTTACGTACTTTGAAAGAACACACTCTCAGTCTTATTCTTCTGTAAAGTGCAAACTTAAATGGTAACATTCATTGTGTAGATTTTCGATTATGCTCTCTTACAATATTTTATATTCATGATCACTTTTTTAAAAACTGTATAACTTAACATTGTGTCCCATTCAGAGTTCACTGCAAGAAAAGAATATTTCATTATTTTTAACGTTGGGGACTTAACTCAGATGGTATCTTTCAGTATTACGAAACTTGACGGAGTATTCGCTTTAAATCTGACAGCAAACCGAAAATCTGTCTGAGCATCTGTTAAGTTGAGTCGCTTTCAATACAATCGAAGACTGCCAATGGAGACATTATCGATGGTCATTTATTATTGAAAGGCCAATATTGAATGGCAATTCCTTTCCCAGGAGACAATCGACTCCGCGACGACTTGGAACCATCAGAAATCATCGTTTTGTAATGTTATCTTATGACACTTCCAAATGAAAGTTTGCCAGTTTTATTTCTTCCGAGGTATGAGTAATTATGAAAGACAATATCTGATATATCATGATGATCACCTACAAACAACTGAGGCAATAAAGGGGTTTTTCTGAACTAACTGACCCTCGTAACCATTAAAATTGAATGTGGTGAGTATACACAACGTACCCTTTTAACAGAGCTATATTTCAGGCGAAGTTTTCCACGTACACTTTCGAACAGTTTGGCCGGTACGCTTTTGATTTATTTATATTTCTACGTGTTCCTCAAGCATGAAGGATATTGTGTTCCTTTACTCCGTATTAGAAATTGAACGTTTTTGTGGCTGAAAACATCGACTCGATGGCTCTTTGTCAGTAAATGATAGGTTAGAGCTCGTAATTTTCATGATGTGGCCACGAAAATTTTCTCATATCTATGTATTATCAACACAATTAGGTACGTATAATTAATTGAGAATAAAAACATGAAAACAACAAACATATGTGAATGTGTACTTATGGAGTTGTGTTAAGAAAAATGTCTCACGTTTCATAGAATTGTATTATACAGGATCTTGAAACTCTTATATGTTTTAATGTAATATTAATCTATTTTATAATTTATTATTAATTTACAATAATATATTGATTGTAATGCCGTAAAAGGTGAAACTAGTAAAATAAAGAATTGTTCAGTCAGTGATTTTCAGACAAGTATTTCTTATTACCTCTCATTTTAATCTATATTGTTTTCTGGTCGGATTATTAGTTCGAAACGTCGGTAGTTTTTGGGTTTGTACTTAATGTGTCAATTGTATTTATCTTCCTCAAGAGTTTTTTTCTCTAACTGAATCGAAAAAAATGGGTATTTCTATTTGTAGGGGACTCAGCCCCCAAGCCACCTCCTTTAGCCGCTACTGGTTATTACAGTGTTTGTAGCATGAAAATGAATGAAATAAAGTGAATTTATCCATTAATTCCTTCGAAACGAAATAGATAAATGCATTATTAGATTACTCTTTGCATCTCTCGCCTCGGAAAACTCAATGATCGGTTTTTTCGAGTAGCGATCCAATAATCCAGCTGTTTCATTTCATTCGTCAACTCTTGTTAGCGGGCTTTCATTCTGTTTGTGGATAGACGAGTTATAAAATATCCTATGTGCGAACTTATTTTTCAGTGGGTAAATAGATATTCCGTAATATGAAATTATATTATTTGAAGTGATGAGTGAGCTGAAAAAGCGTAAGAAACTGTGCGCTTGAATCTATACCAGAAAAATTTTACTTCAGTTAACGCCACTTCACTAATAGATCTCAGAATGGTTGCCACCATAAATGTTGAAGTTATCAGCCATTTTGTCATATATATATATATATATATATATATATATGACAAAATATATATATATATATATATATATATATATATATATATATATATATATATATATATATATATATATATATATATATATATATATATATATATATATATAGTATAGTTTTCAGAGTCGTATTTAATGATATAGTAAGCGAGGTCAGGGTGTTTTCGACTCTATTGAGCAAATATTGTTTGTACTCTTTTTTCTTAGCCAAGCTTTCGCAATATTTTATTGCATCTTCAGGACTTCTACAATTAACAAAAAGTGGCAAACAGAACATGTTAAAATTGTAAAATTATAATAACCTTACCGAATCGTGAACAATCGTGATGTCCAGGAGCTGTGGTTTCAACAAGACGGCGCAACATGTCACACAGCTCGTGCCACAATCGATTCATTGAAAGACCTGTTTGGTGACCGATTAATTTCGCGTTTTGGACCTGCGAAGTGGCCTCCAAGATCTTGGGATTCAACACCGCTAGACTACTTTCTGTGGAGCTATGTAAAGTCATTGCTCTATGCGGATAAGCCACAAACGCTTGACCATTTGGAAGACAATATTCGCCGTGTTATTGCCGATATACGGCCACAAATGTTGGAAAAAGTCATCGAAAATTGTACTGTAGTCCAATTGCTCGGATGTAGTCCAGATTGGACTACATCCGAGCCAGCCGTGGCGGTCATATGCCAGAAATCATATTTAAAATGTAATGCCACAAGATTATCTTGCGAAGAAAAAAATATTCTTGTCAATCGAATGATCAATCGTTGTTTTATTGCAATTAAAATTTCTATACCTCTAAAAAAACACCATTTATGTGTTGGTTTTTTATATGAGCACTGTTCTTCTCACAATCCGCTGAGGATGTGAACAAATATTTCTCAAAGCTTGGAAAATTTCTATGAGAGTGATTCATTCATTTATTGTGATGATAATAATTACTTTATCTCTAGATAAAATGTACTAACTTATGCCTCCGAAATTGAAACATTGTCGAAATAAAATGAATGTTATTTTGAATATAGATTGCAAAAGTTCCATCTCTGGTTCAGTTCTCAAGCTAATTCCATTGAAATATCTTATGCTGCTATATTCTAGTCGTTTTTCTGTAGAGTTTTTTTTTACGTTGGATATTTCAAATATACTGATCTGGAATACTGTTTGCCTTTTCCTCAAATAGATATTTTCCTTGAAGATAAGGAGCAGACATACTTTTATCGGTATAGTTGGAACTGTTAGTAGGCCATTTGCTCTGAATTGTGTTCTACATGTCTTTCCATATTTACGGTCTATTATTGTTCTTAGTAGTTCTTTTGATAGTTCTTGAAGCTCCTTACTGCAGTCTGAAAGTACTATCACAACTTGTTCAGTTACCATAAAATATGAAACCATACCGTGGTTCAGCTTAGAAAACTGCTCAATATATTGTTCTCAATGACTCATGGTTGATATATCGTCGCGAAACACCCAAGTAGTATCAATTTGCGCTTAGTCCCTTGTGCAAATCCTCCAGATGTTCACTCCAGTTCGAAAGTTCATCAATCTGCATACTAATAAACTTTGCTGATTCTTCCAATCTAGTCTCTACATGTGGAATATTTATGTGAATTGTTGTTTCAAAGCGTGCATGTAATGATTTGAATAGTGCTGCCTTGGTTTTATCTTCATACATTCGTAGACTGTTGTTTTCGAAGCATGCACTTGCTCTATGCAGTATCACAAGATTTGCTTCTTCTGGAAATGTATCTGCTACATCAACAAAATTGGCATCATCAGCATAGTTCACAATGAGTAATACCCAATATCCCAGAGAGATTTTTTTCCTGAATTTCAAGTGGAAATTATTCATCTCAAAGTTTTGACGGAGGTTCAATTTAATTTCCTTTTAATCATTAACCACCATTTCGACTAAGTTTGAAGAACGACAACACAAGCGAATCTAGCATTAAATGTGCATGGACGCTGTATGAGATATAACTGATGAAATATAAAATAGTTAATTTTCCAACAAGTTAGGCCCTTTTGGTATTTAAAATTCATGGCGTTCTCTTACAGCCTAAATACTCGTTATACCATTTCTTTAAACGCAGAATACAATTGAATAAAAAAAGGATATTTCAGACGATTAATATCACAAAACTTAGTTAATATTTCAGAATCTGAAATCCCTTACAAAGGCCTAAACTGACGACAGAATCCCTGGTATAATACATAAAAAATTCTAAACTAAGTGGGATCGCTTCACAGCACAGCTTGCCGCTTAGGTGTTCTGAAATAAAATTTCAGTCGGAATTCAACAAAGCCACTGTAGACAAACGAGGCGCTCGCACCTCCACTATATTGTTCCCCACATTCGCTGTCTTCTTCGCAAATTTATCGCCAAGTGTTAGTTTAGACGATCCAAGAACTTTTGCTGTACTACTGCTCCCGCAGGAGAAACCTCGCCGATTAAGTTGGAACTACCTGAACTCTGGATTTATATTACCGGGTTCATCGTTCCTTTGTAATTACAGCATCGATAAATCTAAATTTCTGCTATACCTCCATCAGTTTGTTATGGTAAACTCAAAGGACATACGCGAATTATATTTTTCGAATAAACAACCAAAAACTTGAAGATAATAGAATTGAGAAAATACTGTTATCCATCTGGTTGAAATTTATTGTATTCACAAATTGTCAAACGACAAATTGTGATTGCGTTGGAAAACATGTAGTGTAAGAATCTTACAAAGTGTGTGTCATAGTGTGCGGAAAGATAGAGTGTTTTCAACAATGAGAGTTGAATTTATACGAGGTCTGTTCAAAATGAGAGGAGAATTTTATTTTATTCGAATAGTATTCATTTATTCATCAATATTAATTATGTTCCTTTCTATTCAATCCCCTTCAGATATAATGCACTTATGATAGTGCTTCCAATCCTCGAAGCTCGTGAATACGATGGTTGAGGTATGATTACGGTGTTGTTTTTGGAAAATCTCGAACAAGCATTGATGTGACCGGGTGCATTATGGTGATGCACTATCCATGATTTTTTTTCCACAATTACGATAGTTTGAGCCGTATTGCTTCACGCAAACGTTGCATAACGTCCTTGGAGTGTTCCTGATTAACCATACTACCTGTTGTCCACAACTCATGGTGCACTACGCCGTTATGATCAAAGAAAACAGTGCGCAAAACCTTCACATTTGATCGAAGTTGGCGTGCCTTTTTCGGTTTCGGTTCTTCTGGCCGCTTACAACAGGATTATTGGGCCTTGCTGTCTACGTCATAACCATATAACCAAGTTTCATCACCAGTTATGACCGTTTTGAGCAAACCTGTATCGTCTTTGTCGCAATTCAACTACTCCGGAGAGATACTACTGCGACGTTGCTTGTGCTGCCACACGTTTCACGTCCAGAAAATCCCAAAAAATTGCGTGTCATGAGCCGATTGATATGCCAAGATCCTCTGCAACTTCCCCAGTAGTGATTCGACGATTTTCCAAAAGCATTTTTTTCAATACTTCGATGTTTTCTGCCCTTGTTGAAGTGGTTACAACTCCAGGCCGCTCATCGTCACATCTTCTCAGCACTTGTACCACTTACAAGCACTTTTTTGGGACAAAGTAGATTCGCCGAATTCCACAATCAACATCAAGGCCTTGGAGTGCTTTATTCCATTTTGAACGCAAAATTTGATAGAGATTTTCGATCCATTTTTTCAAAAACTAAAAATCGAAGAATACACAACACGTAATTAACCTTTTCAATTGTCAAAAATAAACTTCTTATCCGAAAGGGCTGTTAATTTCAACATATGAGAATTGGTGTGTACCAGTATAACGAAAAAAAAATTTTTGATAATCGAATGTGTAAAGCCCGCGATAATTCAAAATTCTTCTTTTCATTTGAACAGACCTCGTAGATCACCAATGCAATCACTAATTGAATTGTCGATCAATCTTGTGGTTTCTTCATTTCAATATTCATTTTCACTAATAATATTTTCCGCTGAAATCGTGCTATTTGGCATATATTCGTACAAGCACAAAACCATGAATCCTAATATCAAATGAAAGCTCCATGAGAATTTTTGGTGATTTTATACTTGCGTGAAGAGCAGCATTCATAAATATCAACTGGAAATCTACTTCTGAAGTAAGAAATGGTACGAACTGGGATAGATGAAGAATTCTCATGAAAACACCCGAATGAATCAAAGACAAGATTCAGGTGAATGAAAACTGAGTACAGAAATGAATTACTTTAGTTTATATAATCCTATTAAACCAGAGGTTAAGTAGGTGTGAGTTCTTAACCTCGAGTTGCTAATCAGTTATCTTGGATCTATTAACTTCGAGACCTACCAGGAAATTGAGTATTAGGCATTTGTCTTCTATATGTAGGATCTTGTAATGGTTGTTGAAATTATGGTGGTTGTCAATACAGTAGTTTACGAATGTAGAATCTGATTTACTGTTCTGGAAGCTTTCTAGATGTTCTCTTATCCTTGTATCAAATGTTCTACCTGACTGTCCAATATATCCTTCCTAAAAAGTTTTCTTCCGACAGAGTGGAACTTTGGCAAGCTGCAAGTCGAGAATCAACAAAATCAGGTCTGTTTAGTTGTTAAGTATTGAAAAAACAAAACGACCTTCTGTGTTTTGAATGTAATTTTTAGAAAATAATTTCAGCAAAATTCAGCATTTAGGAGGATGCCATCATAAGAATGTGTTTCTTCAATATTGCGGAGAGGAAAATTCAAAATTAATCTTATTTATGTCAGAATCAATTACTATGAATGATACTTTTCCTTTGGAAGCATGTTATGAAGTTTACTTAATAAAATCCACTCAACTGTAGTGTTAATTTCTCCAGGGTCATTAGATATATTTATTTTTCGTTCATCTCGTAAAATGTAAGGGAAAATATTTGCACGCGTTAACACTTCTATCTCTCTCATTCACTCGAATTCCGGATTCCAACCGTTTTTTTCACATTTTTGGAGAGAATGGGAAGGAAGCCATCTGATCGTAAATCTAATCTACTATAACCTTGTCAGGCTCGAAATATTCTCGTAAATCAAATATTCTGTATAAATAGGTGGTACTTCTTTTTCCACAGGTGTACCGAGTTGCAGTTTAACATTTGAAAATGAGAGAAATGACTGAAAATATTGTCAAATAAGTAAATGACAGTTAAATATTGTCAAGTAATTTTTCCAGTTCTGTGAAATTGAGCCAAATGTTCAATATGCAACTTATATTCATGAGAGCCACATAGAGTTATTTCAAATTTTCATGAGACTCATCAATCAGATTTTTAATTGATCACTATTCCAATCTGAAAAAGTATTTATTCTTTTTCAGTCTGCTATGAATAAATCTGATTCTTATGTTTATACTAGTTGCATTAATCCTTTGATCGTGATGGATTCATCATGTTGAAACTCACAAAACCAATTATGTCGCTGAGTTTTTGAAAATCTCATTTATCGAATGAATTTTTTTGTTCCAAGTTAATTCAAACTACGATCGTCATATCGACTCGTTCAATTTAAAATTCTTGTGAATTAAAACTAATTGATCCATGAAATGGAACACATTAACCCGGTCATTTTTCCATTCTCCGTTAGGAAAATATACAGCGAATTAAAAGCTAGTTGGCCATTGGGTGAAAGCTTAGTAGGTAAATCGATACTTCCAGCACTAGATATTGGGCGAAATTCATTCAGCTAAAGGAAATATTATTTTTAATCAAGATTGCTTCATCGTTCCGATATCTAATATTTATGAAGGATATTTCATTCTGAAAATGAATTAAATTATTCAATTTCATTCCAGCTTTTCTGAATATATATAAACATCATTGGCACATCGAAATAAATAATTCAAAAAAACCTCAAAAAAATTCCAAAAAAGTTCAATTTGGAAAATTCCAAATACAAAGTTTGAAAGTCTATTATTTCTGTGGAAGTAGATTTTGCTAATCTCAATATAAACTTCAGCCCAAAATACATAGAAATTAGAAGTTTTGAGAACAATAATTCAATGGTAATTTTGTTAGCACAAGAGAGGTAAGTAACACTTAAAAGTCATGTATTTTCAGACGAATAATTGACATAAACAATTATATATATATATATATATATATATATATATATATATATATATATATATATATATATATATATATATATATATATATATATATATATATTATTTATATATATATATATATATATATAAATATATATATATATATATATATATATATGTATATTTATATATATTTATATATATATATATATATATATATATATATATATATATATATATATATATATATATATATATATATATATATATATATATATATATATATATATAAATGAAATTTTTTGTGCTTATGGCACTGAATGAAATATTTAAGAAAATGAACACTAGAACATTCATTTCCTTAAAAATATCGCCGAATTGGCCCCTGAAATACGGGAATAAACGCGAGCGTACTACTAACGCAATCTATTGACATTTAAAAACATCGTTCGATGATATTTGTCAAATAGACATTGCAATTTAGTAGATACCTACGGGTATAGAAGATATGTGAAATTTCGATGCTTGGTGGCTCTGTAATCTGAGAGAGGTGTTTTCTACTGATTTCTATAGATGGAATTGTAGAGTATTCATTACTCTACGATCTTCCACTTGAAGTCACAAGAAGATGCTTGGAGGTTGAAATCGTTGCCTCACTTCGATGGACGTGGTGCGACTGACAAGTTCCTTGCAGAACGAAACATATATGTCTCGCACTTCCATCAGGTGTGGCATCGATTTCAATATTTCTCTAACATTTATCCCTTGAAGGATAATGGAGACATCACATCGTACACGTTCACATATCTAGCTCTGCTATAACATTCTCTTGATTAATTTCAATTTTTCAAATGAATGTTCTAGTGTTCATTTTCTTATATATATATATATATATATATATATATATATATATATATATATATATATATATATACAAATAGTAAATACTGAGACTTTTAATCGAAATATTCCAAATAAAACTCTCTACTAGTTGTCTACACAAATGTTGTCAACGAGAACGAACCCATCACTTTTGAGAGTGAATATTAAGAGCGTTTCGAAAAATTCATCGATCGTGTTGAATGATAATATGATACAATTGTTTCATCATTATTATGAATCATCAGTCCATATTTAATCTATCAATCAAGAATCGATGACTTTCAAAACGAACTATACCAAATTGAGGGGAATTTCACCTAGTGAAATATTCACGTAGGCTCCCTCTGTATGTAATACTAGTATATACTGAGACTCTTCACTAGTATTGAATGACCTGTGAATCTTTAAACTAGCTATCCTTTTGCCCGCCTGGGCGTGATCTGGCGCTATTAGGCATGAGATTATTCGTACATATTGCGGACAATTTTTGTAGTGTTCGAATGAAATATCTACAAAGCCTTGCATTCGCGCTACTGTTGTCATGAGTAGGAATCTTGAACGCTAGTGAGAGTTTATACTTTTTTTCTCCGATAGAGGGAGCCTACGTGAATGGTTCACTAGGTAAAACTCCCCTCAAGTTGGTATAGGACCTCTGTTCGTTTTGAAAGTCATCGATTCTTGATTGATAGATTAAATATAGATTGATGATTCATAATGATGATGTAACAATTGTATCCTATTATCATGCAACGAGATCGATGAATTTTTCGAGACGCTCTTAATATTTGTTCAGATCTCTGGTGTATTACATCTTCATAGCTCAATCGTTATCTGCACACAAAACTCATCAGAACTGCAGAATATTGTTGTAGCTTCAAATATCAGCGATGAACAATTGAATTGAACAAGAATTTCTTCAAAGTTCCCTTTGCTATTTTCAGAAATGTCCATTCAGAATGTGAACAGTTTCATGCGATCATATAAACAAGTGAAATAAAAGTTATATTGATATTGGATGGTTTTGTTCATTTCAATACTATATGCATACAATTTTCATGTTGAAAACAATATCAAACATATTTCAATTCGTCCCTAGTTTACATATGCAGTTGTATCGTGAAAATGTCAATATTCATCAAAACATTTCCAACAAGCAATACGATTTAAATATCAGAATTGAAACCTTTCACCAAAATTGATAAGTTAATCAGTCCCAGCACTTTCTATAAATTAGCAACAGTTTCAATTTTGTCATAACACTATAAATGGCGGTCATTCAAATTATCCCGCATTCTTATATGATCGAGTATTATCATAGCGAATCGATTAATTAGGGTTTTATACTAAACCGAAAATAATGCACATGTAATTTCCAACATTTAGCTCGTATTAGCTTCAATAATAATGCCCTTTATTGCCTCGTGCATTAAAATACCTCGTATTATCACTTTATTTTCAGTACATTATAATATGTGCTATTTCGTTGTGGTAGTTAACTTAGTTATTATACGAGTACAATGATACTGAATATTTGTAACACAGCATTGGAACCAATGTGTATGTTCAATGTTTTATCAAACACTGAAAATTCAACAATGCGTACAAAAATTTTCGTTGACTTCTCTTGGAGAACGATTATATTGAATTATATATACGAGTATTATATCAATATTATATATTATCACTTCTTTTATTGGGAAGATTTTTTGGAATAAACTTGTCGTTGTTGAAAAACTGCCCTTAAAAAAAAGGTTGTTAGGCCAAAGCTGTGTTTGTAATATTATATTCGCACTTTACAAACACTCAGAGAAGTTGACTGTTCTTCTCCATTGTGGCTCTAGAACAGTGGTTCTTTACCAGTGGTCCACGGGCCTGGTACTCCGTGAACACATTAGAGATGCTCCGAGAAGTCATAACAAAACATTGAATTTTCTTAAAATTTCCTCACAAAGATGATTTCATAATAATCATCCACTCAGTACAACTAAAAACCCAACCAATTAAAATTATTTACTGAAATACAACATGGTTAATTTATAAATAGAAAATTCTTGTCTTCCAATAATTACATAATATGTTTTATTCGAGGAGAAAACCTTGGTAAAAACTTATATTACCCTCATCAAATTTTATTAAATTAGTTAATAATTATAAAAATGAAATGCACTCAAATTGTTGTTCATGAATATACAATATGTACAAAGATATAGTATGTATTATACATACTATATACATTTCACACATTATATACAACATTGAATCATATAATTTCAAGCAATTATCTCATTTCCAACAATCAAATTTGAAAACGTAGCTAATGAATCCTCTTTGAAACTCTGGCAATCAATTTTTTCCTCAGAGCATTCTAATGAATTCTTGTTATTCTTTCAGAAGCATATTGTGCTTGTACGAACATCTACAGTTTAATCCAGATTCCGAACGACTCAAGAACACGGTGGGAATAGAACCTATCAGCACCAGTAAGCCGAAAACGTGAAATATACTATACCTTTAGGCTACTGAGCCTCTAGAAAAATTGAAACACATATTTATAAACCATCATAAATAGCTTTCTGTTTCACTTTATATTCATTAGGAATTTATATTTCAAATAATAGGTTATAGTTGATATATCTTATTAATCGCGAGTCAATTTAATAAATGTATGAAAACGCTACCTTCATGTTCATATTACTCAACAAAAGTTTTTCAGTATTGGGTAATCAAGGTTGGGTTATAAAATAATTTTTCTCTGTATAAACTATTCTATTCGACATTTTCTCCAATTCTTCCTTGCAAATATCTCATGAAAATAAAATATTTCATTCGGATTCATATTAACCATTATTCGATACACCCCGAAAAAGATGCATTGCCCAAAATATACTGAAACTAAATCTGAAAGATCTGAAGCGTCCTCCATGAAAATTATTGCAGTTGATTAAAATTACAAAGCTCACACTCTATTATTGCGAGATTGGATTACTAATTCCGAGTTTTACCTTCCACTTTGCGATCGTTTCGTTTTATGTTACGTTTTTCCCCCATTTAATCCGAAGTTTGTTAAGCAACTAGCAATATCGGATTAAAAAGGTCTCCAAGTTATTTCAGAATAATAAAAAATGGAATTAAGCATTGGAGATATGGGCGTAAAATTTTTTGTTTGTGTTCCGAATACAGGAGGATGCTTCAATAGAAAAGCGTTAACGGTTGGTTCATAATTACAGCTTAATCTCTCTGTATCTTTCAGAATAATCAAAGTGAATGAAGTGATAATATTCATGTAAGACCTCAAAGAGAATCAAGCGAGATAGTTGATAATTGGAAAGGAAAAGTACTATGGAAATTTCGTAAATTTTGCATCTACAGAAAACTGTCAATGACTCAATACTCAAGTATATTCAGCAAGTACAAAACAGCAAGTACTCTACAAGTACATAAGAAGCGCAAATGGTCGATTTTGTTTCCTTGAAGGTACATTTAACTACTTGCGGGTTTGTCTATATGAAGTTATATATGCAGATGGGTGCTGGTTCTTTAAGAATAAAATGTTTGAAAGCGGTGAAAATGTTACTCGGTTTGAAAATTATGTCGATAGCATACATTTTGATTCAACTTTATTCACTTTCTGTTTGTTGCATTTTGGACATGTCATTGTGATTTGAAAAATTGATAACGCATCAAGAAAGCTGTTTCGATATTCCATAATTTCACCATTAATTTCAGGCGAAATCCAGATGACAGTTGACAAAGTTTTTTTCATTCATTTTAATGAAATCGGTTTAAAGTTCTTAACTTTTTTTCCTGTATTATTGATTTTCGTCTCTTCAGCGGAATGTTATCTTATGATGGAGCAGTTTCTGGAGAAAACTAACCGTTTCAGCGTCAAGTTGATACTCTATCGTGACAATTTGATAAAACAGAGAACTAACACAAAATAACGCATATTTGTTATCCATAGTCATCACTATCATTATCCACTCATTGTTGGTCATAAGACTTTCTTAAATGCCTTGACAACTTCGTATTTTGTGCAACTTCTATTCAGGTGGAATGAATGCGTCCTAAGTGGTCGTGACATTTAATTGAAGGACGCCTTACTTCAATTTTCATTGCATTGAGTTCTCCATTCAATAATTTATCGAGTACGTCTTCCATTCTTCTCAATTTAGAAATACCCCGCCCAATTTTACTTGAGTGTAGCTATTCTTTCATTGTTATTTCTTCTTTCATTCAATTTTTGTTGTCTGGATATCGTTTAGGTACTATCTGAGACAATTTAGCAGTGAATGGACCATAATTTATTTTTTCTAACAAGGTAGTAGGAAGGAATCATGACCGTTGTTATATAAAATCAAACAAATACCCAAAATTAAGATTTTAATATGAAGAAGTGGAGTATTCTCGTTGGTGTGAAATATTTTAGTTCCTTCAACTAAATAAATAGTGACCAAAATCGGCCGTAACTTGTGTAGGTAGAGGGCAATCTCATTTGGCACCAGGATCCGAAACAACGACCAAGGTAGGGAAGCGAGGTTGTTTTTCGTGAGCTCGAAATAACGACCTACTTCGAAAGGTTTGTTATAACGAGATCACGGAAAACAACCTCTCTTTTTAGAAGTAAATGAGTTCAAAATTCCACAATTTTCTTCATTATTCAAATTCAAAACTATTTACATTTCCCTGTCGCTTTTCGTTCTTCGTGATTCGATAAAGTTCGTCAGTTCTACTTGGACATGTTATCTTAAGATACAAACTGAATACTCTGAGTTCATGTTAAAAAGATTTGATAATTGTTCTCTAGATTATTCTCTAGAGCAAAAAAAAACTCATGACCAAATCAAAGGTGTATACTTTTCATCGAAATGAGACGTGTATTGTTCCTCTAGTATGCTCACTATACTCAAGAATCTACCTTCCAAGTAAATATAATTTTTGAAGAATAGATCTGACCTTTCGCTAGTACCACTAAGAGTACCTACGCTTTAGAGACCCTCCTAAAATTGGGGCATCTTAATTTTAGACCTCGTGACTTATCATCAACGCTCAAATGAAGAAAAATGTTGATATGGTAGTTATCGTAAACAGAATCGAAATTTTTTAGTGGAACTATAGATGTAACCTGAATTCAGTGTCACCAACATCAACATGAATATCAACTATGCTTCGCAATACTTTTTTTGCAAGAGAATTTCCAAGTACCAAGATCATCGGTAAATTGTTTACCCCTCAGACTAAACGTGGGGTTGAAACTGCCAACATGTAAGTTACCTACTGCTTACATGTGTACTGTATAAATGAAATTTATGGGCAATTAACTTATCCTGCACGTGACATATTACACGTGACGTCTAGTACGCCATAAATCAACATTATTATTTATAAATCCAACACGTTAAATTCTCCTTATGATTTGATGAATTATTGGAGCTGAAGAAAAGATTATTATGTTATTAATGGCTATGTCGCACATAATGTTTGCATGTTAGAGAGGATAATCCAATATTTGCCGCATTTGTCACATATCCACACATGCCTCGAATGAAAGGAGATTAACTTATTAAATTGTAGTTGAAAAGGGTTAAATGGGAGAGTAAGTAACAATTAACCTCTGGGATAATTGCTGCAAGCCATTTGAAACTGAAGCTGCCATAGCATGCGTTCTGCACATATTCAATCACTGGGTATCACAATGACAGCAAGAAACATATACTTACAGACAAATGGTTGAGAGAAAATATAAAGATAATTATCAAAAAATCGAAGAAAATTGAGAATCAAGGATAAAAATATTTGAATATTGGATTGGGCCGTCCGTTTAATTCACGAATGCGTAGTGATATAAAGGAAAATGCACTTTATTTTTTATCAATAAGTATATATAAAGGAAATATTTGTTACACGAATTTCCTTTTCAATATTTTCATTGTTGATTCAATTAGGAATAGTACCATATATTCGATCATACATAATTACGATTGCCATTGTTCTTAAAGCGGAGATCAGTGATCTGTATAGGTCCGTATAGGTCCAACATCGATTTCGACCATAGCGAAAACACGATAGAAATCCAACACGCCAGCACCGTTAAACCAGAGCATTAAAATTTCACTATACAGTTCAATATACTGAGCTGAACTCTAAAAACCGCTGTATTTATTGTATATTATTCGTATCTTCAATATGCAGTCCTCGTATTTTTCCTTCCCATTCGTAAAAATGAAGCATTTTCTTCAAAAAATAAAATTCTTCTTTTTTCAACAATTTATTAGAAAACCAAACAAACAGAACAATACATGATTTCAAATCAAACACAACATCAACAAAACATTATATCAACAAATTTCATTAATGAGTCGTGGACCTATGAGTAGGTCTAAATATTTTGATGAGTTCTCTTTCTTGATATATTCTCATCTTTTTTCTCGAGATTAGGAGAATTTATATCAGTTCCGAATTTGGTATTAGTCGGTGGCGTCTGGTTCTTTGAAGTTCTAGGAATTTGCTCATAGTTAGGGTTACGAAAGAGTTCCAAGACAAGACCCTTGCTCTTGCGCTTTGTTGAAAATGGATTGAATTTCTTTTCAATAATTTCAGCATATAATTCATCGTACAATGAAGAAAGATTGTTCTGGTCTTCATGAAGAGGTAGATGCATTACACTGGTTGTGGGCTTCAGTGAAATGTCTTTTGTAACCTGAAGACAGTATTTACTACTCAGAGGTCTCGCAATACGGCCATATTTAATTTCATGAATGTTTCTTTCGTTTGAATCTGAAATCGGAAATTTCATTTTCTGTTTCTCTTGCTTATCCTCAGATGAAACTGGATCAAGACTATCCGATTCTAACAAAGGGTTTGCAAACATTTTAACATCTTGATGTGGATAGCTAGCTAAATGGAAGTGTTTCCTTAGAGGCTGATAATCCTCCAACGGATTCCCTTCATTTTTTTCAAGTGTATATGAAGTTTCTGACGCTTTTTCGAAGAGGATTTTCACCTTGAGTATTTCCATCCATTGAAGTCCACCAAGCTTCACTACCTGAAGCTTTTCGTGGGTTTAGAAAACCCATACCCACTCCTTCTAGAGATGGAAATGTCTCAATGTTAGCTTGAGTTAAGATGTTAGTGGAATTTTCATCCATTAATTGGCACTCTTCTTTATCTGAAAGAGTTAACATTTCATTTAACATTTCGAATTGCTCCAGTTCGTCCAGTTCACTTCATGCTGGTTGCATTCACCCCCGTTGATGTTAAAGCATTCAAACAGGTAGATATCTTCTTTTCAGAAAAGGTTCAATTCGCATAAAATGATTTAGCACAAAATAATTTCAATTGAAATTTGGACTATCAAAATATGAGAGGTTTCATTTCATATGTTTTTGAAAGGAATAAACTCACCTTTTTTATCCTCCTCGATAATGATTGGCATCACTTCAACAAATGTCTCAAATAGTTCAGTTGTCCACTTTTCTTTCGCGAGGGATGAATCCTCCAAGTTTAAGCGTTCCATATATTTAAGATTCTGCAAACAGTAAAATTATTTTTCAATTTATAGTTTATATGATCAAATGATTCAATGATTCTCCTTACCATGAATAAAGGCCCATGTTTTGAAATAATTTCAGTATATTTCTTCTCCATAATTGTCACAATATCTTGTTCAACTTCGATAGTTCTCAATGTACAATTTTGACAACTATATCTTTGATAAAGTCAATCTGTCATAAGTAGAGTCATAGCAACGAAAGTTTGAATTTTTCGCAGATGACTTTATATGGCTTGTTGTAAAGCACTCCGTATAGACTTATCTATCGAGAAATACTCATTAAGTAAAAACAAAAGTAGAAGCTGGCGATGTAGCCGCTGTTTGAAGCATACATAGACACGTGTTTCGAGCTTGTTAGGTCTCATCAGAACGGCGTAACCAAGTTCAAGTTGTAGGAACCTGCAGATGGAATGAAAAGAAAGAAGACACCTACAAAGGAAGTGGTCACTTTAAGACTTCTGTATGAAGTCTCCGGATTGGAAGATTCCCACGTTCATTTAAGAATTGATTGGGATTTGTGATATTGTAGGAGCTAAAATCTGAGATATTTCTTTCTTTTTATCCACATAAAGTTATCCTGGAATGATCTATTTTGTTATTATATCTTATGTCTTTTGTTCTGAATTGTGTTCTGCATTTTTCTGAATTTTCATACTTCAAGAATTTCTATTGTTTCCTGATCTATTATTCTGTTGCTTTTCGGTCCGCCATGTAGATCGATAGGTAGTATAACTCATGTAATGTTTTAGGTATTATTTTATTGTTGAAATTTAAAATTTCAAAAATGATGCACACTGCGAGAAAAACTTTTCGTGGAGATCCATCTTTCGAGCAAGAAGTGTGAGAGTTGCTGTTAGCTTCGGATCAGTCTGACAACGAAGAAAACATTGAAGATTTCTTGTATTGGAGTCCGAACTGATACAAAATCATGAAATTGATAATGATGAAGATCAGGATCAAGATCACGATCAGGATCAGGATTAAGGCCGGAACCTAGGAAAAGACTCGGGCAGTGATAGTTCGGAACCAACCGTAACGTGACGGTTGAAAATTGGTTTTCATCCATAGAGCTCGTACGCGAACAATCTTCACGGAAGCTTATGTATGTGGGGACACTGAAGAGTAAAATCAGGGAAATCCCGATTGAATTTCAGCCAAAGAAGGATAGAGAAGTGAACTCTACTTTATTTGGATTTACGAGAACAAAAACGATATGTTCATACGTACTAAAGAAGAATAGAACTGTGATGCTTGTATCTTCCATGCATCATAGTGACCACGTAGATGAAAATACTAAAAACCTCAAATTTTTATATATTATAACTCAACTAAAGGGGGCGTCGACGAGGATGACAAAAATGGTCGATTTACTCCAGTAGCCGTCGAACAAGAAGAGGGCCTATGGTGTTCCTATATCGTGTCCTAGACTTGAGTGCCATGAAAGCGTACATTTTATATTACATGCACCAATCAAAAGTTGCGGGGAGATTAGATTTCCTGAAGCAATAGGCACGTGTGCATATGTTGCCTCACTTGCAAAGACGTGTTATAAATACACGATTGCCAAGAGAGCTGAGGTCGACCATAACTTGAGTTTTGGGTCATGATATGGTTACAGAAGATGTCCAGGATCGAGAAACCAATCAAGGAACCAGAAGAACATGTAGAATCTGTCCCGCAAAGAAACATAGGATGACTACACATGTTTGTGTTGGGTGCGACAAACCTGTGTGTCTCCAATGTTCTAGATCTTTGTGCACTGACTGCCAATAAATCTACGTTATTAGACTGTTGTCAAATTTTCCAATATTTATTACGTGAAGTTGTTGTTCTGTGTTTTTGGTTTCTTATATATTATATTTCGAGAAAAAAAGACTCATTTGGTTATAGGAATAAATTTGGCTGTTCTTATACCTAAAAGCTTAACCTAAGTAGATTTAAACTGAAAAAGTCATAATCTTTGAATTTTACAATTTCTATGATTTTTTGAATGAAAGTTGATTATATAAGCAAGTTATTTTATTGCTTAATCCCATAACTTCAATATTCAATCAGTTTCAAAGCGATTTTATATCAAATTCCACAAAAAGAATGTATGTGCATATAGGGCCTTTGAGATTACACGTCCACAGTAGTGTAAAGAAAAAATGCTGTCCATACTTAAAGGTTAGGTATGTATCGAGTATTACGAAGTTGTAGTTGAATTAAACCGAGTGTTTTCAATTATACGACACAACATAAACATATTTGAATTATTAGCATCAAACTTGGCGAAATTCACCGATTTAAATTAATTTCATCTGAAAAATTTTCGATCGATGTTTAATAGAGAAACTCTGGATGAAACAAATGCACATCTCTAGTATCACCCGAATCTTCTGTGGCTTTAAAATCACATACTTTATAACGACAAAAAAAGTCGTTGCGCATTTCTCAATGAAAATAGCGCGAGAAGAGTTCGAATTTATCGAAAAAGTTTCCAAACTTCGGCTGACATCAACTTCCGCTTTTCTCCCAATTAATTACACTGCTGGAAAAATTAGGAAGTGTAAGTTTATTTCGTGCTGATGGCATCTCAATCATTTGAAAACGTAATAAAAACCTGAATTAATGAAATTCCTGGCAATGATATCATATCGCATAATCCCCATCACAACTATCATCTCAAGATGGCACCTATGATACAATTGATTCATGAACAAATAACGTTTACTGGTAGGAATCCCCCCACCTCATGGAAAAAACCCACTATAAATTTACTATATATATATATATATATATATATATATATATATATATATATATATATATATATATATATATATATATATATATATATATATATATATATATATATATATATATATATATATATATATATATATATATATATATATATATATATATATATATATATATATATATATATCTAATATATAAAATTCTTGTAAAATCTTGTGTCACGGGGTACGTAATCGAACTCCTCCGAAACGGCTTGACCGATTCTCATGAAATTTTGTGAGCTTATTGAGTAGGTCTGAGAATCGGCCAAGATCTATTTTTCATCCCCCTAAATGTTAGAGGTAGGCCACCCCTAAATTTTTTTTTTATTTTTTTGACGAAATTTTCAGTTTTCATTTTTTCATGATACAACATACAAAAATTCATGCAACCCTAAATTTTCACCCTTCTGCGATCAACCCTTATTTTTTATAGCTGTTTATTTCTTTGGCGGCTTGATGATATTGTTGGCAGGCGATTTCAGGCAGACGTTGCCAGTAATTCTCCGTGGAACGCCTCCAGATGAATTGAATGCTTGCCTAAAGGCATCACCTTTATGGAATAACGTAAAAACATTATCGCTAACCACTAATATGAGAGTTCAACTTCAAAATGATCAAAGTCCCAGTTGATGCGACATCTGGATTAATTACTCTCACCAACGACTTTTGCCGATTTGTAGACTCTCAATTAGCTCTTATTGAAAATGTTTTCCCAAACATTAGTGAGAATTATCAGAATTATGCTTAGTTAAGTCAACGAGCAATTCTTGCCGCAAAGAATAATGATGTACACGCACTGAATTTCACCATTCAATCAAAAATTTCTGGCGATTTGGTAACATACAAATCCGTTGATTCCATAACAAATCCAGATGATGTAGTAAATTATCCAACGGAGTTTCTGAACTCTCTGGAGTTACCAGGATTTCCACCACATAACTTGCAACTCAAGGTTGGTACAGTTATTATGATATTGCGTAATTTGAATCCACTGCGACTTTGCAACGGTATTCGACTTTCGGTAAAAAGACTTATGCCGAATTTGATTGAGGCAACCATTATTAACGGAAAGTACGCAGGTGGAAATGTATGTATTCCTCGAATACCAATGATTCCGACTGATCTTCCGTTTGACTTCAAACGATTGCAATTTCCAGTTCGCCTTGCGTTCGCAATGACAATTAACAAGTCGCAAGGCCAATCGCTAAGTGTTTGCGGGATAAATTTAGAAAATCATTGTTTTTCACATGGGCAGTTATACGTTGCGTGTTCACGAGTTGGGAAACAATCCGCTTTGTTTGTGTTAACGTCAGACCAAAAAACAAAAATGTGGATTTACCAAAGAGCACTTCAATGAAACGAATAATTTGCGGACACGTATAAAGTTTATATTCATTATTTACTTTGCATTCACTTTCATTTACTTAGAGAAGTCAACTAAATAACACTTCATTTTTGTAATCGAAATGAATTCATTACTGTTGTGAAATGAAATAAAATTTTTCCTTTTTAAATATAAAAAAAGTTTTTCATCATCTTTCAATCACCAAACGAAATGTTACATAAAACGAATCCATCTGGTGGCGAAACGGAGTTCGCCGGGTTTGCTAGTATATATATATATATATATATATATATATATATATATATATATATATATATCGACTAATAGAAAAATCAGAAGAAGAATGAGAGTGTCTTGAGAAATAACACAAAAGTGAAAGAATCACTAAAATTTTATTTATTGATCTACGAAGAAAAAAGAAATCATTTATAGAAGAAGTCGATAGGAGCACTTCAAACGAATAAAATATAATTTTGTAATGAAACAATATTTAGAATTTTCTCATAGTTTAATAAAAATACGCCTGAGGCGTTTCGAAGTACTTCATCCTTAGCAAATGGTGAATTAACAATGAATAAAGAAGTTTAAAGAATATTAAAGAATTAACATTTGACAAAGAAGTGTGCTTCGCAACGCGTCATGCGTATTTTTATTAAATTATTCTAAATATTGTTTCGTTATGAATATTAATTTTCTTCAAGTATCGGCCTCATCAATCAACAGTTCAAAATTTTATATCCATTGGGACAATGGTGGTTTCGGTTTTACATATTCAAAAAGGATGGTTTTTCGATCTCTATAAATAATTTTACATGAATGATTTTCAGGTAATTTGAAAGTAATTATTCGATGATTTAACTGTAAAAATGAAAAAACTTGATAATTAATATAAAATGAGAATAAAAATGAAGTGACTCGATATAAAATAGAAATTGATAAATTGAAGTGAATTCAATTTCTGATTCAATCGTCCGTCTGTTTATCGGTAGTAAAATTTATTAATTTTGTTTCATATTGATTCATTTTATTTTTATTCTCAATTTATATTTCTGTCTTAGTTCTCGGGACATTAATTATTGATAGTTTTCAATTTCTTCACTTTAATCCGATTAATTTTACCATTTAGTTATCATTTAATCATAGTTTGTTCTAAAATTTGAATTCAAATTTATAGGCAATGGGAGTCCGACAAAACAGTGAAGATAGCCCAACACTTTCAAACAAATAATTCAGCTAGTTCATCAAGTGAAAGCAAAAACTCAGTAAAAACGGTTTTGTTATTTCTGAAAACGTATCATGGATTCATTATTTCGCAAAAATTCTGCATTACTAAGAACTGTCAGAAATATTCAGAATAACTGAAAATGTCAAAGAACTATCATGAAATAGCAACAGAAAAAGAAGGAACATATTTTTTATAAGTTACCATTCAGAATCAATTATAAATATGAAAATAAATGCTCCATCTTTCAAATTCATCTCTTGTGTAAGTTTCGCTTCAAATTTTTTTTCCAGACTTTGCAATGCACAGTATGCACTGGCTTCAGTACAAGCGTATTAACGTATGGATCTCAGAACTGGGAGATTCGGTTCTCACCATGGAGGCAATATTCATTTTTTTCCCAACTGTAGGATAATTCAAGCTCTTGAATATGAACTTTTTCTATTATAACGTGACGAGTTTCGTCGGTATAGACAACTTCTTCAGGCGTCAACCGAATATGATTTAACTTCCTAGTTCCTACTAGTAAATCATATTATGTTAAATAAAAAAAAATATTATATATATTATATATATATATATATATATATATATATATATATATATATATATATATATATATATATATATATATATATATATATATACTAGCAGACCCGGCGAACTCCGTTTCGCCACCAGATGGCTTCGTTTTATGTAACATTTCGTTTGGTGATTAAAAGTTTTATATTTGAAAAGGAAAAATTTTATTTCGTTTCTCAACAGTAATGAATTCATTTCGATTACAAAAATGAAGTGTTATTTAGTTGAACGTCTCTAAGTAAATGAAAGTGAATCAAAAGTAAATACTGAATTATATCCGTGTCCGCAAATTATCCGTTTCATTGAAGTAACCACATTTTTTGTTTTTTGGTCTGACGTTAACACAAACAAAGCGGATGGTTTCCCAACTCGTGAACACGCAACGTATAACTGCCCATGTGAAAAACAATGATTTTCTAAATTTATCCCGCAAACACTAAGCGATTGGCCTTGCGACTTGTTCATTGTCATTGCGAACGCAAGGCGACCTGGAAATTGCAATCGTTTGAAGTCAAACGGAAGATCAGTCGGAATCATTGGTATTCGAGGAATACATACATTTTCACTTGCGTACTTTCCGTTAATAATGGTTGCCTCAATCAAATTCGGCATGTCTTTTAACCGAAAGTCGAGTACCGTTGCAAAGTCGCGGTGGATTCAAATTACGCAATATCATAATAACTGTACCATCTTTGAGTTGCAAGTTATGTGCTGGAAATCCTGGTAACTCCAGAGAGTTCAAAAACTCCGTTGGATAATTTACTACATCATCGGGATTTGTTATGGAATCAACGGATTTGTATGTCACCAAATCGCCTGCAATTTTTGATTGAATGGTGAAATTCAGTGCGTGTATATCATTATTCTTTGCTGCAAGAATTGTTCGTTGACTTAACTAAGCATAATTCTGATAATTCTCACTAATGTTTGGAAAACATCTTCAATAAAAGCTAATTGAGAGTCTACAAATCGGCAAAAGTTGTTGGTAAGAGTAATTTATCCAGATGTCGCATCAACTGGGACTTTTCAATTTCCAACAGCTAATAATTGTTTGGAAAATTGTGCAGCACTTTGATCATTTTGAAGTTGAATTCTCATATTAGTGGTTAGCGATAATGTTTTTACGTTATTCCATAATAACGGTAACATATAAAGGTGATGCCATCAGGCAAGCATTCAATTCATCTGCAGGCGTTCCACGGGGAATTACTGGCAACGTCTGCCTGAAATCGCCTGCCAACAATATCATCAAGCCGCCAAAGAAATAAACAGCTATAAAAAATAAGGGTTGATCGTAGAAGGGTGAAAATTTAGTATTGTATGTATTTTTGTATGTTGTATCATAAAAAAATAAAAACTGAAAATTTTGTCTAAAAAATAAAAAACAAAATTCAGGGGTGGACTACCCCTAACATTTAGGGGGATGAAAAATAGATGTTGGCCGATTCTCAGACCTACTCAATACGCTCACAAAATTTTATGAGAATCGCTCAAGCCGTTTCGGAGGAGTATGGAAACGAAAACTGTGACACGAGAATTTTATATATAAGATGTTAAAATATTAAATATATTTCGTCGGTTATACCGACGAAACGATTCACGTTATGGGAATGAAAATGTGAATTAAATTCACACTAATGGATTTACGACTTATGGACTATTTGGTTATGGATTTGCATCAAATATATGCCATACTATTCATTATTTTCACTGAATTTTCGTGTACAGTGTAGATGACATCACCTTATGTCCCTGGGGAATTTGTAAATATGCGCTTGCCCTTATTTCGTTTCAGAAAATTTCGTTTGTTTCTTTCATCTATTAATTTGTACAACTTGTACTTGCCTACACAATAACACAGTCACAACGCTTTTGACAGTGACTATATGACAGTAAAGTTTTATCATTCCTGCTTTTGACCTATTAAAAAGTAGACACGATGAGATTTCAGATATTATTTTTGCATTTTTTTCGTTTATAGAGTTTAGTAAATTCAGTTACCCATAACTTTCACAAACTTTTATATGACTATTTTTCCAAAAGAATAGGTAATATTCTTTTGGCAAAATAATATTCAATACCCAACAGGTAATTACCCAATTACAGGAAAATATATAATGAATAAATATGGCGACTAAAAATATCAATAACAACACAGATACACAATATTAAAAAATAATTATAATAATAAAAACATTTCAAATATAATAGTCTCAATCTATATTGTCAATATCTAAATATTCAATCATAATAATAATCAAAAAATCAAATCACTCAGAACTCAAACCGGAAGAAATCAAGATACCTCACTGTTGAGTACTTTTAATGATAGAAACAAGTGAGTCCCAGTGCAAATCACAGCAGCTTGATACCTGGTTTGCAGTAGAACATGAAAAGCTAAGCGGCGATTGGAAGAGAAAATTGGTTCTGTGGGATTTTGAGTAAAATGTCTGGGTTATTCAAGCTCTTATTATACACCTCTGAGAAACGAAGAAATTAATTTCACCCAGAAGCTCAAGACAGTCGAGATTATCATTGAGCAAATTGAATAAAAATTTCAATGGATTCAAACGTCTCCTGGTGTAAAGGCTTCTAGTGTCAAACCTCGACAGCAAACAAGCGTGATCACAACCCTTAGGTGGATATTCACCATTCTCTCGAAATGAAAGCCATTTCAAGAACTTTCTCTGCAGTGCCTCCAGGCGGTTTTTGTGACTATTATATATTGGTCTCCAAATAAGACAGCCATGCTCAAGTTTGTTTCTCACTAGAGCATTAAATAAATGGACCAGTGATGAGGAATTCGAGAACAATCTTGCATTGCAGACGATAAAACCATAAACTGTGCTACATGATGAAATTAATTGTTGGATTAGAGGTATGAAAAGAATTTTTTGATCAAATACTAGGCCAAGATCCCTAGTCTCCAGAAGTCGAGTCAGATAATTACCTTCTATGTTGTAATCAAAAGTTATCATTTTTTTTTCTACTTAAAATAAACACATTACATTTCATGACATTCAAGTGTTGTAAACAATTATTATTACACCACAGGCTGTTATCATTCTGGTCACTTTGTAGCCTCAAACAATTATGTTTAGATGACACGCTCTTATAAATTTTAGTATCGTCCACATAAGACACCTTCATGCAGTCCACCATCCCTAAGAGATCGTTAACACAAAGGACATAGTGGTCCAAGATTAGATCCCTGCGGCACTCCCGAAGTAACTAGAAGTTCTCTCGATTTGCAGTTCTAAATTTGAACGAATTGACTGCGATTACTCAAGGAGGACTCCATGAGAATTCATAAATTATTCGCAAACAAAAATCTTCCTAGTTTCAACTTTAAGTAGTCCATGATTTATCCTATCAAGAGCCTTCTGGAAATCTGTATATATAACGTCGACCTGCCCCACTCCGACCAACTCCTCACATATGAAATGAGAAAACTCAATCAAATTTGTAGAGCAAGTTCTCCTTGTCATAAACCCATGCTGCTCAATTGCAGATCTATTTCTGATCTTAAGATATATGCTATTAAAAAGTATAATTTCAAACAATTCAGAAAAATTTGAAATATAGAAATAGGCCTGTAATTACCAATATGTGATTAATCGCATCACTTGAGCACCGAAATAACTTTTGCTACCTTCCATCTTGTAGGAAAAATGCTGGTCTTCAGAATGAGATCATATATATGTTTTAGCTCCATGATTAGAGTGTCAATACAGTCTTTCACAATGAAACTAGGAATCAAATCAGGACCAGCCGTCAACTTGTTACTAAGTTTTCTGGCGGCTAATTTTATCATGTCTTCTGTAATACACTATATGGAAACAATAGTGTTTTCACAATTCTCACCAACAATATCACAATTAGCAGAATCATCCGAATACACAGAACTGAAGTAATCCGCAAATGCGTTCACAATATCATTTGGTTTGTTATAAATAGATTGTTCATTTTGCATGATTCCTGGAATTTTAGTTACTCCCCTTTTATCCTGAATAAAGGATCAGAACCTACTAGGATCTTCATCGATGAAGTGCTCTGAAGTAACAATATAAGCTTTATAAAGTGAACCGTTCTCTGATTTCACCATGGCTCTGAGCGAACTATATTGTCTGGCGCAAAAAGGGCTTATAAATTTTTTGTACTTACGATAAGCAACTTCTTTCATACGCTTCAACCTTATGAGTTCAGATGTATACCAATGTGGAAATCTCCGAGTCCTGCCTTTCTTGAAAGGATGAGTTGACATGAAAATAGCCTGGAGGATTTCACACATAATATTACAAGCCTCATTCGGATCATCAAGTTCTATAATCTCACACCATTCCACACCACACATCATCGAATACATCGTATTATAATCTGCCCTTCTAAAGTGGAAATATTATGAATATTTCATGACGTTTATCGTGAATTATATTCGTAAATATATGCTCTGTTTCATTTTGTAATTAAGATAACATTCCAAGTCAGGTCCTACATAATTGATAGCCATCTTTGGGTGATGGACGCATTTTGTGTTCCAATGAACATTACTCGCATACAGTTCGATACCTGCAATTACCTGTTTTATGATAGTGTTCTGACAGTCGGAGCAACGTTAGTGTAATACATCCCAGTTGATGGAAACCGTCGTTACGAGCTACGTGATAATTTATTATGATGAGAACACACAGTTTTTACTATGACATGTTGAATATGCCGAATTATCGTTGAAATGGCTCCTGCGATTGCAATTTCGATGAATAAACCATAATAGCATGAATTGAGTTTGAATAGGGAATATTCCCTGAAGGAAGACGACACGCTAGACAGAATATTCTACATGAAACTTTATATCCGATTATTTAATTTTGAATGATGTCTTATGAAAATCCTTTCCTCCTTCATTTAACTATTATCTTCAAGATATATAATCTGGTTTTTATGTATTTTGCCTCCACTTGTTGAACCAGCTGAATTATTTGTTTAAAAGTATTGGACAATGTAGATTCTTCATTATTTAGTCGGACTTCCACTGCCTATAATTTCAATCTCAAATTTCAAACAAACTATGATTAAATGAAAATTAGATGGTGAAATTATTCGGATTAAACTGAAAAAATTCAGAAATATTAAAGATTAATGCCTTCAGGACTGAAACAGAAATATAAAGTGAGAATAAAAATAAAATAGATCAATATAAAATTAATAAATTATTACCACCGATTATTAAACGGATAGTTGATTCAGAAATATTTAGACCTACTCATAGGTTCACGACTCTTTAATGAAATTTGTTGAAATAATGTTTTGTTGATGTTGTGTTTGATTTGAAATCATGTATTGTTCTGTTTGTTTCGTTTTCTAATAAATTGTTTCCTCCTTCATTTAACTATTATCTTCAAGATATATAATCTGGTTTTTATGTATTTTGCCTTCACTTGTTGAACCAGCTGAATTATTTGTTTAAAAGTATTGGACAATGTAGATTCTTCATTATTTAGTCGGACTTCCACTGCCTATAATTTCAATCTCAAATTTCAAACAAACTATGACTAAATGAAAATTAGATGGTGAAATTATTCGGATTAAACTGAAAAAATTCAAAAATATTAAAGATTAATGCCTTCAGGACTGAAACAGAAATATAAAGTGAGAATAAAAATAAAATAGATCAATATAAAATTAATAAATTATTACCACCGATTATTAAACGGATAGTTGATTCAGAAATCGAATTCAAACGAATTTATTAATGATGGTAGTTGTGATTCGGATTATGCGATATGATATCATTACCAGGACTTCATTAATTCAGATTTTTACTACGTTTTCAAATGATTGAGATGCCATCAGCATGAAATAAACTTACACTTTCTGATTTTTACAGAAGTGTAATTATTTGGGAGGAAAACGGAAGTTGATGTCAGCCGAAGTTTGGAAAATTTTTTGATAAATTCGAACTCTTCTCGCGCTATTTCCATTCAGAAACTCGCAACGACTTTTTTGTCGTTATAAAATATGTGATTTTGAGGCCACAGAAGATTCAGTGACAGTAGAAATCTGTATTTGTTTCTTTATTATACATCAATCAAAATTTTTTAGAATGATGATTTTATGATTTCAATCAGTGAATTTTGCAGAGTTTGATGTTTATAATTCAAATATGTTTGAGGAATTTTCTATCCAATAATTGATAACACTTCGTTGAATTCAACTATATCTTCGTTATACTCCATATTTGCTTGATTTTGATTTAATTCAATTTTATTTTCAACGCTTGCATCATTTTTAAAATTTCAATAGCAAATAATACCTACAACATTACATGACATCTATATGAGATATACTTCCTATATATGAACATGGCGTACTAAAAAGCAACATAACAATAATTGAGAGATTTAAAAGGAATATAACAATTATTGAACTATAAAAATTCAAAAAATACAAGTACAAAAACGTCATAAGATATAATAACAGAAAAGATCATTCCAGGATTACTTAAAGTGGTCACAATTAATGGAATATCTCAAACTGCTTGTTTCCACAATATCACAGATCTCAAGGAATTCATACAGGACACTAAAGTGGTCAGTTTCTTTGTGAAAGTCTTCTCTCGTTTCATTTGGAGGTTCGTACAACTCGACCTTGGTTACGCCGTTCTGATGAGACCTATCAAGCTCGAAACACGTGTCAACGTCTGCTTCAAATAGCGGCTATAACGTTAACTTCTAATTTTGTTTTTACTTTTCCCGAATTCAACTGATTATGTATATATATATATATATATATATATATATATATATATATATATATATATATATAAAGATTTCTCGATAGATGAGACTATACTGAGTGCTTTACTACAAACCATATATAGTCATCTGCGAAAAATTCAAACTTTCGTTGCTATGACTCTCCTTATGACAGATTGACATTGTCAAAGATATAGTTGTCAAAATATAATCTACGACTTGAGAAGTATCGAAGCTGAATAAGATATTGTGACAAATATGGAGCAGAAATATACTGAAATTATTTCAAAACATGGGCCTTTATTCATGGTGAGAAGATTTAAATCATTTGATCATATAAATTATAAGTTGAAAAATAATTTTACTGTTTATAGAACCTTAAATATATGGAACGCTTAAACTTGGAGGATTCGTCCCTCGCAAAAGAAAAGTGGACAACTGAATTATTTGAAACAATCGTTGAAGTGATGCCAATCATTCTCGAGAACGAAGAATATGATAAAAAAAGTGAGTTTATTCCTTTCGTAAACATATGGAATGAATCCTTTCATATTTTGATTGTCAAAATTTCAATTGAAATTATTTTGTGCTGAATCATTTCATGCAGATTGAACCTTTTCTCAAAGGAATACTTCAACATGTTTGAATGCTTCAATATCTTCTGGGTTGAAATCAACCAGCATGAGTGAACTGGACGAACTGGAGCAATTCGAAATGTTAACCAAAATATTTGTTCTTTCAGATGAAAATGAGTGTCAATTAATGAATGGAAATTCCACTAACACCTTAACTCAAGCTAACATTGAGAATCCCATACCTACTTCTCTAGAAAAAGTGAGTATGGGATTTCTAGACCCACGAAAAGCTTCAGGTAGTGAATCTTGGTGGATTTCAATGGATGAAGATACTCAAAGTGATCGTTTGGAACAATCAGAACCTCTGTTTCTTCGTCCGACTCCAACCGAAGAATTGAAGACAGGTTTTGGAACTGAACCAAAGAGTAAGCCTGCCGCAAAGGTAGATATGGAAATTCTCTTTGAAAAAGCGGCAGAACCTTCATATACACATGAAAAAAATGAAGAGAGTCTGTTGGAGGATTATCAGCCTGTTAAGAAACACTTCCATTTAGCTACCTATCCACATCAAGATGTTGAAATATTTGCAAACCCTTTGATAGGATCCGATAATCTTGACCCAGTTTCATCTGGGGATAAACAAGAGAAACAGAAAATGAAATTTCCGATTTCAGATTCAAACGAAAGAACCATTCATGAAATCAAATCTGGGCGTATTGCGAGACCTCTGAGTAGTAAATACTGTCTTCGGGTTACAAAAGACATTTCACTGAAGCCCACAACCAGTGTTATGCATCTACCTCTTCATGAAGACAAGAATAATCTTTCTTCATTGTACGATGAATTATATGCTGAAATTATGGAAAAGAAATTCAATCCATTTTCAACAAAGCGCAAGAGCAAGGGTCCTGTCTTGGAAGTCTTTCGCAACCCTAACTATGAGCAAATTCCTAGAACTTCAAAAAACCAAACGCCACCGACTAATACCAAATTGGAAACTGATATAAAATCTCCTAATCTTGAGAAAAAAGATGAGAATATATCAAGAAAGAGAACTCATCAAAATATTTAGACCTACTCATAGGTCCACGACTCTTTAATGAAATTTGTTGAAATAATGTTTTGTTGATGTTGTGTTTGATTTGAAATCATGTATTGTTCTGTTTGTTTGCTTTTCTAATAAATTGTTGAAAAAAAGACGAATTTTATTTTTGGATAGTACTTCATTTTTACGAATGGAAAGAGATAATACGAAGACTGTATATTGAACATAGGACATAAGACAAGAATAATCTTTCTTCATTGTACGATGAATTATATGCTGAAATTATGGAAAAGAAATTCAATCCATTTTCAACAAAGCGCAAGAGCAAGGGTCCTGTCTTGGAACTTTCGTAACCCTAACTATGAGCAAATTCCTGGAACTTCAAAGAACCAGACGCCACCGACTAATACGAAATTGCAAACTGATATAAAATCTGCTAATCTCGAGAAAAAAGATGAGAATATATCTAGAAAGGGAACTCATCAAAATATTTTGACCTACTCATAGGTCCACGACTCATTAATGAAATTTGTTGATATAATGTTTTGTTGATGTTGTGATTATTATTTCGTTGTATGTTGACAACTTCATCAGCAGGATGCAGCTAAAATACAAAAATAATCATATCATTGAACACTAAAACTAAAACAAAACATACGAACTTACAATGAGAGTTCTTTAAAAAATTGGGATTCATTGAAATCTTCATCGAAATAACAAAGCAAATACAATGCTACTTTTCAATCGATCGATCGTGCATGAATGAAGAGGTCTTATATAAATACACATTCACGTGTTCAGAGAGTTATGATTGATCGCTCTTTCTTTCTTTTTCCCCCTTTTTTACCCCAGGTGGAATTGTTACCAGGTGCGAAAATTAAATATTCGGATATTTCAAAATCCGACAATAAATTTTACTTAATTGATCTACGTCTGATCTTGAATTGATTGTATTTTGGTGATTTTGGATGTGTACCATCTCTAGAAAAGTTCGTTTTTTGGTATTACGTTCCCTTTCCATTATTTGGACATTTTCGAAATCAAAAGGGTAATCATTGTCTTGCATATGGCAGGACAAGGCGCAAGATCTTTTTCCGATTTTTACGTCACTTTTATGCTGTGTTATTCTCTGTTTTAGAGTTTGTTTCGTCTTTCCTATGTATATTTTATCACATTTCTGGCAGTTTATTTCGTATACTACATGTGAACTTTTTTTAGTAGGTGTTCTGTCTTTTATCTTCGTGAACAAGCTGCCTATTGTGATGGTATTGTACTTGGCCACGGTAAAATTGTTCACTATGAGTTTTAAATGCTTCAGAACTTTGTCCGTAAGTCCTTGAATATATGGCAGTTTTTTGTGAACTTGGATGGGTGGTTCTTCTGTTGGTCCATCAAAGAGACCTGTGTTATAAAGAAGTTTATTTAGTACCCGTTTTGGATAGCCATTTTTCACAAACATACCGAAAAGTTTTCTTAAATTATCATGCACAAAAGAGGAATGAGATATGTGAATTACTCTCTTTTTCATTGCTGTGTATTACTGTGTTGAATTTTTGACTTTTTGGGTGGTTAGAGAGAAAATTGATATTTCGTCCGGATGATGACGGTTTTTGATACCAATTCAATATTACTGTGTTGTCATACTTTCTCATCACTAAAGTGTCAAGGAAAGGAACACTATATATATATATAGTGTTCCTATATATATATATATATATATATATATATATATATATATATATATATATATATATATATATATATATATATATATATATATATATATATATATATATATATATATATATATATTTAAAATTGATTTATTGCCTGTTTAAGATATTTTATTTCGAATGTTTTTACCAATAACAGGCTTCTTTTAACATGAAAAACTTTATTTTTGTTAACGTTTCGTTGTATATCACAACTTTGTCAAAACTAATGAATAATTGAATTTATGAGTTACTATAGATATCAAAATGTCAAACTTATTTTTTAGAAAAATTATTGGTAAAAACATTCAAAATAATATATATATATATATATATATATATATATATATATATATATATATATATATATATATATATATATATATATATATTGTGTGTATGGTAATACAGATATACAATTCAACGTATAATGGGGTAAAGCAGATACAATCCTATCGAATCAGTTTGTATTTATGTTAACCAACCCTCATTTTCGGTATATTCGTTGAAGATTCTTGATTCTGATATTTAATGGAACCCCTTTATGAACCGATTTCGAATTTCATGCTTGGGATTATATAAATTAATAAAACCCGTACCCCATCTAATTTCATTCGAGTCTACCAACTAAAAACCTAACGCTTGCGGCATTTCGGGGTCTTCAAAGTTCCGGCATTTTCATTTTAATTAAATGAATAATATCTTGCAGGTATTTCATTTCTTGGGCCGTTTCAATCAAATCCACGTAGTAATAAATGAATGGAAACTGAGTAAAATTTCTTATTTCGTCTGTAATTACTTTTGCATGAAAATAAACCTATGCGACTGTCAGTTAATCTAGTAATGAAGTCCAATATCATGAAATATTCATATTAATCACTTGAATGAGTTCGTTGAATACGTGTCATTGAGTATTTTGATTATTCAACATCAATTACACTGATTATCCTACGTTCTGCGATGATATTTGATCTATGCCCCTGCGAAAGATATTAGAGGATGATGAAAAGTACATACCAACAAAAATTTATAAACGTATATTAAAATTAGAATATTCACATCCAGTTTCACTGCATATAATAACAACTCTACATATGTTTCGGGTGGTTAGCCCACTATCAAGAGTATTAAAAATATTAACTCAATTTCAAAATAATTTCTATTGAAGGGAATATATCACAAAACTCAAAGTCGATATCAAGGAAAAATCCACTTGGTCGTTGTAAACAGGTAAATTCTTCTTAATTTCAGTCGATATATCTATTACTTCAAGGGTATTTATCTAATTAGTCTTGTGTAGTTCCGGAGCGAACTAGTTCCAAAGAACGGATCCGGACACGAAAGGAGCGAACTAGGTCCCCGATTCATAGTTCCTAGTTGCTTTCAGATCCGATCCGCTGCCGGAGCTGGACTTGGCGATCCGTGTCTCCTCATGATCTTTAGGATGCGAGTGAGTTCTGCGTCTTTGGAAGGGCATAGCTCCTGGTATTCTTGACTTCCTTGCGTTGAGATAGTGGAAAATGGAGTGTACTTTTCATAATATTGAACGTAATATGGAAAGACACATTCTGGCACGACGCAGTGAATGTTAATCTCAAATAATTATACACTGCTAAATATATGTATGTATATATATATATATATATATATATATATATATATATATATATATATATATATATATATATATATATATATATATATATATATATATATATATATATATATATATATATTATTACGATTATTCCCCATCAGGAGAGCGACTGAACTTGAATTCGCAATTATTAGGACTTTTGCTTCATCTTTCTTGCCTCCCAAAAATGCTTCATCCTCTCTGAATGGTCTTTCTTCCATTCATCTTTCCACGTTACTCCAGGTTGACGATTTGATTTTTGCTCAAACATCACACGTGCGATTTTATAGCGACATTCAGTGCGATCTTCGGGATTTTTTATATCGATCTGTTGTAGATCCTTTTGGACCTTTTTTAGCCACTCTGTTCCGCATTTACTATTCATAATTATATCGAGTAGTTTCTTCGGTATTCTTGACTGTTTCATTCTGTAAACATGTGCATAGAACTTTGCTCGTCGTTTTCTGATTTCTTCCGTTATCCTATTTGTCTTTTGATACAGTTCATTCTGAGGTCTTCTCATCCAAATGCCGTTTCTATTGATTGGCCCTTGAATCTTTCTGAGAATTTTTCGTTGTTGTTTTTCTATTTCTCTAATTCTTGAATGGCCGCCAATAACCATTGTTTCAGCTGCGTAGATTGCTTCTGGAAGAATCGTTGTTCTATAATGCCTCAATTTGGCGCCTCTCGAAATGCACTTTTTGTTACAGTGAGCCCATGTTAGTTTGTAGGCCCTTTGGAGCTTGGTAATTCTCTGTTCAGTAGCGATTCTGTTTAAACCTGAGGACTGTATAACTTCCTCGAGGTATTTGAAATGACCGACATTCAGAATTTCACTATATTTTATTATTTGAGAAGGTTTATTCTTTGGTTTTCTTTCCATGTATTTTCAAACACTTCACCAGACCGATTATTACCGTTACCTAAATTCTACTAAGTATCGCACGGTCGAGAAATAACCTTTTCAGCAATTCATTCAATATATATATATATATATATATATATATATATATATATATATATATATATATATATATATATATAAATTGAATGAATTGCAACTTCTTCGGAACTATTAATTGCAAATTTCATAAAACGCTGTGTACATGAATCGTCAAAAGAGCTTTGTTCGCGGTAAAGATTCTGAACCGATTCAGAACTATTCGCATGCGCAGTTTGTATTTTGGCGTTCGCGGATCACCCAGAACACAGAACTCTAACTTTCAGTTAGAGTTCTGTGTTCGCGGATAAACTGGGACTAGTTCGGAATCGATTCGGAATTGGTTCTACCGTTTCGAAGGATCAATCTAGAACTGTAAGTTCGGGACTTGCGCATTCACGGTAGTTTGGCAACTTTTGCCTTTTGACTTTTTTTGACTTGCGCATTCACGATAGTTTTGATATCCGGCATATTATTTGATGAGAACAACCGTGATTTGAAGATTCCATAAACTAATTCTAAAATAGTTCGCTGGTCGAAATAATTCCGAACCAGTTCATAACCGAACATGCGTATTGAATCAATCCCGAATCAGTTATGAATTCGTTCTGAATCGGTTCAGAATCCTTACCGCGAACAAAGCTATTGTAATCAAGAAAATCAATTCGGCTCTTTTTATTTCAATTTTGGAAATAATATTACATTCATTTTTTTTTAAAGGTTTTAATAATTCTATTTTCAATAATTATTATTTTTTATAATTCTTTCCAATGATGCACTTCAGATTATTAGTACTCAGCATTCGAGATTGATCAGTATTCGAAATAGTCGAATTGAAAAATCGGAAAATAGAATTTCGATTAGGATTTTAATCGGGGTTTACAGTTATAGTTCTTTGCCGTTATTTTTCTAATATTCTGAGTGATTATTTTGAATTTCAGATTACTTAACCAGAGGAGTTATTTTTGTTTTCATTTTCACTTTAAATGAAAGTTTGGAAGAATCAGTTACTTATGAAACATTATTTTCATTCCCTGAACCGCCGAATATATGTTTCCACTAATGGTTTTTGGATTAAGCAAGAAAATATCAGGTTGACACTTAATTCAAAAATAAAATACAGTTGACATATTACACTGCGTGTATTAAAAACGGCAAGTGGTACTCTGGGAGTCACCAGTGTTTGAAAGCTCGACCTTTTTTCAATAGTAGATAAATTTTCGAACTTTTGACAATGGTAAAAAAACGAATTATTACAACCATTATTTTTTTGAACAATAAATTCATCGATTTTTCTCGTTTTATCTCATAATGCATTCATTATAATTCATCAATTACTTATCATAATTTACCGAATTTTTTGTTACCAAATTACAAATATTAAACAGAAGAAATGAAAAATAACGATTACTCATTTTATATATAAAACTCATGATATGTTTCGCATTGAAACTCAAATTATTTTTATCTATTGATCTATATACTTATTTTCAAATATTCTTTTGAATAATTCACTATTTTATTAATAATTAATTTCAAGAGTTTCAACGTGATTTACATCATTATTATCAACTACTGAATTACATTCTGCAATTGAAAATGTACGTTGAGATGTCGTTGTCTCATAAAAGATTTAAGTCTTTTTGCGAGTCCCAGTAAGATTACGCTTTAAAAAACTAAATCAGAAAGCCCCATGTTAGCATTCGCCTAAATTATTGGTATATGTACATATTTACTCTTATCCTATCTTTCAGAATACTGGAAAGAACCGCGGCAGCAAATAAAATAAGAACTCATATCAGTATCGAATAGAAAGGAACAAACGATCGCTCGAATGTACATCCACTCTGCAACAGCAATAGCAACTTGCTACTAGCTAGCAAGCACTCGTTTGAGCCGAGAGAACTGGGGTCGGTACCTCACCGAATAGTACCGGATTTGAGGATCCGATATGTGAGGCGGAGTTAGGAGCTGAGGAACTAGAAGAGAGACCTAGTACCTATCGGTTCCTGACCTATATGGACCGATCCCGGTCAGGAACTAACTCTAGCTCTCGGTCTAGACCGTGCTTTATTTAATAGAATCGATTTTTTGTGTTCTTCAATAATTTTTGAATACAACGTCCAGTTTGTTCTATGTGAAAACAATCACATTCGCCCCAAAATATTTTGTAGACAACACTTTTTGAAAATTAATCAAGTCCATCGTTTGTATTCACCAATAATGAACCCAAATTCTTGAGGAATTGTCCTCATCAATTCTTTTTTGACGAAGACAGACTCGATTTATTTTCTTAAAGTGGTGTTTATGAAATTGTTCACAGTGAATGTGATTGTTTTTACATAAGGAAAACTGGGCGTTTCATTAAGAAAATAGTTCAACCACACAAAAAATTTATGCTGTTAAATAAACCAACTAATGGATTTTCTTATCACTGCATAGAATATAATCATTCCTTGGATTCCAAGAAAACTCAATTACAACATCAGGTAGTAAGGGCAAGAGATTGGATAACCTTGAAGTCGATAGAAATATCGACTGCCATTAAGAATTCACTTTTTTGCAACAACCAAGTTGACGTTTCTTCAGGACCGAATTCGTATTCTGTAATATCTCGTATACGTAGAAATTATGCATTTTGCGATTCATTGAATATTATAATTACTCTTGATAATGGGCTAACCACCGGAAACATATGTAGAGTTGTTGATATACTCAGTGAAACTTCAGCCAAGTGTTCTAATTTTAATCAGGGAACGTTTACAAATTACGTTAGGCATATTAGGGGGTAGATGAGGTTGACAATCCCTTATGAAACCTGACATGAGGGAAGGGGGGATATTCATCATATTTACGTAAGGTTATCGACTATGTTAAAATGCTATTTTGCTTGCTGACTGTCTGTGATTTTAAATTGTTTCGTTTAACATCTCGAATTCAAAGGACAGCGCATGAAGCTTCGAATGAAACTCGATGCTTTCTATACTAGTTACTATCAATATTCGGCCGCACTCAAAGCAAAACCAAAAGCTGGCGTCACGAACGCTATATACCCATAGAGATATTTACAGATATTACATAGAGTCTGTAATATCTCTATGCATATTCCGCGGTAAAACAAACACCAAAGTCGGTGCGACGTGAAGTCTCTACGAGTTCTACAAATATTAGGTAGTCAAATGTACTGAAGAAACTTGTTGTAAACCTTTGAGAAGTGATTTACGAGATGTACTTGGTAACGGTTTTTTCCTCCTCCATGTTCTGTGGCATAAAAGAATGGTTTTATGCACGCGCAGCCACTAACTAATAATGAAAAGCAAAGCTATCTACCGCTGTTTCAATCGATTACCAACCATATAAAGAAATGGCGTGGAATGCATTTTGCATCAGAAAAAGGAGTGACTTCACACATGAAATAGCTGAGTCATAAAAAAAAGCGACAGAAAAAAAAGGATAAATGATTCAAAATCAATCTTTAAAAAAAGAAAGAATGAGATCATGCGTCTATTCGAGAATTGAGAACTCGATAAACATACTGAGTGGGTAGATAGTGATGAAGAAGAAGTAATTTCACATGAAGAGCAGCAAGTCGATGGAGAAGTAGATGAATCAAATAGTAACCCAATTATCAACTCTATGTCAGACTGGATAATAAACCCTTTCGCGGCAGATGATGATTAGTTATTATCTAGAATAATAATTTTTAATTTCAATAAGAAATAAACTTTAGAAGAGTTGTATTTTAAATTTTTTTTTAAAAACTACTCATAATAAACTATAGTACATACATATATTAGTTATTTACTTTTCATACAACGACATTACGTTAGAACTTTTTGATGTGCACCAAATTGACTTCTCTAAATTTGATAGTTCCCTTACTGATATTTAACATGATATTTCAACAAGTGATATGCGAAACCTCTGTGTCATTTATGGAATTTATTTCTCTTCGTGAGCAAAAAACGATGTTTAAATATACCCAAAGTATCGTGAAAGGAAGTTCGACTAAGCCCAACGTAATTCATTTTGATGTGTGAATCCCAAGACGAAGACCTCTGGAGAATATTCTACTCTTGAAGTTTAGTATTTATTAGCGCATCAATTGTTTTTAAATGGATTCTCCCTGTGGTATTCGCGATGGAAAAATTCGGAAGATTGATCACTGTTGTAGCTTCGAATAAAGTGTGCGGAAATATCCATACTACGAGTTCTGCGAAGTAATTTTATGGATTTTTTAGTCCAAGGTGATTTACAGCCGTTTTCATTGTTACGTCCATAACCTGTTAGAATATTACGAAAGGTGTTTCGAATTTATATTGGAATAACAACAATGTTTCAACGGGTTTGAGGGATAATAGATCAATTCATGAAATTTTCAAACCGATTTTTAGAGCGAAAAGTAAACAATTGCACCAATTTCTCCGATCTGCTGATACAAATTATTCTAACACAACAGTTTATGATGTAGATTCAGAAAAAACATCTTATATATGTCACTATCATCCTATATATATATATATATATATATATATATATATATATATATATATATATATATATATATATATATATATATATATATATATATATATATATATATATATATATATATATATATATATATATATATATATATATATATATATATATATATATATATATATATATATATATATATATATATATATATATTCATATTCATTGCTATCTTGAACTATTTATATTTTTTGTAGATATAAAAGGTCTTACTAAAATCTACAATAACATCATAACGGAAATTAGTCTTTGTCTGAAGGTGAACGACAGCGCATCCAGTGTTAATTAAGATAAATCTATATTAGAAATATAACAATTTTTGAAAACCTTTCTTCATTTGAATATTGGTTCATAGTATAATAATAAGTATTGTTTTTGTTTGTGTGATAAGTTTTCGATCGTGTAATGTTGTTTAGATGCCTGTCATTTTCTCTTTTTTTAATTGATGACAATATATTGATGAAACTTCATTTGAAAAAGGCCCAAGAAAAGGACCGAAACGTTATGTGATATAGATGTTTAATAAATATTTTTGAGAACCAGAAAACCCAATAATTTGTTTCTGAATATATATATATATATATATATATATATATATATATATATATATATATATATATATATATATGTGTGTGTGTGTGTGCGTGTTTGTATACAAAAAAAATGAATGTTATCGGTAATATAACGAAAATATATGAGGAAGCCTGAAATGTGGTTTCTTCCGAATGTTCTGGTGTCTCTTATTTCCCGCTTCTTTTCATGTCCAAGTTAGTATACTGTGAACTTGGCTACTCGACTGAAGAAAGCCAATAGCCTCGAAACACGTATCAACGGCTGCTTCCAATTTCAGGTTATAACGAGAACTTCAACTTTTTTTGCCTAGATTGTACATAAACCATTGAAGACGTTAATTGTCAGTACAGAGACGTCTCATTAATCTAGCAATTCTATTGCCAGTTCCATCGTATATGTAACTTTTAGTAGATTTCATGATTTCTTGTATCCTGCTAGACCTCAAGTTATATCAAGCAGTGAAGAAACCGAGCTATTCCAGAATCTCGGGGAAATCTACCTGTCCAATGATGGATTTATGAAAGATCGTTAAATCAGCCATTTTCCTTCGATTGATTAGTTTACTTATTTCGTATCTATTATGGATGGTGTCATAATTGCTGTCAGCCATCACTATTTTAACGAGTGCGATTAGGAGATATGTTTACACAAAACTTATCTTGCGGTTTTTCGAGTAGGTCTTCTAATTGAATGGTACTTAGAGACTGAATCACAGAATAATACTCTAATACAGGTCTAACAAGGCTATTGATCAGTCGTTATTGTGTATAAGTGTTGTTGAAATACTTTCTCGCTCTAAATATGCATCTAAGCGCTTTGAAAACTTGGAACGTAATTTGAATCGGTTATTTACCAAAGGGACTATGTCAAGCATACCTAATTTTACAGGAATAACAAAAATATGTTAGTAGAAAAAAACCTTAGGTAAATATATAAAATTATTATTTAAACAGATAGTTTGAACCTATTTGAATAATAGGTACAAGTGATAGTTGAACAAATTTACGTAGAGGTGTTTGCTGTATGTCTGTTTTAAAAATGTTTATACTCATATAAAATCGTTTGACTTATTTCTTCTGAAGTTAGACACCAAAAAATGTTGCTTGTCAGACAGTGAAATACTTCATGATTGACTCTCCAAAGAAATAGCATCCCTCTTATAAAATTTGCCCCACCAGTTTTTAAAGTCTAGAATGTCATTAATATCAACCAAAGATACTGTGAATTTTTTGTGGTATTGCATATAAATTCACACACCTCCTTAGGCAGATAATACTCTTTGTTTTAAAACTTTTTTCACAGTATCAAAGGACCGATCATTTGGCAGAAATGAGTGCCCTCGCACTTGGAAGCAGTGTACAATTTTATCGTACCGCCCTGTGTCAACCATAGCCTGGAATAAACCTATCATCATGTGTTACGGTTTTGGTCGCCGCATCCATCTGTAAAAATGTTAAAACTTCTTGATTTTATCTGGAACTTGCTCTTTCATAGCAACACCTTGATGATATAGAAATAATCTACTTTCTTCAGATTTCAAATTCTTAATACATAAGGGTATAATGATAACTGGCGGTAATAGAACATCTCTTGAACTGGTATACAGAGGAGTGATATATTTTGCATATAATCAACAGTCAAACCTCAGACATCCACTTCATTTTCGGTCATTTCTTCTTCTTCACGAATACTTGCATAGAATGTTTCTTATGGACTGTTAACTCAGCCTTTGCTGCCATGATAGCTCGTTCTTCTAGGTCAATTGTACTTATTCTGATATTGAGACATTCGCACTCACAACACACATTAACTTGAGGTCTACCAAAGTGTAAATCATACTGCTCTTTAAACACTTTGTAATTGAACGACTGTTGTACTTAAGTTTCTGGGTTCACTGAACAACATCTTCTTGATATTTAATTTAACTGATAGGTAATTATATTCTTCAGAAGAATAATATGATTGATCGACTGGAAACGACTCAATATGATTTTTGACCTGAAGTATGACATGTACGGGAATAATTTTTTGGTTCTGTTGCTTACCCCTTCGATCTTGAGGTACTTTTCCTTGTTGAACTGAAGTAACTGCTGAAGTCGGAAGAGAGCTTTTTTTCAGGAGAGAGTATTTGACATTAACCAGTCAATGCTGCCAAAATAGTAACGAAAAAGAATAAGTCATTGACTTATCCTTTTTTGTAAATTATCGAAAAAAGAAGTGCCTACATGGAACCGACAAATGAACTCACTCATTTCTTTTCTTGATTACAATTCAAACTACCTTAAACCAATCGAACTCATCGAAACGGTCGTGGTTTTTAATGAGGCGACAGTCAGGTGAGGTTAGTCATATATCAGATAGTCAGACTGGCACGGATTATGTGATCCAGCTGAGAACATAACTGAATACTCAATAATATTTAATAGTAAGTTATTTCCTAAACAATGAATTGAGATATATTGAGATCATATTGTGAAGTTTGAGAGTTTTAGTCGTTAATTATTTTCCTGAAAATCTTCATATCATTCAGGACAATATTTGCGGATGATATCAAGATAAAATTAGCAGATTCGATATTGGATAGTGAAAAAAATGTCCAAGGTCCAAGGTGTGATCCCTGAGTGACACCCCTGAGAGTACTACTGTATATATTCTACCAAGATCATTCCATTAACTTTAACCTCATATATATATATATATATATATATATATATATATATATATATATATATATATATATATATATATATATATATATATATATATATATTTCCAATGTTTTCAGCAATAACAGGCTTATTTCAATGTTAAAAACTTCATTTTCGTTGACGTTTCGTTGTATATCACAACTTTGTCAAGACTTATTATTTGTTGTTATTGCTAAAAACACAAAATGAACTATCTTAAACAGAAAATCTTCAAAACAAATCTTAATCTTGAAATTTAAAAGAAATATATTTATATATATATAGAAATAAGAATTCTTGAATAAATTGTTTTTCCACTCCTAATACGCAGATTAATCAGGGCCTTTTTAGGAGCTCGTCAATAGTCTCCGAGCTTTGACGAAGCATGACAACTATAAAGATGCTTCCGAACTAATTTCTGTCATTAAAACATACGCTGTAATTGTAAAGAAAAATTATTCTGAAAACATATGTCGTAACAACAGCTCGTTCATCCAAATGTGCTATTTTTCCTCATTCAATTCTTAGGAGCTCACTTATGTTTCCTTACTGAAAGGCCACTTTTACAACTAGGTTTTATTATCTCCAAATGGAAATAAAAACATATGAAAACAATTCTGCGAGAGAATCAACGCGTTACTGAATATAAATTATATACTTACTGGAATATTTCTCCGAATAATCGAAATTAATCGAACAAACCTTTTTATGTTCGTCTCTATGGATTTTTCTATTGCTCTTTGCTCTTTAAATATCCTCAACCATCTCTTGTATGAACTTCCTTGTTTCCTTTGTTGATTGTTTTTGGATTCGAAAGTGATTTCGTTCAATGGTCCCTCATAAATATCTCATATTGCCGCAATAGAATACTTCCAAACAACGTCTGGTATGGTTCTATTCACTTCAATCATTTCTTCGATTCTTTCATTTGTTATTCTTCTACTCTTAATATCCAGCTTCATTTGCCTGGAGCATCCATTTCCACGGTCGCTGATTTCTTTCTTTTTGCCTTCATAATTCTACATCCTTCAATTCCATAGAATAAGAGACCCTCTACTGTATTTTATTATACGGGAAAGTGTACTTTACTTTCATTTCAAAGTAAACTCTAGTTAGTCTTAATATGTTTTTTCTATTTTTCCTACTTCAGGGCAAATATTTTTAGCTGACAATTGTACTATGATAGTGGTTCACTTCAATCAATGCAGGGTCCGTATGTTTCTGCTAAAAAATCGGTAACATCCAACTGAAATTCTTGGTGAACCATTGTGCATTAACCTCATTGTTATTCTTCGTGCGTATCATCCAGAAAATCAAGCTGCGATCTTTGTGTAGTAATGCAGCTTCAATTAAATACAGTTGCAACCGGAACACTTATCTATGTTCAGAACAATATTACATATAAACACCCCACATGGATATATTAATATAATAATAATATTTATTGTCAAACATTACTCACAATGTACATGTTACATTTCAGTTAATATGGTAATTACAACTGAGAAAAAAGGAGGACCGAATCCCTTCGGTCCTCGAACAAAAATATTGGTTAAATTTTATATGGAATTTTCAATGTTAATCAACGACATTTGTGAAAAGAAAGGACCTTAAATATATCAATCCTTTAATGCACTTTTATCTTCTGAAGGATAGTCTTACTGAAAAAACACACAAAAATATGATACAAAAAAATCTGATTCATTCATTACTGTCAACAGTCGAATCATCAAAGTACTCTGCTACACTATAGTACGCCTTTGTTAAGAGCAGATATTCAACTCTCCTCTCAAAGAGATAAGCATTGAGTTCTTTCAAATTCGATGGTAAATGGTTGAAGATTTTAATACTCTGATAATAGAGAGAGTACTCAAACTGAGCTGTTTTATGTTTGGGAATAAGTAGCACATCACTGTTCCTTGTTGAAAACTCATGATTACTATTCAATTTAATCAACCTATCTTCATTTTAATAAACATCTCTTTAAATATAAACAAGGTAGTAGGTAATTTTTAATGAAGATAGGTTTACAAGATAGTCCGATCAAAATAGACATTCAAAATAACAAAAATTCCTGGAAAGCCAAATATTGGTGGAGATCTGGGGTTTTCACCATTACAAATAAAGTTTTAAAAATGCCCATCGATCCTATGTGTGCTACAAAAGTTATTCGGTGTCAAAGGTCGAAATTTGAGGTTTTTGGATTTTTCTTGAAAACGGTAAGTTTTATCGAAAAAAACCTCAAACCAAAGTTGTAGATCTTAAAATTCTCTACAGAAATGGTTGCGACTTTTCCCCTAAGAGTTACCATTCGTGAGATTGTATATTTTTACCGTGGTTTCCCCTGTAGGCCTACTTCACTAATAATGACAATTTTATGATAATTTAAGGGAACAATACTCGTCAAGTTCTAGATATTACCTTATTATTGATATTGATTATTGATATTGCTATTGATTATTGGGTTGACTATTGTTTTCATTTTGTTTGATATTTTAGTCAGATTCATACTCTTGAAAGTCTGCTTCAACCGTGAAGTCTTCTTCGATTTTTTCTTCTTCCTCTTCCTCTTCCTCTTCCTCTTCCTCTTGCCGGATGTTTATAAATTGTTCAAATGTGGCTGAGTCATTGGTCTCTTCATTAAAATCACAGGAATCTTCTTCTATTGTACTCAACTGGACAGTTGAGCAAATCTGATCTTGGCAATTGGTACATGCTGGAGAACACAGCAACCCGTTTTTTTACAGCTACATTCGGCACTACAACCTTTTTTGCAATTGCAAAAAATAGTGTTAAGCAATATTTCTGGAACAGGTGGGAGTAAAGTTTTAATCGATTCCAGAGTATTATCTATCAATTTCCAAATCCAGTCTTCTGGGTTCAGTTGATTGCCTAGCCATGTTTGAACTTGATAGTATACTCGATACAAGTATTGAATACCAGATGCCGATGTTGGAGCAAGACATGATGTTGTACTTGTTTCTTGTTTCGCACATTTTTCACAAAAGTTGGAAAAGTATAGGTTTTTATCAATGGAAGAAATTTTTTTGGAGCTCCATGAACCGCAAGAAGAAAGCGAATTTCGTCCATAATTATTTTTTGAGATCTGGAATCAATTTCTGTAAATACTTTAGTCAGTCAAATCTTTTTTTTTCGAATAATTTTAATACTGACGTTTTGCATCTTCTCTACATTGCTGACGAAGTGACGCAGACGGTTGTAGCATGTAAAAATAAAATATAGTTTCGGCATTTGGGTTAAGTAGATAAACTTTTCAAATATATATATATATATATATATATATATATATATATATATATATATATATATATATATATATATTTAAAAATTGATTTATTGCCTGTTTAAGATATTTTATTTCGAATGTTTTTAGCAATAACAGGCTTCTTTCAATAAGAAAAATTTTATTTTTGTTGACGTTTCGTTGTATATCACAACTTTGTCAAAAACTAATGAATAATTGAATTTATGAATTAGGTACTATAGATATCAAAATGTCAAACTTATTTTTTAGATAAATCAAATTAGTTTTTTTGTATTTTCACTTATTGATTTTCATTATCAGAGGAATATTTCTGGCTCAGCATTCGCTTCGGAAGTTTTAGTCTTCTTCACCATGTGGAAACCTCTGAAAAACTCATGGTAAGCCAGGTGATTCTTATAAGTGAGATTTATATATACATATATATATATATATATATATATATATATATATATATATATATATATATATATATATAATTACATATAGTTTTTTATACTTATCCAGAATATGTATATTATTGGTTTATGTGTGTGAAATTGAAGGTAGATCTGGAAAAAATAAGTTTTGAGATGTGATGTTTGGTGATTATTGTGTATTCATTTTATGAGTGTTATTTGTAAGGTTTATCAGTTCGTTGTAAATAGAATCAAGATGTTTTATGTCTTTTCTTTCATTAACTGTGTTTTCTAAATTTTTACGAATGTGTAACATTTCTAAAATTTCTCTACATTTTTTGTCTTTTTCAGTTGCTGAAACCTTCGTATTTTTGTAATCAAAATTGTGTTTTTCTGTTATTTTATGTTTATTTAAGGCTGTTATTTGAGTTTTTGCGTATTTATGCGCTTCGATTCTCTCTTCGAAATCTTACAAAACCTCGAACGCTTACAGAAAATGCTTATTCTGTAAGCATCTGAAGAAGTCGTTTGTAACGACGAAAAGCGTCATGCTATGTAGTCAATAAAGTGTAAATCATTAGTTCAAGTGTTTGAATTTAAGTTTATATTCGAAAATAGACTTATACAGTTTTATCAACGTTCACCATCAAATTGTTCAATCGACACCAACTTACAAACTCTCACACAATCCATTCACATTCCTCCAAAAGTTCCACAAGAGTTTTGTCAGAAACAACCACCGATGAATTATCGGCAAATAGTGTTACCATAATATATTAGGTATTATAAAGGTGACGAATATCGAATATAGTTTCCGACAATTTTATTCAGTATCTTCGAAGTAATCATAAGGCGGAGTATTCTTTGACAATATCGAAGAATAGTAATAAAAGAAAATATTCATTGCTATTACAATTGTGATAATAAATCTCCATCAAGTAGATGCCAGGGAATAACCAAATATCAGGGAATAACTCACCTGAAGTTTCGTCGCATGTCTACTCAATTTCCTTTTATATATTTCCCAATTTCTCTGCACGCAAGATGTTCTCTTCTAGTACTAATTCCCTAGTGTTTTTTAAGAGCTCAATAGATCTGTAATTTCAATGAAATTAAAATATCGATCAGTATTGAAACAGTATGTAATTATTTTTATAGAGCCTTCAAATTACACTCACCATCAGAATCGAATATAATTCGTCACTTCAAAAAGTGACATCATGAGAGGAAGTTGAACTATCAACAGTAAATAATATATAACCTTTGGGGTTTCGTACACGACAAGGATAAAATGTTGAAAAATTCAGCATTGGAACTAAAGGTGGAAATGGATGACTCCAAGTTTCAGAAATATCGATTATTGTAACACTTCGTTACTATAACTCCAAAATCACTTACAGCTGTAAAATATACACTCAAAGAATGATAGTATAGGATCCCGATATAAAACGACCTTCACCGGGATGCTTATTTGATAAAACGTTTTTTTTATTCAACTTAATTTGTCAATAAACATATTACATATGGGTTGCCTAACAAATTTTATCCAGGGTATGTTTAATTAGTAACTAAAAAAACTATTTTTTCAAACATTCCACCGGCTTGCTCATTAGATAAATTCTATACCAATCGAAAGTATAAAGATCATAGAGTATGCAAACGTTAGGTTGCCTATTTTTTCTCCGTCACAACTATCGGTTAGCCAGGTACAAACAGGTAAATCGATACTAGCATTCTGCAACGGTCTGATTATTCAATGAAAATTACACACAATAAAGATGATTTTACTATGAACACGGTGGTATAGGGTTGCTTGCTAAAAATCAGTCCCGAATTCCGGTTGTCGAATTTTAAAAAGCAAAATATTGCTGCGAGCGTATGTATGCGACTGAGTGGTCCCAACCAAGCATCCTATGCAATAGACGGGGACACAGCATAGCAGCTGTTTGAAGTCCGTCTATTTAAAGAAAGAGAGTGCGCATGCTATTTGTTGTTGGAAATGAAAAAGATAGCGATAGACTCATATATGCTGTACATTATTTTGGAGTAGCTAATGATTAAATTCATAAACTTTATAATTATATAAATAAATTTTATAATTATCTTCAGTAAAAAAGAACTTTATAGTAATGCATATATAATACTAATCTTGTAAATTTTATTTTTATTATTAGAAGATAAAATGAAAAACAACAATTAAAAAATACTTCTGTTCATTGTGAAAAATTATAAATACATATTTTTTTTTAAATTATTCAGGTTCCGAGTCATCGGACATATAACTATGATCTCCAACTTCTGAATATTCTTCATCACTTTCCGTTTCACTAATTCGACAATGTCTTCTATCCTTAATGGTGTATGATTTCCAGTGAATCCCACTAGTTTTAAATATTCATCTAAGAACCAACCGCTGTTCTCATGCTGAAGTTTTACGCATATTGGATCCGTTGCATTAAGCCACATTGAATTTACGAAAATAGTTGGTCATCATCCGAATCACACAAAAAACACTTTTTTGCCATTCCACAATAAATATTAGCACGTTTTTTCAATTGTAACTAAAGCGACAATCTACACCAAAATGATGCACTGCATATACGAGTCTATCCCTATGCTTTTTATTTCCAACAACAAATAGCATACGCACTCTGTTTCTTTGAATGGAAGAACTTCAAACAGCTGCTATGCTGTGTCATCGTCTATCGCATAAAATGGTTGATTGAGACCTCTAAGTCGTACACATTCACTCGCAGCAATATTTTGCTTTTTAAAATTCAACAACCGGAATTCGGGGCTAATTTTTTGCAAGCAACCCTATACCACCGTGTTTATAGTAAAATAATCTTTATTGTGTGAAATTTTCATTGAATGATCAGACCGTTGCAGAAGGCTAGATTCGATTTACCTGCTTATACCTAGCTACCCGATAGTTGTAACGGAAAAAAAATAGGCAACCTAACGTTCGCATATTCTATGGTCTTCATACTTTCGATTGGTATAGAAGTTATCTAATAAGCAAGCCGGTGGAATGTAAAAAAAAATTTTTTTCAGTTACTAATTAAACATATCCTGGACCAAAATTTGTTAGGCAACCCATATGTTATATGTTTATTGACGAATGAAGTTAAATAAAAAATACGTTTCATCAAATAAGCATCCCGGTGAAGATCGTTTTATATCGGTATCTTAGACTATGATGAACAAGTTCATCATTTCCGATGAATTAGTTGCCCCATGATCTCTCCAGAAAGTCAGTATTTTTATGGAATGTGAGTGGGGAGGAAGTGATTTGAGCAATATCTTTTTTCAATTCTGTTTTATAACTAAACACTTCTATCTTCTGCTTTATATATTGGACTGCTTTCTCAAAAAATAATCGTAAGAAACGTAAAAAGCAATTATGACTTGGCGATGCAAAAACCTTCGAAACGATGTGTTACTCGATCCTTTTAGCCCCTTCAAATTCAATTGGTGCGCCTCTGGATGCTCCCTCTGGAGTTTTGTTTATAGTTATCACAATATTTTTGTTTCTATGAATATAATGAAAACATTTAGAATTTGTATTCAATTTAAAGCAAAACCTATTACTCATATTCATAGTGGCTTATTCATAGTCTTGAAATTAAATGATAAGTCGTTGTAGAACAATATTTTTTATTATTGAATGGTATTGGCGTTTACTTGATGTACATCTATTTTAATCAAATGAAAGATAAAATTCAAACAGTTGAACTTTTGATTTACACTTCTATTGAATACATAGCATGACGCGTTTCGTCGTTATAAACGACTTATTTAGACTATAGAATACTCATTTCTTCGAAGTCGTTTATAACGACGAAACGCGTCCTGCTATGTTTTCAATAAAAGTGCAACTCAAAAGTACAAGTGCTTGAATTTTATCTTATATTAAAATATTTCATATTACTTTGGGTACACTAAGCAAACATATATGTTATGTAGAAACATATTAACTCAATGAAAGCTTTCTTCCAGTAATGATGATTAGGTATAATGAGTTGATTGAGGAGCGAGATACGTGTTGAAATTCCATGTCAATTTATTGATAAAATGAAAACTTTTTTGATAAATTTCAAAAATCGTTCATAAATTGTCCACTACAATATTGTTTTGGTATTCAATAACTTCACGGGTGGATCAAAACTGTAGTTTTGATCCAGCTAATGAAATATTTTTGAAATTGTGTTTAATTTATCAATAAGTTGATTATCATGAGCATAAACTAATTGAGTATTCCTTGATGTCTTATTTATAGTTCCTGGACTTGTCGTTATTTTTCCTTAGGAAAATGGTACGGAAGAACATATATCATAGCAAGGTGATGATCCTTTTTCCTTGTCTTCCACTTGATTTTAATTAGAAACCGAAAATTTCTGTCTCCGATGCAAGAATAGCGCTTTCCACATTAATTAGAAATTTTATGGGTATTGGCATAGTTTGAAAACACAGTGTGTTCGCATAAGGTTATATTTTCGGGAGCGGCCCAAGAGATTATAAGTGAAAACTTATTCGCCGTGCCATAAACTAGAACAGACAATAATTGCTCTGGCAAACTAATTGAATGAGGTTGGGTGGTTGGTTTCCTAAAAGGTGCTCTAGGAAACTCACGATTAATTGGTTCAATAACTATTCAGAATTTGAAACTTCGAAAGTTCCATTGTTTAGTCGATAATATTTCACGTCATCAATATCCGCATTTATCCTAAAGGTATTCGCACAAGAGTTAATTATTTTTGCAAATTTCGTTCATGTGATTATCTGCGAACATGTTTGTTCGCAGTTTGAACAGTTTGAAAAGTTTGAAATGCGTATAAAAAATGTTATACTCTATTTATTCAACGAACACAAAATATAAGCATTTATATAATTCTCCAGTGTGAGCACAACAATCTTAGAAAATATATATTCAATACTACTGAATTTCTAATAATATTATTATAAATTATTCAATAATTGATGAGAGCTATCATCTTCCATTGAGAATGTTACGAAATGGTATATTAGAAAAAACTGGAAAGTATTCTTAATACAAACACTAAATTTACATTCACAATGTCTGCAACTTTCAATATCAATATTTGTTAATGATAATTCTTCATTCAATTTTCATTGTTTTTTTGTGACTTATACTCATAATATTAATTAATTAGTACTTAACGAAATTTATAATTCATACAACGCTATCGAAACTGTTTTATGTACTCGGTATTTTCCATTGGTACTACCTGAGAAGACGATTGCTATGGTTTGCTTTCTCATTATCATAGCCTAAACGATAAATAAGTTCTGAGTAATTCTGAATTTCGGTGACCAAATTTCCATTCCATTCTATTTGAATTTTGACAAGACAATTGAAAACAATGAGTGTTTTCATAGAGAAAAATCAAACCGCCAAAACAATATATCACAAGCCCATATACTGTATTTATGGCAATATATATATATATATATATATATATATATATATATATATATATATATATATATATATATATATATATATATATATATATATATGTGTGTATATTGTATTGTATATAGTAGAGATATATATATATATATATATATATATATATATATATATATATAGTTATATTGACTGTACAATACATAAGTTAATACGTATAAACGTATAATTAAACACCTCAATACAACCTCTGTGGAGGTCCCATTGAAGAATTAACATGAAGTTATCCAACGTTTTGCCAGTGTCTCTTCAGCAACGAATCTGAGAAGTTCATACTCAGATAGACATTTTGTACCAATTCATCAGCTGACATATCAACGTGTCCAACAGCAAGACACAAGCACAATACTTCCTTTATTTGGAACTTGATAGTTGCTTTCACTTCATCAATCTTGACTCATGAAATCCAGGTGTGAAGAAGGACCTGGAAATTCACCATCATTTTTCAATCCTGTACCTAATCACCTTCGGATCTGTTTGATCAGAGCTTCAGAAGATAGGAAATCATCATACTTCTTAGATAACTTTTTAACCAACTTCCTATTATTCAAAGTACCTATTATTCCTATTTTTGTTAAGTTTCTTCTAGGTCTCAACATCCATGAATGGTACATTCATTATCAGCTTTCGCTTCATCACAAAGCGAAAACACATCGATCACATGTTGTTGATCACCTAAGATACACACTTGCATCTTTGGACGAGGTATGTGCTTTAGTGGCATGTTTCCACTGAAAGGTTTTTCATTCTGGGGATCAAAAGTCTTCAGGGCAATTTGTGTTTCTACAGTTCCCAAGAAATTTCTCTTCATTTCAGAAGATTTTACCAGGACTGCTTGGACGCAATCATAAAGAGTATCACGAGATACTTTCGACGTCATTATTCAAAAATTTATTTTTCAATCGATACGGCACACGAAGGTGAACAAGCATACGCGTCAATACCAACAGTCAAGCCAAAAAGAACACGATATACACAACTATATATGTAAATATATATATATATATATATATATATATATATATATATATATATATATATATATATATATATATATATATATATATATATATATATATATAATCACAAGTAGACACTGTCGGCATATCCCGCTATTAGTAGCAGCTGTTGACACGTGTTTCGAGCTTATTGGCTCTCCTCAGAACGGCGTAGCCAAGTTCAAATTGTACGAACCTGGAGATGGAAAAACAAGAAAGAAACAGACACTCCATTGAAGGAAGTCGACACATTTTGGGCTACTGCGTTTTTACTCTCCAGGTTCGGAGATTTGAAAAAAACTTCTTCGCCCATGAAGCGACTATTTATCCTTCAAAGATGACTCCAGCCGAGAAACTATACAGTATATGAATAATGTTCACCGCAGGGGAAAATTTCAAAATTCAAAATTTGAAATTTTCCCCCGCAAAAAAGGCGAAGTAAAAGGCAAAACTATTCGAATAAAGAATTGTTCAGTCAGTGATTTTTAGACAAGTATTTATTATTACCTCTCATTTAAATATGAACTATCACAGAGTTGATTCATCGTCCATTGAATTTCAAAATGTTCAGCTTTGACTTATATATACTAAACCACAGAATTTAACACTGGTTCCACGGAAAAATCCACCTGGTCATTGCAAATAGGTAAATTTTTCTTTTTCGCTATCAAGGGTATCTTTTTCGCCCTTACTACCTGAGTGTACTATTTCGGTCTTCCTGGGATCCAAGAAATGATTATGTTTAACGCAGTGTTCCGAAAAACCCGTATTAGATTTATTCAATAATATGGATCTTCTATGTTCATCGATTCTTTTTTGTATAGAACGTCCAGTTTGACCTATGTTAAAACTATTAAATTCACTACAAAATCTTTTATAAACGCCACTTCTCGAAAATAAGTCAAGTTTGTCCTTTTTTTTTGTTGGTGCATATTGTATTCACGTTATTTTTATATGATCTTCTACAAATTTTATTGCTCAAGTTAGGTATATAATTAATTGAATGGAATATTTTTTGTTGTTTTCCTAAGTGAATAGGAAAAATTCTTTGTAAAAGTATATTTCTCTGTTTGTTTTTGATTAGTTTATTAATAAAGAAGGGTTTTTATTGTTAATAGCAATTGTTCTTAATATACAGACTTCTTTTCCATGAAACCAGTGTTAAATTCTGTGGTTATAAGTTGAAGCTGTACATTTTGAAATTCAGTAATTTTGTATACTCTTGATAATGGGTTAACCACCCGAAACATATGTAGAGTTTTCAATATATTCAGTGAAACTTGAGTCAAGTGTGTTAATTTTAATTTATTGTTTTTAACATAATGTTCACCAAGAGATAAGCGAAACGTCCGTGTCATTTATTGAAAATTATTCAAAAAATATCTAATGTTCAAATTTGATCAAATCTTTCTGCGCAAATTTTGCCATATTTATCAACTGGTCTGTTCCATTTTAATAAAAGTGAGAGGATTGTGATGTTGAATTCGAATAGCCTCATCTAGTATTCTACTACGACACAACAATGCTCTTTAGTAGCAATGAGTCTTATTCAAACTTTGCCTAATTGCATGTCCCAAAAAAGGGGATTTAAATTATGCGAAATTGCATGAAAGATTGTTTTTAGACTTAGAATAAGCATTCTATTATCGTGCAAATACCTTTTGATAATATGATATTTTTTCATTATTCATTTATATTCAGCTTTGCTTTATATTTTGTCGATGTTCATACCTCATAATAACTTTTGGCTTGATTATAATGCCTTGAGAGTATTGAGACTTATACAATCATTTTCAAACAGAATCGTACATCATGTCAACATTTCAAAAAAATTTCATAGTTAGAAAGAATCGATGAAACGTTTCGTAACGACAGTATTTCAACATCGGCAAGAACCGTGTTTTCGTAAGAACTACAGAAACACGGTTACCTAACGCCAATTAATTATCAAAACAATTATCAACTTTCAGCTCGATTTGGGAAAACATAAATAACATCGTTGTTCCGAACACAGCCAAGAAATATGAAATTTTGTCATGCAAACGACGACATTAGCAGAATAACGACGTTTCTGCTAGTTTCTTTTTAATTTTCTTCTTTTTCATATAATGGTGAGAGAAGCCTAAATTGAAGTTATGCATTTCTTCATAACTGAATTATTTTGACAGATATTTTTGCATTCTCTCCATATATATTACTTAATTAAACGAAAGCGTTCTGGCAGCAAAGTGTTATTTCTTTGGCTTTGATGGAGTGCTTGTAGGTTCATTACATCTTATCTTCGTGGCCGTAAGCAGAGAATTTCTGGAGTACCACAGGGTTCTGTACTCGGTCCCCTTTTTTCTGCTATATATTTCTTATCTCCAAGAGTGTGTATCACATTGCCATATTCATTCGTTTGCAGATGATACACAATTGCTCTTCGCTTTCAAATGTGATGGCTATGCTGCGGTTGAACAGTGTGTGAATGAAGACATGAGTGGAAGAGTCGAGAACTGTTCATTAAATAATCGAATGAACTCTCTGTTCTTCAAATAATCGGTTGAACCCTCTCAAATATGAATTAATGATTTTTGGCAGCAAAAAACATCGAAAGAATATAAAGAAATATATTAAAATTGAAATGTACTACAAAGTCTGTACTTTGAGGAGAATTTAAGATTCGATTTGCCATTGCAACATATAAGTGAGCCATGTTACTCGGCTAATAAGAGTATTGTGCAATACAGTTTGAAAACGGCATTATATCAAAGCTTAGTTATGTCAAAAATGCTATATGGAATAACAATATACTATCCATGCCTTACTTATGCAGATTCAAAACGACTTCAGATATTGTAGACTGCTTTTAGTAGATTTGTCAATAATTTGAGAAAGTATGATCATATTTCTCATATTTTCGCCTCGCTTAGATGGCTCAATGTGAAAAATCTGTTCAAATATTCCCATCTCTGCCTTGTATATAAAATTATATCAACATCTTGTCCTTTATATCTTCGTGAAAAGCTTATTTCCAGGGATTCGCTACATAGTGTGTCTGTTCGTCACAGCTCGCTATCAACTATGCCCGTTCATCTGTGTGAAATATTTAATCGATCGTTCACTTATAACGCGATGAAATTGTACAATAATCTGGATAATATGCTCAGGAATGTGCAGCCTTTATCCTCATTTATGAAAGGTTTGAAATCGTTGTTATTGGAAGAATAAGAGAAGTGATATACAATTGCCCTGATGTAATATATTGTTCCTTTCATTTTTCATTTTTTGCTAGTGCCACCTGCTTTTTTGAGTTTTCTTTTTTGTTTATTTCTTTTTTGTATATTTTTAATCACACAATCAATCTTATTTTAATGCCATATACATGGTTTTCCTTTTTTATGATTAAAATTTTATATATAATTTTTTATTGGCTGCTTCAATTTGTAAGGGGTTAGGTGTAAGAGTAGCTAATGCTAAATCTCGCCCCATTCGATAAATTGCAGGGAAAGATGATTTGAATTGAGCCATTTCATTATTATACATAATGTAATGTAAATATATATATATATATATATATATATATATATATATATATATATATATATATATATATATATATATATTATATTTTTATTTATAATCTCGCCAGAAGCAGAACTTACCAAAATGACTTCTTATCATCTCCACTCTGCACTATGATTCTAGAGGACATTTACGAATAACTGAGATATGAGTGTCACACGCTAATATTGATGACAAACGTGAGAGCCATCTTTCTGCTTCGTTAAAATTTTAATGGATCATCACGAATTATCTCAATAAAAATTGGTGGAAACGGAAAAAAATAACTCTTCATATATTACTTGAAAAAAAAAAAAAAAATAAAATAAAAAAGAAATAAAAATTACTCTTCATATATTATGTCTTTGTATTCTTGCGTGACTTTGTAAGGGTGTGTAGTTTAATAGATTGAAACGGAATTTTATAGATTGGAGGAAATTTGAGAGGTAGTGGTGAAAAATGGAAAATAATCGATATTCCCATTCACATAAACAAATAAAAAATTGTGACATAATTATGTGATAAATGCAAAATATTTTGCATGTTCACATTTTCACGCAAGCGAAAATCAGAAAGAAGATTTCCTTCGTTCTACACATCACCCACCTTATTTCATCTGCCTCGAAAATATATGAATTCGTTATACGCAATGGCAAATATTTCAATAATTCCTCAACATTCATAGGATTATTTGATGCCCTTAACAAGTTGGAGTATGGCAGCATGATCTGGCATCCTAAGTACACTTGACATCAACGCCATCTTGAGAACATTCAGAGAAGTTTCTTGAAATTCTTAGTTTGGAGGGAGGATATAGTTTATCCACAGAGATGAGTCAATCATAACGAATTATTGAGTCGATTCAGTTTAATCTCATTGCAGAGCAAAAGAGAAACTTTATCACTCAAATGTTTGTACAAATTACTGCACAACATTGATTGTCCTCCTCTCTTGTCCGCTTTGAAATTTCGTGTTCCTAGGAAAATTCTCGTACTACAGAATTATTCCACCTAGAGACTCCAAGGACTGACTAGCTAATACAATCCCCCATTTGGTTTATGGAGTCTACATTCAATACATTTGCTAATAAATGTGGCATTCAAATTGACTCGATATAAGTTATTATTAGGAATTATGTGAACAAGGAAATTGACTTAAATGTGAATTTTTTGTAATATTTCATTAAATGCTATTCAGTTTTTTAAATTAGATTGAGCTCTTTGATATATCTCTTTCATTTCAATTATTTAGTTATTATTCAACATTATGTTATTATTTTCTGTAATTGGGTATTATACCTGCTGAGAATAAAGAACTTATTATTATTATTGTTATTATAATATTAGGGGCCCCTTCAATTTCTGTCTGGCCACTCAAAAGCATAAAAGTATACGAAATCAGTTTCAACTTCGCTAATGAAATTTTATACACATTGTAAATCTAGGAATTTCGGGCACTATTTGTGTTACTAAATGGAATCAGAAATAAATTATTCTATTCCAAAGTTCGATTAGGGATATTGGAAGTAATACACTGTAGGAGGCATCCTGCTAAAACGAGAAAACTTCAAAAATAAACATTAAATCATCGCGTTTCCTTCTTCCCGCTAGTGAGTTCGAAGTACAGTTCTCTTCACAATGTAGAAGACCAATTACAGTTGATATTGAGTAACGTTTACCGATTCTGGATATTTTGATTTCTCTCAAGCATTGGCAATGAATTAAAATTTGTTTGTGTTCAAAACATGTCTCGTCCTCATTAGTATAATGAAATACGTTGGAGTCAGTTTAGAGACTAAAAACTCATTCGCTGAATTGAAGTTTAAACATACAAAAAGTTTATACTGTTCGAAAAACACAATTTATGGGATAGAATTGAATACAAAAATGTTGTCAACATAGTTTGTATAATTGCTTCATCTCTTATTTTTCACGGAGCATGATTATTCGAGTATATTTCACTATCTATTGTGATAGTCTAAGGTCCGACTGCATACTTCGTGCATTCATAGAGTGTTTGCTAAAATCCAAATTTTTACGCATATTTATGATCAGGAGAATATACATCTACCAAGTTGCCTATCAAAATGTGGCCGCTAATATTTTCAATTAAATTATTTCTTATTGATTTTTCGAACACGATTATTCGAGTTAATTTAACTATCTATTGTGATAGCCTAAGGTCCAACTGCAGAATTAGTGCATTCATCGAGTGTTTGCTAAAAACCAGTTTTTTACGCATATTTATGATAAGGATAAAATATATCTACCAATTTGCCTATCAGAAGGTGGCCGCTAATATTTTGAATTAAATTATTGCTCATTGATTTTTCGGAAAAAATTTCATTCGCTTGTTTTTCAAATAAAACATCGTCCACTTCACGGCAATATACATAAAGATCTCTGAAAAATCACGGTTGCCGTTGCGCACTTTGCCGCTCCTCTTCGCAGCCAGGTGTAAACAGGTATGATTTTAATACATTTTTACGTTCATAACGTACAGTTATTATTTCTTTATCAAATTAAAGCTGATTTTCTGCTGTTTATTAAGATATACGGTTGCTCAATTAAACATTGCCGCAAATGAGGGTTGGTGGCTGTTAGATGGTAAATATTTAAGATAGAGTGAAAGAGAACTAGCGCGTAACATCACTAGTCAGACGAGGATAGCGATTGCCAGCTGTATGATGCTTTAAAGCCATTGCGCAAGGTGTTCAGTTGAGAACACTAGCATTCGACGTATGCGCAATGACTTCAAAGCATCGTAGAACTGGCAATCGCCATCCTCGTCTGACTAGTGATGTTACGTGCTAGATTTCTTTCAGCAACCGTGATTTTTCAGAGTATTTATGTATATTGCCGTGAAGTGGACGATGTTTTATTGAAAAAACAAGCGAAAGAAATTTTTTCCGAAAAATCAATGATCAATAATTCAATTAAAAATATTAGCGGCCACCTTCTGATAAGCAAATTGATTGATATATTTTCTCCTTATCATAAATATGCGTAAACATTTGGTTTTTAGCAAACACTCGATGAATACACTTATTCTGTAATCGTATCTCGTACTATGATGAAGGAAGTTTGATACAGACAGTATCCTTTTGATTGAAAAATCGTACTATTGCTAATTGATATTCGACATGAAACAGGTTCAATTCTTCTGAATTTCATTAGAAGATTCGTCGTGAACAGAATATGATTTCCTTATCATATTCTCTTCTGATACATCAGTTCGCACAAAGCTGAAAATTGGCACGAATGTTGGGAACACTATTTGGAAGAATTTGTCCAATATTCCCATCAATCTGACGTCTGCAAAAAAATTTCGAAATCAAATGTTACGAAAGTCGGTTTTATGCATTTTTCAGCTAAACTGCAAGTTTTATCATGAAAATATACTAGGCGAAAATTATTCATTATGTGATTATAAAAACTGTATCGACATTTTTTCTAACAATCACCATTTCGGAGATACGAGTATAGCGATGCAAAAAGTTGAAAATATTATGTTCTCGATAATGTGTAAGTCAATGACCCTTATATATATATATATATATATATATATATATATATATATATATATATATATATATATACAAGTAAAAATATTACTTTTCGTTACATTATATATCATACAGTTCTGAGAATGTTGAAAGAAGAATTTACTACTGAAAATATTCCTGTAAAACAAATTACTGATACATAAAACAGCGATAGAACAATGTAACTCAACAAATCCAACTCTTTTTGTTGGTGAAGATATGGATTTATTGCCTACTGCTCGAACACCAACCGAAAAAGTTATTTATTTTTTAAAACCTGGGAAGGTTCAAGAGCACACGATTATATATTCATCAGAAAATTTATCTGCTTTTCCGAAATACCAAAATCACATACTATTTCTACATGCAATAACTGGCTGCGACACGACATCAGCATTTTTCAGGAGGGGTAAAAAAGATTCTGTTCATTATGCTGAGTTCTCAAAGAAAGAACCTCTTCTTCAAAAGCTAAAACCACCAACGAAATTTGCTTTCTTCTTTCTGTATACGCAGCTCAAAAAAAACTACGTGCTTAGATGAGTTTAGATCCTCATCTTTTGTATAAAATACTCATAACAAAAAGCAAATACAGTTAGTTAGCTTGTGTTCCTCCAACCTCTGCTCGTCAAAATCTATTCCGAGTATATCAAGTTCGAGTGTGGCTTGGTAACAAACAAGTCCCAGAAGACTGGGGTTAGAAGTTTCTTAACAATTTATTGCAACTAGTTCAGACGTTACTCCCACCTGAACCGGAAAAACTTCTCAATACAAATTTTTGCCATTGCAAAATAGGGCGTAATGCTAAATGCGGCTGCAAAAAAATTGGATTATTTTGTTCATTTGCAGTTGTCTAGGCCAATCGTGCTCTGATGTGGCATCGCCAGTAGATGAGAATTCTACGAAAGATCCGAGAAGACATCTGATGCTTTGCTCTTTGAAGAATTTACTTGTGCCCAGCAGGAAGAAGAAGAAGTTATCATGATTGGAGTTCCAATAGTAATATTTCAAATTAAATAAATTATGTTCAACTCAACAGGACAACAGTAGATCGTGGAATAGTTCTACCGGAAAAACCACGCCCAAAAAAACGCCCAGTGCATTACCTCACGGGTAACGCGAAAAGTACGTTGTATGAAGAACACTACTTTTTGCATCGCTATATCTCCGAAATGGTGATCTGAGGGAAACAAGTGTGGAGGCAGTTTTCGAATATAATCGTATATTGAATAATTTTCGTTCCAGCTATTTTTCTGATGAAAAATGCAAAACACCGAATTTTGCAACATTTTAAACTGAATCATTTTTTTTGCACATATCGGATCGATGGGGAGTTTTGACAAATTATTTGTTGTTAGTGTTCTCAACATTCTGGTCGATTTTCAGCATTGTGCGAACTAATGTAACCTTGAATATCTATATTGACGGGCTGTATTCTCTAAAAGAATATTGGAGGAGGTTAGATCAGCATTACACTCTAGATCATGATTCATATTGAGTTACTATTCTCGCTTTGGTAAAAACCAAAGCAATTGTGTCGCGTGCAAAGGTTAAATCGGCAATATATATATATATAAATACACCCTCTATATCTCAATGACATTAATTCAAAGGACGTAGCATTGTTTTCGAAATGTTGACATTAAGGTTATATTATTTCAGTTGATTTCCGTGCTTCCGCCTCCGAGGAGAGATAATTATTTCAGAGAGATCAATTACTAATGCTACATCGTATATTTCATTTCGTTCTTATAGAACATTGATTATCACATAATATCATACTGACACCACAGGTCATCTTCGACAGGGAAGTATTCATGCAAGCTGAAGAGAAAATCGTATGGAATTTCTTTCCAATCGCATTGGCGCTACAAGAAGGTGCGGTACAAACCTTGCTCAGTTTTTTCCCGCGCTCCAGATTCCTAAATAGCTTCGAGGGGTCATGAACTATTCCGTAAATAAATTGTACAATGGACTGTCAAAACTCTGTACGAACTCCGGTCAACGTTCAACATTAACACTCAAAAACACCTATCGGCGGAATAATTGATATGAGAAAAATTGCTCCCCATTTTCTAATAATATTAATAATATATTTGTATATATATATATATATATATATATATATATATATATATATATAATAATAATAATAATAATAATAATAATTTTATTCATTTCATAAGTTTACATTATCGCTTGAAAGCAAAAATTTGTAAAAATATAGAAACACGTCAAAGAACAGAAAAAACCTTAGCTAACTCTCACATTTCACGCTTGCAATATTCAAAAAATTCTGTTGTGTTATATGGTTCACATCTAATTAATAGGTCGAAAATAAGTTTTTTGAATTTTTGAAAATCAGGAATCATCTGGAATCTTCTTGGAAGTGCATTGAAGAGTTTCATTGACATATACATAGCACTATTTTCTAGCAGGCTCAATTTATGTCGAGGATATAAGAAGGGTTCCATTCTTCTCGTTTTGTTGCCGCTCTTATAGTTCTCGTAGCATTTTTCGTGTTTGTGCAAAAACAATAAGGATTTATAGATAAATAATCCATTTAGCGTTAATATTTTTTTTGTTCTAAATAATCCTCTGCACGAGTCTCTCAACTTCATTCTATATATCGTTCTCAACGCTAGTTTCTGTATAACAAAAACCCGATTCCATTGGGAACTACTTCCCCAAAATATGACCCCATAAGAAAGAAGCGACTGAAAATTTGAAAAATAGATTACCATTAAGGTATCTATATCGACATGGTGCTTCATAACATTGAGAGAAAACACCACAGAACAAAGTCTCCCAGTCAAATAATCTACATATATGTTGTTTGTTCCTTATTCCACAAAAATTCAACTTTGTAAGAAGCCTTTCATGTTCAACACAATCGAACGCTTTGGATAGATCCAGAAAAAGAGCAATTGGGATTTCTCCTTTCTCCAGGGCAATCAGTATAGATTGAGTGAGTTCCAAAATTGCAGTTTCTGTTCCCCTGCTTGGCAAGAATCCATGTTGGTTTTCATTGAAGACTTGAAATTTCTTAAAGAAACTCAAAAGTCTATTAGCCAGTAATTTTTCAAAGATTTTCGAAAAAGATGATAGTATGCTTATTGGTCGGTAGCTGTCTGGTTCGTCGATAGGTCCTTTCTTGTAAATTGGTTTTATAATAGCAATCTTTAGTTTGTCTGGAAAAATTCCCTCTATGAAGGACATGTTTATGATATACCTAAGAGGTTCTGCAATATATTTTAATGATCTTTTAATGATTTTATTTGGAATTCCGTCATGTCCGCAAGTTGTTGTGTTTTTTAGATGTTTAACCACATTTTCTATTTCTGTTGTGGTCACTTCGAAAACGTAAAAGGAGTTTTCCAAATATTGCATATTTACACCTTCATTACTGACAGGGAGCATTTTACATAAATCTGGGGCAGCATTAATAAAATAATTGTTAAATCTATCAGCTGTTTCTTCTGGATCACCTGATGGTACCAACATTTTAGATTGTGCACTTGATTTGTTGAGTAGTGTGTTTACAATATGCCACGTGGATTTTGATTTATTGTCAGATTTGTTAATTTTTTCAGCATAGTAGGCTTGTTTAGTCTTGGAAATGGTCAGATCATATTGTCTTTTTAGCTTTTTGTACATTTCAACAGTGTTCGCATTGTATCTGGAGATGAGGTAATATATATCCAATTGATTTTTCAATAATTTAATATTAGGGTCATTCATTACGGTATTTTTAGTAGATCTATTTTTGGAAGCCTCTGTAAATGGAAAACACTCTTCAAATGCTTGTTTGATTTGTTGAAAAAAGTACTCCCACATCTCATTGATTTGGCAGGTTTTGTATGAGTAAATTTCATCCCAATTTATTTTCATAATAATGCTATCAAATTTCATCAGTGCATTCTCTGAGTATATACGTATATTCTGCATTCTTGTGTAAGTATGGTTGTCCAAATTTACACTAAGCCTGAAAGTCTGTGCTGCATGATCTGATAATTGTGGTTGAGAAAGGGTAGTAACGCCCTCCGATATGTTTGTGAAAATATTATCGTTACACGTTGAAGAGTGAGAAGTTATTCGTGTTGGCTCACAGATCCTTATAACAACATTGTGTGTGTCAAGTATTGACTTCAGCATCTTTACTTCGTTGCTCTCTCCTTTGAGTACATCGATGTTGAAATCGCCTGCTATAATGAACTTGATATCACATTCACCATTCAGAATCTCCAGTACCAACAACAGCCTTTCAAAGAAAATGTTGATGTTAGCCACTGGCTGAGTGTTAGGTCTGTAAATGCATACGACTATTAACTTGAAATTTTTATTTATTTTACATTCAATTGCAGAGCACTCAAAAATATTTGCAACTGATAGCTTCCCAATGTCTGGTCTTGGTTTGCAGTCCAGACGATCACAGCTGAATATAGCACAACCCCCATGTTTGTTTTTTAATCTGCAGAAACTAGCAATCTGCTTGTACCCAGTAATTTGAAACTTTTCTAGTTGATCCGTAGTCTGCCAGTGTTCTGTTAGGGCAAGTATGTCAATATTATCATCTTTAAGAAATTTTTCCAGGCCGTTAAAAGACGTTGCTAGACATTGGATATTCAAATGTGTAACATTCAACGTGTTGGGCTTGAATGCGATAGCAGAAGTGTTTACATTGGTTTTGGGTTTCAGGAGGCGACTATTGTCTGCCTGCGCTTCAGAAAAAACCTCTTGATTGTCACACCTTCAGGCCAGAAGGACGGACTCATTGCTTGATCCAATGATTCAAATGGTAATGTCACCTTGAAGGAGGAATAAATATCAGGCCTTCTTGAACTTAACTTGTCGCATGTGACACCCTGTATACTTTGTTTGATATAATTTTCAAGATCCGCTGCTTCCGTTGTTGGACTGAGTCTTGAAACATGTATAAACGCCAGGGACTTCTTTGGCGCCGCGACTAAAACATTAGATTTAGTAGTACCAATTATAGGCCTCACAGTTTTTCGTGAGCCTGTTTGTTGATTACGTGTAGAGTGTTTATGATCGTCAGTATTATCACCGGTAACTGGTGTTAGTTTGCCGGAATTTGGTCTTTTCTTCGACTTCACGATTGACCAGTCATACTGTTTTTTGGAGGTGTTTCTATCACCACTATTATTGGAAATTGAGTCCCTTTCAATGTATATAACATCATTCAAGGTGTTCCTTTGAATGATATCAATGGAACTGTTTCCATCCGACGATCCTTCTTTTGGGTTTTCCGTGGTACATATCCCACCGGCACCACTGGCTTCAACAACAGCCGGTCTCGGCTGCAGTTCGCTCGCAGATGTATTCGTATTGATGTAGTTTTTCTCAGATTTGATTTCTTTTATTTCACAATGCAATTTACGAATTTGTTCGCCTTGGGAAACTAACAAATGTTTTAATTCCAATATTTCGGATACAAACGATGCAGTAATTTCACTCACAATTTCATTTTTCCAAATGTGTAAGAGATTTTTAAACTCACCAGTATTGTAACCCAAACTGGGATTACTTGATACAGCATTTGATTCATTCGTTACAGAAATTTTAGAACAGGTAGCACAAAGCCATTGATTAATTTTATTATCATCACGAAACTTCGCAAAATCATCCAATGTTGGAAATATGCACTTACTATGAAAATGGACACAGCAGTTTACACAAATTATCGAGTCTTCATGTCTATCAATTTTAAGATCGCAGCCGGAGCACTGTATACCACGTCCGCGCGACATACTGTCTTACAGTTGAATTGATATATATATATATATATATATATATATATATATATATATATATATATATATATATAAACAATAATGCCTTGTAATTTAAATACGTTTGTTATGGGTTGTAGGCAAAATAAGAGGCCACTATAAAAATATTTTAACCAATTTGTTTGCCTGGTCTATATTTCGACTGTGTTTACAGACGTCATCGGGACTCTGAAAAAGATGTTTATACAATTGTCATGATAAAAATTATGTTTGACAACTTACGGCTAATTAGGTATAAAAGGTATGGCCACTAACCATCAAACAGGTATGTGTGACTTGATGAATTTGATATTACAAAAGAAACTGAAAGTTGATGTTAAAATATAAATTTAAAAATATTCTTATGTACTAACTAAAACGACGATAGATAAATAATAGAGTAGATATGACAGGAGCACAGAAAATCACTGACACCGAAAAACGGTATATACACATATATATATATATATATATATATATATATATATATATATATATATATATATATATATATATATATATATATATATATATATATATATATATATATATATATATATATATATATATATATATATATATATCTATGTATATATACGAGGTTTTTAAAAGAAAAAGTGGATTTTGAATTTTTCAATATCCATTTTGTCCCTTACAGAGTAATTCCCTTGAGATAGCACTTATACTAGTGCTTCTTCCAATCCTCGAATCACTTCGAAATGCGATTTTCGGTATGGCCATCACCTCATTTTTCGATTTCTACTTCATCTCATCAATTGTGACAAAACGCTTTCCTTTCATTTGTTTCTTGTATTTTGGGAATAGGAAAGAGTTGCAGGGAGCCACATCTGGTAAATACGTGGGTTCAAACATAATTACGGTGTTGTTTTTGGCCATAAAATCACAAACAAGCATTGATATGTGAGCTGGTGCATCATCGTGATGCGCAGTTCATGATTTGTTTTTCCACAAATCCAATCGTTTGAGCAGTATTACTTCACGCAGACGTTATACCTTCCTTGTAGTATTCCTAATTAACCGTAAGATCTGTTGGCAAGAACTCTTGGTGCACCATGCCGTTGTTGAACAAGGAGTGCCTTTTTCGGTTTTGGCGCTTCCATTGGGATGATTGGGCATACATATCTAATATATATATATATATATATATATATATATATATATATATATATATATATATATATGAACTAGCTACACTTTTGCCCGCCTGGGCGTGATCTGGAGTGATTAGGCATGGGATTATTCGTACACATTTCAGACAATTTTCTGTTGTGTTCTAATGATATCTACAAAGCCTTCCACTCGCGCTCTTGTTGTCATGAGTAGGAATCTTGAACGCTAGTGACAGTTTATACGTCCTTTTGCCGATAGAGGGAGCCTACGTGAATATTTCACTCTGTAGAATATCTCTCAATTTGGTATAGGAACTATGTTCGTTTTGAAAGTCATCGATTCTTGATTGATAGATCAAATATGGACTGATGATTCATAATAATGATGAAACAATTGTATCCTATTATCGTTCAACAAGATCGATGAATTTTACGAAACACTCTTAATATTCACTCTCGAAAGTGATAGGTTCGTTCTCGTTGACAACATTTGTGTAGACAGCTCCCTGAGAGTTTTGTTTGAAATATTTCGATTAAGAGTCTCAGTATTTACTATATATATATATATATATATATATATATATATATATATATATATATATATATATATATATATATATATATATATATATATATATATATATATATATATATATATATATATATATATATATATATATATATATATATATATATATATATATATATATATATATATATATATATATATTGCTAAAAACTTCCATATATATATATATATATATATATATATATATATTATATATATATATATCAATATTTTCAGCAATAAGCTTATTTCAATGTGAAAAACTTGAATTTTATGAATTATTATAGATATCAAAATGTCAAATTTATTTTTCGAAAAAATCAAATTAGTTTTTTTTCACATATTTATTTTTAGTATCAGAGGAATATTTCTTGGCTTAGCATTCGCTTCGAAAGTTTTAGTCTTCTTCTCCATGAGGAAACCTCTGAAAAACTCATGGTAAGCCAGGTGATTTTCATAAGTGTGATTTATATATACACATATATATATATATATATATATATATATATATATATATATATATATATATATTATATATAGTCCAGTTTCATACTTATTCAAAATATGTATATTAATTGGTTTATGTGTGTGAAATTGAAGGTAGATCTGGAAAGAATGAGTTTTGAGATGTGATGTTTGGTGATTGTTGTGTATTTATTTCATGAGTGTTATTTGTAAGGTTTATCAAATCGTTGTAAATAGAATGAATATGTTTAATGTCTCTTCTTTCATGCACTGTGTTTTCCAAATTTTACGAATGTGTAACATTTCTAAAAATTCTCTACATTTTTTGTCTTTTTCATTTGCTACAATATTTCTATTGTTATAATTAAAATCGTGTTTTTCTGTTCTTTTATGTTTATTCAAGGCTGTTGTTTGAGTTTTTGCGTATTTATGCGCTTCAGTTCTTCCTTCGGGATTTTGTGATGTATATTATAAACAGTACGAGTTTTTTTCTGAGTTACTGTTTCACTCTTTAATTAGGTATTAATATTTTAGCAATGTTTGTACTCAATTTTGGAATATATGGTAGGGGAATGTAATTATTGTCGTTAGATTTACTTTTTTTAATGTAAAGTATTATATAATTTTCGAATTCTGTTTTTCTTCATTTCGTTGATCAAATTTAATGGGTAATTAATTTTCATGAGAAGAGTACGAACTTCCTCAAGTGTTGTCATAAACATGATGATGTTAATTTTAGTGATCTATCTATAAAATTAATTATTATTCCTCTTTTCTGGGAATAGGGATGATTACTCATATAATTTATTGTTTGTTGAGAACTTATTTATTTTCTGTTTCATCTTATAATAATTTTATCTTTCCTTATAATTTTTATATCAAAAAAACTCAATTTTTCATCTCTTTCTTTTTCAAGTGTAAATTGTAATTCATTATGAAAACTCTTGAAATGTTCGAGTATACATATTATTAATATGATCTTTAGCTGCTATTATTAAACAATCATCAACATATCTTTTATATAATAAAAAAAATTTTTCAAATCTTTTATTACATCTTCTTCTAAAAATTCCATAACTTATTGTGAACACTTGATGAAGGACTGCCCGTGGCGACACCATCAATTTGTTGATGAAATTCATTTTTATACTGAAAAAAATTTGTGCCTAAAGTGAATTTCACTGCTTCTATGAATTAATTTTTTGGAATACAAGTGAAATTTTTTCAAATACTCCATTTTTGATCTATCATGTTTGGAACATAAAATTTTATAAAATGTTTTTCCACAGTATATGAAAGAAAAGACATTGAACATCTTTGATAAACCTTACAAATAACATTCATAAAATGAATACACACAGTCACCAAACATCACATCTCAAAACTCATTCTTTCCAGATCTACCTTCAATTTCACACACATAAACCAATTAATATACATATTCTGGATAACTATAAAACTCGACTATATGTAAATATATATATATATATATATATATATATATATATATATATATATATATATATATATATATATATATATATAAGACTAAAGTATAGGCCTCCTTATTGAATAGCACACTAGGCGTTTTCACCGATGATACGCCACTGGTCAGTGCTGGTTTATAATTTTCGTTTATACCTACTTAGAGTAATTGCTCTATTTCAAAAGTTTTCGATGAGTCTGCTATCGAAACCTAGTGGTTAGAACTTTTAGCGAAATTATTGAACTAAGCGCAAGAAACATAAATTATGTACGATCAGCTCATTGAAAATAGTAATTTGAGGTTTCATCTATCTAATTTCTATATTAACGTGGATTAATAGCTATTATTTCGAAGAATCCTTGGAAAGTAACAAACAAGAAACATTATAAATTGCACACAATTGGCCACAGATAGAGAGTCTGCGTGATTCGAAAAAAAAACGTTCGATTGATCAACTAGGTCAGTCATGGGCAAAGTACGGCCCGCGGGCCAAGTGCGGCCCTCGGGCTAGTCTGTTCCGGCCCGCGACACGATTTTGATTAACACCTAAAATTAATTGCACATAGGAAGTGATAACTTTTTTCGTGCAGCTATAATAACTAGTTAACGGGAGTCTTAGGTATGGTATTATCGCATCTAACATTAACTGAGTTTGCATCGCGTGTTTTCTTTCCGTACAAAATGTATTATATATATATATATATATATATATATATATATATATATATATATATATATATATATATATATATATCGGTAGTATGGCGATTTAGTGCGATGCGTGTGGCCAAAAAAAGTGTTAGAAACCGATTGAATGACCATAATTTAGCTTCACTACTGCGAATCAGCTCATCTCAGTTTCTACCAGATTATGATCAACTTTTAGAATCTCAGTCACAGTTTCATCTGTCTCATACGCCTTCATGCTCTTCTAAAGATTTATCATTTTTTGTGACTTGTTCGGAAGTTTTTACCATTTTAGTATATAAGTTGTGTATGATGTAAAATTAAACAATAAAAAGGTTTAGGCCTATAACTTGTATTTTTTTTGTTTTTGGCTCGCCTGTAAATTTTTAAATTTCATCTGGCCCTCCTTTTAAAAAGTTTGCCCATCACTGAACTAGGTGAACAGTTTGGTAAGCAAGAATCTATAACAAATTCACGCACTTGTTATATCAGACTGCTAGACCTTAATTGAAGTTCTTAAAGTTATTTAACGATGAAATTTTTCCTAACAGTTTCAAGACAGTTTCTTAGTTTATGTTTATTTACCTCTAATCGATTTCAACCAAATCAAATAATGTTCATAAGCATTTCCTGAGATGAAATAACAACTCAAACCGAACGAAATCAAGGGAATATACACATATAATGATGAAGACGCAGCTGTGCGTTTTCTCACTAATATTATTTCAACATTACTAATAAATAAAAAAGTATGGAGATAAAGATAACGACTTCCAAAGCAGAGCTGGTATTTATATGCTTTGTATAATTTTACAAATTATTTTCCTCTTTCCAATTCATTACGGCCTGCTCTGCTCCGAAATTAATATATTTTATGCTCACTGGCCAGTGTTAGTAGCGTAAGATTTGTTTTTCTGGTGAATTACTGCCGTAATAAAAGTCTAATTTTCATTAATATATTTTCTGGATTTTCACAAATGGAATGGACCAAAATCTTCCCCCTCGTTTATTCATAAAGGATTATCGACTCGTTGGAACGTATGCTTTCCATAAAATGGGAAAAACGACAATGTAATAGATTTCAATTTCGAACATTCCGTAGATTATTCTGTCCAATTGTTTCAACAATGTCTACCTTCTACTTACTGATTCGCCAAATATCACCAGAAATATTTCACTATAAATACTCATATCTCATATTTATGTCTATATTATATTTGTTTACATAGACGCTGTTATCTAGTAGAGTTCCTCATTACCATCTTGGACTCTTGGTCGTCCCGTTTCTTCCTTGAACAGGTTTCAATTGGTTGCTTATTCCACGAATCTGACACGTTGTTTGGTAGTATACGGTTTTGATTAGCATCACAACTTTTTTTCATGTTGGTCCATTTGGCCTCATATATCTCTCTAAAATTCCGGAGCTATACATTGGAAGGTCAAATTCGAGATAGGTAGATGTGTTGAGTTGAAGAATCTTCTGCTTCTAGAATGCTGGGTTATTTGGTCAGAAATTGGGGCAGCTTTCTCAATCTTTGCACAATGAAAACGCTGTTATCCTTCTTTATTCGCAGTAAACTGGAACATGCGTCTATATTTTGGTCCCCTTTGTACAATAATTTTATTGTCGACTTGGAGGCAGTTCAGAGGAAATGTCTGAAGTATATGTGCTAAAAATGTTATGGGCAATATCTTTCGAGAGGCTTTGACCATTCATTCCATCCTAACCGATAGTCTGGGAATTGAATTATTGAACATTAACCCTTCAAAATTTTGCACAATTCTCGCCTTTTCTCCTTAGCAAATTAAATATTCGTGTACCAAGGCCTGGTCTGAGACGGAATAATAAATTTTATGTCAATTACAGCAATGTAATGTCACATTCTCCTATTAACTGTATATGCAATATTTATGATGGGTGTTGTGGGCGATGTGATATCTATTTTGATCAGTGATCTTGGCATGCCACTCAGAACAACGCAATGTGATGTGATATTTTCATGAACTTCTGTTGTCTACACATAACTTTGTTATATATAATATTTTAATTTCACTTTGTTTTATTTGATTACTTAATATTACTATTGCAATTGATTTCAATTCTATATTCGTTGACTTCTTGATCTATATATCATTAACTTCTGTTGACTACGGGTGACTCTGTATGGGGGAATATTTTATTTTTAGTTTGTTCCATTTACCTAGTTATTGTTATTATTACTATTTCAATTTATTTTAATTTTATTTACGTTGTATATGTAGGTTTGAGGAGATAATCTTAAGACAATCATACGAATTGACTAGTTAAGGTCCTCTTCCGTGCCCAGTTCTATCGTGATTAAGAAAATATTTAAGGGCAGTTACTTGCTTCAACTCAATTTTCAACGGAAACAATCAACACACTAGTTTTCGATAGATATATGCAACCTTTGATATATTTTTACAGAAACGCTCTGTCTACAAAACGCAATAATTACGCAAAATTTTAAAAACATGTCAAAATAAATTAAACTCTTGGCTTAATGTTTCACGATTTATTTAACAATATGTATAGTCAACATGTTTCGAGCGTTAGCTCATTTTCATATTGTTAAATAAATCGTGAAACATTAAGCCAAGAGTTTAATTTATTTTAATATTCAATTATGTTTCACTAAGAGTTAAGCGAGAATTCGATCTCATTCATGAAAAACATGTGCTTTAATTCATTTTCATTGGGCTCTTGTCTTCTATTAACGACGATTAGTTATAGCATACTATAGTGGGAGTAATTCGATAGAATGTTGGATATTAACTGAAGGATTACATCGGTAAAATAAATTGAGCGCAAAATTGCATTCTCAAGAGGATTTTCGATCATGCTTCATGTATTGGACTAGCGCTACCTGCCCCTTATTTTGTGAAGGATATGAACACGGACGTTTTCTTGAAATACAGCAGAAGACAGGAAAACTGAATTATCTATAAGAGTATTCCCAACCTTGCGACCACGTTTGTTGTCTTCTTCTGGACAGAAACATGAGAATTAATTAAACTTCATTTGATTTAACGAACATCGAAATGTTCTTTAGTTTCAACGCGATTTATAACGCAATAATTTTTATCAAGTTTTTCTATTAATATAAAGCAATACATCTTGAGTTTACATATACATAATATATGTATACTCATAAGCATGTTTGTAAAATATATTCCGTAATTTTATGAACACCTACCGTCTAAATTTGAGAACCTCAAAATGCATATTCCAAAATTTTTATCGCATCTTACCAATGGTGGAGGTTTTAAGAACTAATAATATATCGAATATGGTCTCTATAATTATGCGGTGCTGCTCCAACCTTAGTCTTACGGCGTGACCTTATCAAAATGCCCGTAGCGTGTAGTTGGCAGGACGAAAATTATCAAACAGAGGCTTAAATAAGGTTATCTTGGGTGTCAACTAAGCAATCAGTTTGGAAATGTTCGTAAGTACGGTCGAAGTAGTCTGAGGTAAAATCAGGGGGATAACTACGTGATATGCTTCATGCAGGCCTGTCTGTGTCAACTTTTAACTAGGTGAAAGAAATTCCGATTCTCGAGTCCCTCTTTCTCCTCAAAGTGGCCTGTCCCTAGGGCGAGTAAATACAGAATACTGGCATGATTTATAAAGTTAACGCTGGAACTCTGTAATATGAATTCAGAAGTTTGACGTTACGAGGACATAGTCTGTCTTGCTGTGCTGAAATTACGTCCCGACTTTGGAAAACGGACAGCGGAAATTCTCCCCCATTTACCACCGAATTTCTCGTCGAGTGTTTTTACCGATAGTGGATCAGGTAACTGAAAATAAAATTTATACATTATGCGCCCACTCAAGCAAATCTTGTGTCATTCAGGGAAAAGAAAGGAAAAATTGTCATATCGACCCAAAATGAATCTAGTTCATAATATACGATCCAGGTTCTCGAGTAAATTTTTTGTGCACTTTGCGTTCTTTCTGAGACGTCGACTGATCTGAACGTCATCTGGAGTCTTTGAATCATATCCAATCGGCTACTTTTGACATCAAACGCATTAAGCACCGAAAATGTTGAATCTGGATCGTTTTTCCTCAAATTGCGTTTTAAGTTCCAAATGACTAAAATTCCACTCTGTCTTACACACATCAGATATGCCAGTCTGAAGAGGTTATGCAGGAGTCGCAAATTGCTTTACCTTTGCATGACCTTTTATTTTTCCATTTCATCTCCTTGTTTGTACATATGAAATTTGGAAACGCTGTTGTGACGAATGCCAGGTAGAAAACTTGTCAACGAATGATTTTGTTTTGCGAGCTATACATATAACTTTGCTTTATCGACATTTTTTTGTGTCTATGAAATTAAAATAGGTATTGAGGGATAATAATAATGAGGATAACATATAACAATGAGATAATATAATGAGAATGATAATAAATTAATAGATTGCTTTGGGAGTTATGGCCACACGAGTCCGAGTTGAATGGGTCATAAAGAATATTTGGTGACATTTCCTCAAAAATTGAGATAAGACGTCATAACGCCTTGAAATGAAGTGGCCGCCTGCAGAGCACCAAACCATGTTCAGAGCCAACGATAGACAAAACAGGGCGTCCGTGACAAGAAGTTGGTGAGAGGGACCTCTGTTGCACATCAAACTTTAGATTCACAGATTAAGATCAACAAGAACATGAGGACTCAAACAAGATCATCGACACCATATTCCAAAAGGGCTGAGAAGGCATAATCACATCCAGCTCTCACTGAAGTCGAAATACCTAGAAAGGCCGTGAAATGGACAAAGTCCATGAATGAGATCAGTCTGAGAATCTATCATTGTGTCCTCATTTTATTTTATTATTTTTTTCTAATTTTTGCACTCAAGGGCTCACTCAACAGACAGTTTGAAACTGTCCTATAATAGAGGAGCACATATTACAATGTTAATTACCTATAAACTAAGATATATCTAATATGTATATCTTATAACTAGAAATTTTTTATACATCGCATCGAAATAAAATTTTCGATGCATTGACTTAAATCTTTTCAGCTACAAACAAAATACCTAATTCTACTAAAAAAGATTAGATAAATAGATCATGAAAGGATAACTCTATAAAAACTGGTAATTATTCTATTATCGACCTTTAAATAATCTCTTCTTCAAATGTCTCTTGAAAGTTATGGAATACGGAGAGAAAATATACAAGTTGGTCTCTATACTTATCAAGTTTAGCCTATTGAAAGATCTATGGATGGGTCAATTCAACATATAATTTGTTTTGCTCTGCCCAACAACCAGTATTGTACGATTTCTTACTACATGTGGAGAACAATTGAAGATTATAAGGTTCGTACATGCAGCAGAATCTATTAAGCCATCAAGTAGGAGAAACATATATCAAAGTACTCCTGTCTCAAACTCAAACATTCTAACCTATAAAATTTCACATTTCTCTTATATGAGAATCCATGACGAAATCTGTTAAAATGCAAATTAAGAGCATTTATGAACTTCCGATGAACATTTTCTAATCTATTCGTGTATTTATCATAATTATTATTTATCGTATGGCACAGAAACACATGACATCACTTAATTCAATAGAAATAAAGAATATAAACACAAATACATAGGCAAGAGACACACTCATAAAGTTACAGACAAACATCTAATTTATATATATAATCAACCGCTTCTTTGGTAGCCATCAGGAAGTCGTTGAAGTTGCCGTTGTAGGCTCTTTTCTGGCACTCTGTAACGATGTGATGAACTGTTTTATTAGCCGCACCGCAATCACATGCTGGAGATGGTACTTTTCTCCACTTGTAGAGTGAATCCCCACACCTACTATGGCCAGTGCGTATTCGGTTAATGGAGGTCCATATTTTCCGTGGTTCCTCATAGGCAGGTGGCTTCTCTGTTATACAAGGAAGATCTCTACAGTGGGCTGGACAGGCGTCTCTCCATTCTCGCTCCCAAAAGTGTACAGAATCAAACTCCAAGGCTTCCAGCTTTTTGGCGGTTCTCATCGGGGGTGGGCGTCTTCTGGACAGCAGTCTGTTCTTATCCAAGTCGCTTACATCGGCATGTATAGGCAGTAATGGATTGTCTTGAATTTTTTTATACTCACGAAGGAGGGCAGTTTTACGTCGGAGATCTGGTGGGGGTATGTGGTATATAATATAATATTCTAACTTGGATCTCACAATAGAATTATACAAAGCAATAAACAGACTCAAGTCGACCAAAAGGCCTAGTCATTCGTAATATGAAACTCAGATATTTGCGAGCCTGTTGGACGATTCCTTCAATATTCAATTCAAAGGTTAGATTCTTTTCAAGCTTAACACCTGTAGGTTTATTGTCTTTGTCATTCGATGGACGAAAACATATTACAGAATAGAATCACTATTCTGTGATCACATTGGGACGCCCCAACAACAACTGTCAACATATAATAAGGGCTACCAACTTGCAATCTCTTGCAAGTTGGTAGCCCTGGCATCTGTCTTATGTGTAGTCTTATCGTAGTGTCATTTCTATTTTCTAAGTGTCGTTTAATATTTCAACGCATAGAATAATATAGCAACAACGCTATAAATTGGTGACCCTCGACGTGATTTTAAGTGGAAATATTGAAAAACAATCAATTCACATAATTTTTTATACTAAGAATATTTATTTATGATTATTTACAAGGAACGAACTATTGAACACGTGGTTGTTGCTGTTACTCGATGGAAGTTAAGGCGCAATTCCACTGAGGCAACATTTAGGCAACATGTAGCATGCGGCATTGACGCATGCTACATTCGGTCTTTCTATAGAAGGAACACTAAGCGACAAAAAATATGTCTCCTTGCCGCATGCTACAAGTTGACCGTTGTTGCCTGTAGATTGCGTCGGCTTTCGACACGATTGGACGTGTCGAACAGTGTCGCCGTCTATCCAACAGTCAACGGATCCATGCGGCTTGAAGAAGGCGACATGGAGTGGTCGATTGATAAAACCGTAGCTTTTATAGAGGATTACCATAATCTGCCCGAATTATGGAACAATGAAACCCCTGTGTATTAAGGATATTAAACTCAGAAATGACAAGTTGACACAATTATCTGGTAAATATAATTATTTTGCGGGTTTGAAGGTAAAAAATCATTGGTTTATTTTTTTTTTTTTAAATAGGAAAATATGATTGTACCTTGATGGAGCTGAAGAAAAAAATAAAGAATCCTATTATACTTCTTTTTCGGAAGAATCATATTCCTCATCCAATTATTAATTATTTATTAAAATTAAAATATCCTTTATTACATTTTTTAAATACAAATAAAATATATGATCTTGTAATAGATTAGTTACATAATATCGTGGCGTTTTCCTTTTCCTTTTGCGATTTAAAGCGATAACCAAATAAGCAGCCGCCGCGACTGTTTGTAGTGACATGATGTACTAAACTGAAGTTGCCTGAATAGAATTGCTTTAGACGCATGCTACACTCAAGTCCGACAACGCTCATGCGACAGGGGGCAACTAATTCCGCATGCGACATCAATCGAATTTTCTGCCACAAAGTCGAACGCCTACAATAGGCAACATTAGGGAACAATTATCAAGCGACTTGTCGTTCAGTGTTGCCTCAGTGGAATTGCGCCTTTAGAATGGTAGATTGTTGAACATGGAAATGACACTACGATAAGACATAGATTGCAGGTTGGTAGCTCTTTTTATATGTTGACAGTTGTTGGTGGGGCGTCCCAATGTGATCACAGAATAGTGATACTATTCTGTGATATGTTTTCATCCATAGAATGACAATGACAATATCCCTACACACCCAAACCATTCACTGAACTGACTTCAGTCAAACATTGACCTGACCATGTCAAATTGTAAGAGATAGGATTTTTACTTCTGGGGAAAAGAATATGATTGCATTTGTTCAAGTTTAGCTGCAACTTATTGAGTCTGCAGTAGTTAGATAATGCATTAAGATCGGACTGTAAAAGAGAATAATTGTTGAAGGATTTTATCTGCTTCGATATTTTGAGATCATCCGCATAAATATCGGTATACCGATATATATCGGTATATCTAAAACATTCGCCAATATCATTCAAAAACATTAGAAAAAGAATTGGACCAAGATGTGAACTCTACGGTACACCTGATGTCACTGGTAAGGTATTTGATCTGAAACAATTCACAACCACATACTGTCTTCAGTCGTTCAAATATGAAGCGAGAAGACCCAGTAGATTTTCATGCACCCCGAAATTTTCCAGTTTTGTCATGAGGGTTGGGTGGTGGACCCTATCAAAAGCCTTGGAGAAGTCAGTGTATACTACACATACAGATATTCCTCCCTCGAAATTTCCTTCGAAATATCCGATGTACGAATTTGGCGAGAAGTACATTATCTGCAGGTGAAAACTCCTGACATACATTAGACAATTGGGAATAACTGAAATTTCCATGCGACGAGAGCTACAGACGTCAATGTTGCACTTTACAGCTTGGGACGTAGGAAATTTCCTGGAACATGATGCGGTTCGACGCCTTGAAGGCCGTTGACACGGCCCAGTAACTCAAGACATGCCACACAGACCTAAATTCATTCGATATTTGATGTCTAAGATGAATGAGAGTTCTTCCTTGAGGGGTGCGAAGGCCTTCAAGGAAAGACTTGCAATCGGGGAAAATTATAATCGTTACTCAAAGTTTACTTTTATAAAGATACTTACATACCTATGAATAAATCAGCATCAGTTATCAATGTTGCATACGAAGAAGATGTAGTACTATATGAAAAACTTGAACATTGTTCCACTATAGGTATTGATTTTCTCCAAGTATCGGCCTCATCAATTTATCAGATAATAATGTTTGTTTTTTAGAGGTATAGAACTTTAAGTTGGCATTACTGTTGAAGAAGGCGACCGATTTAACAGATGAGAAGTGATTTATTCTCAGTGTGGTTTGGCAATTCATCGTGAATAGACTCACGGTCATCAAGCAAGGCGTAGTTCTGTCGAATGGGCCCAAAACGAGATTGTCGTTGTTCCCGATTTTCATAAGCGAATTTTGTTTAGCGATGAAGCGCACTTCTGGATGAATGGCTACGTCAACAAACAAAACTGCCGCATTTGGAGTGAAGATAATCCTCAAGTGTACCTATGTCAAAACACCGTTACATCCAGAAAAACTGACAGTTTTTATATTTATAAACAGTCAGTTATATAACTCTACTTTATATATATATAAAGTAGAGTTATTATTCGCACTAACTCGTGCAGCGAACTCGAAGAGCATCGGGGCGTAAATCTGAAGACCTGGGTTTGAATCCCAGTCGAGTTCGTAAACTTTCGTGGAGTAATTTCGATTCTCAATTTTCACTATAAAAATACATTTCTTCTTATGTATAAATATATTTGTTCATATGTCCGCATCTTCATTCATCTAGGTATAGTGGTTATTAAAGAAAAAACCTCGAAAATCTTAATTGAATGGGATAATCCCATAACTTGTATCGATACTCAATTAACATTTGACTGATTTCTCTGATACGTACCCAACCAGACCACATGCTTTATTTGAATTATAGTTAAAGTTCTAATTAAAGTTCTAAGCATGACTTCTTTCGAAGTCATGCTTAGAACCTATAGAATGCTATAGTTAGCCAGTATAAATTTCCCTTAGCGTGGTGATACTCAAAATTGAAGTTTGAAACATCTACATTTTGAAGTTTCCGTGAATACAGTTCATGGACTCATATTCAGCGGGGCAAAATGATGGAAGTTTCGGTACAAAATAAACTTAGCAGCGCATCCTATAGCGTCGTTTGTGATCTTGGGATAATATACGTGTTATGATTATGTCTTGTATGTTGGTTTCATTGTACGAAGTTTATTGATTTTCAGTCTCGAAGTTACTGCAGGAATTGAACTCGAATGCCGAATCTTAAATTCCAGATTTCACTCAAGCTCCATTCGAAGATTATTGAAATTTTCTATTCTCATAAATCTTTATAGAAACTTCATGAACTTCAATATTTACTTAAAGTTGCTCATAAATTTCGTTCGATTCAGTTATTTCTCAAGATTCTTTACAAGAACAGACCTCAAGTAAGGAGATTTGTAGGTACCCCGTAACTACAAATATTCGACAGGCAACAATACCATCTGAAAAAATGAAAAAGTAAGAAGAGCATTAACCAATAATATTTCGGAAATTGAAATTTTCAGAATGATAGAGGAAAGATTTACCGATGCGTTAAGAGAAGGAGATGAAAAATGATAAGGAAGTGCAGAAAACATAGGAGAATTATTTCATATCTCAAAATTGAAAGCGGTCTCAATAAAAAAACATGAGTATATAAAGCAATGATGGGGCCAGTTGTTATTTGAGGCAAAACTGTTCTGATAAGTTTTTTGGATAGCCAGTTTTTCGAAAAATGCCTATCTAATTCCTCAAACGTTCAATAGGCTCTCATCAGAAATATGAACCACTGTGGTTTCAAACTCGACCACAAAAGAACAGAAAAACTATGTTGTAGTACAATTGAAAAACAGAATAGTTCATATTTCTCATAAGAGAATCATATCAGTAATAATATATTCTTAATCAAAAGATGAATTTGAAATTAGCCATGTATTTTTATCAAATGAATCGGTTATTTACTAAAGAGACTAATTCCAGCATATCTACTTTTACACAAATGACAAAAATATGTTAGTGAAAAAAAGCCTTAGGTAAATACTCGTATATTAAATTTTCATTCAAACAGATAGTCTGAACCTATACGAACCCACTAAAGTAGAGGTTTTTGTTGTATGTCTCTTCTGAAATTGATTATACTCATATAAAATTGTAAATAAAATGAATAAAAATAAAAAATAAAATAATAAAAATTTTCATTAATATTTAGGTCAATTCTCTATAACATTTTCGTAATTGGTTTTATGTTCAGCTGGAATGAATTGCACTGTATGCTTGTGGTCCTTTATTTTATTGATTTTTAGAAGCACTGGACCATCATAAGCGTTTTTTGTTGGTAGAGTAACCGTTTGAGTTTTATTCTTTTTTTTATTTTTTTAAATAGAATTTGTCAGTTCTCACTACATTCTCAATAAAAGGCCTGGTAACCACCAGGCCTTTCTTGTTTGAGGAGTACTAAAGCTCCATAAAGTTAGACACCAAAAAATGTTGCTTGTCAGACCGTGGAATACTTCTTGATTGACTCTCTGAATAAATAGCATCCCTCTTATAAAATTTGCCCCACCAGTTTTCAAAGTATAGAATGTCATTAGTATCAACCATAGATACTGTGAATTTTTTGTGGGCATTGCTTATAAATTCACACACCTTCTTAGGCAGATAATACCTATCTCTTTGCTTTAAAACTTTTTTCACGGTACCAAAGCTCCAATCATTTGGCAGAAATGAGTGCATCCATCTCTAAAAATGTAAAATTTTTGATTTTCTCTGGAACTTGCTGTTGGATATGCTTTAAAAAAAAGTGCATGTTTCATTAGGCCTATTCATAGCAACACCTTCATGATATAGAAAAAATCTGTTTTCTTTCGATTTCAAATTCTTAATACAAAATGGGTATAATGATAACTAGAGCTCGGAAAAAATGCAACTTGCATCTTTTGCATTTATACTTCTTCCCAAAAAATGCATTTTTTTCAAGATTTGAGCATTTTTTGGATTGCCAATGATTTCAAAATCCTATTGAACAGAAAGTTTTCATTATGAAATTTTCAAATCTGTTTGGGTTTGGAACTACCTGCTACCCCAAAATGGGAAATACCAAATACCATAAACAAGTAACTGTCCCCGGGGGATTTCCAAAACATTCCAGCCGGAGCGGCCTCCCCCGGTAAATATTAGGTAAACCTTTAATAGAGCAGTATCTTCCAACGAAAGCATTACGATTAGTGAACCTATTTTACTTTCTTTTAATCAGGATACAATATACAAGTGTTTGAGTCGAAATGCCTAAAAAGACATTTAATGATATGTGGTTAAAGTGTCACCGAGAACTTACTTGGGATGGAGACCACCTTTTTTGTACAGTGTGTTCAAAAATTGTAAGTATATATTACATATTGCTATTGGCTTTGGTTTTGAAGTATGTTTTATCTAAAAGTATAAGTATTCATGTATTCAAGATATAGGTAACATTTCATTATTTTTCACTTTTTTCTTTCCACTTATTCGCAACTTATTTTTTAACAAATTGTAACCGGATATAACTATTTTGTTGTTTATTTAATGAGTTTTGAGGTTTTTCATCGATTTTGTAAACTTCTCGTTTATAATAAAGGCGTTTAATGATTCAACTTCACAAGATCATAAAATCATAAAACTGTTAAACCTATTTTAAAAGATAATTATGAAACAAAAGGGTGAATGATATGGTCGGACGTGATTGACACGTTCTTTGTGCCTACCAAGTGAAAAAATTGTCCTTTTAAAAACATACAGGGTGTCGAATTATTTTGCAGTTAGATATTCGTTTTTTTTTGCATATATTTTTGTCTTGTAAAAGTAATCAGTAGTTTTCCGTTCCCATTATAGATCAACGCCGAGAAAAAATTCATTGTGGAACAACAAGTGAAATCTGCAAAGCATATTTCCAATATGCAGAAATTATCATCGCAACAAACCTTAAGAGGTTGCCTCCAACCACAGAAGCCAAAAAAAGACGACCAAAAAGAGTTTAATGAGGATTTGTGCAAGGCAATGATTGCCAGTAACATACCGTTGAACAAGTTAAATAATCCCAACCTGAAAAAATTTTTAGGAAAATATTGTAAACTAAATATTCCTAACTCAATTTATAAACAAACATTAACTTGTATCAAAAACGAAGTCAATTCAAACTATTTCTCTATTGTAGTAGACGAAACCATCGATTCTTGAGGTATATATATCACACATGCGTTAATAGGTGTTTTAGGGGAAACAAATCCAAGCAGATCCTATCTTTTTGCTTGAAAAAAACTTGAAAAATCTAATAATTTAATAATTGCACGATTTGTCCAAGATTCATTGAACAATTTTTTTTGTCCCAAGTTGTTCCCACAGAAAAATTTATTTTATTTTTATCTGATGCAGCACCTTATATGGTTAAAGCTGAACAAAATTTTAAAATACTTTATTCGAATCTGCAACATGTAACCTGTCTAGCTCATGAAGTTAATAGAGTGACAGAATGTATAAGAGAGCAGTTTCCTTTGGTCAATCACCTAATTAACAAAAGTCAATCACCCAAAAAAAAGTATTTTTAAAAGCTCCGACACGCGTTCAATTTTACAAAGAAAAATTTCCAAATCTTGCCTTACCTCCACAACCTGTAATAACTCGTTGGGGTACCTGGTTGGATGCAGCTATATTTTATGCTGACAATTACCACGCCATTAAACATGTAATTGACGATCTGAGTGACTCTTCATCTACATCTATTTTAAACTCAAAAATCTTTTTAAAAATTCATTAATAAAGAATAATTTAATATTCATAAAAACCAATTATATGTTTGTATCTACAACCATTAAAAACTTAGAAAAATCTGGTATTCAATTAACGGAATCAGTTGCTATAATTAGCCAGTTTGAGTCAAATTGTAAGAAAGTCGGTGGACAAATTGGGACCACCGTTCTAAATAAATTCAATTCTGTGGCTCAAAATAACACAGGCTTTCAAATTTTGAAAAATATGGCGAAAATTTTTATGGGCGAAATTGATGTAAATATACCAAATTTAGAATTAAACATCATTTGTAAATATAAATATGCTCCCATTAATCAGTTGATGTTGAACGAAGTTTTCAATTTTTAAACACATGTTTTCTGACAAGGGACAAAGTTTCCTCCTAGAAAACTATGGAAAACACATAATTATCAATAGTTTTTTCAATAATTGTAAGACGTGACTTATGTCTGTTTGAATATAGTTATTTTGTTTTATTGTTACAATAATAGTTTTAATAGTACCTATGTATTATAATTATTTTATTATTAATAAAATCTGATACTTTATATAAATTTTCGTTGAATACTTAATTATTAAATCCCACCCCCACTCCATACCATAGTAAAATAATGAAATAATAGTATTATTCAACATTATAATATATATTATTTCTTTGCATTTTTGTCAATTTGTAATGCATTCAAATGCGCATATCTTTGGCTTTTTTGGTTGCAGTTTTTTTCGAGCTTCAATGATAACTGACGGTAATAGAACATCTCTTAAACTGGTATGAAGGGGAGTGATATATTTTGCATATAATCAAAAGTCAAGCCTAAGACAACCTCTTCATTTTCGCTCATTTCTTCTACTTCACGGATACTTGCATAGAATATTGTTTCTCATTTCTTCTGTTAATTCAGACTTTGCTGCCATGATAGCCCGTTCTCCTAGGTCAGTTGAATTTAGTCAGTGGTGCCAATATAATAATGACTTATTCCTTTTTGTAAGTTAACGAAAAAAGGAAGTCCGTACATTGAACCGGCAAACGAACTGACTTATTTCTTTTCTTGATTACAATTCAAGATCTACCTAAAACGAATCGAACTTCATCAAAATTGCCATATCCGAAAAATGCTGACTTATTCTCTTTGGTAAACAACCGATGATATCAAGTGACTTGTGGAAGAACATTGTTGAATGAATCGGTTATTTCAGAACACTTGGCTAAATATCCCAAAATTCTTCAATATTAGTCTAAAAACTATGAGTAATATATTAAAAATTTTTGTGGAGTTTCACAACAGTGAAACTAAGTTCAGCGAAGTGCTTTCAATTTTCAATATATTGTGTAGTCGAAATATTGACCGCTATGATTAACTAGTCGAAAAATTAAGCGAAGCCTGTAAATTCACTCCATGCGTTATTCGGATATAAATGTAAATTATGATTATATTGTTTCAATATGAATAAGAAAATTTTCAGAATATTTTAATATTTCCATGAGATAATTATTTTTGATGAAGTATGATTCATGTATTCCCATATCTTCAATGAGAAATATTCCATTTTATTTCGCGTCTAATATCTCAAGCAATATAGAACACATTTTGCATATAAAATTCTTGTTTGTGTTCATATACGACATTAATAGAAGAAAATTGTTCTCCATTATTCTAAATAGTCGCATTCCGCAATTATTTCCTGCACATATTTCAGAGCCAATATAAAATTTCAGACAATTCAGCACGCCAAATTTTATTCTTGGCCTTACAAGTTGCTCAACAGTTTGATTGATGTGTATGCCTTTCGGCTAAGGTGAATTTCCACTGCGGTCTCTGAGAAATGGGGAGTAATTTAGGAATATCCCATTCCGACCCATTTCTGCTATGAATTACCCATTGTCAAGGATTCGAAATGAGAAAATAAGTTTGACATTGACGTATTCCGACTTTCCCTAGAATAGTCAATAGAAAATTTGAGAAATTAGACATATCCTAAAACTTCTCATAAAGACCTGTTATTTCATTATGAAAAAATGAGTAAACATCAATTTTGTTGTCTTAGATCTGTGCCTGAATTTTGGTCTCTGAATTCAAAAATGTTTTCATCAATTTTTCTCTATGGCGTCCTGTTTTTAAACTACAGAATACCCTCTCTTTACCCTAAAAGTCAAACAAAATGGGCATACAGAGGAAAATAAAATGGGTACTTACCAAACATATTAGAATATTTCATTCATACAGAGGTAATTATAATATTAAAAGTTAAATTGTGTTTATACAAAAAAATAACAAAAAAGATATTAGGGTAAAAATTTTCGCTTATAACTTTTCCTAGAATGTTAGCCATCATACTGACATCCCATCTACCTTGATACCTTGCCTCCATGACCTTCAAATCTTGGTGGAATCACTCACCCTGTTCATCACTAACAGTGCCAAGATTTTCTGGAAAATTAGCAAGATGGCTATGTAAGAAATACAGTTGGATACTCATGTTACTTACAGCCTAGCTTTTTAGAGCTTTCTGAGTGTTGTTCATCAATTTCGTCGTAATTCTGCGCTCGTGTGTTCTCATGAAAGTTCTTGACAATACTTTTGAATGCCTTTCTTTCATTCAGAAAGCATTTTTTTCGAGTTCGATCTCTGTTTCAATGAAGCGTTCATCTTTAATAAGTTGCCAAATCTGTGGCCCATCAAAGACACCAGCCTTTATCTTCTCATATGACAAGCTAGGAAATGCCGAAATGATAATTTCGGCAGACAAAGTAGATTCAGTAGACAAAGCATTAACAAATTACTTCATGAGACCTAGTTTTATATGCAAAGGCGGAAATATAATGTTTTTTCTGTCCACAAGTGGTTCATTTAGAATGTTTGGATCACCAGGTTTCAGGTCAGATCTTGGCGGCCACTTTGACTGCACCCAATGCTTCTCACGAGCTCTCTTGTCCCACATACATAGAAAACAGGAAACTTGGTATATCCTCGTTTCTGGCAAAGAAGGAAACAAACCATTTTAAGTTCAATACAGATGATCCATTGGTGTAAGTTATATTGCAACAAGGCAATGACCTTCTTTATGTATTCGTATTATTCATGCAAAGAAACTGAATGACCTATTGGGACTGAACCATATACATTTCCTTTGTGGAAAAGAACACGCTTCAAGCTACGTTTTGAGCTATCTATAAACAATCGCCTTTCTGTTGCGTTATAGTCTGAAATTCACAATTTTTATTTCTTTCATTTAACTAGCTATGTTATGACAATACACAAATATATCAGCAATCCGAAAGAACTGCAGAAATGCACTTTCTCTCGATCTGAAGTAGGTGACTTTAGCTCCTTCCTTTAACAAGTCTTCTAACAAGTATGGCTTTCTATAATTCACTATAATTCGCGTTCAGTTCCGCAAAGCGTAATAGTATTTGCAACAACTGTAGAAAAAAACTTGACGTAATAGAAAAAAACTGATCAAAGTTTTGGAATCAGCATGACAATTTACCTCTAAAACAGCCTAAAATTCGAAGTCAATAGAAACTATGTTACAAATTTTTTTCAGTGTTATCTATATCATAAACTTGAAGAGTAAGTAGCATCAGATGTCTCATTATCGAAAGTCATTTATGGTTCAAGGAAACTGAAAATATCACTGGAAACCTGACTGGTTCTGTAATTTATCACTGAGTTATTTTCGATGGCCAATGCACAACCTCGAAAAAGATGCAAACTCTAATTACTATATATGTTTCGAACATTATATTCGTATTTATGATGATTTAGCGCTTCCACTAAAACAGGCAGGCCGCGACCTCCGTTGAGTCACATGATGTCACTTGAGAGGTCGATAGATGAAAAAGGAATTTTGCTGGAATTTTCTACGATCTCTTATCATTAATCAATCAAATAACTGAAGGAAATTAAGATTTATTCGAATTATTTGAAGAGTAACTTAACAATCACTGTTTTTCTCAAAATTTAACCGATTGTCAAAATACTCAACCGTAAGTGGAGTTCGCAGTATTTTGAAGGTTAAAAAACCCTGCTCGTTGATTTAACCTGTTCATATTCATTCGAACGCAATTTATGTTACGTTCGAATGATTAAAACTTAATTCAGTTATGTTGAATTGAAAAAACCTCCTTAGTTAAAAAAATTTAATTAACTCATGTAAACTTGCTTGAAATTAATTTTCTCTGATGACGCGAATTATCACTAAAGGAAACATCAATAAACCGAATGCCTTTACGGTGAAAAATCACCATCTGACAACACAATCAAAAACCTGCTTTAGTAAATTGAACGTGACAAATTTGGGCGCCAGGACAATTTTCGAATCGGATCGTAAAATTCGGTAGGTTTTCACACAACATAGAATTACCTACTATTTATAACGTGGCCATAGAAAATTATGTGAGATATTACAAAGTCGAGATCTTCGAAAGAATGAATATTTTGAACGTAAGTACGAAATTGAATGGTTATTTGGACGAAAAGAATACTCTTTCGAGCAGATATATCGATTAAAACCTCAAAAGAAGCTCTTATTTATTAATCAGAAGACAGAAATACATTGCAATGCCGTATGTATATAAAGTGCATAAATTACTAGGTATCTTCAATCTAAGAAAACAATAGAAAAACATGAATACGTCCAATAATGAATATTCCTCACGTCCTTATCTATTTAGATAATACTGATTTCGCAACGAATTTTTTTGACAATTTTATCCAATTTGATGAACTAATGCCATCTGGTTTGCGCTGCTAGAAACGCTCGGTTATCCCAGCCTACAGATTTCCACTGAAGGGCTACTTGAAACATGAAGAAATAGATTAAATGAATACAGGAAAATGAACTCATATAATTATCGCGCTCTTGTAATGAATTGATGAATTCATATGAAGTATATATGTCGAATATATACTTGGTTATCAACCTGCTGGTTTATGACAGTGATTTTGTGCTCTTGTCTAGATTTGAATATAAAAAGGTTTACAAAAACTTTCAAAGTGGACAATATGTCAAAATAAACTCTAAATGTGGTCAGTTTGTTTTTTGAGGTATTACAAACGATTGAGTTTAGACTTTTCATTAAAATTTCTAATTGAGATGAAAACTTTTCTTGAATCGTGATTGCTGAAGACAAAGAAACAATTACATTATTATTGGTACATCTGTTGAAAGAAGATAATTGGAAGTCATACTCGGGCCTCCTGTTATTAAAACAGGTCCGCTTCAATTTGTTGAAAGCAGAACTTGTGATTGAATGTAGTGAATGTAAGAAAGTCGGGTTTTCAACGACATCATCCAGGACACTTTTTGAATGCGATCAACGTAGTGCGGCTTTTTGTGCAGATTCTCCAAATGCGTCTGCATCAGAAGTAAAAGTTCTACAGTTGCAAAAAAAAAGCTAATATTTTATTGTCCAAATTGTGTTCACCCTGGTGTCCTTATGTCTCAAGTAAAGGAACAAAGAGAGATTAACGATTTGCTTAGGAAAGAAATAGAGGAATTAGCTAATGCGAATCTGGATAGAGGAAAAATAGAGGAGGAAAATAACCATTTGAAAAACCTTAATGAACGTTTGGAGAAGGAGATTGAATTTAAGGAGAGGAATCATAGCGAATCAAACTCAGCAAAAGAGAATATAACATACAAGGTAGATATAACATAGCAATGAAGAAGAAAAATTAGTTGAAACCCAACGGTTACAAGTTCTAGAAATTGAGAATGTTTACTTGAAGAAGCTGGATGAAGAATCAAATGATAAAAATGATACACTCAAGCAATATAATAAACTTCTTCTGGAAACAATGAGTTTCAACCAGACTGAGATAATAAACGGGCCAAATCCAAATAAAAATTCGAAAGTAATTGAAAATGTAGAGCATAATGAGAAATCCTCTAAAACGTTTGCCAATGCGTTTTTATTGCATCAATAAATGAATCATATTAACGATATGAATCAAGGATTGCCTAGTGTTCACCAGCTCCGACCTTACATAACTATAAATTCTATACATGACAATAAAGTAAAACCCCAAATAGAGAATAAAACAAAGATTTGACTTCGTCATTAAGTACTATAGATAAAGAATGGACTTCAAACATAGAAGAAGTGATATTGAATTCCTTCTTACCTTTTGGTGACACATGATTGAATAAAAGTTTGAATCAAGCTCTTGGATTGATGTTTCACAAATATATTGAATAATAAAATAATATTACAACGTTGAGCCGAAATGTTTCGAGCCGTCAGCTAATTATCAAGAGTTCAGTCGTATTAATGAGCTGATCACTCGAAACATATCGACTCAGCGTTGTAATATTATTTTGTTTTTCAATTTGTTTGTGAAACATTAATCCAAAAGTTTGATTCAGATTTTTATTTGAACATAGAAGAGTTAGTTCGTCGAAAGTTGGAATAGGTAAACAACAGAAAATGTTGTCGGGCATACATGGTACGTTGAAAAGAAGTGGATTAATTGGGAGAATTGCTGAAATTAATGTTACAGCAAAATATATCTCTAATTATTTAGCACCTGTTTCTCAGGGAACACATTTTGATGTTGAAAAGTTGCGAAAACTCAGGGCCAAAACTTAGCTTGCAGTGTAGGTTTTTCATCACAAGAAGTGTATAAGAATGTTTTCAATGAAGACTTTTGGCAAAAAAGTATTATTTTGAGGGAGTTCAATTTTCGGAATTTTTTCCACCCGAGCAGAAGAAAACCAACAGATTGAACCATATGCCACCGAAAAAGTTTGTTTTGTACATCAGAATGTGGAATGAATTGGAACGTCCTACAGATGCAAAATTGGCAGAATTGATCTTGTTTTGGCTGAAAATGATGTAGATATAGTCGCATTGTGGAAGCATCTGAAATCTGAAGAACAATAACGTGCATGCAGTTTGGCAGGCTACAAATTTATTTCTAGTTTTTGTCGTGACAAAACACTAGATGTGCAATTTATTGCGGTAACATCTTTCGTTTTAGAAATAGATTCGATATAAATCCTCTGTTGAAAACGTGTTTGAGTGTTATGCCTCGCAGATTTATGTTCCAATTCTAAAATTCTGACTGTATTTATCGGCCTGATACACAGCCGTTTTCTGTCGTGAAATTACTCTTTGATAGACTTTTTATAGGTAGATTAGTTGGTGGTTTTAGATGGAACAATGTAAGCATGATGGAACAATGTCCCTTCATTATTGCAGGTGATTTTGACAGAGAACTTTTGAAAGAATTTAAAGAGCCATTTGTTGTCAAGTTTTTTGTTGTCTTTCCAGGAAACTCTCAGTTGCAACCTGCTCTATAGGGAGCCCACTCATATTACTCCTCATTTTGCAACTTGTTTAGATAATATAATTAGTGATATAGATGGTGGGTCTTCCACAGTGTGTGAGTCTCATATATCTGATCATTCTGGCCAAAAGCTTATGTTCAGTCACCCACCCCAGTCAATCAGAGTTACTGCGATATATAGAAGACTTCTCACTAAAAATGACATTGATTGTTTCCTGAAAACACTGTCTACCCTAAATTTGGATAATGTGTATGCTTTTAATGCAGTTTTAAACGTAACTGAGGACTATTTTTTATGTAAATTCAAAATGTTCAAACATTTAGAACAGTTATACTACCGGACATAGTGATATATCGATGTCTATCACAAAAAAGTCTATCGATTTCATCATTGAACCCCTTACTTTTATTATGAATAAGTCTTTCAAGGAGGGTGTGTTCCCAGATAACTTCAACATTGCTATTGTTAAACCATTATATTAGAAGGGCAAGGTGGATGTTCTCGGTTATTTCGCCCTATTAGTATTTGCCAGCATTCTCAAAAATTTTTGAGAAGGTCCTGGCTTTACGTTTACTGAATTTTTTCAAGAAGTTTGATGTTATTCAAAACATTTACATGATTTTACTAAAAACAAAAACACCTAAACGGCCATTTTCGAAATAACAAATAAAATGACCTGACTAAAGCATTTGACTGTGTCAGGTAAAATCAGCTGCTAAGAAAGCTACATTCCTCTAGTATAGCAGTGTGGCTTCTGCTTTATTCGAAAGCTATATTAGTGTAAGATATCAAAGAGTCTCACTTCAAGTTGATTGACAGTAAAAATGTTTCTCAGTGATTAGTGTGTCTTCCGGTTTTCCACAAGGAAGCATACTCTGGCTTGTTGCATCTGTATTGGACATCAATTAGGTAAACAGAATTTTCTATGAGAGACACGATGATGTATTTGGTAAATAATGTAGCAATTTTACTTTTCCTTCTGTTGATATTGGCGATTTCCTCTGCACTGCAAGGAAGCATTACACACTTTCGATGATTGGTGTTGTCTGAATGGATTGACTTTGAATAAGAGTAAAACAGAGTGTAAAGCTTTTTCTCATAGTCAGTCACGCATCACGGCTGCTTCTTTTTTGGTATACATCTTGACTTCCCGTTGAATTGGAGCTATCACGCAAGAAGCTTGGTAAGAAGCTGAACCCTGTACCTGTTATACCTCTCTTATTCTCAGGTCACAGATGTCTGCCTCTATCTTAAAATTCATTTACTTCTTCATCTTACATTCAATACGAGATTATTTTTAATTCACAATTTCTTCTACAGATTATGTTTCAAAGCATGCATATTTTAAGCGAGCGGTGTGAAACATAATACAATTGTGCTATTCGAATTACCCAAAATCAAGCGGCATACAACCTAGCCTACATTTATAATCTCGAGACTTGGTATTTGAAAGGTCATCATTTCTGAAATGCTTATTCCAGCTTCGTTCATTAAATCTTTCATAACATCCAAGTATTTATATCTAGCGTGGGGTAGAATAACAATCACTCCTACCTGGATTCTTCAAAATGCCATTGGATTCTTTAAGGAGTCTTAAACGTATCTCTTCAGCTTTTTCGGATCCTCGATGGCAACTTCATGGACAATCACCTCCTGAATCGTGTTCCATCTGGTTGCTTCCACTGGAGCCCTTTCGGCAATTTCCATGCCCGGAGGTAGGGTGTATATAGGCACCATTTTTTGTAATTTGAGTTGCTCGGTTATCAGTCGTGTTAATTTTGGAGCGTTTGCATCATTCATGAAATTGATCATTTTCCTAGCCGATATGATCATCCAGGTAGGTTTACTTGTGCCACACTTTTCCAACCTCCAGTCGTTGATTTCTTACAGAATCATTTTTTGAGAGAATTCTTCATCGTCGTGGTCAATTTTCATCTTTCAGAAATATGCGCTCAAAATCTTGCTTAACTTTGTTACAGGAAACCATGTTGAGGTAAATTCTGAAGTATTGGCTTCATGACTTTGTATGGGTTGTATATTCACAAAATATTTATGTTTCTGTTCAGGCAGCCACAATATTTTCATAGTTACAAAAACCATAATAATACTAGAAAAGATTTTCCCTTCTCCTATCCTGTTCACTGTAGCAGTTTGTGTGCAAATTGCACGAATTATATGGCTAGAAGGTATTCAACTCACTACCTGAATATATCCGAAAAATGTAAAATTTTAATGTATAAAGTAAAATTAATAAGATAATATTAAAATGTGAACCTTGCTCAATTGATGAAATTATTGTTTGTTGTAAAACACAAGGAAACATTTTTATTTGATAATTAACTCAAGTTAATTTATTATATGCCCTTCTGACATTTTTCTCAAAATTGAGGATATGTATACTGCATTCCACTATATTCATTAAAATAAAAATATTTGTATTCTATATTGAATTGATGAATTATGATTAGTAAAAAATGTTCTGTGACAGATGGCTTAAAACCTAGAACTAAACGTGTGTAATGCTCTACACTACGAATAGATGTCGTTATACCGCACTACTACTTGTAAAGGTAACAGATCGTCCTCTTATGACAGTCGTTTTATGGCGCATAATTGCATTGAACAAAAAATACGTACCACCATTATTTGGATTATTCTGTGCGAGAATTCGAAATTGCCAAGTTCGCACATTTAATACATGAACACCTGTACATTTCCCTTCCAATTATTCGTCTAACTCACCAGATCGCTATAAAATGCTTTAAATTATACACGTTTTCTCGAAATGTTCACAATGAACAAAAGACAAGAGACCTTCCTATTGTGTTTAAACTCCTTTATGATATTCTTGATTTCGCTTCACACCGTCCAGAATACTTTTTAACAATTCAGAAACTTTCATTACATCGTAGTCTTCAACGACGTCAAACCTTCTTCACTTCGTTATGAGAAACATTGTGACAAAATCACCACCCCGAAAGTTTTTATCATTCCTTAAAGAATACCGATACAGACGCAGCGCCAAAAATTCAATTTCGTAAAAATATGCAACGCCATATTATGTATCATTCTTCACTCACTGTCATTCTGGAACGTTTCCTTTCTTTTAAGATATGTAGCGTCGGATGAAGTGAGATTGAATAAGATTTTCTAGTCTGAATTGAAGGAATTTCGATAAATCAGTGAATCGTGATAAAGGCTGGTAGCAGGTGACATGAGAAGGTTCATCATCGGTGCAGATTATACTGGTTTTCGAATCACACGTCCGTATTTCGAAAATTCTCAAATTGAGATCAAGGCGTGAGTGCTTCAAGGCGTACGGAATATGCCTTAACTATATGTTCATCAATATTTAACAAAAATTTCGATAAATAAACCATTTTTCAACAAAATTCTGATAAATACACCAAAACATAATATCGTAAAGTTTCATGCATTATTTTCGTACTTGGTCTCTCAATATTCAAACTAACTGAATAACGACTACAAAATGATGAAATTATTGAATTTTGAAACAAAAAGGAAAACGGTATTATTAGATAAACAAAAAAAAAGCAAAACATTCTTAGGAATAATAAATATACTGAATTAATAGTAAGACTCGCAAAAGCCAATATTAACCACCTTTTGAAATGGTTTTCCGTTGCTTATGTGCTTCTACTTATTTGTTAATATTTGAGGAAACGCTGTAATGGGTTGCCATTCAATAAAGTTGTATTATTATTATTATACCAAATTTCAAACCTTACGGCTTCACACTCCCTCATAGGGGAACTTTCACTTATCCCAGATATAAGAGGGGCCCTTTCCAAGTTATCAAGCCCGTGGTGGCGGTTCCTATGGCGGCGATCCTCACGGCAACGACTTCATGGCGTTCCTGACAGACCTTCCTGTGGCAAGCAGCACCGATTTCTGTAAAATTCTGTAATCCTCATAGAGATGTTCGCCTGGTCCTAGATAATAATAATAATAAAGTTTATTGCATAAATAAACATGTTTCACAGAGATAAGATTTTCAAGAAAAATTACCTGTACGTGATATAATTGCATTTCTATAAAATTAATTTGTATCCCAATATAAATAAATAAATATAAATAAATATGACGGTTACTTCTCGATAAATTTAGCATTCATTTTCCATTATACATTTCAATATATCCTTTGAGTTTTTGCTTATTTGTATGTGTATTATCGTTTGGAGAATCGAACTGGAATCGAATGGAATCAAATAATAACAGTTAGTGTCTAGTTCGGGTTTCAATTACTATATCAGCATTGAGTATCATTGATCGTTGAATAAACTCTTTTATTGGTTCATGATGAGCTCTAAAAACTCATTACTCTTTGATAACAACCATTCTCTTATTTTTTTTTTAGATTTTAGATTTTTCAATCTTAGTGGCAAAGCTGTGTACAGTTTGCCAGCCACGTAAGTACTTGATCTTTGTCCAATTCTTTTTGAGCATCTGGTTGCTATGTTAGTATTATCCTTATATCTGGTAGTGTATCGATGTTCCAGGGCCTCTAGTGAGATTTTATTTCTGTTTATATTTGTAATGACTTGTGAAGCAAATAATTGTCGAATATCCAACACTTTAGCTATTCCGAAGAGCTTCTCACTTGAAAAGGTATAAGATTTTCCATGAATAATTTTTAAAAATAATTCTTGCGTAATTTTCAGGCTTCGTAAATGACTATCGTATGCACCTCCCCAACCTATGATACCGTAGCTTATGAGCGATTGTACAAGGGCATAATAAAGTATGTAGAGATGATCTTGACAGTTTGTATATGTTCTAAAACATCTAAATTTGTAAAGAAGTCCCCTAAGCTTTTTGCAGAGTAATTTCACATGCTCGTCCCATCTCAAATGCTGGTCTATGATTACACCCAAGTATTTGATACTCGATGTTGGTGGTATTTGACAATTCTCATTGATCTTCAACGATCCCATTGCCGGAATTCCTGTTGAGTAAGATGAAAACGCAATGTATTTTGTTTTTTCTGTATTGATTGTTAACTGATTGGATTTGAACCAATCCACTAATTTAACAAAGTCTGACAGTACTTTGTTTTGTAGGTCCTCCCAAGTATCAGCGCTATACTGAATTACAGTATCATCAGCGAAACTAGTTATAAGTCCGCTGCTTTCCATTTTCAGAAGACTGTTTATGTAGATCAGAAAAGGGAGAGGGCCCAGCACGGGTCCTTATATTTTTCAGGGGATTGTTCGGGATTATACCAGTGGAATTGGAACAGTCCTGACTACGTTCATGTTCCACTGTCTCTGCACTCGCACTCAGCATTCTTCTCAATTAGGTTGTTCGCATTTAGAATGGCCACCTCGATAAATGTAGTTTCGCTTTCGCTTTTGTCAACCAGTACCAGGTCAGGGCTATTGCAGGAACTGTTTAATCAGTCAAAATAGTTCGGTCCCAATTGAGTCTAAACTGCTAATTCTCCAATATTGGCTCCGGAATGTATTCGTAATAAGGCACCTTTTCCTTCTGTAGACAAAGTAATTTTAATGCCAGTTCTTGATCAACAATCTTTGCTACGGCGTCATGTCTCCCTTTGTATTCTGTTGGTACGAATATTTGACATCACCCTGCTATATGACGGATTCTCTCTGATGTTTATCATCCGATCGGCACCTGGTGTCCCTTACTGTTGCGTCTTCAAAGATGTAGTAATTACAGGATTGAATAACCTTTTATTGAATAGCTAGGAGTATGGCCTCAGTTTCGGGAAACATTCTGCCGAGATCATCCAATAATTCGACTCTTCCCTGTCGGATGCAATATCATTGAATATCGTTTCTAGATTCCCGAAGATTGTCAGATAATTTAATCTGACAACAGCAGACGGCAAAATACAGAGTACTTTGGGCTATGTGTACCTACCTACTACCTTTAATGAAGTCGTTAAGGATGTCATAGTCCTTATAGTACCTTCCATTCCACATAATAATTTAATAATAATTTTTTATAGTAATAATTTTATTCGTACTTAGGCTACAATGAGCGTGTACATGTCATATAATATATAATAATAGTTAAAATAATAATAAAAAGATATAGTAGTAAACAATTGAATGTATGAACAGATACATTACACTCACGTAAAGAAAACTATGATCAGAATTCACCTATGTTGAAAAGAATTCCTGAAGAGTATAAAATGCTCTACAAAATAAAAATAATTTTAGTTCTTTTTTGAACTTTTTTAGAGTACTGAAGTTAGTAATATAAGCTGATACTTTATTGTAAATGGCCACAGATACATACTTTGGACTCTTCTCATATAAGGCACTTTTGTGCTTGGGAAAAAGTTACTTGTATCCATTTCTAGTGCTATATGATACTCCCAGTTTAATGAAATAGTCAAAATTTTGCCTCACATACATAGCTGCTTTGAGGATAAATATAGAGGGCAGAGTCAGTATTTTATTTTCTATAAAATATTTCCTACAGGATTCAGAGGGATGGAGACGAAACAATAGCCTTATTACCCTCTTTTGCGCAATGAAAACTCTCTTCCAATCAGTCGAAATTCCCCATAATAGAGTATTATAGGATAGATGTGTATGTATGATTGAATAGTATACACCTATTAGATCATTTTTCGCAATACTACTCCTCAACTGGAGAAGAGCATAGTAGCATCTAATCAGTTTTCTGCAGACATGGTCCACATCAGCGTCCCATCTTAACTCAGAGTCAAGAAAACATCCCAAATATTGCATTTCATGGTTATTGGTATTCACCAACATATTACTAGGTAGCCTATTATTATGAAACTGTAGCTGCACCGTTTTACCCTCATTGAGAATCAATCGATTGCGCTGACACCATGCCTCTACATGGTCACATACTTTTTCGATTTTTACCTGAACTTTTTCAGTCGAGGATCACCAGAGCACAATTGATATATCATCTGCATACATAAAAGCAACACCCTCCCGAATATATTCAGGCAGGTCGTTCATAAATGAAACAAACAATAAGTTGATATTAGATGTAGGTTTCTTGAAACTATTGAACATAAAGGTCGACTTTTCTCGTTTTGTTTATAATAAATTTTTGTTATGTACTGCTAGCATTCATACGATACAGGATATCGCTTATTTGTCCTCTTCTCAAAGAGAGTATTTTGTATTCTGTTGGTACGAATATTTGACATCGCCCTGCTGTATGATGAATTCTCTCTGATGTTTGGCATACTTACTGTTGTCCCTTACTGTTGCGTCTTTGAAGATGTGGTAATTACATGATGGATAAACTTTTATTGAATAGCTAGGAGTGTGGCTTCAGTTTCGGGAAACATTCTGCCGAGACCAACCAATAATTCGACTCTTCCCTATCGATATTTTCCTTCGTGGTCTCATTGATGTGCCTCCCGTGCAGCGATTTTTCCCTCCAACTCTGCAACTTCTTGTTGTTAGATTGATGATAACTTGCAACCTAGCCTTCACTCAGTTTCAGAGGAGTGGAGTTATCAATTTGGCAGATCACTCTGTGTTGATGCGAGTCAACAGGTTTCCTCGTGGAAAATATTGTTACGAAAATACCTGAAGCCATCTCTGTGTTATCTAGAATGTTCCGGCAAATGTGATATAACAACGACTCCTACGTTCTGGCAAACGAACCTTCTCGAAATGGAATCTTCTAGAAACACTCTAGGGTATATAATGAAACAGGACGGAAGATGGCGAGTCAGTCAGAGTCAGAGAGAGTCAGTCTACAGTTATCTAGAATAGTCAGAAGTGTGACATAAGCGATATTAACATTTGTTGTGTTTATTTTCAGTTTGTAAATAAAGGATATTTATTGATTGTTAAAAGTTAGTTATTGGAATTCATCCGTCGAAACCCATAATCGTAACAATATTATTATTAATATTATTAGGTTATTTATCGATAGTTCTTTTCTTCTTTCTCTCATAAATTTCCGTATTCCGAAATTACCTTGTCAAAACACGAACATTTTTCATCCAAGTCTGACTCGTACTAATGTTCTAGCCCAGGGTAGGCGAACCTTTATGCATCAATGTGCATTTTTTCTGAAAAATGTTTAATGGGGTCATTGCCGTACCATCAAATAATTTTGACTTTCAGATTCTTTGGAAAATAATAATAATAAAATGATAATAATAAAATTTATGAAATGAAGTAAACAAAAGAGTTACATTCTGGAATGTTTAATACCTACTTAACACATTTTTTACACATGTCTTATGATCGGCGACGTGCCGAAAATATTGTGTCGCCTGCCATCAATGGCACGCGATTGGTTCATCATTCATCATGCTTACTGAAAGTAAGCATCTGAAGTAAGTTTCACGTCAGCCCCTTCCATTAAAATCTCAAGAGTGCTCATAAATATTATAAAATCGTATTGTAATTTCAAACCAAAATTTTCCATCAAAAATTCCTATGAACTAGTCAATAAAATTGAAAAGCTAACACTGCCTAGTAACTGTAAACTTATCTCCTCCGATGTAGTTAACCTATTTCCCTCTATCCCACCTTCCGATACAATTAAAATAATTAAAGATTTGCTCATTAAAAATAACGTAAATATAATAGTTCAATCTGAAATAATCATGTTATTGGAAATTTGTTTGAGCCAAAATTACTTTATGTTCAATGATAAGATTTATAGTAGTAAGAGTGGTCTTATTATGGGAAATCCGTTAAGTCCTCTTTTAGCTGAGATATTTATGGATAAGTTGGGAAATAGTATTCAACACAACCCGAATTTCAAACACTTTGTATTCTGGTATAGATATGTAGATGATATAATCACTTGTTTTACTGGTCCAGATCGTTCATTAAAAAAATTTGAGAATATCATTAATGCGGTTCATCCTTATATAAAATTTACAACCGAAATAGAATCTGATAACTCCATTAATTTTTCAGACTTGACAATCACAAGATCAAATAATAAATTTGATTTTTCCATACTTCATAAGCCTTCCCATACGGATACCATAATCCATAAATCCTCATGCCACCCATATCCACATAAAATGGCAGCGTTTCAAAGTATGATACACAAATTAACCAATATACCTTTATCAGAAGAAAATTTCAATAAAGAACTGAACATCATTAAACAGATTGCGGTTAATAATAATTATGAAAGCGAACTAGTGACAAAAATTCTTGACAAAAAACTCTATGGGAAAGCTCTACGATTAGTATTTCCTTATCAGTCGGATAGAAATCGTAAATATAACAGTTTAGCATACTTTGGAAACGTTAGTCAAAAACTCAAAACCTTTTTAAGTAAATATAATTTTAATATTTCGTTTAAAACGAACAATAATTTATCGAGACACATTAAGAACAATAAAAACAAAATTAAAAGAGAAGACAAATCAGGTGTTTACCAATTGAATTGTGGAACATGTCCCGGTATATATATATATAGGTGAAACTAGTAGAAATTTCGGTACTAGAATACAGGAACAAAAATATAGCTTCGCCCATAATAAAACTTATTCGAATTATGCTAACCATTTATTAACAGAAAACCATACTTTTGATACGAATTTAAAAATTTCACACAATAAAGAGAGAAGTAGTCAATTAGATTATTGGGAAATAGTGGAAATAAATCGGCTTTAAAATTCTGGAAATTTGCTCAATGAACAGATAGAATTAAACAATTCACCCTTGTTAAACCTTTTCAGGTAATAGAAATTATTTTTCAGAATGGATTATCTTAGGTAAAACCAAAACCATAGAATCCCAAAAATTCCATGATATTTATACTTGTGTTTTTCAGAATGTTGTTATTATTCTGTAAGCATCTGAAGAAGTCGTTTGTAACGACGAAACGCGTCATTCTATGTAGTCAACAAAGTGTAAATCATAAATTCAAGTGTTTGAATTTATGTTTCATTTTCAATGGTTAAAATGAATAAAATACTACTTGGGCCTCTCAAATTAATCGAATCTATCTGCACCTATTTCTTCTGTATTCATATGACAAGTTTGTTCCTATAAACAAACAGTACACCTGAATTAATGCCGTTTACATAATTTAGTATACGTACGTAATTACGATGTAGATTTTTTTTCTACTCTAGTCTCTACATGAGACATTTCCTTAAATGATTTTTTTATCATATTCATACCATCAGCATGAGCAAACATAGAATGCAATATCGTTTACCTGATAACATCGAAAATGACAATTGTATTTCGAAAGAATATTGACACATGTACCTACTGAAGTATAGGGGTTGTACCTTTGGCAGCTGATATGAATTCTATTTTAGTAGCATCTGGAATCAAATCTCCTTAGCCTAATTTCACTCATGTGCCGATTTCTCGAAATATTTAACAATCATGAACAAATAACTATCAGTTAAACTCGGAATTTGCTTCAATTATCATAATGTTTCCTTCTTTAATTCCTTAGAAAGAGAATAAGAATTATACGAGTACCTAGATATTTATCTTGTACTTTTAACTTCCAAATTTTACGTAGGTATTTGTTATTTAAAGAATAGGAAAAGTTATATCAACTTTTCACACATAAGTGATGTAGGTACTGATCATTTTACTCGTATTTGAGTTCATATATATCATTGAACTGTAATCAAACGAATTGGAAATGGCCATTATGATCCCACAATATTTGAGGACTTCAATTGGTTGCTAGTTTTCGAAGAAGCCTACCCGCAAAATCATGATTTTTCTTTCATCAAAGTTACAGAGATAAAAATTGAAAAACTATAATAAATCAAATTTAAAAAGTAATAGATTTATTGAACTCAATATTTTTTATATTACCAAATAGATAAGAGAGTATTGCAGTGACTAAATTTTTTATAATATTCTTTGTTCAGCCTTTGAAGCAATATTCACATGATTATGCCTTTCTTTGTGTATTTAATTGTATATTTCCAATATCTATCGGCTTCAATACTCGTTTTTCTCGATACAAGATTCATCCAGAATGAAAGAATAAAAGGTAAGTTTCAAAAGTCATACTATTGCATAGAGTTCATATAACCTAGGAAATTCAATCTAACAATATAATTGTATTCATTTTTTTTGTAAAGGCATTATTTCGTTTATTAGTCAGTAAACTATACCCAGCAATTTTAGTTTAGAATTCAATCATTAGAAAACACGTTAAACAAATTAATTTAGTCCAGGCAAGTTCTGTTGAAGTATCGTACAACATCAAACTCAAGCCGGAATAAGACGAAAAATAATTCTGGATGGATACCAGTAAAAACTAATCAGAATCGCTTTCTCCTCGTTTTCTTAGTTTTCTATGGTAGTTAATCCGACACGTTTCCAATGTTCGTTCTCTTGTTCAATGGACCGGACGAAATTTGATTTATGTTTGATCTCCACATTAGACCAAAAATTTTTTGTTTCAGATAGTAAAGCGGGAGGTTCGGAGCATTCAAACCCCTACTGGGAGCAGGCTTTCACGCAACCTTACTTCGATAATACCACTCGTAGGGAAATTACAACTACTGTGGGCCAGACCGCGCATCTCCATTGCAGAGTTGGACATTTAGGAGACAGGGCCGTAAGTAAATACATTACCATAATTATGTACAAACAGGATATATTTATGCAAAGTTTTCCATATGACACCTCGAATACTCATGTTTAGAGAGTAAATCCATTACTAATGTTAAAAAAAATAATGGAGCTGTCGGTTTGGATATTTATTAATACTTCCTCGGCTCTCGAAGTGTCCATGTCAGAAGGCACTAAAACATTCTCCCGCGCCTCGATGAAGACCAACCAAAAACCAGTTTGCCATATATTTCCTTTTCGTGAATTCCTCCATGATATACTGAATATTAATTATTATAGCTCTTTATCTAATTCAATTCATTTTAGTCATTTTACTTACTCATTAGTCATTACAGTTGTGCAGTAATTTGTATCATATTGTTTATCTTATTGACAGAAGCATAAGATAAAAATGAGCATAATTTTTTTTTTCGAGAAATTTGACGTATTGATGACTTCACAAAATGTCATCAATACTAACACGCAGTTCAAATGTGACACTCTTAATTGGTCTTCATGCATAGCTGTCACGAAACCCAAGTAAAAATTGATCGTTTTCGTTTTCTCAGTTTTCTATTGTCTAAGAAAATCTCGTGGACATTGATAGCAGGTTTTAAGATTTGTAGCAGAGACGAAGCAACCTGACTTATGAAATGAATAGATGGTATGTGGGTCCCTTCTCTTTAAGTGGAATTATATGAATTCGTTTTTTTTGCGCTCGTTCATATCCAAGTGAATATTGGAACTTCCATACGAGAGGAATTTAGAACTGAGCTTTCAACTATTCATCAAATCCATAACGTATGTAATCGTACTTCGTGATATGCCTCATAAAGCTTAGCTTAATCACTCGTAGCTTGGAACTAAATAATTAACTGGTTCATTCAGATGATAATTTCCCGAAATAATTATGGAAGGGTTACGATTATAGGGATTTGAAAAGGGGTTAGAATTTTAACCACGTATTTATGTTCACTTCAAGCCGTTTTGAACTTTAATACCGTGGCATATTATTTTATTGCAGGTTTCGTGGATTCGTAAACGCGATCTTCACATTTTAACAGTGGGTATTTTAACCTATACAAATGATCAACGTTTCCAGTCTCTCCATACAGATGGATCTAATGAATGGACACTTAAAGTGACTTCGCCGCAAGTCAGAGATTCTGGAATCTATGAATGTCAAGTCAGTACAGAACCAAAGATCAGTCAGGCTTTCAGACTCAACGTTGTTGGTAAGTAGCACTTTTCTCGAATTTGTTGGAAACGGTTCGGTTTTCTGAAATACTTGTCAATTACTTCGTTCGATGTTTCACAAAAGATTATTTAACACTAAATGAGAGGTAATAATAAATATTTGTCTAAAAATCACTGACTGAACAATTCTTTATTCGACTAGTTTCGCCTTTTACGGCATTATCAAGAATGCTTCGGAATGTTCAGAATTCCGAGTTGTCCTTCTAGGGATCAATGTTAGAGCATATTGGATTCTCCATTATCGTTCTAGGGATAAATGTTAAAGAATCTTGAAATTGATGCCTACATTTATGGAAAGCGTGAGACACTCACTGTTTCGTACTACAAGGTACTCATCAGTCACGCCACGTTCAACGAATGAAATGCAAAGATTTCAATTCTCAAATATCTTCTCATCAATTGTAAAACAGAAATATAGAGTAAGTCGTAAGCGCATAAAATGCATAGACTGCAAAATCACATGAATACATCTACATTGAAAGTTTCACACGTCCTTATCAATTAACATAGGTACTACATTTTACCAAGTCTAGTTTTTTGGAACAATTTCATCGAATTTGATGAAGTAATGCGCCATCTAGGTTGCAGTTGTGGAATCGCTCGTTGTCATTTCTCAAAACATTTCAGAAATTCACTACAAGAAAAAGAATCATTATATATATATATATATATATATATATATATATATATATATATATATATACATATATATACATATATATTCATATTCATTGCTATCTTGAACCATTTTATTTATATTTTCAGAAAGAAATTATAACCAGAAAACCCAATAATTTCTTTCTGAAAAAAAAAATATATATATATATATATATATATATATATATATATATATATATATATAAATATATATATATATATATATATATATATATATATATATATATATATATAAATTAGATATTCGTGAGATAGCAGTCAGGACTCTTTTTTTCTTAACTCGAGCTTTCAAAACTATATTGTTCCTTCATCAGGAGTGATATTACAATCAAAATGGTGAATCAAACAACAAAAAAGTTAACTTTTTTGTTGTTTGATTCACCATTTTGGTTTTTTGGATCAAGAAATTGAGGTTTATTCTAAACGGTTGTTCAATAAAATACACGAAATTTGTACCAGACCGCATGGTTTAACTCCAATTGATAACCCAAAGTGCAGGTTATGTCTGATTTTTACAAAACGATGACAATGACATTAATGACAATGACATTATTAAAAGTCAGGTTCGACAGAATGACAGCAAAATACAAAGGAACTAAACTCATTCGTGCTAAGGTATCGAATAGGTGTTGGTTACAATTTAAAATTTGGGTACAATTTCAATCCTCAGAACATTCCGTAAACTCCAACTAAGCACAAAAATCCTTGGTAAAATATAAAGCTCCAAAATTCTATTAGTTAATCAAAAATTTACGTTAATAACTAATTGATCCATAGTCTTAAAATTATACAACACATGCACAAAACCTTGATAATAAAAGAACTGGTAGCTAACGATACAGAGCATTATTAATCCATAACCACCTTTCTGTGTACCTGATTTCATTGAAATTTTATATTGAAAAGAAGGAGAATTGAAATAGCCAGTTACAAAATAATAGACTAGTTAGGGCAATTATTGTTCGGATAAAAGTACAATCCACCTCGAGAGCAGCCAGACAAAGCCTTACACCATAACATTTGTGAGTGAGGTGTTATTAGACCCTCTTCTTCTTTCCAAAGATATTAGATATGAGAACATTGTGCTTAGAGAGTCAATATCTCGTCTTGAGTTCATAGGATTTTCACACTGAGATATTCTCACCATTTCCATAAATGTTCTCTTTTTATAATTGGTTTCTGAATCTAATATAGTAATGTTGTCATAGTCAGGTTGATGATCTTCTGTGTTCCCATGACCAGCTAAGGCACATGTATTTTTAAAACTTCTTATATTGCTCTTATGTAGGGTGACTCTTTGTTGAAGTGTTGTGGCAGTATATATATATATATATATATATATATATATATATATATATATATATATATACATATCATATAGTAGTTGTATGCAAACAACTACTTCGTCCAAAATAGTTAAAGGGCAACTGAGTAGGCCTAAAATGCGTTATATGAGTATATGTCCCCAGCTCTGGAACACTCCGTAGCACGATCCATTCATTCCTTTTGTGGATTTTTATGTTTTCATAAAAGTCAACAGGCTACACTTGCAAAGCTAGTGACTTAGAAGTTCATTCGATTTTCGGAATGAATTTCCAAATGATGCGCATTGGTTATTGATCAACGTGTAGGCACCATAATCTTTATCGTATTGTATAGTATACTTTATTCTCTATTAAATTAAATTAAACTCTAAGCTTAATGTTTCACGCTTATATGTAACAATATGAATATGTCAACATGTTTCGAGCGTGAGCTCATTTTCAAAACTCGTAATATATTTCTTACTTCCTCCCTTATGTTATTATCTAGGGTGTCAAATTCTACTGCGTGTAATCTCTATGATAGTTCACTATGGATGATTTTACGTATGTAGTTCTAAGTTGTATCGTTGTCGGTACCATTTTTTCATCTCGTTTTCTAACCAAAATTTATATGCTGCTTGTACGGCTGATTTTGATTCTATAGAGTTGTGCTTGCAGGAAATCTTCATATATCTTGGTGTTAGTTTTTTCTTTAGACACTCCTTCTTGAACCAAATGTGGTTATTGCAAGATTCAAATTTGATGAGTACTTTTCTGTAGTGAATAGCGAGATATGCATTGCTAGCATTTTTAATGACTGAGATTGAATTCTCACTTAACCCTTGATAAAACATAATTAAATATTAAATTAAATTAAACTATTGGCTTAATGTTTCACGATTATATTTAACAATATGAATTCCTCAACATGTTTCGAGCGTGGGCTCATTTTCAAGACTTTAGTCTTGAATAATACCGGGATCCTATTATCATTCAACAAGATCGATGAATTTTTCGAAACGCTATTAATATTCACTCTCGAAAGTAATGGGTTCGTCCTCGTTGACAATATTAATAATATTGATAATGATATACAACGTCAACAGAAAACAATGCTTTCTGCATTGAAAAACGCCTGTTATTGCTAAAATATTATGAATATAACTATCTCAAACAGGCAATAAATCAATTTTGAAAAAATATATATTTATAATATAACAATATTTAAAATTTTCTCATAATTGAATATAAAATACGCATGACGACGTTCCGAAGTAATACTTCTTTATCAAATGCTGGATTAATTCTATGTGTAATCTTACAAAGTGAGTACTTATAGCTATTTTCACAGAACATACCAGTTATGTTCTATGACTAACTTGGAGTGGGGACCATAGAATGCAATGATATTTAATTAAATGATCGTATACCTGGAGATTAACACAGAAAATCAATTTCTTTAGTCAGGTATTCCAACGAAATGTAGGAAATATACCAATATACAACTAAGATTTCTAAGTACAAATAAATGAAATTAAATTTTTTTTTTCAACATAAAACATAAAATTCAATGTAAATTAACTAAAAATTTATAAATTCAAAAATTTAGGACTTTTACTAAATAGCCAGTTAGAGGTTAACACTAGCCCTCTACTTAATATGTTCAATAAGAATATTCCAGTTAGCAGATCAGATTGAGTACCTAAGTTTTAGTTAATTTACATTCAATCTTATGTTTTATGTTCAAAAAAAAAATTTCCTTTGTTTGTACTTAGAAATCTTAGTTGTACATTTGTATATTTCCTACATTTCGTTGGAATCCCTGACTAAAGAAATAACAGTTTATCGCTGAATGTTAAAAAGTCTAAATTTATAGTTTTTGGTACAAGTAGAATTCTTAAGGTAGTTAGTAATGAAAATATAAGTATTAAAGTTGAAAACCAGAACATTGAAAGGGTAAAACTTGTTATATACTTAGGCGTTATGTTAGATGAGAAATTGAGTTTCAATGATCATATCGACTTGATATCGTCTAAAATCTCCAAGAAAATCAATTTTCTCAAAAGAATTGGGAAAAATCTGACCACATATATGAAGTTATTGCTCTTTAAGTCCATAATTATGCCACACTTTGAATATTGTTCCACTATGTTATTGGGATTGAGTAAAGAAAAAACTCAACAGTTTCCAAAGTTACAAAATAGAGCTATGCGAACAATTTTGAAATGTAATAGATATACTCCAATCCAAAGCATGCTAAATTGTTTAGAATTGATGTCAGCCAAACAAAGAATACTTTTTGCTACATATATATTTATATTTAAAGTTAAAAACAAATTGTTCCCATATAAAGTAATGAAAAATGTAACATGTGTCAGTGATGTGCACAGTTATAATACAAGAAATGCTGACAATTTCTACATGCAAGTTTGTAAGCATTCTAAACATAGGAATAGTATATTTTATGAAGGATTTAACGCATTCAATAAATTGCCTATCTCCATAAAAACAATTAGCGACCTTAAGGTATTCAAGCGTAAATTAGCTAAGTTCGTTTTAAACATAAAATTGTAAATAATATATTTTGAACCTGAATGTATGTATGATTTTGTAATAGCTAATGCTAAAATAAATATTATTATTATAGAAATTGATTTTCTGTGTTAATCTCCAGGTATACGATCCTTTTGTTAAATCTCAGTGTATTCTATGGCCCCACTCCAAGTTAGTCATAGAACATACCTGGTATGTGCTGTGAAAATAGCTATAAGTACTGACTTTTTAAGATTACACATAGTATTAATCCAGCATTTGATAAAGAAGTAGTACTTCGAAACGTCGTCATGCGTATTTTATATTAAATTATGAGAAAATTTTAAATATTGTTGTATTATGAATATTAATTTTCTCCAAGTATCGGCCTCATCAATTATCAATACATATTTATATGTATATAATAAAATCTGAAATGTATTAGTCGTTGTTTCGGAAATGTTTTAAATTTCTTCATGCCTAACCATCTGACATTATCAATTCTACTTTGCAATCTGATATTCGAGTATAAAAAACATTCTTTGCTGCTAAATTGAGTCCTGATTCAATTTTCAGAAATTCGATCACCTTTTCCAAGACAATGAGCTGAAAAACGTGATACAATTCCCTGGAAAATATGTATAACAAGACGGAACTCTATGAACGTAGGTATATAAAGTTTTGTGAGAAATTGAGCTTCACAAAATAAAACTTCAGAATGGAAATGCGTTTGTATGCTTGCAACAAAACAGCTGCTTTGACTCTGATTTAAATTAACCAACAGAACTGATGTATTTAATTATAAATATTCCAATTTCTAAACCATCTAAGACAGTCGCTAAGGAAGTTTTGTTCGTGAACGATGAAGACTGCGATGATGAGTTTTCCATAAGTTTAATATCCTGCAGTAAATTAACCTTCTCTCAGTTGGTTCAGAAGTTTCCATACAAACTGAAACACTATTTCCACTTCTAGGAAATTTGTTAAAACGTAAATAATAGCCGATTTTATTATAATAATGCCCGCTTCTCCTTCAAGATTATCTGGAGAAGAGCTCTGCTGGAAAGATTAATATTCTCCTAAAATTGACGCGAGTGTATTTTAATTAGCCAACACAAATTCTATTAAAGCTTTTTATCTTTCCACCCCATGAACTAATTTACCGAGTTTTCTCTTTTTTAATGTGTGTTTCAACAAATTAACATAAATTTTACTAGAGGAAAAACTCATAGCGTTTTACTTATAATTTAATATACGATGAACGAAATTTTGACAATGTTACTCATTCAATGGAGACTACCGCGTATAATTTCACCGCTAGAGGCGCTAGTATAGCGTGGGGTCTAATATGTGACTACAATCAAATATTACTACTGTGAATTTTCACTTTGTTAGCTTTTAACGCAAGTTTATTGGTTTTCTCAGTAATCAGTCTTTTGAGTTTTTTGAATAATCGTTAAAAGTGAAGATAACAGATACAGATTAATGAATGTCAATGCTCTAAAAGCGGAATAGGCAGAAAATATTACTTGAAGTGGTAGGATAAACAAAGTATATCAACAACATTTTGTTGATTAGTACATAAAGACACTATTATTGATTTCATTTCATTTTTATTCAGCAAATATTTTAATTGAGTATTTATAATGGTTATTGACATAATAATATTATTCCTGAAATTAGCAGGCATGAAGTTCACAAATATATTCTTCCTTGTAAGTGGTACCAAATTAGATCCTAACGTATTACTTAGAATCTTAAATGTCTTCCCTAAGTCTATAACACGCTGAACATTTATAACATCAGATGACTTTTTTTGGATTTTCTGAGCTGATATGGTTCACACTGATTACATCCTTCTTTCAGGAACTGTGGCATGTTTACAGTAACATCCATATGAGAAACTAGATCCTGTATATTAAAACCACGATCACAAAGAATAATGTCACCTTTTTGAAGTAGATTAATAACACTTCAATTTTCAAACAATTGTCTGTCACTGATAGATCCACCAAATTCTTCTGATATAAAGGTTACACTTCTACAGTTAGAAATTCCTACCAATACTTTCAGTGTATTTGCTGGTTTATAATTTGAATATGTAGCTTGTTGTGAAACTGGATTTAGTGGTTTTTTAATTTTTATTTCTGTACAATCTATAATAATAGTGCAGGTGTCAGTCTTATCACGAAACATTAACTTTCATCGATCACTTTCTTTGGAGTCCATATATTAATATCCTTCAACTTGCAGTAAAGGTAATTATTAATCCATTGCTGACTGCAATGATGAATAGTATTTCAGATTGTGTACCTCATCTCCAAAAATGTTCAAAACAATCAAAAACCGGTTGTAATTGTTATAACCAGTATAATATTGTACTTGATCAGGCTTATCTTTGAGATTTTCAGTTCTAAACAGGTTTTGTGTACATTACTTATTTCGTTCATATGCTGACACATTAAGAGTATTAATTATGCTCCTTTCCTGACTACAAGTGTATAAAGAGCATTGTACTAATACTTTTTCATTTGACGTATCAATGACTATTTCGTCACTACAAATTCTTTGATTTATGTAGTGGGTTCTCTAGCTAACGTATAATCGTCAGCATTGAAATGTTTTTTACAGACACTTGAATGTATTGAAGGGGTATAATTGTCCCTACGAATGGAAACCAACCACTGTTTTGAAAGAGTTTTGTATTCGGAAATTCATGTCGCCCTTCTTTCCTGAACAAAAACGGACTGCACAACACCGGGGCACTATTGATATTTTATTTAATTGTACTTTTACAGTAAAAGGAGAGCACCGAGAGTGTAGCTGTAATATTGACAGCTACACTCCTAGACCTCAGGCGCTAGTGGCGCCAACTGGTGAGACAAAATACGGTAGTGCCCATTATTGGAATATTAATTTTCTATTATTTCACTGACTAAGACAAGTGTCTCAGCTTTCAGCAATAGCAGGCTCACAAAATTGAAGAATCTTCAACAGAATTCGTTGAACTAAAAATTGAATGCCACTTTTTGCAAAACATTACATTTATAGCATTATTTCGAAATTTTTTTTCGAATTAACCGAAAAATGTCGTAGCAGAGCTGGCTATGTGCACATGTACAATGTTATGCCCCCATTATCCCTTAAGGGATGTGAAATTGATTCTTCACTTCAGCAGAAGGACACTAATATGAAAATGTGTGAGAATTCAATGGGAAATGTACTACTACACATTAAGATTAATTTACATTACATTTCTCGTTCAATTACCGAATCATTGTAACATGAAAATATGTTGTTTTTTTGAAAAAATCTTTTTACTTCCGTTATCCATCAATGAAATGTTGCATATGAATAATTCTAAACGTCAATTCAGAATATATTTATCACGGATTAAATATTATCAGCAATCAATGAAATTCAGCATAAAGCACATATAGAATATGTTAATAAATACTCGTATCTAATTGGATGAATTATTTCATATTCAAATATAATTTCATAAAATTACGTTTATCAATACGAGTTATAGATTATAATTCGATAGGTATTGCAAAGTGTTTACAAATTTATTAACATAAATTTCATTTTTATTATTATGTTCCCTCGATAATATAATTATTGCACCTATCATTCGGTTACTCAATGGGAAAAGCTGCTCTTTTTGAATTTATTTTGATGTCGCTTTGGTTTCGATGAGAATGATTTCTTATCGAAACACTTATACGTATAACAATTTTAATCATATGTTCGTAATTGTTTCCAGCACATCGTTTCGTCAATAATTTTCAGATTTTTCGAATTTGAATTTTCGTTTTTATGGGAGTAGCAGATACGAACATAACTCACGACTTGAATGGAATGAAAATAAACTTAATTGAAGTAACACAAATATGCGCCAAAGATTTGGTAATAGCAAAGATTTTATTCTTCAAGATCATATGCTGAGTTTCGATTGAAACATTCATTGATTAGAAAGAAAATAAATTTAATTAAAGTATCGATTTTTTACCTTGAATTCACATTCGATTTGCATTAAATAATGATAATGATGTTTATTTGCCCACACTATATATGGATTACATTAATTTTTTCCCTTACAACAAATAATCTCAAATAAACTAATTATATCACTGAAGTTTAAAACTTGTACGTGAGTAACTCAAAATATATAAACTTTACTAATCATTATATGAACTTGAAACAAAATAATAAAACTGAAGAACATTATATAAACTTGAAACAAATTAATAAAACTAACGTAAAATAACAAAGTACAAAAAGTGGTAGCGGTTCTAATTAATCTATAAAGGATATTAATTACCGAGAGAAAAGAAAGAAAGAAATAGTAACTTCTCAATACTAATTGTGGAGATTCGTGCAATATTTATAGAATAGGAGCGCAAACTAACAAGAATCGGCCAGTGGTAGTTTCCTTGACAACAATTTGGAAAAAACATTTAATACTTAAAAACAAATCCAACCTTCCACATGGCATCTATATAAAAGAAGACCACCCTAAGCACATTTTAGAAATTCGAAAACAACTACAACCAAAAGTAGAAGAAGAAAGAAAAAAGGGAAACTTTGTTAACTGATTGCTTAACTGATTGTTAAGCAATTAAATGACCTAGGCCCCGAAAAAAGGAAGCGGGAACAGATTGGTTCCCGAATTCACCTACACATAGAAGGTCAAACCCAAACATAACAAGGATATCAAGTGCTACTAATACAAAGGATGCAATAAAACCTAATTTGTTCAATTATGTAGCAAGGGGAAGGTCCAGCTCACTCTCCGAGTTACCATAAAACAACAAACTTCCCCCGACAGCCGGAACAACTATAAAGCTAACTTCAAACTAACACCAACACTGAAGAAATGCACACCAAGCCGGCTAGTCACCGTGAGGGAAGCCGACTACTACCCTCCAGATAATAAAACAATAAACAAAAATCCAAAACTACCTACCAACAATAAAAGCGAAAACTACAATAATGATGAGAACATAGTTATTATGAAACATTGTTTAAAAACAGAAAACCAACAATCACTGGTAACGACTGGATGATCACAGCACAAGATAGAAATAAATGGAAAAACCTGGAGGAGGCTTTTACCCAAACTATGGGATCCATCTAATTTTATATTATATATTTTTTTGTAGATTTATTTTATAACTTTGTACATAGATGGATTAAATAAAGCTTTAATAATATTCTTCTTCTTCTTCTTCTTCTTCTTATTATTATTCTTCTTCTTCTTCTTCTTCTTCTTCTTCTTCTTCTTCTTCTTTTATTTTAGGCGAAAGCCGCCTGTTTATTCTTCGGTCGTTTGTCTGTTACGGAACGTTCAAGTTGTCACTCCATCTTTTCCGTGGTCGTCCCACGCTTCTGCGCCCCAGTGGAGATCTATCACGGGCGATTCTCACTATTCTTCTGTCGTCCATTCTGTTTATATGGTCATTCCACTCCTGTTTTCTGTTCAATACCCAGTCATTAATGCTGTCCACCTTGCACATGTTTCTAACATTTTCACTCCTTTCTCCGTTGAGAAGTGTTTTCCCGGTTATCCTGCGAAGTACCTTCATCTCGGTTGTCTCCAGTAGTCGCCTGGTTTTCGTTGTTTCTGGTCTAGTTTCTGCACTATATGTCATAATGGGCCTTACGGTTGTTTTATAGATTCGTGCCTTGGCTTCAATTCCGATATGCTTATTGCGCCATATTGTGTCATTCAGACATCCTGCTATTCTTGCTGCTTTTGTTGCCTGCTCCCTTACCTCTGCCTCGACATCATTATAACCCCAAATCTCTATGCCGAGGTATTTAAATTTCATTTCCTGCTGGATAGATTTACCATCAACCTCAAGCTTGCATCTCAATGGTGTTTTTGATGTAGTCATGCACTTTGTTTTAGAAGCAGAGATTATCATATTAAACGATTTGGCTGTACGGTTGAACTGGTGTAGGAGGCGCTGTAAATCGTCTTCTTTTTCTGCAATCAGCACAGCGTCATCGGCGTAACACAGAATGGATATCTCTTTGTCCCCCATTTTGTAGCTTTAATAATAATATATATATAATTATTATTATTATTGAGTTAAGTAGACGGTAGGGTTAGAAATATGTCTCTACGCCCCTGAGTTTTTATTGAAAAATGAAAAATCAAAGGGAACAATTGAAATCCGGAATAAGATATTAGGTACTGAGAATTTAATTTAATTCAACTCACGATTGGAAAACTGCTATTCGAAAGTTAAGGAGGTATGTCATCTAGGAGAAACTTTTTCAATATGATTGCTGCTTTATGATACTTGGAAACAATTTCTGTGAACTGTATGCCACTCTTGACTTCCACTCAATGGACGTATGGAACATGCCTAACTTCGGAAGTAGCTACGTTAAGAAGCTGTACACTGAGTTATTGAATTGTGAGCGTTGCATAGAAGTTTGTTTCAAGAAGTCCGAACGACTCTAATATAGGTTAAGCAGCATTTTAAACAACATAAGAAATCATGTATGAGAACTTTGGCAGACACTTCTTAGATGAAATGACCTATTCAAACGATTAAGTAGAGCTTAGGCATTCTCCAGTTGATTGGAGCAAAGAAGTTCATTTGCTGCATTTTTCAACAGAAATCTATTGAAAATAATTTGCATGACATTTCATGATTTGTACAACTTAAACTAATGAATGGGTGAATAAGCTTGAGAGACTTGTCGACGAATGATTCTTTATATCGTCTACCGATAACTTTTCAATATGATTTTATAATTTTATTTGGAATGAGCCTTTTTGCTGATTAATATGATAATAATACTAAAATTGATTGAGAAACATTCCGTACATTGTAAAATAACGTTAATTCAATTGATACAATAATTAATTATCACAATAATAACAACAGAAGTATGCTCACAAAAGGACTGAATTCAGTTTTGAGTCTGATCTTCCATTCAACTCTCGAACAAAAATATTGGTTCAGTTTATATTCACAATAACAAACACCTATATTTGAAAAGAAAAGAAAAAAAATGACCTCAGAAATATTGGACATTTGACACAATTTCACATAGTGAGGGACATTCGTTGTAAGAAAAATAAACATATGATACAAAAAATTGATTAATACATTATTGCCTACATTCGAATCATCGAAGTTCTCTGCCACACTATAGTATGCCTTTGTTAAGAGCAGAGATTTAACTCTCCTCTTAAACAAATGAGCTTTCAGTACTTTTAAATTCGATGGTAAATGGTTTAAGATTTTAATACTCTGATAATAGAGAGAGGGCTCAAATTCACTTCTTTATGCTTAGGAATAAGAACCACATCACTGTTCCTTGTTGAATACTTATGATTACTATTCAATTTAATAAAAATATCGTTCTTCATGTTCTTTAACATATAGTAAACTAATAAATAATAATACAGAATAATGAAATAAATTTACATAATAAGAATATGAATAACAAAAATAGAAATGAAATAAAATAAAAAATTAATGAATAATAAACAAGTAATAAAAACAATGATATTTATTGAAAAGGATGTTCTAGTCAATAAACCTGATACAACAAATGAAATAACGTAAGTAATAGCAATCAAAATTAACATATTAACACATATTCCAGTAATCATCCAAGCATTACGGTTCCCATTCAATTAACAGTTTTTTAACACTATTTTAGATGAACTCAGTTTCTCAAATCTCGTTCTCTGCAGAAGCTCAGACCTTTGAACAGAACTTTGTGATTCCGGGGTGGTCACGTTAGCTTCGTCTTAAGGGATAGTTCCTGTTTGGCCAACTTGGAAGCCCGCGCCCTCAAACAAGCACCAAGCTGACAGGTCGATATCCGTGCACTACTAGAGCCCCCCAAACAGTCGCTCAAGGGCCTATGAGGGGCTACTTGCCACAGAAAGAACAATGAGGTTTTTGGGACAAAACTGGTGCATTATTGAGAATATAATTTAATGAATGATCATGATTTGTTATTCCATAATTCCGATCGTTTGTGCAGTATTGCTTCACACAGACGTTGCGTAACTTACTTGTAGTGTTCCTTATTAACCACACGACCTGTTTGCAAGAACTCATGGTGAAAACAGTGAATAAAACCTTCACATTTGATCGAACTTGGCATGCTGTTTCGGTCTTGGCTATTCTGGCCGCTTCCATTTGGATAATTGGTTCTTGGTTTCGAAGTCATAATCATATACCCACGTTTTGTCACCATTTACGACCTTTTTGAGCAAATCTGGACAGTCGTTGACTGATCATCATTCAAAACCTCCTGAGTGATTTAATGCGACGTTGCTTCTGCTCAAAATTTAGCAATTTCGGAACATCCTTCGCTGCCACACACAAAATTGCATGACATGTGCCCACTGATTGGCCAACATCCTGAGCAATTTCCCTAATAAAGATTTTCCAAAAACATTTTTTTCAGTATTTCGATGATGTCTTCGTTTGTTCACGTGGTTGTAACTCCAGATCGCTCATCGTAATCAACATCTTGTAAAGCGCTTGTACCACTTATAAACACTTTTTTGAGACAAATTATACTCGCCAAATGCCACAGTCTACATTTTCAGAGCGTTGGAGCACTTCATACCGTTTTTAACGCAAAATTGATACAGATTCTCTGATCCATTTTTTTTAAAGTAAGAAATCGAAGAACACACAAACACGTGACCAACCTTCTCAGTTGTCAAAACAAATTACCTATCCTAAATAGCTTATAATTTCAACATATGAGAAACGTATGTGTACCAACATAACGGAAAAAAATACCGATAATCGAGTGTGCACAGCTGGCAAAAATTCAAAATTCACCTTTTCTTTTGAACAGACCTCGTATGTATGTATGTATATTCAGCAAATCGTTTCGTGAATAATTTTCAGTTATGTATTTCGAATTTAAATTCTCGTTATCGTAGGAGTAGCAGATACGAACATAACTCACGACTTGAATGGAATAAAAAGTTTACAAATTGAAGTAACACAAATATGCGACAAAGTTTCTTAAGATTTTATTCTTCTCAAAATTAGATGCTGAGTTTCGATCAGAACAAACCTTGATTAGAAAGCATTTGCATCTCATTTGAATGTGGATTTTTCACGTTGAATTCAAATTCAATTTACATAAAATGGTCTACTCAATTTAATAGTTTAATATTCTTATGTTGAATGTTAAATGTGGAAACTTGATTTCGGAAAATTCTACTAGCGTTGAGTCTCTATTTGTGAGGAAGAAGAGAATTACCATGTCCATATTCGGCATATCAACACACACTTCTTGCGGAGAGTTTTTCAGGGTCAATTTCTCGGCCATCGACGTATATTTAGCATTGTGTGCTCCATGTTTGGACACACCTATATTCTCATGCTAATATTGATGAAAGACAACTCTTTGAAACACGAGTTGCTGAAAAAAAGATTAGTACACCATTCACTTGATTCAAGCAGATCCAAAGCAGTATGTTCATATTGGGCACAAATATTTACAATCATCTACAGTATTAAATTAAATTAAACAGTTGGCTTAATGTTTCACGGTCATATTTAACAATATTAAATAGTCAACATGTTTCGAGCGTCAGCTCATCTTCAAGACTTGATTGATCGCTACGTCGGTTATCTTCACGGTGGCGGCCTTCGTGGTATTAATTTCCGTTTTGTCCCAAAAACTTTCTGACTGTTCTCTCTGTGGCAAGTAGCCCCTCATAGGCTCTTGAGCGTCTGTTTGGGGGGCTCTAGTAGTGTATGGATATCGACCTGTCAGCTTGGTGCTTGTTTGAGGGCGCGGGCTTCCAAGTTGGCCAAACAGGAACTATCCGTTAAGACAAAGCTAACGTGACCACCCCGGAATCACAATGTTCTGTTCGAAGGTCTGAGCTACTGCGGAGAACGTGCCTCGTCTTCCTGCTTAATATGCCGCCGGTGTTTTTTGGCGGGCATCGGTGGCGCCTGGGGCTATGGATTCTGTAAGTGGTCTCCGTCCCTAGAAGGTGCTTTGCTGGGTTTTTATGGGTTAGAAGTGTTTGGAGTGCGCTCCTGAACCATCACGTGCGTAATTCTAAGCCCGTGCTTACTGGTTAGGATTCATGCTATATAGGCCGGTCATGATTGAGTATCATTCGACTGATACTCTCCGTGATCGGACTACGGCTATGATGATTTTATTGCTTATAATTCATTAGCGAAGAGCTCTGCTCATATACTGATGGCAAGTCTGCTGAGCCTGTGGCAAGGAGCACCGAGTTCATTAATCCCTCATAGAGATATTCGCCGAGTCCTATTTTTCTGATATGTGACAGGAAATTTTTTCGGATTTCACGAATGAAGCCTTAGATGATTGGAAGACGTTTAAAAGCCTGTCTCTACATTCGCACTTCAGGTTCTCGACCTGTTCTGTCGGCTGATCTATTGATAAGTTCGAATTGATGTTCGAATCTGCTACTCCCACGATAACGAGAATTTAAATTCGAAATAACTGAAAATTATTTACGAAACGATTTGCTGAATATACATACATACAAATGAGGTCTGTTCAAAAGAAAAGGTGAATTTTGAATTATTGCCAGCTGTGCACACTCGATTATCGGTATTTTTTTCCGTTATGTTGGTACACATACGTTTCTCATATGTTGAAATTATAAGCTATTTAGGATAGGTAATTTGTTTTGACAACTGAGAAGGTTAGTCACCTGTTTGTGTGTTCTTCGATTTCTTACTTTAAATAAAATGGATCAGAGAATCTGTATCAATTTTGCGTTAAAAACGGTATGAAGTGCTCCAACGCTCTGAAAATGTTGACTGTGGCATTTGGCGAGTATAATTTGTCTCAAAAAAGTGTTTATGAGTGGTACAAGCGCTTTACAGAAGGCCGAAAAGATGTTGATGACGATGAGCGATCTGGAGTTACAACCACGTGAACAAACGAAGACATCATCCAAATAGTGAAAAAAATGTTTTTGGAAAATCACTATTAGGGAAGTTGCAGAGGATGTTGGCAAATCAGTAGGCACATGCCATGCAATTTTGTGTTTGCAGCGAAGGATGTTCCGAAATTGCTTAATTTTGAGTAAAAGCAACGTCGCATTAAATCACTCAGGAGGTCTTGAATGATGATCAGTCAACGACTGTCCAGATTTGCTCAAAAAGGTCGTAAATGGTGACAAAACGTGGGTATATGATTATGACTTCGAAACCAAGAACCAATCATCCAAATGGAAGCGGCCAGAATAGCCAAGACCGAAACAGCATGCCAAGTTCGATCAAATGTGAAGGTTTTATTCACTGTTTTCACCATGAGTTCTTGCAAACAGGTCGTGTGGTTAATAAGGAACACTACAAGTAAGTTACGCATCGTCTGTGTGAAGCAATACTGCTCAAACGATCGGAATTATGGAATAAAAACTTATGATCATTCATTAAATCATATTCATCACAATAATGCATCAGCTCACATATCAATTCTTGTTCGTGATTTTTTCGCAAACAACACCATAATCATGCCTCATGTGATCGAGTAGTCACAGCAAGGAAGAAGAAAAGACGACTGCGCATACTCGAGACACAACCTCAGGAGAAGATAACAAGATATCGTCGATTTCGGCGCTAGTCGCCAAGCAGTCAACATGACTGCCATCTACAAACATATTTAGTTGTAAATAGTTATGTTAAATAAAGTTGTTCATACTGAACAGAATTTGGGTATACATCCTAATAAACCCCAACAAATGTAAAAATTGAGGTAATCTAACAATAGTAGAAGATTTAAAAACCGGACTGTCAGAACACGAACAAACTTCACCGAAGAACACAGAGAAAAAATGTAAACACTGAAGAACCAAATCTCACCACTAATAAGTAACACAAAACCTCCATTAAGAACTCAGAAAATATTTCTTGGAAATCTCATTTAAAATGTTTTCGAAAGCAAATAACTGTATATGCAACTGAGTCTAAATTATAGTGGCCCTATTGCCGATTTCTCATAAATTTTTTATACAAATTATACGTCATTACTCCTTCTATTATCGTATATATATATATATATATATATATATATATATATATATATATATATATATATATATATATATATATATATATATATATATATACGATAATAGAAGGAGTATTGACGTATAATTTGTATAAAAAATTTATGAGGAATCGATATATATATATATATATATATATATATATATATATATATATATATATATATATATATATATATATATATATATATATATATATATATATATATATATATATATATATATATATATATATTTTTTTTGAATGTTTTTAGCAATAACAGGCTTCTTTTGATATGAAAAAGTTTATTTTTGTTAGTGTTTCGTTGTTATATTACAACTTTGTCAAAACTAATTATTAGTATTAGTTTTGACAAAGTTGTAATATAACAACGAAACGTTAACAAAAATAAACTTTTTCATATCAAAAGAAGCCTGTTATTGCTAAAACATTCAAAATAAAATATCTTAAACAGGCAATAAATCAATTTTAAGATATATATATATATATATATATATATATATATATATATATATATATATATATATATATATATATATATATATATATGCATTTGAGATGTCATGCTCCTCTATCGTTCATGGAATAATATTAGAGGATATAACAATTGATACCATATTGGGTCGATGCACGAAAGACAGATTGATTCGTCCTGCGTTCTCATAGCTCCAAAAATCAAATTTTCGAGTAATGCATACATCACATTTGCAGAATCAATACAAAATCCCTTGGGATCATCAACACGTCAAGAGTAGAAAGGATATATTGGCGTTTATACCCATAGGTTTCCACTAACAATGTTTATTTTGCCACCTAACATGTGCCATGAAAATGATAATCATTTTCTGGTCTTCAATTTATTGAAACCCAGAAATTTGTGGTTTCCAAGTCATAACAAACATGAAAATCAAATAAGAATACAGATTAAACTAATGTATTCATTTGGCGATTGTCGAAGAAATAATTTTCAAGTACCAACACGTCCAATTGCTGTGACAGCTTCTAAGAAACTGAACATCAAGAGATGATTTGAAGTTGAGCATGAAATAGTACGCACTATAAAACATCAACGAACTGCTTTGCAGTAAGGATTATCCAGTGTGTACTAGTCATCTGCTATTGTTATTGACCATGTTGCCTATAGGTAAATCGTATAACCATTCTTTGATTATGGTTATTGATTCAAAGTATAGGTATTTATATTCTACTTCACTTTATATTCTACTTCAAAAGATGTTGTCTCATACAAAAACGTATCTTGTTGGCAGTGTCGAAGTCAAAAATAATGAGAAATCCAGAGCTTTTAGTGTATCGTTTTGATTATGTCATGTATTGTTTGATTATGATTATTGATTCAAATGAAGTATCGGCCTTATCAATAAAATTTCAAATATCTGAGTTAATTTATATTCTACTTCAAAATATGATGTTTCATAAAACAGGTATCTGTTCGCAGTGTCAAAGGCAAAAATAATGAGAAATCCAGAGCTATATGTATATCGTTTTGATTATGTCATTGATATTGTTTGATTATGATTATTGATTCAAATAAAATATCGGCCACATCAATAAAAAAATTTTAATTTCTGAGCTTATTTATATTCTACTTCAAAATATGATGTTTAATAAAAACACGTATTTGTTCGCAGTGTCGAAGGCAAAAATAATTAGAAATCCAGAGCTATAAGTAAATCATATAAACCATTGTTTGATTATGATTATTAATTCAACTAAAATATCGGCCTTATCAATAAAAAATTTAAATATCTGAGTTTATTTATAATCTACTTCAAAATATGTTGTCTCATACAAACACGTATCTGTTGGCAGTGTCGAAGGCAACAATAATGAGAAATCCAGAGCTATTAGTAAATCGTTTTGATTATGTCATTGATATTGTTTGATTATGATTATTGACTCATATAAAGTATCGGTTTTATCAATAAAATTTCAAATATCGGAGTTTATTTATATTCTACTTCAAAATATGATGTTTCATAAAACAGGTATCTGTTCGCAGTGTCAAAGGCAAAAATAATGAGAAATCCAGAGCTATATGTATATCGTTTTGATTATGTCATTGATATTGTTTGATTATGATTATTGATTCAAATAAAGTATCGGTCTTATCAATAAAATTTCAAATATCAGAGTTTATTTATATTCTACTTCAAAATATGATGTTTCATAAAACAGGTATCTGTTCGCAGTGTCAAAGGCAAAAATAATGAGAAATCCAGAGCTATATGTATATCGTTTTGATTATGTCATTGATATTGTTTGATTATGATTATTGATTCAAATGAAGTATCGGCCTTATCAATAAAATTTCAAATATCTGAGTTAATTTATATTCTACTTCAAAATATGATGTTTCATAAAACAGGTGTCTGTTCGCAGTGTCAAAGGCAAAAATAATGAGAAATCCAGAGCTATATGTATATCGTTTTGATTATGTCATTGATATTGTTTGATTATGATTATTGATTCAAATAAAGTATCGGTCTTATCAATAAAATTTCAAATATCGGAGTTTATTTATATTCTACTTCAAAATATGATGTTTCATAAAACAGGTATCTGTTCGCAGTGTCAAAGGCAAAAATAATGAGAAATCCAGAGCTATATGTATATCGTTTTGATTATGTCATTGATATTGTTTGATTATGATTATTGATTCAAATGAAGTATCGGCCTTATCAATAAAATTTCAAATATCTGAGTTAATTTATATTCTACTTCAAAATATGATGTTTCATAAAACAGGTGTCTGTTCGCAGTGTCAAAGGCAAAAATAATGAGAAATCCAGAGCTATATGTATATCGTTTTGATTATGTCATTGATATTGTTTGATTATGATTATTGATTCAAATAAAGTATCGGTCTTATCAATAAAATTTCAAATATCGGAGTTTATTTATATTCTACTTCAAAATATGATGTTTCATAAAACAGGTATCTGTTCGCAGTGTCAAAGGCAAAAATAATGAGAAATCCAGAGCTATATGTATATCGTTTTGATTATGTCATTGATATTGTTTGATTATGATTATTGATTCAAATAAAGTATCGGTCTCATCAATAAAATTTCAAATATCGGAGTTTATTTATATTCTACTTCAAAATATGATGTTTCATAAAACAGGTATCTGTTCGCAGTGTCAAAGGCAAAAATAATGAGAAATCCAGAGCTATATGTATATCGTTTTGATTATGTCATTGATATTGTTTGATTATGATTATTGATTCAAATAAAGTATCGGTCTTATCAATAAAATTTCAAATATCTGAGTTTATTTATATTCTACTTCAAAATATGATGTTTCATAAAACAGGTATCTGTTCGCAGTGTTAAAGGCAAAAATAATGAGAAATCCAGAGCTATATGTATATCGTTTTGATTATGTCATTGATATTATTTGATTATGATTATTGATTCAAATAAAATATCGGTCACATCAATAAAAAAAAATTTAATTTCTGAGCTTATTTATATTCTACTTCAAAATATGATGTTTAATAAAAACACGTATTTGTTCGCAGTGTCGAAGGCAAAAATAATTAGAAATCCAGAGCTATAAGTAAATCATATCAACCATTGTTTGATTATGACTATTAATTCAAATAAAATATCGGCCTTATCAATAAAAAGTTTGAATATTTGAGTTCATTTATATTCTTCTTCAAAATACGATGTCTCATACAAACACGTATCTGTTGGCAGTGTCGAAGGCAACAATAATGAGAAATCCAGAGCTATTAGTAAATCGTTTTGATTATGTCATTGATATTGTTTGATTATGATTATTGACTCATATAAAGTATCGGTTTTATCAATAAAATTTCAAATATCGGAGTTTATTTATATTCTACTTCAAAATATGATGTTTCATAAAACACGTATCTGTTCGCAGTATCAAAGGCAGAAATAATGAGAAATCCAGAGCTATAAGTAAATCATATAAACCATTGTTTGATTATGATTATTAATTCAACTAAAATATCGGCCTTATCAATAAAAAATTTAAATGTCTGAGTTTATTTATATTCTTCTTCAAAATACGATGTCTCATACAAACACGTGTCTGTTCGCAGTGTCGAAGGCAAAAATAATGGGAAATCCAGAGCTGTACATCAAAAGTGGTAGCGACATCAACTTAACCTGTATAGTTCTTCAGACTCCGGATCCCCCAAGTTTCATTTACTGGTACCGGGGGGGAAATGTGATCAACTATTCGCAAAGGGGCGGAATCAACGTCGTGACGGAGAAGCAGACCCGCACTAGTCGACTCCTAATCTCCAGGGCGCTGCCGCAAGACAGTGGAAATTACACTTGCTCGCCTTCAAGCAGTGACGCAGCCAGTGTCCTGGTGCATGTTCTACACGGCGAACAGCCGGCGGCGATGCAGCACGGCAACAGTAGCAGCTCTGCATCCTTTTGGACGTTCAAATTCATCCAATATGTGTTGATTCAGTTTCTCGCTTTACACAGGTGAACACCCAGCCATCTGTCAGTTTATTTTGTAAACTAGTCCAATTCTTATTATTTACGGATAGAAAACTACGTGATAAAGAAATATCGATACTAAATTGATTACGGGTTTGAGGTGGATCTCGTTCTTCTTGTGCTATTTCTTTGAAATGTTTCAGGAAAATTACAATTGATAACGATTTATAATGATTGGTCTGAGTGTGTATCTTTTATTCGGTGTAGTATTTTCCCAAAATATATGGAAAATCACGCAATAACGGAAATTTGAAAGGGTCTGAATATGTTCTAAATATGTCTTCTATTCTTCAGGCTATTTCTTCAATTTCTACAATACTCGTATTTCAGTAAAATTTCAATTATTTAATAGTGTTGGCGTTTACTTGATGTAAATCCATTATAATTGAATATAAACTTAAATTCAAACACTGGAACTTATGATTTACACTTCATTGACTACATAGCAGGACGCGTTTTTTCGTTACAAACGACTTCTTCAGATGCATACAGAATAATAACAACATTTTGAAAAACACACGTATGAATATCAGGGAATTTTGGGATTCTATGGTTTTGGTTTTACCTAAGATATTCTATTCTGAAAAATAATATCTATTACCTGAAAAGGTTTAACAAGGGTGAATTGTTTAATTCTATCTGTTCATTGAGCAAATTTCCAGAATTTTTAAGCCGATCCGTATGGGAAGGCTTCCCATACGGATACCATAATCCATAACTCCTCATGCCACCCATATCCACATAAAATGGCAACGTTTCAAAGTATGATACACAGATTAACCAATATACCTTTATCAGAAGAAAATTTCAATAAAGAAATGAATATCATTAAACAGATTGCGGTTAATAATAATTATGAAAGCGAACTAGGTCAAAAATTCTTGACAAAAAACTCTATCGGAAAGCTCTACGATTAGTATTTCCTTATCAGTCGTATCAAAATCGTAAATATAATAGTTTAACATACTTTGGAAACGTTAGTCAAAAAGTGAAAACCTTTTTAAGTAAACATAATTTTAATATTTCATTTAAAACGAACAATAATTTATCGAGACACATTAAGAACAATAAAAACAAAATTAAAAGAGAAGACAAATCAGGTGTTTACCAATTGAATTGTGGAACATGTCCCGGTATATATATATATATATATATATATATATATATATATATATATATATATAGAGAGAAGTAGTCATACCATAATATATATATATAAAACCATACTTTTGATACGAATTTCAAAATTTTACACAATATAGAGAGAAGTAGTCAATTAGATTATTGGGAAATAGTGGAAATAAATCGGCTTAAAAATTCTGGAAATTTGCTGAATGAACAGATAGAATTACTGTATGAATTCTGTATGAAAGATAGAATTCTGTATGCATCTGAAGAAGTCGTTTGTAACGACGAAACGCGTCATGCTATGTAGTCAATAAATTGTAAATTATAAGTTCAAGTGTTTGAATTTAAGTTTATATTCAAAATTTCAATTAATAACTAGATTCTGTTCACGGGTCTGAACGAGGATCTGTATACAGTGTGGTATCTCCACGAAATATTTCAGAAATATCACAATTAATAACGAAAATTTGATTACGGATGTGTATAGTTTTCTGGGTTGTACCTTTGAGATAATCTAATAAAATTACAATCAATAACAATAATTGGATTGAAGGTTTGAACATGGTTTTTTTCGGTGGTATTTCTCCGAAATGTTTCAAGAAAGTTACTTTGAATAACAAAATTTTTATAAAAGTTTTGAACGTTTATCTTTCTGAGGTTTATGCATGTATGTTGTAAATATTAGAAGTAACAAGTATATATTTCACTGAAGGGCACCAGTTTTTCTATAACATAAATCAAAGGCGTTTGGTAATTATAAAGAGAATGTAGTATTTTCAGTTAAGCAAATGCGGCAATGTGACTCAATAAACACCATACAATTCTAATTAATTTCTAGAATAAATACAATTTCCAGATTACAAAGGAAGTTTGGAAAATACCATGATATTACATTCGTCATATTAATATTTTCTTTTTTGTTAGTTATTGTTATTGAAAACTAAATTTACCGGAATTCGGATCTTAAACAAAATTTTTCAAAAAAACTTAAATTGATGTGTTTTCAAAAAATGTTTTCTTATTCATTGAAAAAAATATCTTAGTTATTAATTAGCATACTCAAAAGCATAATCTACCTATCAATTTACATTTCATAGGATGATGAAAATGATTTCAATTTATATGATGAAAATGAATTTTCAAATGTATAGAAATATAACATCGATATATACGAGTACACTTTCATGAAATTTAGTCAAATGTTTGGAATTATATGATATTATATGAAATATATAATCAATCTTTTTGAGAGGAGAAATAAACTCAAGCAAAAAAACATTCGTTTCACCTTTTAATTGAAGTGAATTTGCCCAAGCAGAAGAAATATGTAATTGCCTCCTGAAATGTTTTTTGTATATAGCACTTTGAAAGTTCGAGGTTAACAGTGACGTATTTGCCAGAAAGAACTCTTGGAAATGAATAACTTACGTATTTTTCTATAACATCTAGACTGAGATTTAAGATTATGTTTACGCGTTAAAAAAAGAAATCAGATTCGAAAAGATTTGTGTTGATTGAAATTATTGTTGGAAAACAGTATATTCAACAATCATGAGTAGTAAATGAACATATCTATGGTTATTACTTTCACTGAAATGAAAGAATTCTTGGCTGGCATTTTATGGAGATGGAGATAAGATCAAGAATAACACATTTTTGTATCTAGTATTTCATATTTTTTTCAAAATAACTTTCGTGATGCATCATTTCACTGAAATTAGATGTGAATAAAATTGTCCTCATTTACACATATACAGCGTGTCGAGAAATCTTGTATAAACCAAGTTATACAGGGTGTTCTATTGGAAAACGGTCTGCCTCAAATGTAGATCGGACTGATCTACCTGATTCTGAATAAATCCCATATGATGAGTGTAACCATTTCATAACCAAGATACAAGGTGTTTTATGTAGTTGATTTATTTTTCAAGGGTTTTTGAATTACAATTTCATGAGGTATTTCTTCTTGATATTTGGAAATCAAATCAGATTTCAGATTACCATTGACTAAATTAAAGAATATTTTATTACAGGGTGTACGAAACTGCAGACCTGCTTTTTTTGTAATAAATTAAAATACATGAATTCATAAAAACATAATATGAAGTCACAATGTTCACCATTCAACGTAAGATAATTACCGTTAAAATTGAATCAAATTCAGGAATACGAGGTGTTATTTTAGGATGACCTTATTCATGTTATTGCAAATTTCTGTTATAGTTTAATCGGAATTCACCTTTTCATGACTATCTCTTATTTGACAAGCTTTGAGAACTTTTTAATGCAAATATCGATAATATATAGGTACAGAATATTTCGGAAATTATAAATTATATCGGAAAAAAGTACAAAGTATATGAAACACTCTTTCTTGATGTAATAAGATCACAACTGTCATATGAGAGTTAATCACAATAATTTAGATGTTCCTCATTAGCATTTAAAGTATAGCCGTTAATCAATAAAACTCTCAGAAACAATAAATAATCATTTGAATAAAATTGAATTTTCATGAATTCTTGAACTGAAACGTAATATGCATGATATGATCATGACTATAATCAATCTAATGATTTGTTTGCTGTCAAATATTATATTAAAATATTTATTAAAAATAGATTTTATTCTCCTTTCATATTTTCTTTATTCACTCCCTCAGATATTGAAGAATAAAGAAGGGATTTTACCTTCTATATTAATGAATAATAAAATATTTTTGAGATCATCTAGGCGTGTTCAAAATTTTCTTCGTGACCCCTGAATAACTTATTTCGCAAATTTACGAAACTGTCAGATATCCGGCAACACCACTGTTCAGTTCATGATAAATGCAATATTGAATTCCCAATATTCATTGCATAGCATTGTATTATTGGTTGCCTAAAGCATAGTATATGAGATTCACATGTATGTACTATGGATTCAAATGTTTTTCGCCTAGTATGGAATATCGAAAAATGTATTGTTACTCAAATACTCTTCAAAGTCAATGCATTTTGCCAATATGTATTCTAACCTCCGTTTTGAATACATATAAGATGGATAGATATTTAAAATCGTCGACTAATTTATTTTGATGTACGAATAAAAAGGTAGTGAATGGGTGAAATAGTGAATAGTCAAATCAGAGCTTTACAATGGGTTCAGTCAGCTATTCGATGTATCATACATCATGTATGGTAAGTCTAATATTCCTTTGGGAATATTCGGGCTTTGAAAGTCCGAATAATGATGACTCTTCGAGATTTCCTTTTTTACTATAAACTTCTTTCTACTGAATGAATTCATGTTATTCAGAATGAACTGTCTTAAGTATTTTTAAACTTAATAACGCTATATTATAAGTTATTCGAAGAAACGGGAAGCAATTAGCTTGAAGGAACAGCAAATTTTCCTTGAATTTCACTCGTTCTAGAAGATTCGTATTTCTACTTCTTATACATTATGAAATATGAAAGTATAATGCTGTTAAAGCAATGTGGAAACGCCAATTCTAAATGATTTTCAGACAAATATTTTAATAATTGATGAGACCGATAATTGATGTAAATCGATAAACATAATAAAACAATTGTTAAACTGATTCACACATATATTAAAAAGAATACTGCATGACGTACGTTTCGATGAGATTCACCTTTTTCAAATGCTACGTGCAGACTAATGACAATTTCTGGAATACATACAATATATAAACTTAAATTATGAATACAGAGAAAACAGGTTAGATAACAGGTAGAAGGGATCAATTCATACTGAACTACTATATAGTAAACTAAGTAATTTTGAAAAGATTGAGAAGGGGGCTTGAGGTATGATCGATTTGGCTGTTCAAAAGGTTGTCAGAATATTTGTATTTATTAATTTGAAGTGATTCTAACAAATTAAGCTTCATACCCTTGTTTGCGGTATTCAAAATTTCAAAATCGGAATTGAATATATGATTCTCATTAATCAAATGATTTGCATAATGAGAATCTGTCTTCTTAAGACAGACTCAAGAAGTCAGATCTTCTTAAGACAGACTTAAGAGGACAGATTCTCATTAGGCAAATCATTTGATTAATGAGAATAATATATTCAATTCCGATTTTGAAATTTTGAATACCGCAAAGAAGGGAATGAAGCTTAATTTGTTAGAATCACTTCAAATTAATAAATACAAATATTCTGGCAACCTTTTGAACTGCCAAATCGATCATAGCTCAAGCCCCCTTCTCAATCTTTTCAAAATTACTTAGTTTACTATATAGTAGATCAGTATGAATTGATCCCTTCTACCTGTTATCTAACTTGTTTTTTCTGTATTCATAATTTAAGTTTATATATTGTATGTATTCGAGAAATTGTCATTAGTCTGCACGTAGCATTTGAAAAAGGTGAATCTCATCGAAACGTACGTCATGCAGTATTCTTTTTAATATATGTGTAAATCAGATTAACAATTGTTTTATTACAAATATTTTAATTACAAAATTAAATTTTTAATTTCGGTGAAATGAAGAAGTAAAATGAATACGAATTCTTCGAAGATTGGTACGAACAAACTTTAATCTCAAGAACATTGTGAACCGTTTCCGATAATATTGTTTCTTCATTATTAGGCAAAAATATAAATATCAACCCTCGTATACATTTTGTTTTGCAACTTACAATACAATTACATGCACCAAGAATTATCTATGAGTTTACTTATACTAATAATCCCATAGTTGCAAGAGTGGTTCCCAGAGGAGCCAGATGAGTAAACGGTTGACTTCTAAGTTGCCGTGAAAAAAATTTCAGATATAAGCATTTCTTCTTATTTTTATCTCTCGCAATATGGGGTTGTAAATAAGTTGCAACAAAAATGTCCATCGCTTAATCTCATCTTCATATTCCCCAATAATTTTAAAGGAAATTATCGTGAAAATTAGAAGGTGGAGTACCACAAAAATCGGTGCAATTTTGAATTGTGGTCGAAAAAAGAATTTTGATAACCAGGAATATAGCCGAAATATCCTCACGTTCGTGAATATGCGAAATAAGCTAATTTATCTCGAAAACTGTATTAATTATTCCAATTATGTGGAGAGTCATAATCTCAATTTGAACTCCCTGCCATTCTGCGAGGCTGATCAAATTATTATTGTTCTGATGAACATATGAAAACTCCAGTTAAATATATCATATACCATTGAATTCATGAATCTTGCCTGGAATTAATTCATTTCTCTTTAGATAATCATTCATTTGAATCGGATGAATAAAAGACATGAATCAACTTTAAGCTGTAACTTTATAAAAAAAAAGGTCAGATGAAATATTCTAATTACTCTTGTTATTTTACTGGCCCAATAATTGATATTTATATATATATATATATATATATATATATATATATATATATATATATATATATATATATATATATTATTATTAACTTTAAGTGGATTGTTGTTGAACTGAATAATATATCTACGTTATATAGATGTGCATTAGACTAAGAGATTTCAATTATGCAAATTATTTGAGCGTTTATTTATTTTGGATTATAGACAATGTTTTTCATGGTGAAATTCGTCCTACTAATAACAATTATGTTGTGAATCAATCAATGAAACGAAACAAACATGCTTTCACATTTAACCTGATCATATGCAGGACTATGCGGATCTTATAATTGACTCGCAAACATGTGAAATCAATATTGGTAAGGTATTAATTTAAATCAAACACAATATTATTATGAGAATAATCTATACATATACACACACACACACACACACATATATATATATATATATATATATATATATATATATATATATATATATATATATATATATATATATATATATATATATATATGTATATATACATATATGAATATAATATTATACGTAAGATATTGAAATTATACATAAATCGTTAGAAATGAGAATAATTATATATGTGAATAGGAGAAGTATTAATTGTATGTAAATATTAGCAATAAAAACTAGACTTCAGGATTGAGCTTTAAGCCGTAATTTACAGCTGTTTAGATATTTTCTTTTTTTTGTAATTTTCTTGTAATAAATGACCAAATAAACATTTATACATCACTGTGTTTTGTTTTTATATTTCACAGAATTTCAAGAACAATATAATAGGCATCAAAAATGATACTGGATAAAACTGTCCTCTTAACGGTAGTGCAAAATGATACGACTGCCACCACAGAACATAACTGCCACATAGAGAGAATGGAGTTTAAATCTTAGGCATGGATGTTAAAGTTTTATGAGGGCTCTAATATTCAATTTCAAGACAAAAGTTTCGTAGTTAATGAAATACAAATAGCTGAATGTTTCTGTCACCTTAATAAAAATATTGACGTTGTATTCATAACCATAAACACTAAAATAGTAGGTACGTTTCAGAGCACATGTTCAATATGTACACAAAATAGATACAATCATCTTTTTTTGACCTCTACTGGATGGCCGACGAGGCTCGAAAAGAGAAAGAGCTTTTAATGAGTAATTTTAAATACTTCAAACTCAAAACTAAGATGATCTGCTTGTCCCTGAAAGCTAGGGCTGTTATGTTGAGGAACTCTTTCACGGAACCGTTATTCACTGCGGAACGAATGAAGGTTTTTTTGTGTTCGGCCAATACAAATGAAAAAAATGGTTTCGTCGGAACGAAAAATATAACGTTTCAAGTAATCTGTCCTTCGATGATGCTAAAATGTACATTACATATATGTACATAAGGTTTTTATTCCCAATTTTTTGAAAAAAACGATTCCGTCGAAACAAAAGATATAACGTTGCAAGGAATCGTTTCATTCGATGGTAATAAAATGTATCTTTCATATTTTCTGAAATAGAACTTTCAAAATAGATCATTTCACTTCAAATATGAACATTCCTGTGAAAATGAATATGAATTTGCCTGTGACTATCAACTAATTCAATGACATCGCAAATATGTTTCATTTTTTCAGTTTTTGCTTCCATTTCATTAATTAATTTCTTTATTAAATTTTCCTGTTAGGTACTATATTGTCATTCAATAACTTCGACATCGTTAATATGATTTATTTATATAATTTTAATCTATAAACAGTGAATAACACTGTTATCACACTATAGTCAGTGCACTGACAAATTAATTTTTCAAATACGGTATAGTAAATGAAATAAAAAATCCAAAGTTGTAGGCATCGCCAATCCACACAAAAATGCATATTGGTCAAGACATCGTAAACTCAAAGCAGATATGGTTGTCAGTGCAATTCAAACGAAAGCACAACTGGAGCTACACCGATATTAGTGTTATAAAAATGACTTCTTTGTTTTTTGCGTTGGTTTTTACAGTTTCGCGCATAATAAAGTTATGATGATATAAATATGGCCATAATTTTTTTTGAGAATACCTATCCTTATCTATGGATATTGTGACAGATTGGCCCTGAAGCCACCTCTATGGTTTATGGACGTTTCGAGAAATGAGGAAACTGTTGATAACCATCGTAGTCACGACCAGAGAGCTCTTCTCGGACATTCATTTCTATGTTCATGGATCTGTCTTCTCTTCTTCAGTAGAGGACACAGAATATGCCCTTAATAGAAATGCAAACTCGGTGTATTTGATATGGGGACAAATATGGCGGAATTGACGTTTACGGCAGGCGGAAATAATCCTCAAGCGGGAGTTTCAAATTCATGTCCCAGTATGTACACAGAAATGAATCAATTATTCTATGAATATTCGGGTATTTTTTGCGCAGGAATTTCAGAACCACTACTTAAAATATCGATTTAAAGATCTTTATTATTTGAAACTTATTCCAATCATGTTAATAACACCTCACTAGTAATTGGAATTATATTTCAAAAAAATCTACAATACATAAACTGGTTTATTTACAAAGTTCTTTCTAATAGACAGAATATAATGAACAGAACATTATTCCTGGTACAATGTGAATAAAGAAATATAAACCAGATCATTATTAAAAATAAAATTTCTTAGGTATAATAAAGTTTGAATGAAAAAGTTCTTAAGTTACTAAAATTAATGATTTGTATTTACTTATTCTAAAATAAGTAAAAATAAATTAGATCAATATTAAAACACAACAAAATAACAAAAAACTCTTTGGTATAAACAAGGAACGAAATATACATTTTCTTTGTTGTTTCTGAATGAAAAAGAAACATAATATACATATCCTCAAGGAAATCAAATTTTGAAAACTCATTATCAATTGTCAAAAAACGAATTCATTTGTAGCATATTGATCAACAGTCATGTAAGCATAATTTTGGGGCACTTCATTAAAATTTTTACAATAATTGTGATCTTCAATATGAACATTTGATTTCATCAACTGTTTTCACACTAACTGATGATGTAGCTAGCTGAGCGAAAGAGACTTCATGTAAAGATGGAATTCTTTCATACTTAATCATTTTCTTATCCTTGTTCCAGAAATCTGACTCTTTTAAATGATTTTCGCAAAGACGGAACACTATAAAGACACTATAACATGTCTCGGTGTTTGCACTAATATTACAAAATGCTCTCTATTTCATACTCAAAGCAGGATAAGATGGAAGAATAACCATCTGAAGAAATGCTTTTTGTTTGTGTCAGACTTATACAGAGATGGAAATTGACAATATTTCAATCGCTCAGTCTGCATCCTTCTACTTCTGAAATTCAGAAGATCATATACTTAAGTCTGGAAATGTAATCGACCGTCCTCAACGTCTGGAACCCACTAACCTACAAGCAAAAGTTATTTCATAAATAACAAAATCACTGTTATGTTGTGTCAGTTTAACAAAAAATGCAATGTTTATGAAACATTTTCCACGAAACTACCTAAAAAATAATATGTTATGTTTGTTAGTATACTTAAATGTATACTAACTGTCGCTGTAGTTTTCTTGATGGTGAACTTTTCCACCAAATTGTGACATTCGGTCTCGGACACTAAAACAAAAGTAATTAACTAATTTCATTTGTGTAAACTTACTATTGTAAGGTGTTGAGGAATCTATATAGATTTGGTAAGATTTATCTATATCTAAAATATATATTCACTGTTTGAATGACTTAACTCATAAAATTAATCATAGGAAGCATTGCCAAACAACCGCCAAAACCTTGAATGTTGAATGACCAATGGAATAATACTCTCGATTTTTTATCTACAGCGCCATCTAAACTCCGGCTAGCAAAGCTCATTACTAAAAGAAGGTTATGATTTTGTTTCTACTTTTGATAGGTAACTCGGTCTTCTTATTTGGTATGCTCTGTGGTAGAGGAACAACAACAACAACCAAAGGTTGAATATTTCGTTCTTTGCAAATAATCATAAATATAATTCAAAATACTAGTGTCGTTGAAAATTTCCACTCATAGAATAATATATCACAACCGTTATAAAGTGTTTATAGTTGTTCACTGTTAATAAATTATTTCAGGATTATCGGCATTATCAAATTACTCTAGTTAACAATATGTTAACTAAAAACTGATATTTTTTTAGCAAAGAACACACTGCTATTTGCACACCGTTATTAACACGGAAAATTTTATTTCATCTTGCGTTTAGCTACAAACTGAATCTTTTTCGAAACTTTTGAATGAATATTTATTTATTCATTCATTTCAAAGTTTTGACAAACCTAAAATTTGTAAGGAAACGTAAACAAGAAATTTTTCCATTTTTACTGTAAATGCGTATACTCGTATATGCACATATAAAATTATCAATTTTGTGGAAGTCCATTCTAAATATCGAATAATAAATAAAATAATTCTTCAAAACACTGGAGTACAATGTATATTGTACATTTAGATTCAGCTATTATGGCCTTATCAGTTGTGCATGCTTTGGCTTTATAACGCCTAGACTTTACAATACGGACTAAAAACATAAAAATTTTTAATGAAATACGACATAGTATTTGAGGTTAAAAATAATCCTTCTCCACTGGAAACTCATCTGAGTAATTGGTGTGTCAACAGGGCATCTTCTGAGGTAGCTACCAGGTTTAGGCGGTTCGGGTTGACTGAAAGACTTGCGAAAATACGAACATTCTAGCTGCACTCGCTCTGAAGTATAAATACCACAGAATATATCCTAATAAGGAAGCTAATGGTATGTTCTGTAACGAATAAATCGAAAAAATAACTCATATTTGTAAACAAGTGTTGAAGAAGAAGAAAACAAACATATAGAACGGAAGAAAACAATTTAGTTCTTCTTTTTTCAGCGGAGCTACTATTGATGGCATGTAAGGGTCAATATTTTTTTTTCTCTCATTTGAGCTAGACTAAGAAGTGTGAAGTTGTCAACTGGTCATTGAAAGTTTATGAAAGTTGGATTTATCAGGTTTCTAATTTACATTGAGTTTATTCCTTTGGAGCTTTCTCATTCAGTTGCAGTGAGAAAGCTCCAAAATTTCAGGTTTTGTGAATCTCAGGTTGCAGTGTAGTCGATGAATTTTGAGAAAGTTCGGAGAATGCTGGCTACACTTGGTGTAAGTAATTGGTGTAAGTGTTCATAACGTCTCATTTGGTAAGATTTGCCGCAAAAATCCGACAAGTCGACTTGTCGGAATCAGCTCGAAAAAAACACCGGCTGTAAAAGTCAGAATATACCCTAAGGGTATGTTCTGTCTTCCATTTCACTCTTTTGATATTAAGTAATCTACATCTTTGCAAGATTCTGAATCATACATTGAAATCTACTGCAGTGTAATTAGTGAAGAAATTTGATATCTGTATTATATTTTGCCCTTGCAATAAAAATAATTCTCGAAAAGAAGGGCACATCGATTTTAAAAAATATGATTTTTGATGAGAATTTAACTAATCTTCAAAAAAATCATTGTTCAGAGATAATTATATAAGGTTCATTTACATTTTAGATCATCAGCTAACAAGTTGAATTATATTGGAGTATCATTTACGAGTTCATGAGGGTTGCTGTTCTGTCTTAGTGTAATCTTTAATTAATTTACGACAATGAATTTATTCTTCAAAAGTATGTGAAAAGGTACATTTTTATACTTTCAGACCACCATTTGTGATCTGAAAGTAAAAAATGTACCTTTTTTTGAATTGTAAAGGAAAAAACAGTTGAATCTAAAGAAAATTATAGTAGAGTGCAGTGTAGAGTGGAAAAATCGAACATACTATTGAACTAGATTTTTCCGATATACGAGAAAGTAGGAAGGAAAAAAGGCGCCCCATTCGAATTACTTAATTGGCACTTGCCCAACATTTGTTTGTCCAAACAAATACAAATTTTGTACAAACAAAAGTTTGTACAAAATCAGTGCCTAATAGTCGATAAGGTACATAAATGAAGCACTATCGATGTATATATGATGAAATGATGTACATATATTTCAAATATCATTCAAATTATGCATGAATTACAAATCATGCACTACATTGGTACAAATGAATACTGCTATCCATTAAAAATAATTTCACCAATTCTAATATTTTTCATTAAATATTGATTCTGACATACGGATTTACAACGTATATCTATTTCGAACGTTCGACATTATCTTTGCAAAAAGTATTATGCATTTTGTAGTAATTTTTCCAAACTTTCAAAACATTTGTTCTTTATGTTTTTGGTGATGAGTGGAAAACTATGAGAATTGATGTTGCGAGGAAAGATAAAACAATATTTGTATTCGGATTACTCATTTAAACACATATAAAAATCTTGCTTCAAATTACGTAAAAAGTTTCTGCTGCCAAGTCACGTAATTTATTGAAATGTCCTTTCACTTATCACTGTCAACTTCGTAATGTGAGCATTTCTCCAGTTACGTTTTTTTTTCCAAATAATGATATTTAATAATAGATAATTTGAGATATATCAGTATGATCAATTTTCATTTTGAAGCTTGTACAGTGAACTAATTTTTTTCTAAATCTATAGCACTATTTCTCGTATTAAACGATATTCAATCACAACATTTACTGATGTACATTTTATAGACAATGTTATATTTCGAAAATAAGTCTTGTTTTCAGAAAACTTTATTTATTGTATTTAGCCAGTCATGCAAATGCGTTTTCGCAAGAAAAAGAATATTTATTTTCTGTGACATTATTCGTGAGATCATTGTTTATCTCACTCATCTGTTGTAGTAGAATTACTAATTTCTATGACGATGACCGTAATAGGTAGCTCTTTCCTTCATCATTCATGGTAATAGGACGAGACGCTGCTCTGCAGCAGTCTGTTACGCTAAATTACCTGAATAATAATTCAAATAACTATTCGTCGAGATAATACGCAGGTAAGAGTCTTTATAAAAGTTTGTTTCAGGTAGTGAAAGCTAATAAGGTATAAAACTATTGAACTGTAGGTCATCATAGCACAACGTGTGAAGATTACAGTTAATTTTGTTTCTATCAGACTTTCAGATCCTGTAACCAATAATACAATGGCTCGAGGTCAACAAAAATTGCAGTCGCAGCAAAAAGCTGCTGAAAAAGCAGCTAAGGCGAAAAAGCAGCAGGGTCATAGTGCCAATGACCAGAAGAAAGCAGCCCAAAAGGCATTAGTCCATGTGTGTGCAGTTTGCAAGGTAAGCAGTAATCCTCCTTTTGCTTTTTGGTAAGCAGCATTTTTGATTAAAAGTACCAAAATTATTTTTTTTCTTTATAATAAGAGTTCATTTAGAGAGGCAATAGACTGGTATACAAAGAGTTTTGCCATTATGTATTAAAATGAATATATTCAGTTGGAAGAAACATACTGCAAGTGTATCATGTGGTCAAACTCGTTTTTTTATCTAGTTCCAGTATTTTTTTTATGTTGAAAAGAAAACATTGTTTTGGTTACATCAATAACATTGTTAAGTAAGAATTAGGCATTAACAAAAATAAATATAATTATATAATTTATATATATATATATATATATATATATATATATATATATATATATATATATATATAGAAAATGAACACTAGAACATTCATTTGAAAAATTCAAATTAATCAAGAGAATGTTATAGTAGAGCTAACTAATTCTCTTGATTAATTTGAATTTTTCAAATGAATGTTCTAGTGTTCATTTTCTAAAATATTTCATTCAGTGCCATAAGCACAAAAAATTTCATTTCCTCCTATATATATATATATATATATATACTATATAATTATATAATTTCATTACTCTTGTTACAGTTATATGTTGATAATTTAATAATATATTTTATAAACCACACTCTTACTTCCTTAAAGTGTTGAATGGATTTCTTTATATGCCTAATTTATGCCCGTTCTTTTTAGATTTCTATCTTTTCAAAGCTTGATGTACCAAAACAGATTTTGTACTCTTTGACTCATATTTTTTATAATGAGAATTGCAAGAAGTACTCATTGCAGATTCAATGTTGCGTGAAACTCATTTTGTTTAAATCTGTTACCTCATCTTCATTGAAATATTATATTATGCCGGTCTTAATTGATTTACACTAGATGTACATGTTTAGCGATACCTAATTAGGTCTGTTAATTCTTGTGAAAAATTATCGGTACTCCTTTGTGTTATAGAATACTTGTTCTCTAATACTTCGTTTGATACTTTGATATAAAACTTACCAATATGTGTATTTCAGTTAGTGTACTGAAGTTGTTGGATTTAGGTTCGTCGATATTCTCTTTTTATTGTCTTCTTAGAATTTATCCAGGGATCATAAAAAGTATTGTCTCTTCATAGCCTATTTCTAATCACATTTAATATATTTCCATAACCTCTAGAGATATGTTCCATGGTTGTTTTAATCATACCGGATTGGTATACCCTTGAAAATATCACTTTACAGGAGATTTAGGTTCCACCCTATATTGATAGTGATATATATATATATATATATATATATATATATTTTTTTTTTTCAGTGTTTAATTGGGATTGCAGTCTAGGACAGGAAAATCAGTTACCTCTTTAGTATTTTCCCTTTTAGTATTTTATAGGAAAATACTAAAGAGGTAACTGATTTTCCTGTCCTAGACTGCAATCCCAATTAAACACTGAAAATACATATCTACAGTCGTTAAACATTCAACTATATATATATATATATATATATATGTATGTACTCATTCACCTGTTTGTGTATATATAATTTGTATTGTCGTTGGGTTTACAGGTTATGAAATAAAATATACTCAGATTTAATTTGTAGTTCGACGTTTTTCAATAAATTATGAAATAGACAACAGATTGTTCGGGGTAGAAAAATCTAGGTTGATATAATAATTAAAGAATAAGTAAAATCAACGTAAAGGGAAGTGTAATAATTGGAAGATTAACGAAATATTCAGTGATATTAGGAAATGTTATTATGAAAAAGGTGGATACGCCGATACTTTTATACAAAATAAATATGTTTTATTTTATAACCTGTGTAAGCCCAACGACAATACAAATTGTGTAATATATATATATATATATATATATATATATATATATATATATATATATATATATATATATATATATATAGTAATGCATAAAGTGATGAGTTTTTTCTTTTTTCAACAATAATATTAACTGTTGAAATTTTTACAGGCACAGATGCCAGATCCAAAGACCTATAAGCAGCATTTTGAAAACAAGCATCCCAAGAATGAAGTGCCTGAAAATCTGAAAGACATTTGATTATCCCTTCATTTCAATGTTTGGAAAGATGGGTTGGCTGCAGTGTTATTTTCACTCAATTATTTGTTCTCATTAAAATCTGGTGTACATTTAAATCTTGTTCCATTGATGTGTATATTTTGATTATCAATTTTATTTAGGCACCTACTGATAACTTGTCTTTATATTGAAGGAGTTTCAGTATGTCAGTAATTTATATTAATGTTAACATTTAATTTAAAAAAGCAACACTGGAAAACTTATCATAATTGATTATATAAATTTTTTTATTACAGAAGATAAACCAAGAAAAGGCTATCTCTTTTTACCTCACCCAGTATTATTATTCATTCAGATTCTTACATACAATGTTTTTTATAGTTGTGAAGTCCTGAAGAGAGAATATGTATTTGTGGCATTTTGTGAATATCTTGTCAATTGAAAGTTTACTTCCCTCCACCTTTTGAAACTCGTTTTAACTTCTTAATAATCACTTACCTATTTGCCTCACAAGTTAATACTAAGCATGTATCTGATATTTGCAACTTTGCTCTAACACATCTCAATATAACACAACTATATTAATGGCTGATGTTTTTTCTTCTTTATTTGAGTGCTAATAATATTCAGTTGAAACAAATAATTATTAAATTTCATATAATTAACTGTTAATTGATAATTACTTCAAGTTACACTCCGTTTCAAAATATATATACATATATATTTATAAAATTGATTTATTGCCTGTTTAAGATAGTTTATTTTGAATGTTTTTAGCAATAACAGCCTTCTTTCAATATGAAAAACTTTATTTTCGTTAACTTTTCGTTGTATATCAGAACGTTGTCAAAACTAATTATTGTTATTGCTAAAAACATTCAATATATATATATATGATGGAAAGATACTTTGCTCAAGTTAAATTTGGTGAATCACCATAACTGAAATTCAGCTTTTCAGTTGAGTTATTAGGTATATTAGTTGAAATATTAAAAGCTTTAAGAGGTACTATAAATAATACGTTTAAACTATTTAAAATAACCATGAGGTTTCTTAAAAGTATTTATAATAGTACATTGTCTAGGACCATGAAAATTATCAAATCGAATTACAATAAATAATCAAGAATTGTAAAAAGGCTAGGATATGCGCTGCATACGTGAAAAATATGCAGTATGAACCATTTTGTATATTTTTTAGTAAATATACGCGCTCATAATGTATCTTGAAAATATACATATTTATAAAAGATTATTTTACATTAAATACGTTATAGCTCATTAAAATGCAATACAAGAAAATGAAATTATTAATGTATCGAATTTGCTGCAAATAACTTAACGGTTACTAAATAAATTGGCGACCAATACGCTAGTCGATTGAGTGTTTCGTAGTTAATACAAACTCATATTTGTAGTCTAGGCAACCTAGCAAAATACTGTCATCAGTTCAGTTTCAGTCATTGTCATTGTGTGGTAGTATTAGGTTAGATCGAATGGATGGTGAGGTGATGGCGTGTTATTGTCGTGGACTATTTGACACTTAATTCAATCAACATTATTCTTTAAATAAATGACAAAAATTTACCAAATTTTTGTTCAACAAAATCAAAAAGAGATGCGGGATGGATGTTGTCGCTTCACAGGAGAAAATGCTCAGTGACCTCTGCAAGAGAATTTATTTGAAGCACACAGTAGTGTACAAAGAGCGCAGTTAGGTTATAACATATCAAGGCCTGACTTAAGGTATGTCAAAAGGTAGATGACCTTCGATTTTCTTTAATTCAGTCTGAAATTGATAAAAATCTGTTTTATTGTATTCAATAAATTCAAGAAACAATTATTGTGTTATTCATTCAGTAAACTATAAGTGTATCGGAAATTAACAATATTTCACTATGAATTTTTGGATTTTCCATAAAATTTGTATAAGATGTGAGTACTATAACTTTTATTGCAAAATTGAGATATTACAAGTAATCCAAGGTAAATATAATGTCCAATATGTTTTATATTATTTCTTGATAGAATAAAAAAGAATTCCATGCATTAATAACAATTACATTGAAACGTTTGATATAATTGTAAACTGATTAAAATTATGGCATACCAAAATTATTGAGCAATACAAAATTCTTTATGCAGCTCGTAAATTTAAGAACATTTTTTTTCGTATGATATTGTAATTTATTTGAAATATTTATTGATATATAGTTATATATAAATGTTATATATCTTATAATGTTTATATTTATATATATATATAATATATATATATATATATATATATATATATATATATATATATATATGTATATATATATATATATATATATATATATATATATATATATATATATATATATATATATATAATATTGAAATATTTACAAAGTTGTTGATTATAGATTTTAAAGAAATTTCATTCAAAGATTAGTAAATAAGGACACAATAACGATCCTTTTTTTTTTTTACTTTGTAAGACATATTACCTTTATATTCAAAAATTGCTTAAAATAAATCAATTAATTAGTTTGAATTTGTAAGAATGGAATATTTAGAATATGCCCTCTCAACAAAACATCAATGAATTAAATATAATTAGTATACAATAGTAACATAAATAGTAAAACATAAATAATAAATTCTACACAATTATTAAAATGAAAAAATATAGGGGAATGTAAAATGTAATAAAATTTTGTGTTTTATTTCAGAAGAATATGCATCAGCCCAAGTCTATTTATAATCGATCTTCACCAAATCCATTATTATGTCCTCTGAATAGATTAAAACAATCATCTTCAAAGTCGGAAGATATAGGAAGTACAGTTAAGTTCCCAAATCATCAATACACACATTATAATTTACCATCTAATCAATATGCAAGTCCTTATGATCTATCTGATAATCCAGCATACAATGAACAAAGGCCATCTGAAGCTAGTCAATTTCAAAAACAAACAATTCATTCAGTAAGTGCTAAATCCTATCAATATTTCAGTTTTGTTGATGAATATTTTTTAGCAACATTATTATGAAGAACCTGGTCAAAATGAAAAGACTGACTATGATAAACTGTCTTCACCATCTCAAAAAAGTTATAATAGGCAGAAGCACATGAACCTTTCATCAATATCTTTGGAACAGACTTATTGGGATAGAGAAAATTCACCCATTTACATGGAAACTTACGCCGCTTTACCAGAGCCACATATATATCAGGACACCAGTTTTCTTCTTGACAAGTTTTCAAAATTGGGTAAAAATAGTCCCAGTTTAGATCAGGGTTATCATACTCTAATCTCACCTAGTTCGGGATCAATAAATAACCCAGGATGGTCTGATAAGTGTTCTCATAAAGGAAAGACTTGTAAAATGAAGAATAACTCTTTTGACCAGCTAACTGATGACATAATTTTGAAAATATTTTCTTTTCTTAATAGTAGAGATATGTGCTCCTGTGCAAGGGTATGTAGACGGTTTAATCATATAGTGTGGATGCCATATTTGTGGAGAAATATTAGAATTAATGGAGAGAATATCAGTGGTGATAAAGCATTGAAAAGAATATTAAAGAAAATTGGTAGGGAAGGTGATAGTGGAATATGTCACAGTATTGAGAAAGTAGAAATAGTTGAAGGAGCGAAATTATCAGATAAAAGTTTATATCTTCTGGCACGAAAGTGTCCAGATATCATTCATTTGCAGTTTTCAGGCTGTACAAACATTACAAATACAGCATTATCTGAAATTGCCTCAAGATGCCATAATTTACAACACTTAGATCTGACTGGTGAGTTAACTGAGATCAGAAATTCCTTTATTGAAACAATGTAATCTGAATTATTGCAGGCTGCATAAAAATTTCTTGTATTGGTGTAAACAACACAGATTCACTTTCAAGACTCCAACTTCAGTACATAAACTTGACAGATTGCCCATATATAACTGATAATGAACTCAGAATTATAGTTTGCCATTGTCCTCAATTAACCTTTTTATATTTACGCCGATGTATTCAAATAACAGGTAAGTCTATTCAAGTTTTTGCATAGGGGAACGTTTACAAATTATGTAAGGCTGTTTTTTCAATATTTTTTGCCCTCCTACCCCCGTGTAAGGAAACAGAAGGCTAGGAGATACCCACTCCCCTCTCCTATGTAAGAATGGCTATTGAAAATGGAGAAGACAATTTAACCCACATCAAAAAGTTCTAACGTAATGACGTTTCATGAAAAGTAAATAACTAACATATGTATGTATTATAGTTTGATTAGTTTATTAAAAAAAATCTAAAATACAACTTGAAAATTTAAAAATTATTAATCCAGATAATAACTAATCTGCATCTGTCGAAAAGGGTTTGTTAACCACTCTGACATAGAGTTGACAAGTGGGATACTATTTGATTTCTCCATCGACTTGCTGGTCTTCATGTGAAATTACTTCATCAATATCTACCCACTCAGTATGTTTATCGAGTTTTGAATCCTCAAATACATATCTCATTCTTTCTTTTTTTAAGATCGATTTCGAATCAATTATCCTTTTTTTTGGCTCTTGTACTTTATGACCCATTAATTTCATGTGTGAAGTCACTGCTTTTTTTGATGCAAAATACATTCCACAAATAGTGCATACTCTGTTATCTATTTCATCTCGTAACTGAAGTGATAATCTTACGCATTTCTGTATATGGTTGGTAATCAATTGACAAGTTCAGCGATAATATTTGAAACAGCGATAGACATCTTTGCTTTTCTTCATTATTAGTTAGTGGCTGCGCTTGCAAAAAACCATCCTTGTATGTCACAGAACGTGGAAGAGGAAAAAAACCGTTACCAAGTACATCTCGTAAATTACTTCTCAAAGGTTTACAACAAATTTCTTCAGTACATTTGACTACCGATATATTCGTAGAATGAGTACATATCTGCAGAGCCTTCACGTCGGCCGACTTTGTCGTTTGTTCAACCGCGGTATATGGCGTTCACGCGACGCCGACTTTTGGTTTTGTTTTGAGTATGCGGCCGAATAGTGATAGTAACTAGTATAGACAGCATCGAGTCTCATTCCAAACTTCACGCGCTGTTCTTTGAGTTCGAGATGTTATACGAAACAATTTAAAATCGCAGAAATTGAGCACGCAAAATAGCATTTTAACATAGTCGATAGCCTTACGTAAATATGATGCAAATCCTCCTTCCCTCATGTCAGGTTTCATAAGGGATTGTCAACCTCACCCACCTCCCAATAGGTCTTACGTAATTTGTAAACGTTCTCTAGTAATAATAATATCTTACGCATAGTCATTTCGATATAAATCCTGAACAACTGTCGTAAGTTTCAAGACTGGATTAAAAAAGTCTTAAAACTTCAAATGCTGATATAAGTCAAGATTTTTGTTTTTCTAAGAAGTTTGGAAAGTATATATTTTTTAATGTTATCAGTCAATGCGTCGACGCGTCAAAGCGTTTGAGAAGTGTGATGTGAGAAATGAATAGATGATATAACACCTTTTAAATCTAATTCATGAACATTTCATTTATTTCAGATATGGGATTGAAATTTATCCCAAGCTTTTGTTCCAATTTGAAAGAATTGAGTGTCAGTGATTGTATCAACATAACAGATTTCGGTCTATATGAATTGGCCAAGCTGGGAGCAACACTCAGGTACCTATCAGTAGCAAAGTGTACCCAAGTAAGTGACGCAGGTTTGAAAGTAATAGCAAAAAGATGCTACAAATTGCGTTATTTGAACGCAAGAGGCTGTGAAGCAGTTTCTGATGATGCGGTAATCACCATAGCCCGCTCATGTACGAGACTTCGAGCTTTAGATATCGGAAAATGTGACGTCAGTGATTCAGGGCTCCAAGCGTTGGCTGAAAGTTGCCCCAATTTGAAAAAAATTAGCTTAAGAAACTGTGATTTGGTTACTGATAGGGGGGTTCAGAGTCTTGCTTATTTTTGTAGAGGTCTCCAGCAACTCAATATACAAGACTGTCAAATATCTCTAGAAGGTTACAGAGCTGTTAAAAAGTATTGTAAAAGATGCATTATTGAGCATACTAATCCGGGATTTTTCTAAGTCTTTAATAAAATATTGGTTGAAATATATATATAAATATATATATATATATATATATATATATATATATATATATATATATATATATATATATATATATATATATATTTAAAATGTGTGTATTAAATTTATACATACTTTTATATTTATATATACATACATGAATATTATTTTTACATAGGTATATATAGTTATTTTTGTACATTTTATACATCTAAATGAAAGTGTAAATATCAGAAACTTTAAAATTTATTATAATCCCTTCCAATCCATTTTCCTCATATATATATATATATATATATATATATATATATATATATATATATATATATATATATATATATATATATATATATATATATATATATATATATATATATATATATATATATATATATATATATATATATATATATATATATATATATATATATATATATATATATTTATACACTAGCTGACCCGGCCAACGTTGTTTTGCCATATAAATTATTTCTAGGGAATTTATAGTGTAAAAAAAAACTACTCTACTTGAAAAACTAATCTCATTGTTAGTGGGTAGGTAAGGATGTGGTGAAAGCCTCATGTAGCGCTGTGAACAATGAGGGAATACAAAGTTAACAAAACACTAATAATTAATTTTTTAATTTATTCTTTAAAATCATATATATGATATATATATATATATATATATATATATATATATATACATATTTTTTTAAAATTTATTTATTGCCTGTTAATGATGTTAAATGTTACAAACTTTATATTCATTGTATATCACAACTTTGTGATATACAAAGTTTTGACATAGTTGCAATATACAACGAAACGTCAACGAAATTATAGTGTTTAACATTAAAATAAGCTTGTTATTGCTAAAAACATTAAAAATAATGTATATATATATATATATATATACACATCCCGATATCATTACGACGACCTTTCATTGCTGTGAATTGTGAGAGCCGGTAGAACTAGTGAGTATACACGTGTATATTTTCGCAAGAATCATTTCACTTTGATTATTATACTGAAATATGACCTTAGTTGATGACCACTTTTTATTGGATTTTTTTCATCCCAACAACGTTGTGAAGACCTTCTTCATAAACGGAAATGCTTCTTTGGTTTCTCCCCTGTTTAGATATTTAACAGCACGAGCCAAGACCTGATTCTTGGAGGACCCCAGCGTCCCCTCTTGTCTTTCCTGCTCTGCAGGTAAGAGTCCGGTCTCCGACTCTAACTCCCTTTGTCCTCTCGTTCAAGTAGTTAAGTTCACTATTTTTCTTTGGAATTATGGGATTTCAGAGTGTATATCAATTCTTGGTGCCTTACTCTATCGAATTCTTTCTCTATGTCCAGAAACACGGCTTTTCCGAGTTTCCAAATCTAAATTGGATTTGAAAAATGACTCTTCTCTCTCCTCGGCATGCTTCTTTTTTTTCAACATATTGTCTTTTCTATTATCTTGTTTTTTGCCACTTGTAAATTGTTTGGTATATAACTGCTTGATTCACATATGGATTTTTCAGCCTTTTTCATCTTAATTGTTTCTTCCATACACTCGGGTAGTGTTTCAATCCTATCATTCATTTGCCAATATTTGCTATCTCCTGCATTGTTTCCTCTGGTAGGTTCTTGAGTGTTCGATTAGTTATTCCGTATCTTCCTGAGACGTTTCGTAATCTCAGTTTGTATGGAATTCGAATTTTGCATTTCCGTTCTTGGATTCGAATTTTTCTTCTAACAACTGTGCCTTTTTGTTTCTTCACTTATTAGTCTTATTAGTGATACATTTCTGTCCTTCGATCTTCCTGGAAGTGCTTTATCCATCTGCTCTATCAAAAACTGTTTATCCGTAGTAAGTAGGTACTTCCAGATTCCTTTCTCATTCCTTATTCTTTTATTTTTATGTCGATACATTTATGTCCTTCGATCTTTCTACAAGTGCAGATCCTGTGCTATCAAAGACTGTTTATCCGTAGTAAGTAGGTACTTCAAGATTCCTTTCTCATTCCTTTTTCTTTTATTTTTATGTCTCTTTTTTCACGTCGTTCATTGTTTGGTTTCCTCTTGTCTTCCGGTACCTTGTTTTATTGTATTCGTTCTAGAATATTAGGCTCTCACTCAGTATTATCTATTTGTGGAATTTTTTTTTCTTTCTGTTGTGGAATTGATTTCTTGATTGCTCTTTCGACATTCTATCCTGTTTTTCAGATATTTCATTGCTTCTTTTCAATACTTTTCGTATTGGCGTTACCGCCGTTAATTTCTTGGAAATTCTGACAATTATTACGTTTTAATGCAGTGAATTAATTAATTATTTTCAGCAGGTTCGTTGCTGCTTTTACTTCTGTTAACACAGTACTTGAGTTGGGTTTAATTAACAATTTCGCTTATACTATTGAACTTTTCTGCGATATTCACAATCAAAATTCGATCGATACCATGAATAGATGAGTCGATCTCAGAAACAGAAAAAATATTTGAGTAAAAAGTATTTGTTAAAAAGTAATTCGGAGAGCACTTATTGTCGAAAAGACATAAGCACTCAACTCATCGTCAAGCAAAAAAAAACAATTCTCTATAATTCTTCATAGTATACTATGATAAGGACATTTTTGCTACCTCAAGTCTACCAGTACTCACTTTGAAATCAATTAAACAGTTCATTGAGAGATTTGGCATTCACAATAAATATAATACGTTGCAGGGAAACTGATATCTAAATGAGCAAAAATTTCTGACGAAAACGTGTAGTTGATTCCGATTATGAGATCCCTCTCGCTTATCCATTGTATCGAAGTAAAATCGTATAAATGTAATGAAATTTTCAAAGAAAGCATTATCAGAAAAAGTATCTCGAAATATGCAAAATGTGTATAAATATGAAAAATTAATTAAATGAATGTATTTGTTATTTGAGAGATCAAAAGTAATATAACAAGCTTCACTAACAATTAACTAAAAATATATGAATTGCTATATAATAAATAGATATATTTCTACAAGGAATAAATAAAATGAAAGTATTCCTGAGATCAAAGGGAGCCAAAATAGGCTAATAGTTAAAAAAAAATTGATGACTCCAATTGTTAAAAACCCTAAATATAAAGAACTAGCGACCCGCCCCGGCTTCGCACGCCGCAAACGCTACGCCCCGCAATTTTTAAATCTGTAATATCTTCGAAAATATTCACTTAAATCATACGGTGTAAAGGGCCATATATATCTATATTAAATGAACAATGTATTCAAGGTATTTAATTGGTTAAGGATTAATGCTGTATGGGTTAAAATCGCTTCGAAAATTAGCCATTATTTGTCGCAAAAAGTAAATGACAAAAAAAGTTATTGTGGGTTATCCATAAGAGATAGACATATACCATAACGGACTTTTCTGTAGACCTTTTCAATGTGTACAATACTTAGTACATTATTTTGATAAAACTCGTAGGGTTCAGCCTGCGTTTGCAATGTAAGCGGAAAAAATGTAATTATTTACGACATCACATTAGAAACCTCAAAAATAACAGTACTTCTCCACTATTTAGTGGATGTTATTATACATATAAACCTTCCTCTTGAATCACTCTATCTATTAAAAAAAACCGCATCTAAATCCGTTGCGTAGTTTCAAAGATTAAAGCGTACAAAGGGACAGAAAAAGCGACTTTGCTTTATACTATGTAGTGATAAAGAACATAAATATATCAAATACATTTCTGAGGCTGAGAGGAACCAAGATGAAACACCAAATTGATAAAACATATCACTAAAAACATATTGGATTAATTCAAATATAACGAATAACTTAAATAATCATATTTTTGAAACCGAGAGATTCATAATAAATAGCAGTTTACAACAAAATGTCTGAAAAAATGATGAATTACTGCCTCTTTGTTTCAAGCAACGAACAATTATTGTTGAAGTTAGATGCTAATAAAACACCGCTGATATAGTTCACATCTTCCTGGAATTGAACATGTTGTCAAATGCCGCGTCGAATATCGAATAAAACGGTTGTCATAAAGTCAGTGAACTGAAAGGAACTATACAGCAAACTTTTTAAACACCCACCCGACCAGCCACGTATTTACTGTGAACTAAAAATATACGAAAAATACATCAGATCAACAATACGACGACCACAACAAAAATTGAGTTTTCAACTTTAGATGACATTTCATAACATTAGCAATCGTTTTAGTGCATGTAATTACGACGACCGTATATATGGTTGTCATGGTCTTCAGAATGATGATAAAACGCAAAGGTATGGTCTTAATGATGGTGGGATGTATATATATATATATATATATATATATATATATATATATATATATATATATATATATATATATATATATATATATATATATATATATATATATATATATATATATATATATATATATATATATATACTGGTAACACAAAGTATAGCAGAAATAAAATCAATGAAGTTTCAATTAAATGTTCAACTGGCGGGGATAACTTACCAAGTGATAATTGATCTGTTATCGAGCGGTATGAAAAATGATTAAATTACTAAAACAATTTTAAAAAAATAGAGGTTGTTCATAGAAGGGTGAAAATTTAGGGTTGTATGTATAATATACAGGCGGTCCTCGTACTTACGGCATGTTAGGTTCTCGAAATACGCGACGTAAATCGAAACGACGTAAGTCGAGACCAAATTTTTCATATGTTATATTTTCATATGTAAAACTCAAGGGTTAGGATCCACACAGACTCAAAATTTTGAAAAACTGCATTTAAAACTGCATTTATATATAGTTTATTATCAAAAGTAAGTTCTTGAAAAAATTATATATGTACTTATGAAATTGCTAGTTATTTTTGGTATACCTATGTGTGTTATTAATAGCATTAATGATAAAATTTTAATATGTAATCAAAATATGTAATGAGAATTAATAACTTGAACTTTTGGGTTAAAGAACCTATCAATTCTGGATTGATTCGCTTCTTTCTTCTTACTATCAAATAGGTCTTGGTAATACTGATAGGCTGCACAAATTTTGTTATTGACATTAAAACTTCTCTCAAAATTAGGACCTTTTCTTCAAGAATTTTCATGGCATTCTCCAAATTTGCAAATGTTACGGAAAGTTTCTTTAGTTTAAGTTATTTTTCAGAGTTACTAATAGAGCAAGCTATTTCTTGTGACTCGATTGCTACTTCTTGTACTTTTGCCTCCAATTCGATAAGATCTTCATCAGTCAGTTCTTCTGACCTCGCATAAAGTGAATTCTTCTATGCCGGAAATCGAAACAATTGGCGTATGCTTGAGGAAAAGTATCAAAACATTGTTCGACGTAAGTTGAAACGACGTAAATCGAAACGACGTAAGTCGAGGACTGCCTGTATATCAAATACTAAAAATTAATATGTGAGAATACAAAAAAACTAATTTGATTTTTTTTAAATAAGTTGGAGGTTCTGATATCTATAGTAATGCATAAAATTCAATTATTCATTAGTTTTGACAAAGTTGTGATAAACAACGAAACATCATCGAAAATAAAGTTTTTAATATTGAAATAAGCCTGTTATTGCTAAACACAATGAACAGTTGAAAAATATATATATATATATATATATATATATATATATATATATATATATATATATATAGTAAATACTGAGACTCTTAATCAAAATATCGAAATATTTCAAATAAAATTCTCAGGGAGCTGTCTACACAATTGTTGTCAACGAGAACGAACCCATCACTTTCAAGAGTGAATCTTAAGAGCGTTTCGAAAAGTTCATCGATCTTGTTGAATGATAATAGGATACAATTGTTTCATCATTATTATGAATCTTCAGTCCATATTTAATCAATCAATCAAGAATCGATGACTTTCAAAACGAACATAGGTCCTACCCAGGTAGCAGACTGACGGTAATATGACGTCATATATTGGTTTCAACATGTCGGAAAAGACGTCGACAGAGATGTCTCACTGACCATGCAATGACGTCGAAATGTCACAGCCTCAAGACGTCATTTTAAGCCGTTCGAAAGACGTCATTAAACTACGTTAAAAAGACGTCACTAAGTAGAGAAAAATAGACGTCGTAAAGACGTTCTTCAGAGCCTATATTGTAGGGGTTCCATAATTCAAATAAAACAATTTTTATCATTAAACATTTATTTGAAAAATTATATTTTAAAGATTAGTTTTATTTCATTTGAAACAAATTATTAATTAAAAATTTAGCTTTCAAACCAAATATGTTATGACTCACCTAGTATAGGTAACAAACAAAATTTTTCATTGATGTCATTTGAATAACTTTCAAAAATACAAACTTTTTCTTCAGTTCCAATATTAAGATCAGGTAGGATACTCAGAGATGTGCTTTTGTTCTCTAATTTATATCAGTAATAGAATCACTCCGACTTAAAAAACTGAAATTTTTTTAAATGTAACTTAACACTGTCTTAATATACAAATAACATTTAGGTACATTATGATGTGAGAAGTTTTACCTGTTGTTGTATATTCATTATTCACTCGTGATGACACTGGATTATCGCCTGTTGAAGTACTGGCTGTTCTTATTGCATGTTCTATATTATTTATTCTCGAAGAACGTGAAACTATGCCTCTGAAAATTATAGCACACCTTAAAAAAATATTGTTAATAATTTGCATCTCCGAAATAAAAACTTAAGGCAACATGTATCTAGTTTATGATAATTGTTTCGAATATCCACGACATCGATAACTATAAAGTTGGGTTAGGTTAGGTTTAGTTTGGTTTACTTTGAATTCTTGAAATGACGCGAATATTCTGAGTATTTCTTCTAATTTTGCATTACATGTATCTAATTAACTTACCTTTTTTCTTTTAAAGGAGAATTTATTCAAGATTTGAATTTGACTCTTATGCATAAAGATGTAGCACTATTCGAAGTGGTATTTCGTTGACATCTGGTTTCCATTACTATGCACATTACATCTGTTTTTTTCGCAGAGTTTATTGCATTCAGTTACTAGGTCAATTTCTTGGAAGATCGATGCCACATTTCGAGCCCCAGACCATTTCGATGCACACCCGAATTCTCAACAGATATTTCAAAACATATTATAACACAAACAGAACTCGTCCATCTTAATACGTTGAATGCAAAACAACGCAGACGCAGAACATAAATATGAGTCCACAGAACAATTGACAACTCATAACCTTAACCACAGCCTAACTCTACTTACGTAAGTAGAGTTAGGCTGTGCCTTAACTATAATACAATTTTCGTGTTAACAATTGACGCATGGATGAATATTATTGTTCAAATGTGTTATCTAAGTGAAAAGAATATTTGTCGTTTCTTAAAAAATTAACGGTCATAAATTGACGAAGATAGTACGTTGCGCTGACGTCATCTGCTGTCATCCTATGAACGTCAGTCATCTGACGTTAAAAAGACGTCATTCAGTGGTCAAATAACGTCACTGACCAAAATTGACCGAAAACTGACCCTAATAAGACGTCATTTTAAGTCAGCTTGCTACCTGGGTATACCAAATTGAGTGGTGAATCACCAACCAATTGTGAATCTTGAAACTACCTACACTTTTGCCCGCTAGGGCGTGATCTGGAGCGTTTAGGCATGGGATCATTCGTACACATTGCGGACAATTTTCTGTAGTGCTCGAATGAAATATCTACAAAGCCTTCTACTCTCACTCTTGTTGTCATGAGTAGGAATCTTGAACGGCAGGGAGAGTTTATACGTCCTTTCTCCGATAGAGTATATATATAACTATATATATATATATATATATATAGTTATAGTTATAGTTGAATGTTTCACGACTGTTCACACATACTTGACTACTGATCACATTTCTTAAAAAAGTCATGTACGAAGATCTCTATTACTTTTTTCCTCATGTACAGTCAATATTTTTGTGATAATGAAATGTAGAACTCGTATTTAAGTTACAAAAACGTTTGTTTTGGGAGTATTATCGTTTGTTTGGGAGTATCATTACATATAAATTGTATAGAAGTTTATTTTCCTTGAGCTCAAGCCTTTAGGGCATTTTTTATTTCCTAAAAAGCTTAATAAGTAATAAAACCTATCGGTTATAAATGAATCATTTCATTCTACATTGGCCTGTTGCTATGCAAAAGGCAATAAGAAATAATTTTCAGAACGCACAGTGATACGACACGGGTTCGTGTATAGAAACGGATATGCAAATATGTTGGATTGAAAATTACTAATATCAGTTGTATAAATTTATATTTTCCAAATAAATACTCAAAGGACGGATAATTATTGTAGAAAACACAGTTTACATAGAAATATAGTTTTTCACAGAATATATTTTTTGTTGGATATGTGCAGCAAAGTTTGATACAAAATGGCCCCAATATTTAATAAAAACAGTCTTATAATGTAAAATATAAAAAATGGAATTCATCATAAATACATTATTCATATGAAAATTGGCAAAATTCTCAAAAACATACAATCAAAAAAGCTATTCATTTTAAGCACGTAATTCATAAGTAAAAACATCATATTTATGTTTATAAACAAGTGTTTATAGTTTAAAAATTATATTATTTGAAAAATTAATCGAAAGCATAAAATATATAATTAGAATTAAACGTAATTCTCATATAATTAACAAAAATAACTTCCTGCATTCATACGTCAGCTTAAACAACTAGAAAATATACTACACTATTTCCTCATTTTTTTAGTAATGCAAGAAAATAATTGTGCTTATGATGTGAAGTAGTCTCCTATTTTCAATTACATTTAAAATCATTGGAATTGAACATGTTTGCAAATTATTCAACCCAAATCCATATCATCTTGACAACTATTTTGAAATATTATGAAATACTCTCGAGGAAATTCCACAACCCCTGTTGATATTTGATTTATCATGATATGAATAATACAATGACGGTAGTTTAATTCACACAATTATGTCATATCTTTCTTATTCACTTCGTATCTAATTCAAATTAAAAATCCACTAAACATATCTGCCTAGTTATTCATGAAAACAATTCTATGAAACGAACACATCAGGTAAACATAAACATTTAACGCTTGAAATGTGTGCTGCTGCCTTCTATAAAAATATAAAAATCAACAATATATCAAAACTAGTAAACAATAAAAATTCCCGGATTCATTGAATGTGCAGGCACTTTTTCTAAAATTCAAGGCACTACTTTCTTGATTATCTACTAAAAAAAATTAGCTACCATTATACATCTGTTTGTGGAACGTTGTGACTGAAGGTAGATTTCACCTTCGAAGACGGTTCAGCAGCTAAATCACTAATAACACTATTAACATCTCCCAAAGTCATATCAGTCGATAATGGTGAAGCACTGTTCTTTCTAAGAGAAGCACTTGGCGTGTGTAACTTTTCTCTATAATCGTATTCTGAACCCCTGACGTTTTCAATTCCGCCATCTTGTCCATTCTCGTAAACCATGTACATATTGCTATAGTTACGATCTACTTGCCTGAAAAAAAAAGAATAAGTCACAACTATTTGTATCAAAAAAATTTTGCAGGGTACTTCAAGATCAGAAATATTTTTTGAGTATTTATGTTGATTACCCTACTAATATCAGAAAATATCTCAAAAATATATTACCTCAATTGAGATTCAAAACCGTTAAAGAAAGAAAAAATCTGAAAAATGGACATACCTTTTTGCATTTTGCCATAGTAAGCAGCAAATAACTAAAAACACAACCAAGAGTAAACATACACCAGAAACTCCCCAAAATGCAATCTGAAGAGGAGCAGTAGGTTCCCACCAAAACTGAAATCAACATCAAATAATATTGAAATCCATCGGTATTTATTTAGTGAAAGCTCATATTCACAACATTATAAAAAGTATTGAAAATTACTTTTCAGATATTAATCAAAATATATGTTGTAACCTCATTTTGTGAAATACCAAGACAATTAGTTGGTATTAACAAGGTATAAGAAATCAATATTCTTATAGCAAAATACTTAGATAATAACAGATAAGGGCGGTTCTATGTGAAAATCAATAAGTATGTAATACAGTCGGACCAATGTGAGAGTAAATTAATCATTTGAAAGTGGTGAAGGATATAAATTTATTTCACCTTGAATAGCTTTAATAAAACCTTAAACTTTTACCACTTCAAACAAATGAATTTAAATCCTTCACTACATTTAAAGTTTACACTACGCTGCAAATCGCCATCAATTATTTATTTCTATTGTTGGTTTTCACAAATAACTTATAATAATATAAGTACATTGATTTATTAATATTGCTGAATTCCTGTTTGATGAATCGTGTCTACATAATATATTTCTTATATTGAATAGTATTAGCATTCACTTGGTGCCAATCCACCATGATAAAATAAAAGATAAATTTAAACTGAACGCTTGAACTTTTGTTTTACACTTTCACTTAAAAAAGTGCAAATCAAAATGTTGAGTGTTTGAAGTTACATATATTTTAATATATTTCTTAAATATGTGAAAAGTTAATTTTATTACTTCTTAAAAGCTGAATAATAATTACTTTCTCAAAATAGTAATAAATATTTACCTCTGTAGTAGGTGGATAAGTGGGCAGCAACTGGCCTACAACTGTAGGAATATATTGTGTCCAAAATGCCGATTCAGTTTGCCGATAATTCCATCTTACTGTTGAATTGAAGGTTGTGTTTAAATTGAGATATTTTAGCATGCCAAATTCAGCAACTTCAAAGTGCAGTCCTAGAATTTGAGTGTACGTAGGATTTCCATATTTGGCAAAATCTGAAAAAGCTTTCATGAAGAAATGGCTCATGTTTCTATCATTATTTGTCCACTGATTTCTAATGAAATTCTTTGATGGAAAGAATTCAACATCCATAAAAGGTGCTCCACATAAGAGATAATGTTCAATGTTATGTGGATACTTTCTCCATTCAGGCAAATTGAAGGATTCAATAGTTGTATTAAGCACATACATGTAAACAGGAACATCTCTTTCAACCAGTAATTTAATCATTTTGTCATTAGGTGCAACATAAAGAAAGTCTGTGAGTAACTGTATGTACTTTTCTCGAATGAATGTTGTATTATGAGGAGCAGGCCAGTAGGTATACATGTATTTTATTGCATCATAAGTACCATTGGGATTTAATGTATAGTTGTACTTCAGTACAAGTTCTCGAACTTTTTGATCAAAGAATTCTTGATCCACCATGAAATAAGGTTCTAAGCTCTTATTGGAAGCTGAAAATGTGAACTAAGAAATAAAGAACATATCAAAAGTAAATCAATTTGAACTCACTTATAAAGTTAGCAGCTTCTTGTAAAGTAACTCCGGTCATATAACTAATGCCTCTATTAAACTGTCCCTTTTTGAGTAACAGTTCTGGGCTATTATACAAAAAATGCCAATCTTTCTCATTCCAGCCTTCATAAAATGGTGCTGTGAAATTCATTTCAATCACTGGGGCCCATGGAAACAATCCTACCTCTGGTGGAAATTCAGCATTTCCAATTTCTTGAAAACTTCTAGCATTTGTTAAACAATTCACTAACTGCCATGAGGATTCAAACCCGCAACCTATGACTTTACCGAATACTCTGCTGGTATTCTGTACTCGATATTTATCAAACACCATCGACCAATCAGCTAAAGGGGAACCACTCTGAAAAATGCAATAAACCAAGATGCTTTTTTCAAAGTAAAACAATCAAATAAATGCAAGATTTCTATACCTGTGCTATAACTCGAGAGATCATAAAGCGTGTTTCTTCGTATACCATAAGGAGTCCTGCGGATGCAGCTCCTGCTCCAGGCCCAAACAGAGTTATTCTTTCTCGATCTCCATTAAAACTCTCAATATTGTCATATGTCCATCGCAAGGCCATTGCCTGATCTAATATTCCATAATTTCCAGGAGAATTGATATCTCCAGTACTCAAAAAACCTTGAAAAATTATCAATAATAACCATTAAAAATTTATAGAAAATGTTCATCTACCTAATGCACCTAGTCGATAATTTATTGTGACAACCACCACTTTATAAAATGTTGCTAAAATATGACCAGGAAATTCATTTGAGGCTCCATGTATGAAATCTCCTCCATGTATGTAAAGCATAACTGGATATTTTTGACCTACTCCTTCTTGGAGCTAAAATCGATTCAACTAATGAAATATTTGTTAACACAGGTTTGAACTCTAGTTTTTCTTAACACATGCTTTAGACTATCACAATTATTTGAAGATATTAAGTAACTCCAGCAATTATACTTTTCTTCGATAATTGAACACAGGCTGAATTTTTTCATTCTCATTTCAATATTTAAAAGTAATTCATTTTAATTTATATTTATATATATATATATATATATATATATATATATATATATATATATATATATATATATATATATATATATATATATATATATATATATATATATATATATATATATATATGTATATCAAACATTAAGGCACTCACAGGAGGAGCAAAAATATTAAGATAAAGACAGTCTTCGTCAATATCTCGAATTCCAGTAGTATATCTTGTTGGTTGAGGACAACCTGGTCCAAAATCAACAGCCTGCAATAACTCCCATCCTTTATGCCATCTTGGGGGCTAAAACAATTGAAAATTAGTTTATGTCTAGAAAAGCTAAATAGTAAGTCATAATTCAGACAGCTGGACTAGTAAGAAAAAATATTAGTTATACCAAAGATTGTAACAAACCACACCTTAAATCTGGCTTTTTTAATTGGAGGTTCTGCATATGGAATTCCCAAAAAAACAGAAGTTTCGCCCCATTTTCTCTCAATAAATTCAGAGCCTGGTCTGTAATTCGATTCTGGATCAGGATTATCAAAAAGGTCCACTATAAAACCTTGTACTTCCCCATGAGTTGTTTTAACTAGTATATCTCTCCGATTTGTAGTTTGTGGTCTTCTTTTACCTTGTAGATCTTCTCTCCAACCTCCTAGAACACCTGGTAATATTTGGTCTTGATTTCCAAACTAAAATATACAAAATTCAATATCACATCACTTTCTTCATTTTAATAATACCCATACTTTGTCATAACTTAATCTTTCATCCTCTCCAACTCTTGGATCACCTGGTCTCTGCCCATAGTTAGTACTGGATTGTCCATATCTTCTATTTTTATACCAAAAAGTCCTTTGATTATTTTGATAGGGCTTAAATTGGTATACACTCTGATAATTATCTTGAGCTATTACAAACACAATAAATTCATTTACTATTATGATACATAATACTATCGTATGTTGGTTCATTCTGAAAACCACATTTGTGAAGTTTTGATACCATTTAAAGTTTAGGTTTTGTTGACAAGTACAACTGATTGTTTCTTTTTATCTCCCATCCTTGTTTGATTTTAATTACATTGTTGAGAAATATTAGACACTTATTCATACCTTACGACCAACACCCATTAGATAGAATTCTAGCTACATGATGTGATCAAACAAATTTTTACTACATCTATTCTTCCATAGGGTGCGCTCTACGCATATTTCATGAGTATGGAGCGCTAAAGAACGAATAGCGCTCCGTATTTACGAGTTTCATTTTCTTGATAGATCAAAATTGCGGGTGAAAGCATAATTCACAATCACATCGTGATGCCATAATTAAAATAATTTAGAGTATTTTTAACACTCGTACAACATACGTGTTTTTGGCAACAAAATGTAAGTCCTTGATATGAGATATTTTTATAATAGAATCACGCACCCGAATAATGATTTGAAAGCATTCAAATTATAATCTAACAAGTTATTATGCTATGGGTTTGATCGTTCTGAAGGGCTCAATGTACTTTGAATGTCTATTAAAACGTCTCGTGAGTAGAAATAGAGAAAGTTAATTTTGATTTTGACGTCAATGTGAAATTTCGAATAGTATTATTTGCCCTGATTGAATTTATATATAGGAAATTCTTTGCAAGAAATTCGATCTTTATTTTAACAGCCTATTGTCAAAAATTACAGTTTGAAACCTCAGATAAACCTTCATGGAAATTGAAGAATTAAATAAACAAGCGTGAAGTTGTTTATTGTCTGTTGACTTAACCTTTTTAGGTAATATTCCATTATAATTCCTTTTCATAAAAACCATTCTCAATGAGTTATTTAATTCATTATTTTCAAACGTTTGGTATATAATTCGTTTTGTTAAATAAAAGCGTAATAAAAGATTACTCAAGTCTTATGAAAAGGGAGAATGAATATGAATGAATTTTACAGTTCTCTGTAAAAATTCTCTCACATTACTTAGCTAACTTATTAATTGCATCTAGTGTAATCTACTACTTTCAATAAATTAAAATTAACACACTTGTCTTAAGTTTCACTGAATAAACCTCCGTGTCATCTACTACTTTCTATGAAAACTATCACAATTAAGCGTTATTTCTGAATTATAGTAGTACGGTGCATGTATTTTGAATTTTCAAAATTGTGGAGGTATATTTTTTATGTGATTTTATATTTTGGTAGAGGTCTCTTCATCATTAAAATAATGGAAAAATATTTCGTTTGATATATAGGTGAACCTGATGCTTCAAAAGCTATTCATTCTTACATATTAGACTCCAAATTAGTAAGCTATACTCTATACTCATAGATGTTCAGTGCTGATGATTCTGGATTTCCCATTATCCTAAAAGAATTTATACTACACTGAAACCATAACCTATAAGAGTTTAAAGCTATCATATACTTTTTTAAAGTGCACATTTGAGGCTATTCTTTCATCTTCAGTAGGCCGAAGGTAAGTATGCCACTTTTATATGGCCCAGAGTGTACAAGGGACATCGTAAGATTTATGAAAAAATTGACCCAATCCCTTTAATTCTATTAAATGTATGATCCAATAAAAGCAACCTTCTAACAATTAGTTTTATTAGGTCCTTTCTTTTCATTTAAAATTTAGAAAATCATTAACTGTCTCTCAAATTTGAATTTCTGTTTTCAGTACTAACCATTCTCAAATTATTCAAACGATATTGTGATTTATTTATGTTTACCACTTCAAATGTCAAAAATGAACGTCCAACACTTGCGTCAGTAAACAATAGGTATCGAGAAATAAGTTCTAAACCCTATTTCAATATTTGGGTACCATGTGCATAAGCTTTGATAATACATGGCAACTTCAATAAACTCTATAATATCTCAATTCAACCCTCGTCCAAGTTACTAATATTATAAACATTGAAGATTTCAAACTAGCCAGATACCCTTGACTAGGGATGTTCGATAATCATCGATGTTGTAAGCAAAAACATCGATGTTTTAACATCGATGTTCGCTATTCGATAAATATCGAACATCGATGTTAACGGAATCGATATCGATTTTAACTCACGGCCTCACGCACGACCAATAGGGATGCTCGATGATCGTGGAAAATCGATGTTCATCGATGTTGAAAGCAAGAACATCGATGTTTTTACATCGATGTTCGGTATTCGATAAATATCGAATATCGATGTTGGGCTTTCGATTATGACATCGATGTCAACATCGATGTTTTTCTAACATCGATCATCCCTACCCTTGACTCGTGCATTTGAAGCTCCTTACTGTGTACATCATAAAATGAAAGTTTGACGTGTCGATTATGTCTGACAATGTCATGTCAACATGTAGCAACAACCTAACAGTTGAAAAAATTAATTTAACATCACGAATAATTTGATCATAAAATAGATATATAATACATATATTCTTGGAATACATAACAAAATAAAGTTAAGACTTTCATCATCAATTTATCAATTCTTGAATAAAAAATGACGTTCGAATCACAGATTAAGGCAGCGCAGTGTCTTCTCTGGCAGTTTGGCAGCATGTTGAAATGATTCAAATCGCGCTGGTTGTTCCTGCCTAGAAGGACTGGAACTTCTCGAATCTTTCCGTATAAATTTAATGCAGCCTTCCCCAGTTCCCATCAACGTTTCGACGCTTATATCTTTAGCTTTAAGAGTTTTCAGTACTTCTCTCTCTAAATTGAACAAATGACTGTCTTCGTATTGCGGAAAATGTTGTCGAGTGAAATCAGCTAACCTAATCACATACTCTACATTGTGTCCGTTTTGGCCTTTGCACTCTACTATCTGACTCGCTATATCAGTCAGTTCTGCCTCTCCAAGCCACTGGGGATTTGACTGGGTAGCTATATACAACAAGACTTGAATATATTGTCCGTGATCAGAATGAAATTTGGCGAATTTGGTAACGTATCCTCCCAATTGGCATTCCCGTTCATTGAGGTAAGGAATGGCGGTTTCTTCACTGATTGCAAAAGCTATGCCATGAACGCATCCCTAGAAATAAAAGAAGATTCTATGTAATTCAAAATTCAACTAAGAATAATATTGTAAAAGCTATGCCATGAACGTATCCCTAGAAATGAAAGAAGATTCTATGTGATTGAAAATGAAACTAAGAAGAATATTGCAAAAGCTATGCCATGAACGCATCTCTAGAAATGAAAGAAGATTCTATGTGATTGAAAATGAAACTAAGAAGAATATTGCAAAAGCTATGCCATGAACGCATCCCTAGAAAAGATAGAAGATTCTATGTAATTAAAAATTAATCTACGAAAAATATTGCAAAATCTGTGCCAGGAACGCACCCCTAGAAATGGAAGAAGATTCTATGTAATTAAAGTTTGAACTAAGAAGATTATTGCAGATGCTCTGCCATGAACACACCCCTAGAACTGAAAGAAGATTCTATGTTATCAAAGATTAAACTAACAAGAATATTCAAGTATTTCATTTGATGACTGAGTGTTCACCTGAGACAAAATTGCTGGAAAAAGTTCCACAGTATCATTAACATATTTAGGACTGTTGCGACAGGTTTCTGAGACTCAATAGTCATAAGGATGTGGAATTAAAAATAATATTCAAATCTTTCCAAGTAAGCAAACTCTTTCAACAAAGGAGATAAGGAATATGTAGTCAACTTGTGATCTGTGCTTTCCCAGAAATCTTATGAACTTGTCGAGTTTCAATGTAATTCTCGATACTGTTTGGTGTCTGGTGAACACTTATCATTAAACGTCAAACTTAGCACGTGCGCATAAATGACTTATATGATGAAGTCGTTTGATGATTCACTGAACTGGTGGGTGAAACAGGGTTTAATATAGATTGAAAAAAAAAACACTTGGCTCAGTTTTACAGAATTATACTAAATGCAGCACAATTGTTTCCAGGGGTTTTTAATATTTTCAAAAGTTGAAACTGAAATTAATTATTCAATGTATTATATGATGATTAATATACGTACTTATAAGACATACGACGTATTAATAAACGTAATATATGATTAAAGAAACACCCAACTATCCTCTAAATGAAGAAAATGCTATTATGATGCTAAAATGATAAATAATTCAATATAAAAAAAAACAATTCGATTGATTTGAAATTGTAGTAGCATTGGGTGAATAAAAAGTAATTTCAAAAAGTAAAGTATTTCAATTATATACATACAGACCTTTTCAATAATGACGTTAATGATACAAATGATAAAAGTACGGAAGTTTGGCACAACTTGGATTCGATAAATAAATAAAGGACAGATAGATAAATGGTTATTGACCTACTAAAATTAGGTTCAATATTTCTGCAATAAATGGAACATGAGGTATACGACAAAATTCGATCCCAAAATGTCAATACATAAAAGCTAATTAAATCATTCAATTATTAGATTATAAGATATGAATTGTAGACATTCTGCAATGGAATTTAAAAAACTCTCTTTTTTAAATTCCATTTAGAACACGTATGAGTAGATGGAACTGATACAACTAGAGTTAGAACTAGAAGGAGAACTAGAAGAATCAAAAATTGTTGCGTTGAAAAGTTATGAACGTATCACAGTTCACATCGGGTGACTGGTGATATGAAAGAGAGTATTCTCGTGAAAATCATATTACCCGCCGAACATTATATCAAATGAAATGAGTACAGTTATAAGGCCGAACATTAGAAAGCAATCGGCACGTTGCGGTAATACAGCTTTTCACATTCCTCTTTGTAAAGAGGAAATTAACACCAAACGATAAGGTGCTTTGTTCCTAGTAATATTGAATTTCATACATTTTCTTTTCTCGTAATTCCCTTTGCAAAACGTTAGTACGATTACATAAACATTGCTATTTGCTATCGGTATATTTGCACAGATAAATGAATTCAAAGGTTAATCTAATTCGCGATTAAGAAAAATTCTGATTAACTGAATAGGAACGAAAATCATGGCAATTAATTATTTGGCCATACATTCAGATAGTCCAGAGAGAGTTTCCAGAACTGTGGAAACAGGGAGCAATTAAGTCAATTGAAAAATATGAACAGTCATTTCAAAAAACGGCCATCCATGAATTACCTCACACGAATTTCATGATTTTTCACCCCTCCACCGTCCTTGTAAGACTCCTCCCAACTGTCATGTCACATATTTTGCAATTTTACATCTAAAAATTATTGAATTGGAGCAGTCGTTCCGGAATTCGGTTAATGTCCATTTGAATTATTTTTTCATAAAATTTACATGAAGTCAAACATTTTAAGAAATTAACAAATCAAAAAACGATTACTTATACTGATTAAAGAAAACTTAATCATCTTGAGTCCATGGATTTTGAACTTGATTTGAACTCTTTTTAATTGTTTATAACTGGCATATCAGCCAACTCGTTCTCGTTTTGGGTTGAAACAACACCCGTTGTGTCAACATCTATTTTAGCCAACCAGAGAGCATCATTGTGATCATCCTAACAAAAAATTTCCCTGCCAGGTCCTGCAGCAATTCTTTGAGGACGTATCTTCGCGATGGGCAAAACTGCTTGTTCACCCTTATATGATTGCTTGTATTGATTAGTACCCTTCTATGATGTAAATTACGCCACTAACTATACACTGAGGCAATAGCTACCACATGGCGCTTGTATCAAATGTGACGACGGAAATTCAAAGCTAGCTGAAGTAACAGTAACGAATAAATATACCTTCAAATAGAGTTGCAAATAATTTTGAGGTTTTGGTTAAAAATGCAAAGTACGTGTTTTAACACGTATATTTCTAAATGTGACATCACGAAATTTAGGACCACTCCCACCTCTTATCACATAATGTCACACTTCGTTGACCCTCTCCCTGAACCTTAACGTGTAAAGTAATTTAATGATGACCCCTTACGTCAATTGAGCTCTTGAACAAGACTTGGTGCAACATTATAAATTACACTGAAATATTAAAATTCGAAGCTCTTGGTTGAATTCCACCAAAGTTGTTTCATTTATTCGACAGATGTCTTGGGATAGTAACTCTTGCAATTCATAATACACTATCTCATGCACTATCCAGAGCTGATACAACATATTGTATGAACTCTTCATAATGTAATTAATTAATTGATAATGTGCCGTGTAGGATGTATTGAACGCTACTGGCCAGTTCTTAAATAGTACCTCTTTTCATAATATTCATTAAAAAATCTTCTCTTTTTTCAGCGTTTCCCTTGTGTTTTAGGAGAGATAAACTTGACGTGTACTTGCTTTTGGAACAATTCCTTCAGGCGCAAAACTTCAGAAGCAAACACGTTTTCCAAAATTTCCTGTCAACTAATCTGTCTTGTCATATCGATCATGATCATCATTACCTTTGTCTTATTCTATCCTCTAGATTAGAGAAATATATTAGCAAGGTAGATTTCCTTGCTATCCCAGATACAAATATTAACCCGACTAATCTATTCCCCTCTATATGGATGCCACCTTTTGCATGCGCAGAGAAAAGGTGCTGGGCTACATAAATAGCAGAGGTCATGCTGGGTCCATTGAAATCCATATGTAAATGTGCTGAAAGAGCTGAAAGACCAGTGGCCCTTGAGAAACTGGGTGAAAAATAATTAATGACACGTTCACACTCAAGCCATGGTTTTATATCAACAATAAACCGTCTTTATTAAGGTGCTACATCCCCCAATCAGCCACCTCAACAGCTGCCTTCGTTTGACGCCACATTAAACGCTGATCATATTTAGGCCAATATATTTCACTTCGGGTTGGTTGGGATGACGTCTCCATTGATAGTTACTGATGGCAATGGCTAGACTTACGTAGAAAACGTTACATAAACTGATTTTATTTGATTAACCTTGAATTTTCACTTCTTATATCAATCACTCAGTCATTAGTTGACTCAGCGTGGCGTGTTCAAAATCTGGAGTTGTACGTTGAGTAATTGTGATGGGTTCATAGTATGCCATCACCAATAATGAATTGTTATACCATTGGTGCAGTCAAATAGACGAGTGCAGTCCTTATCTGCACTTTCTATTATTAATTGATACTTTATCCTATCTTTGTTAGGTTAAAGTTTTTGTTGCTTGATAAACACATTTAACAGATCTGAAAATATTGATATAAATATTTCAGTTCAGTTCGAATTTGTCAATTGTTTTCATCGCCATTCATAAACGAAATCAATCTCACTGTTATGATTAACACTTATGAGCGATATGAAATCTTGGCGAACACTGACAATGATTAATCCGAAATTGTGAATGTTTGCACGTAAACAAATATACTGCCTCAAAAACAGTGAAGATTTTTAATCTCAATAAATCAAAATTAACACAATTGGCTTAAGTTTCACTAAATATATTAAAAATTCTATTAATATATTTTTTCTGTTATATTTTCAGTAATATTGTGTACTCTTGATAATGGGTTAACGACCCGAAACATATGTAGAGTTTTTATATATTTAGTGAAACTTGAGCAAAGTGTGTTAATTTTAATTTATTGTTTGATATAATGGTTTAACATAATGTTTCACCAAGAGAACCCCGTGTCATTTATTTTTAATCTATTTCAAAACTATTAATTCGTCAGTGAATTGATAATTATTGTATGAGACATTCAAGTTTACTTTCTGAAGTAAATATTAAACATCAGTTTTTGTTTCGAATTTGGAAGATGCTAACTGCGGTGGATTTAAAAATAATAATAGATAGGGCAGAGGCACGGCCGACTTCATGTAGGCCATGAAATGAGCATATGGCACGGTGGTGCTGGTGGTATATAGAATTTTACAACCCCGCCGTTAGTTTAGCTTATATACTAATGCAAATAGGGCGCTTCTCAAAACTTTCGCAGTTTAAAGTTAAATAATTTGAGCATTTAGTAGAAATTCTATATTTTTCAATTGTGTATAGTGTAATACATGTGTTTGTTGAAATCTCAACATCAAAATATAAAAAAGATAGTGTTTAGTGTGCTTACTGATTTCAGTAAAACGAAATCAATTTTGTGTTGTTTAAGACTTTCGTAGTTTGAAGTTGAATATTTGACGGTTTCAGTATTAATCAATTCATCAATTTTGTATAGTGTAATAATAGTGATGATAGGTTGTGGATAACATAGCATCAAATTATAAAAACGAATTGTTTTCTATACCGATTTAATAGAATCGAAATCAAATTTGTGTTGTGTCTTGAGTAAGTATTACTTACAAATAATTTCTTTGAGAAATATAGTGTAAAGGATAGGTGTTCCGTAGTTGATTCAGTAAGTTTCTAATAAGTATATTATTTTAAAATGACGAAAACTTAAACTTTAATTCATAAATCAAATTATAACAGCACCTTGAAGGCGGGTGGGCAAATAGTATCAACCTTTAGTTTCCCTGAAAATTAATTTTTAACGAGTAAATGGATGAAATCTATACCACAAGATAATTGGGCTCTAACAAAATATTCAGTTGTTTGTGCCTAACATTTTCCTGAAACTGATATCATCAGGGAAGAGAAATTTGTTTCACCTGGTGGGATTGTAAGCATACTTAAAAGAACAAGTCCTCATACTTAAAAGACAATTAGTCCCTCACGCCGTTCCTTCTATTCTCCCAAATTTACCAGATTATTTATCAAAAAATGTGCCCTTGCCTAGGAAAAGTCCTGAGGAAAGGCGGAGAAATTATTTAGCTCGCAATGATTATTTGAATAACATTTTTGAAAAGTCAGATTCAATTGTCAATTTTCAAGATTCAATTCTTCATTACTTCAGTAAAATAAATATTTCTGTTTGTTGGAATTTTAAAATGGGTTCAGTTAATATCAAAATTAATTTTTACCTTCTTAATTAAAGTGAAGAAATTATTACCATAAGTAAACAAATTACACTGAATGAAGACATGTTAGTAACAGTATTTTTGAATGGAAAAGAGATGTACGCTGATTTACGTTAATATTTTACCTATTGAGTTCAAATTGGATAGGTGGTCTCAAATAGAAAATTTATTGATAGGATACAAACACAGAGTGGATAAATCTTGCACATATTTAATCGAGAAAAGTTTATGTTATATAAATAAGACATCGATTCAAATTAGTTGTGGTATGCTCGAAGATTTTTCAGAAAATAAGGATACTTGTTTAAATAACCTACGAATTTTAATTTATCAAATGAAATTATTACTTCCAAAGAAGAAACGATACTGGTCTGATACAATAATTATGTCTTTCATGTTACACACTCTTTCTCCCTGTGTTTATGATTTAATGCGGAATTACTTCAATTTTCCGACAAAACGATATCTTCAATATTCGTCTGCAGATCTTTTATGTAACTTTTTATGTGAATGACTAATAAAAGTATTTTCTATGCAGTGGGGCTTTATCGAAAACATCGTTGTTTTCTTGCTTATTTTTCTGTTACAGGATTATGTGGTCAGGAATATTATTTAGTATGTTATAAATACCAATAATATTTTTTATCCGTTCGGAATGTACAAAAAGAGTTGAAATAATACTTGACACTTTGGGAACAACCAACTAGGAGAGTAGACCACCGACTCGATTTTGGCAACACCGCCGAACTGGGCTCTTCATGTCGGCCGCGGCATAGGCACCACTTATGGCTACTTTAAGGTTTTTTCAATCTTTCTTCTAATATAAAAAATAAAGGATTTGGAGGGGACATTTGTGCTGAATGTCATTTATGTTTCAAGACCTGCCCTTTCAGAAAATCTAGTGTTAATACAGATTTAATGTCAAATAAAGTTATTACAGAATTTTTGTGTCACGAACTTCGAAATTTCCCACTTGTGGCGACTTCATTCTACTTTTAGCCATGCAGTTTCCTCAGGTTCGGCCAATCAAATATTTACTGCGTAATGTATTCTTGATACTTATTATTAATATTTATCGAAATGAACAATTACTCACTATACTCATTATTTCATCAATTAGAGTGGGGTGGACAAAGGTGGGGCAATGGCCATAAATGGTGCCTCTGCCCTATATGAAATTTCTCAATGAAGTTGATCGAATGTTCGCTGATCTCTTGGTGAAACATTGTTCAATATATCGAATAAAAAACATTTGGCTTAATTTCACAAACTCATATTAATTGCTCAAATCGATTAAACAGTTGATTAATATTGATTGAAGTGATTAATTTAATCACTAGTGAAATGAAGCCAAGTGTTTTTATACAATAATAATGATAGTTCTTTATTATATGAAAAATTCATACAAAAGGCTATTGACCTTAGGTCCTCCAGAAGACGTAAGCTAAATTTTCCTCTACTAATTTCACACATGAATAATATTGAGTTAGGTAGAAACCTACCTAGTTGCTAAAGGTGTGATTGTAGGTAGGTACTTGGTTTCACTAAACTGTATGATGAATTAATTTTTATGGGCACACAAAGAATAAACCTTCAAAACGCAAAAGTAATCATTTTTAAAGGTCAACCCGTAATACATTCACGGCAATCAGCTCTATTACCATGTGGCAATTCTGAGTCCCAATTTTAGAATGCATAAACACGTACTTAGCGAAACATTGAAATATTCGAAAATACCCATTTTATTATAACGTGTACCATTTTCGACAATTTTTCATTACTTTACCCTATTTACTAAAAATTAAAATGAGAATCGCAATTCAATTTCAATGAATGAAAAAATTTGTAATTTATATATATATATATATATATATATATATATATATATATATATATATATATATATATATATATATATATATATATATATATATATATAACATTAATGAAAAGTAGTATTGCCTGGTAATTAAATACAAATGTTGTGGGTTATAGGCAAAATAAGAGGCCACTATGAATATATTTTATCCAATTTGTCTGCCTGGTCTATATTTCGACTGTGTTTACAGTCTTCATCAGGACTCTGAAAAAGATGTTTATACAATTGTACTAATAAAAATTGTGATTTACAACTTACGGCTAACTAGGTATAAAAGCTATGGCCAAAAACCATCAAACAGGAATGTTTTTCTTAAAATAAGCTCAATTAATGATGTAAAAATACTCTTATATACTAACTAAAAACAATGATAGGTGAACAATAGAATAGAAATGACAGGAGCACAGAGAGACATTGACACTGAAAACCGACACAGAGGCGAGAGAATAAAATCACCGTGGTAACAAATGTCATATTACACACGTAACACATAAAAGTCTATTAAAATTATGAGATGTCTACGAAGTTGCGAAAGTTACCTAAAATGATTTGAGAGTAAGTAACTATAAATGCAACTAAGTCTGGAAACGTCCGTCTTCTTATTGATACTGTTGGAGTTATTATTAATGTGGACCATTTCCAAAAAAATCCTTTTCTGGTAACTAGCAGCTACATCCAGTATTCCTACATTGTCGAAGTCAAAACGATGTCCCTGTTGTGAGGAATGTAGTGCTAAGGCACATCTGTCAGGGCGAAGTCTAACATCGCTCTTATGCAGAGTTATTCTTCTTTTAATGGTCTGAGACGTTTGAACTATATAAACTCCTTCACAATCTAAGCAAGGAACACTGTAGATGCAGTCTGATGTTAAGGATGGAGGTCCAACTTTATTTTGTCTTAGAGTCTTGTGAAAACACTTCTGCCAGTGATGAAGTTGTATTTGGCAACTTTCAGCTCATCTATTTCACTGAAAATGTACCTCTACAATTTGTATTGTATATATATATATATATATATATATATATATATATATATATATATATATATGTATTATTATTATTATAACGATTATTCCACATGAGGAGAGCGATTGAACATGAATTCGCAATTCTTAGAACTTTTGCTTAATTTTTTTTGCCTCCCAAAAACGCTTCATCCTCTCTGAATGCTCTTACTTCCGTTCATCTGTCCATTTTATTACAGGTTGACGCATTGATTTTTGCCCAAACTTCACACGTACGATTTTATAGCGACACTCAGTGCGATCTTCGAGATTTTTTACGTTGATCTGTTGTAGATCTTTTTGGGCCTCTTTGAGCCTCACTCCGTTCCGCATTTACTCTTCATAATTATATCGAGTAGTTTCTTCGGTATTCTGGACTGTTTCATTCTGTAGACATGTGCATAGAACTTTGCTTGTCGTTTTCGGATTTCTTTCGTTATTGTATTTGTCCTCTGAAAAAGTTCGTTCTGAGGTCTTTTCATATAAATGCCGTTTCTAAGGATTGGCCCGTAAATCTTTCTGATAATTTTCCTCCCTTGTTTTTCTATTTCTCTAATTCTTGAATGATCGTCAATAAGCATTGTTTCAGCTGCGTAGATTGCTTCTGGAAGAATCGTTGTGCTATAATGCCTCAATTTGGCGCACCTCGAAATGCACTTTTTATTATAGTAATTTTTCGTTCATTAGCGATTCGATTTAAACCTGAGGATTGTATAACTTCTCAGAGGTATTTAGAATGGACTACACGCAGACTTTCAGTATGTTTTGTGATTAGAGAAGATTTATTTCTTGGTTTTTTCTCCGTGGATTTGGTTTTATCGTACGAAATTTGTAAACCGGTTTTCTGCGCAATTTCATGTAGTTTTTTTACGACAAGAATCTCTTAAGTTCTGTTCTCTGTGATAATAGCAATATCGTCTGCAAAAGCGAGACATTTGATATTTATTCGATTTTCTTTTTTGATGATTACTTGTATGCCCTCCATATGAAGTTCCCATTCCCTAATATTTTTCACTAAAACAATGTTGAAAATGATTGGTGAAAGTCCGTCCCCTGCCTAAAATCAAAGCACCGTTTTGATTTCAAAGGGACCTGGTACTTCACCCATGTATATTATATATTTATATATATATATATATATATATATATATATATATATATATATATATATATATATATATATATATATATATATATATATATATATATATATATATATATATATATATATATATATATATATATATATATATATATATATATATATATATAGATCTTTATTACAAAGCTGAACCATGTGGAGTTTATGACAATTCTGAACCACCCATAACCCAGGTATTGAGCTCTTTTGTTACGACGTATATTGTATCAAGAACATGTTGAAAACTTATAATTCACTTATATACTCTTAAAATTATATTAGGAAAAAAGTGTATACAAAACATTATTTCGACTGTCCTGAACCATGTTACATTTCTCACAAATCTGAACCAGCGTATATAAATATCATTATCCGTACATACAACCCTGAGCCAGCCAGTGTTGCCACATTTTATACATACATGCCATCCGATATATTACTATACCGAACTTTACAATTGGCAAGTGCAGTTGCATATTCTCTGTTACAGTTTCATGGTCAGAACTATGCTTCACGAGTTTGGCGTTTCATTCACTGAATTTTTTTTTCTCTAGAATTATCTACATGAATAATTACATCGAGAAAAAAATTAACATTATTTCAAGGTACCAAATTTGCCCTCATATTTCTTGAATTGGAAACCAATCAACGGAGAAAAATATTTCAATAATATGGAGAATTTTCAATTTTTTCAACAAAAATTTCGACAACCAAAGAGTTTAAAAATGCAATATTCGGAAATTTATATGAAATTTTCAACTATCAATTGTGTAATTATTTGAAAACTTGGACACTTATGTATTTCTTAAGTTTATGAATCGGAATTCCTCAGGATCTGTTTTAAAAAAGTTTGGATCACGCAGTGATCGACAAACACGTGTCGGGGAGTTTCATTACGTCACCATCGATAGAGTTGTATTTTTTTTTTACAAAGCTTCATACATAGCCTGCTTTTTGAATACATGTCAACGATTAGCCATATTTGCGCTTTGTAGTATGAATTCTGGGATACTTGCAAAAAAATTGCCATCTTTACAGAAACTTTTCAGATGCAATTACAAATAGTTTGACCGCCTTACTTCTTACTGAGGAACTGTCACGTTGACCCAAAATGTATGAAATGCGGTGAAAACCACAACACGAATGCACGAAAGCAAGGACGACCACGCCTAGGTGCACAAATTGCGGCGGCGAACATTTATAAACAAATGTGAACTGCGCTAAAAATCCAAACAACCCTAACGTTAAACCAACAACCATTGGGAAGCTCAAGCCGGCTCCACAACCCACGATCAACTTCTGGCAAAAGAAGACCGAAGAGACAGCGACACAACCAAACCAGGAAAATACCCCCGAAAAACCAAAGGCAATCAAAGCAGACGACGAACTTGCTACAATCCTGGGAAGAATGCTCATTGCATTGAGCAACACCAATGCCACGACAAAGCAAAAACTGTACTTCGTCAATGAGCAAGAAAAATTGATTAAATTGTTTTTAATTTCAACGCACAGCATAAGAATCGGATTCTGGAATGGGAACTCAGTTCTTTCCTAAAGGGGAAAACTGATTCTATTTCTGGAACAACAGATTCAAGACTGTCAACAATTTCAAGAACTGTCTGACAGTCGATAATTTCAAGACTGTTGTTGAACAAGATTCAACATTTCAAAATATATAGAACAGATAGATTAACAGGAAGAGGAGGATGAACCGCCATCCTCGTCAAACATGGAATTACTCATGAAGAAATAGAAACAACCACACTCCAAACGATAGAACATACAGGAATAAAAATGCGTACAAGAAAAAGAGACTTCATATGCTACGCCGTACACAATTCACCGTCCAACGCAATATGCGAAGTAGATATCAAGAAACTGTTTCGGTACAATTCAGCGAAAATTGCAGCAGGGACCTAAATGCAAAGCACACTGCATGGACCAGCAGAACGGCAAATGCAAACGAGAAAGAGCTACTAAAGATGGCCAACGAATAAACGACAGCCATCTCATAATTGCTGCACCCATCGCACATATCTATCTATGCGCTAGATCAAGTACAAACGATCTACTAGACATCACGGTCATCAAAAATGTTTACTGGACGTACCAATTAGAAACAATTATGGACTTATCGTCGGACCATTCCCCGGTGATCTCGGAACTTGAAACCGAAGCGGAAGCCAAGCCCCAAATGAAAACTCGTGCAAACTGGATAAGGTGCAAAGAACTATTCAGAACCAAGAAACAATACATAAACAACGCAGAACCACTAGAAGAAGCCGCCAGGAGGAGTCAACAACAACAAAAGAAGTCACAAGAAGGGAACCAATACCACCCCAACTGAAAATACTACCGATCAAGAACAGAAGCGCACTCAAAATATACCGAAGAACATTACATCCAGAAGATAAGAAACTTCTGAACAAGCTGATTCAAGAAGTGAAAGAACAATTAAGGGAGCATAGGACAGAAGGCTGGAGTCACTGGAAAGCGAAAATACCTCACTCTGGCAAATGGCTAAACAACTAATGAATAGGAAGACAAAAAGAGAGGTACCAAGGGTCCTCCACGTAGACGGAGTTTAATATACAGACGTTGACAAAGCGGAAGTCTTCGCAACTCACCCGGAATCTCAGTTCACTAACAACCCGGAAAGCCGAGATGTCGATGTCATCTTCAATATGAATATAAACAGAATAAGTACAAGAATAGAAACACCAAATGAAAGCGCAGAAGAAGAAGAAATAGAAGAAGTAACCGAACAAGAGGTCAAAACCATACTGAACAACCTGAAAGCCAGGAAAGCGCTAGGGCCGGATGGAATTGAAAACCAGGCATTGAAATACTTACCAGAAGAAGCAATCCAAGAAATTATTGAAATTGCACTTGAAGGCTTCCGTATTGAACAATTTCCGAAAACATGGAAGCGTTCAGTAACAATAATGTTACACAAGAATGCAAAACCAGGAATGGAAAACGCCCTCTAACTGCTGTCCTGGAATCAACCAAGTCAGTTGATTGCCTGCAATAAGCAAAGTCATAGAAATAATTCTAAATAGAAGACTGAAAACTTTTGCCGACCAAAACTGTATCCTTCCAGAACACCAATTCGGATTCAGAACGGAACACTCGACACTACATCAACTGGCTAGAATGACAGAAGACATCAAGGACAAACTCAATATATCAACACTAACTGGTGCCATATTTTTGGATATAGAAAAAGCTTTCGACAAAGTATGGCATCATGGATTGATTACAAACTAAAAGAAGAACAATTTCCGAGAAAGTTAGTGAACACATTCCAGACATACCTACGTGGAAGAAACTTCAGAGTGAAGATAGTAGAAAAACTATCGAGCGAAAAGAATGTCAGAGCAGGAGTGCCTCAAGAATCAGTATTTGACCCATTTCTCTACAACACATACACGGCAGACATACATAACTACCCCAAACAGATTATTGGGGTTTACTTTAATCAGAAAAAGAGGAGAGAGAAACCACCGAAAATAATCTTCAACGGTCGTTTCATTCAGTGGGTTAAAAATACGAAGTACTGGACGAAAACTTAACATACAGAACACACATTTCTGAGAATGTCAAGAAAGCATGCCTACCTGTACCCCGTTTTGAACAAAAATAGCAGGATGTCAGACTAAAACAAAATTAAGATAATAAAAACGATCATTTTACCAGGGCTTCTTTATAGAGGCGAAGTTTAGGAAATGGACAACGCACGAATTGAGAGACTCAAAGGTTCTCTGAATAGAATAGTACGCACAGCCGTAGGAGCACCAAGATATTTACCCAACCAGAATCACATGGAGAACTGAAAATCAAGAAACTCACGGACATGATAAAAGAGAGAAGAAAGAAGATGCTTGAAAATATGGAAGCTCATAAGAATAATCTTATAAGAAGAACAACAGAGATTACGCCCAGAACATCAGGTGGAAGAACATCTCTATCTCAATGGAAGAGAATGATAGAAGAGGAAAAGGATATTAATCCAGACCTCAACAAAACTCAGTGCCGACCTTAGACTTTTTACTGCTTCAGCTTGGCAAAAAGAATATGAAGTGGCGATAATGTTCTATTACTCATCCAAATATTTTTGCATGCGGTTTTCTAGAACTTTATTACTATTGACTTCTGATCCTGTGTATTTGAAAATGAGAACATTGAAAACATCAAAAAAACATTCAAAACAAATCAGTGAATTTGATATCGGCGCATTATTTCAACTTTTAGTCAATTGGAAAAGTATGAATGAAATATATTTCAGAATCCATACACACTAGTAAATGAAAAATTGTTGAATATGTATCACACATCTTCAGAACGCAGCACAAATTAATTTTTTGGTAATGAGATGTATACTATCTGAGATGCTACCTGACATACCAAAAAAGGGAATCAATTCATGTAGTTATCAAAAAATCGATGAATGAATCTGTGAATTTGTGTGATTTCATTCTGAATTTTAAATGAAACAAGTCTTAAAATCACTGAAGTCTGTATTATACAATCAATTTCGCCTATCATTTATCAAATATCTCTTTATTATTCAGAATCAAAACTTTTGAAAAATCAAACTATGATATCACATTATAAGACACTTATCTTCTTCGATAAAAAAATAAAAGAATCCAGTATGCGTTGGGAAGCAAGCTGCGGGTTAGGAAAATTGCTCGAATATTAATGACTGTAAAGAATGTACAACGTTGCCGGATGTAATGGTTCAGATTTGTTCTATAGAAATTGGCAGCAAGCGTGTACATACGCTCGTCTACAAACGGTAATCAGCGCCACAAGTGGTAGACATCGCAACTAAATTTTGGAGCTTCAGTCAAACCTGAACCAATTCAAAAATCAATATTACGTATTTCTAACACACCGAACAAGCGTTTTATGATGATAAACAATCCTGAACCAGTATACTGGTTCAGGATTGTTCGCCTGGTTCAGGATTGTATTATCGGATTGGTATTAGTGGTTCAGCTTTGTACTAAAGATGAATATATATATATATATATATATATATATATATATATATATATATATATATATATATATATATATATATATATATATATATATATATATATATATATATATATATATATATATATATATATATATATATAAAACGGGTGTTTTTTTAGAGGTATAGAACTTAGCTACCTCAACAAACGAAACTGCCGCATTTGGAGTGAAGATAATCGTCAAGTGTATGTCAAAACACCGTTACATCCAGAAAAACTGACTGTTTGGTGCGCTTTATGGGCTGGTGGAATCATTGGTCCGTACTTTTTCAAAAACGATGATGGCCAGAGCGTTACAGTCAATGGTGATCGGTATAGAGCAATGAATACTAACTTTTTCATTCCTGAATTGAACAACCATGATGTCTAGGAGCTGTGGTTTCAACAAGACGGCGCAACATGTCACACAGCTTTTCCCACAATCGATTTATTGAAAGACACTTTTGGTGACCGCCTAATTTCACGTTTTGGACCTGTGAATTGGCCTCCAAGATCTTGTGATTTAACACCGCTAGACTACTTTCTGTGGGGCTATGTAAAGTCATTGGTCTATGCGGATAAGCCACAAACGTTTGACCATTTGGAAGTCAATATTCGCCGTGTTATTGCCGATATACGGCCACGAATGTTGGAAGAAGTCATCGAAAATTGGACGTCCAGATTGGACTACATCCGAGCCAGCCGTGGCGGTCATATGCCAGAAATCATATTTAAAATGTAATGCCACAAGATTATCTTTCGAATAAAAAAAATTCTTGTCAATCGAATGATCCATCGTTAATTTATTGCTATTTAAAGTTCTATACCTCTAAAAACAACACCTTTATATATATATATATATATATATATATATATATATATATATATATATATATATATATATATATATATATATATAGTGAAATTTTCTGAACGTTGAAACGTTTAGAGTAGTACCTGATTAAGTATTGTTTAGCAGTTTTTTGGAGGTGAATTCTTTTTCTTAATATTAGACACGTGCAAAGATTGCAAATTAACTTAAATAACTGAAAAACTCCATTCTACCGCTTTGTTTACAGAATGCTGGCTAATTAATAGCGTAAAAATGACGTTATCTGGCTCACTTACGTTTGGAGTGTTTATTTTCATACAATAATAAGTTACCACATCAATTAATCAATCATTCATTTTCGGCGAAAAAATGAAACGATCCAAATGTTAACTAGATAAAAACTGTAGGACGCTGTAAAATTGGCAAGGTTCCAAAGTCGACTAATGTAAGGTTATATTCGCTAGATGTGCGTATTTTGAGGCAGTTCATAAATAGTATTACATAGTTGTTTAACGTCATCCACCACATTCCACTATTAGAGAATGGACAATCGTCACATAGTCTTGCATAGGAAGACTTAATCTTTCAAGCTAGGGGATGCCTTCACTTCGTATTACTGCTGAGGCCTTAGTTATGATATCAGTTAACCAATGTACAACAGCTCTTCTAGTAGTATTTCGCGATAAGCAAAATGCTTGCTTAGGGAAAGGATCGCTGAAACTCAAATGTAGCACCTTTAAGAAAGTAAGTGCTACATGTTCCAATTAGGATCGTATCAACGAAAATCTGGTCAACACAGTTGTTGTCACACGAACTTTGTAATGATTTTTGGTTATGTTAGCGTAGCCTCATTGAAAATATTTAATAATTTTGTATCAATCACATCCAGATTTCTTTTTGGCAGCTAAATTTCATTTTTTATGGCATGTTAATTCATTGAATTTTTAAGCAGGTTTGGAGCTGAATCACGCGAAGGTGGCAGGGACTCTGAAGTTTCTGTATAACCTCTTACATGGTTATATAGACTGTCCTACCCTTATTGGCTTTAGTGATTTTCATATACCTAGGCAATATTTACGTTCAAGTCAATTTTTTTCATTGGGTACTCCGAAAACTAATTCCCTCATACAATCACCCCTGTGTTCGTTATTCGAGGATGTGTGTGACAAATGCGATATCAACAGTGACGCATTTGCTTTCATTAGTCGGGTTTAATTGGAATCGTTTCATGTATAGTGAATTTTGAAGTATAATTATATTCTTATTGTCTATTATTCATTATTATTACTTCTTTTATTGTTAATCATTTTTCGTTAATCATTTTTAAACGTTTTCATTATATCATTAGGTGTTAATACTGTATATATTTTTGAAATATTTCCTGTAACTGGAACTGTTTCTGATAAGCTTGTGAAGAATTAACTTTTACAGCTCAGCGTCGAAATTTCACATCATTACTTAGACTCATTTGGATTTCCTGTGAGGTATCAAGATAGAAAAACATTTCTAGACGAAAACAAATTTTTCAAAATATCGAAAAATCAATTATCTTACACTTTACGAAAACCGGTTCATTCTTAAACCAGTTTCAGAAAAGCTTGATAAGTCACTTTGAAATTCATGCAAAATTTTCGCACGAAAATATTTTTTATTCTGACATTTATGAACAAAACGAATGACGTTACAATATTAACCCGTTTTTATGCGGATGGTGTTGAAAAACGAGTTGAAATGTCTAATAATAACATGTCCGCCTGAAAATTTCCGCCTTGTCAAGGACAGGAATACAAAGAGCAACTTTTGAATTAATTTATTTGATGCGCATCCACCAAATACTGACGCAATTGAAACTTTTTTTTATCACTTGTCACGGTTGATAACAAAACTCTACTGTGAGTGTTTATGAAATTGGCACTTGTTGATGGCGGAAATCATTTGCGATTATCAACAATGAAAGTAATTGGATTGAATTGGCTAGACATCACGTTGTGCAAATGGAATCGTCGAATGTAAGTGGGTGTTTGTTACATTATCAAAAGTAGATTATCTGATAACCAGTACTCATGTGGAATGATTATCAAATAGCCGAATCGCTTTTGAAACATAATTTTTTCCGTAATAATTAATGACATAAATGAGCTATTTAGTAGGTAATAAAATAAACGATTCGCTGACCCCTTTACCTTATCTTCCATTAATGCGAAATTTGTGAGTAGGAACTATTAAGTTATCGTATTGATGATATAAATGAACATGTTATAACTGAAGCAATGAGGATAGTTTGATCTAACCAACTTTATCTCTTTTATTTTAATTAACATTGAGCTAGCGAGAATCCACCATTGTGATTCAAGCTCTAATTATATGGTTCTTTACTGGTGATTGACCTTCATAATAGCTTTCAAATTTCACCCAGGTACCACGTAACATCAATCAATGAACAGACGAAGTCAACAGATCTGGATATTCTCAATAGATAAAAACCGAAAAAATGTTTCACTAAGTTTTTTTAACATTTCAGTGATTATCTTTAATAGAATTCAATTCTTTTTTGCTTACCTCTGGATCTTCAACCAACGTAGCCACTCTGCCTGGCTGTAAGAAGAAAAATTTCATTGAGAAAGGTTAAGGAACTTTCATTTAGATTATGGGAAGTTTTGAGGAACAAAGGACAATCATGTAGAGACAGTCGACATTTCATTCAGTTTCCGCTTTGTTGTGATTGACAGGTGTGATACCGCGAATTTCAAAAACTATAAGAAGAAATATAACAATGGCGTATAATTTTCGAGAAAAAATTTTAATTCATTGAATTTTTTCAGATTAGGTATTATAACTTCTTATCGTTTGGCTCTTCAATGCCCAAAATTGCTGGAAAATAACTGACAATTCTGTATATACTCAAATATTTGAACAGAATTCCAATCAAGCATATGAAAACATTCAAACAAAATCTTTGTCATGAACATTTTCGTAACTATTTCGAAGTACAAAAGTTTTGGCTTCATTTGTATGTTATTGAATAACCAAATGAACGGTTTTGTCATTTCTAATTGGTTATAGATATGTTTATGTAAAATCACTCCAAGCGAAATTTGAAGTTATGGGTAAAGTAAGAATACATTAACCCAATAAAAAACCATAAGCTTTTGGCTTTTTTGGTGCCAGGCAGTTAAAATAAAACTCGAATACCTAATTTTGGCCTCTTATCTCAGCATTTCGCAGAAACAATCAATCTGTTACGCTTTATTACGTCAATGAAAACGAAAAGGATATAAGTTTTGACACTTATAAGTGTTTGTGTAATTCGTTAGGATTTTATTTATTTTTCAATTTATAGGTGACTTTACATATTCCATTATTTCTATCCTGAAATGCGTCAGTTCTAGTGTTTATTTTACCTGAGATCATAGAAAAAATTTTCCAGTTACCAATGTTTATTTTGATGTTTTAGTACAAACAAAGGCTAGTAATTATAACGTACGAAAAGCAATTTACCCATAGACACACTTACATTTTCGTATGTTCCTCTATGTGTGATGTTACCCTGCCAAAATTTTCGAGAAAAACCGGAAATGTGCCCTCTTACAGATTTGTTATACTGGAAGCCAGGATGCCAGCATAGAGAACCATATGCAAAAATCCACAAACATTTCGTGTCGTTGTCTTCAATTTGATCGTCTAAATAAGATATGCCAGGTTCCGAATTCATAATTTGATTGTGAATGATGCAATACAGAACGATAGCTACAACATCTAAAGCGCCCGCTAACTCAAGACCCGCTTCCGCCGAACTTCACTTGACAAGGATCATATTTTGATTGCACGTGCGACAGGCTGGCTACTGGCCACTCAGTGTGCTATGAAACCATATGAATGTGCGCATGAACCATCCAAAATGATTGAAGTATTTGAAATTAATACTCACATGAGATGGATGCGACTGATTTTGAATAATGAAGTAAATGCATTTGCAATTTTTGGAGATATTAGTGATGATTTAACATAAAAATAATTTTTCCTTTCATGAAATTGATTTTGTTCAGTGATCGACGAGAATCAAATATCATGAACTATCGAAATATGTAGTCTAAAATAAAACCATTACAACTGCGTTTGTATCTACACAAACCTATGCACTATTAGATGAATGATTTTTTGAGTTGCTTATCTCTTATAATCTTCGTCCAAAAATAGACGGGATAATCACCTTTGTGTTTATTTTGCTGCCATAAGTACACACATATCAAAAGGTCCAAGAATAATATCACTTCTAACAAATATCCCCAGATAATAATAGATTATTTTGATACACATATATTTATTTGAATGAAATATATATATATATATATATATATATATATATATATATATATATATATATATATATATATATATATATACACACGAAATATTTCAGGGAAAGAGAAATATCCATATGTGTTTTGGGTTTGTTAGCTATGATCTAACAAACGTATCTAAATGAAGGTGAACAAAATTCGGGATGAAACTATAACTGTCAAAACACATCCCTCTATGCGGAATTTCGTCTGTCACCAATATATTGAAGTTATGACTATAAGCTCCATAATTTCAATATCTGAAATAAACCCTTGATTGTAATTAATAATTAACTGACCGATACAACTTATTTCTAAATATCTAAATAATCCCTTTTTCTTGTTGTAAACTACACTGTTATCATTCTTCTATTTTCCTGCACTATTTTTCAATTATATATTCGTATGTAGATGAACACAACTTTGAAACTGTAGTGAAAATTAAATAAATGAATCGTAAAAATTTATATCAATATTATGCTATCTGCACAATATTATAATATATTGTGCATATAGCAGTTTGTTTTAAAATAATCTCCAAAATGTTCCATGGTATAGCATAAGAACATTCTTATTGAACACTTCCACCACTACTGCAAACAGAATAACAACAATGTATTATATTGGTTGCCTATTTTGAAATTAAACTCTCTTTTATGTACTTATAACGTGAGTGAGAGGAATAAGTGTAATTCTAAAAACTTGTGAGTTAGAAAACTGAAATTTAAGAAAAACTTCGAATGGTTTATGTATATCACAAAGTCCAGAACCAGTCCAAAGAAACAAAAATTGCAGCAATCCTTTTATTTGAGTTAATTTTCATTTTCTATTTGAGTAGATATGAGTGATTAATATTATTTTAAGCAATTTAAGGAGTAAGATATAACACTTCTCGATTCACAGCTCGAATTTATCAAAGCTCCTAATAGAAAAAGAATTTATAAAGAAATTGATTTGGAGGAAAAAATCGATGAATTAAATAATCTATTCCGATAAATGATGAAAGCACTTGCGACAAATCGATTTTCAATTTTGAAAATTGAGCTACCTATTTTAAATGATATGAAGAATCATCAAATGAGATTACCTATGACTGGAACTGAGATTATATGAACTGTCAAATATAAACATAAACATAACCAATATGCAAAAACATAAACATAACCAATATGCAAAAACATAAACATAACCAATACGCAAAATCTTAACAAAAGTTGTCTTGTTTTGTTGATTCTTGAGTAATAAACTTTAGGTGATAGCTTAAATGCTTGTTTATGACTGTTAAATATACAGTGTGATACATCTAAACATAATTAACTCTTCACTGAATTGAGGGGAAATATTTACAGATATACATCCAATGACAGGGAAAAAATAAGAAATTGTACACCAATAATAATAAATAAGAATATATTAAAGGAAAAAAAAAGAGAGTAAAAGCAAATATATACAACGAATATAAAATTGAAATAGTGATAAACAATAACTAAATGGAACAAACTAAACATAAAATATTATCAATTACAAAGTCACACGTAATCAACAGAAGTTAATGAAATATAGTTGATGAAGTTAACGAAAATAAAATTAAAATCGATTGCAATAGTACATTACAACTAATTATGGAGGATATGATGTTCGAAGTATTGCTTTTGTTACAGAACGTCATTTTGTATTGAAATTTGACAGTGATGTTAAGATTTTTATATATTTGTAAGAAAATGGAAATTGAATTTCAAACATCAGAAATTACTGGAGAGGACTGGAGGCAGAGGTACTCATTCATCCAAAATTCATCATGTATTTCGTAAAACTATTATACAGATTATATATTAGGTAAAGATTATATATGCCAAAAAGTCCTTCGGAAAATGCACCAAAGTGCTCATCTACAAAGCTGAAATATATTTCTTGCATATCATGAAATATTGAAAAAAATATATTTCATAGTGAACATTTTCGATTAATAGTACCTACTTAGTATTATAAAAGTATTTAGATAACTTTGAAAACCATTTCATGATATTACTTCAATTCGAAAAGAATTAATTACTTTTTTCATGCGGAAATCATCTAGAATAGACAAAATGCGAAAAGAAAAAGACGCTTCAGCTAACAAACTAACTCAAATTGATCGAGTGAAGCGCGAACTCAATGCGCCTCCACCAAATATCGATGCAAGCACAACGTGCGTTAAAAGAAAGTGGATCAAACGAATTACATTATAACATAAAACAGTACTTTGATTGCTAGGCAAGACTAACCCACTTATTTAGACGTCACCGCCGTCTCATGACGTCATGGATGTTGCGCGCGTCGAAAAGTCGACACATGAATTTCTTAGGTTTGGTGGTCAAGAAACACGCTCAACTCCACAGCGATCTTAAGTCAAGATTGCGCCGTGTAGTGGTGCGCGTGAGAGTGGGTTCTTGCGAAAAAGTGAACGTTGTTTCGAAAAGTGACAAGTGAGGTGAATTTTCTTGGATATACTTTTGGCCGCACGAAAGTTTTCCGTATGTAATTTTTTTTTATAATTCTAATTTTTCGAAAAATATTGGGAGAAAGTAAATAATCATATGGCACTTTCTTTAAGGTGTTTATAAATAAAGAAAGTCGTTCGATTTTTAAATCGTACTGTCTGCGAAATTGTCTGAACCAACTCAATTTTCTTTCACCCTTTTTTTAAATATCTGCTACAATACATGACTATCGAAATTTTTTTAAAAATCATCTACCACCCTCATAATTTGACATTTATTAAATTTATTTCCATTTAACATCAAAAATAATTATATAACCTTGACCAATATTAATAAATTGATAATAAGAACTTTCACCTATTTAATACACATCGACAATAACTCTATATGAGACATATTGTTATAATAATAACTCCAAATTTCGCATATTGTTGAAATATTTGAACTGAAAACATAAACTGATTTTCACTTCAAACTCACCACTATAACAGAGAGAAATCTGGAGACTGAAATGGGATAGTTGATTATATAAATAATTAATCACGAGCATAATACAGATATACTTTAAACTTTCTCACTGCCAATTGGAGCTTTCTTATTGTTAAAAGAATTAAGAATATCTCATCAGTACGATTAGACTTCTACATGTGTTCAATACAAATGTTAATGAAAAACAATTCTAATTTTTATAAAAATTTACCCTCTGTATAAATATAATTATAATACCCTGTATATCTATAAAATTTTTTTGGCACTGAATATGAAATACTTGAGAAAACACTATAATATCCATTCCAAAAACTTTAATATATATTTCAATTGTGAACATATATTTTTCACGTTGTTTTAGGTAGTAATGAATTCAATTTATTTAATATTGAGGGGCCCATTAACAAGCAATAAGGAAACCCACAAAAAATAAAGAACTCTAGGAAAACATTCAATGAAACTTTTCGAGATATTTGAGAATTGGTGGATATCATTTTTTTTGTTCCGCTGAATAATTTTTCAACTATTTTAATATGTTTATCTAAACCTAATCTAATTTCGTATAAACGAACTAAAATATGCGTTTTCTATTCTGAATTCATTATGAAACTCATTTATTCAAATATATATCGAATTCTTCAGCTTTTTAGCAATTTATCCTTGAATAGTTAGAAATCAATCGCTTAGGTGAAAGTGTTATGCTGAATTCAACTTTCAAATAATATGTATTTGCATCAGTGTCTCTTTAGATGGGAATTTATTTCTCTTTGTTAATATTTATATTAGTATATATTAGTATTTACTATATACTATATTAGTACTATATCAGTATTTATATAAATAGTATTTAACTGAAAGGTTTCAACTGTCATATCAATATGCCTTGAATTGCGCAACTACATTTTCATCGAAGAAAAAAATATGAATATTATGAATGAATTAATACATTTTTCTACATCTTCTTTGATTTGCTCTGACCTGTTGCGGAAAACTCAATCGGCTTCAAAACTTTTATTCCGTAGAAACATTAAGCCCAAAATCATTTTTTATCGACGTCATTCGGTATTGAATTTTATTTTCGTTCCTGTTAATTTGGCTTCGTATGAGCCTTTTGGGACTTTATGATGTCCTAGACCTCATCATTTTTCTGTAATCATGAATATGTCCCAAAAAATTAATTTTTTTGACTTTATAAAGGAGCTTGGGTTGATCTTGAGGACTTTTGGACTTTCGATGATCTTTTTCTTGATTTTATTTTGCAACAAGACTTTTTTGTCTGATTAGATGAACTAAGATGTGGCCCAGCCTTTTATAACATAACATGAAAGCTAGAAAACGTTCTTTGTATATTGCTCTGTTATAATTGGAATTGAAAAGTATCAAAATTAAGACTACCATAACGTAAATATATATGTTGAAGAAACATGAATTTTTCAAATCATAGTTCCAACGGTATCACAAATTGAAAGAGAAATGAGAAATTCTCCTTCGATCGAACTATTTAGGAAAATTCAATCTTTTTGTCTCGTAATACAATACGAAATTTTACACATCAATCAACATTCTGAAACAATCAAACTGTTAATAGCACCACATCCTAGCCAATCAACGTTTTCATCTTAAAATAAGAAACCTTCATACTTTCTACACCTAAACAATAAGAGATTCGGAATTGAAACAATTCATCATCACTATTATTCCTATAATTCAATAACAAATGATAAACATCTTTAAATATTTTTTCATACATACCTCGGAAAAAATTGATTTTGTTGTTACATAAAAAGAGATTATGTATCCCTATTATCATTTTTTTTTACATTTTCAACATAAATTGGCAACATATTCGTTTGGAACTTGTAGACTTATGTTTGTTTAAAACAAACTGTAACTTCAAAAATTGAAAATCTTTGTTAATGGTTAACATCTCGCATTTATCTTCTACATAAAGAACCTGATTTAAGTAGTTTAAATAATGATATATGCTGGGTAATCTACATTGATTACAAGCCCAATGGCCTTTTGGAACCGGCGTTAAACTGTAGGTCCACTGAATTAAAACAAATATTATTATGCAATACAATTGTTTTCAATCATCTCAGTCAAAAGTTATTCATTCACAAAAACTGAATTATTTGAGCTGTAAGAGTTTTTCAGAGGTTTTTTGCCACTGCGAATAAGATAAAAATGTTCCTCCGATGCCAATATTTTCCTCTAAGAATATCGAAAAGAATTGATAGCTCAACTTTCAGTCAATATAGATTTCTCTGTTTCATTGATAAGTCTTATCTGTAGTGGAAAATCACTTTCAAACAGGGTAGCAACCCCTTCCAAAAGCTCAATCAACTCGACCAAGTTGCTCATTTAGTAATTAATGGGTAGTAAGGGAAATTGTTGAGTCACTATTGATTGATCATTTTCTATTAGAACTGAAACATTGTCTAGTGCTTCCATCTAGAGTGATTTCCTTTATGATTTCCTTGTTATATTTTTCCTCGAAGTATGAATGTAAATGTAACATAAGAAATAGCTAAATTTTCTATCAGATCCAGTTGGTACATCCTGATTTTCGTCGCCGTATGATAATGACTGGATTAAACGCCTGCAAATGAGATATTCGAGTTCGAATCACGGGGTAGACAAGAACGTTTGAGTGCATTTCTTGAATTAGTGGTTATAAGAAGGATTGATAGTGGGTTGCGTATACGATATTAAGCACTGGCGCTTTTCAATTGTAGGTAACACTTTAGTGATTGCGAAATAAAGAAATCTCGAATTTTTTCTTTGTGTGGTTGTTATATCCCACTATTTCTGGACGAATTAACGTAAGAAAACGTTTCATAAAGCTAATTGAAACCGTGAATGAAACAAATACCATAACAAATAGTGGTGTCATATTATTCCGAAACGTTTTCATTCCTAAGGCGGCTATTACTGTGACAAGTACCGTTAAATCGACAGAACGCAATTGATTCCCCCCCATGCATAATATTGTATCTCAACTACATTCGTCTGGAATAGAAATAATCTAATTATTGAATACGATCAGCTTGACAGGTGCTCACTGTTCAAAAAGGAGAAACAGAATTATTGATTATTATTTATTGAAAATTATTTTTGATTACTTATACCCTTGATGAGTATTTTATATACCTACTTCCTAAGTAATTCAAAAAACTAAGTGGCTATTAGCAGTACTCATTTGAATGTTACAGAAAGAACAAATTTCCAGAAAAACAACTTCATGTTGGACTTCCTCTACCGTAATGCTATTTTGAATATCCTGCTTGATATGTGACATTACAAACATAACCAGTATACCTTATTTGATTGAAACGAGTTAATCTAATGAGCATGAATATATTCCTCATTAAAATCCATTTGTAACGGGTAGAAAGATTCAAGAATTCCACAATTCTTCACTAATTTTTAGATATATAATAACTTGAATTGTCCTTTGATTATTTCGTCGATATGATGTTCCTATTAGAAAACCAAATTGAATTATAACACCAATTGCCTTCTTAATAACTGGATTGAATTCTCGCTTACCTCTTGGTGAAACATGATTGAATAATGATTTAAATTAAAATCTTGGTTTGAAGTTTCACTGATGTAATTAAAGATACAGATGAACTATTCATTTTATGGAAATTCATTTCAAATGTTTGAAATGAATTTGCACTAATATATTGAAAAATAATACAGTAAAGTTATAACGTTCAGTCAACATATTAAGAGCGGTCAGCTCTTTATCAAGACTTAATATAGTCTTGATAATGAGCAAACGCTTGAAACATGTTGCCTCAACGTTATAAATTTTATTGTATACTTGTTCAATGAATACGTGAGAAACAATGAAAATAAAACTAACACACTTGACGTAAGTTTCACTGAATATATTTAAAATTCTGCAACCTACATAGGACACATATAGTCCTGGAAATCTATCTCAAACAAATATAAGAGGTGAGTTGGTATAAAGAAAAATATACTTGATAGGGCGCCACGATATTTTAATTATGAAATATATCAAAAAAAATTATACTTTGGACTTGAATTAGTATGTATGGTTTTAAAATTTTCAATCTCTATAAAAGTGGCAAAATAAGTGGATTTGCTGTAAAGTATAATAATATGATATTTTTGCCAAATTGATAAATTAATATTCTCCGGAAGTGATCACTTTCGTTCACAAATGTTTTTATAACAAAGGAATGAAGATTTATAAAATTTAGAATTTTAAATATATGAATATTTTTAACTTGTAAAAGAAACTTACAATATGTTAATATATACCTATTTTCAAGCGATTGAGAGATTCACTATTACTAAACATTTTTTTTTACCATAAATTTAAAGTCCAAAAGAGAATACTTTTCAAAAATTTAACTAAATACCTAAGTAAGTAGTACAATTTTCATCGTCAGTAACAGAGTTTATTGTACGTTACCACCTTGAAGACAGACGAAGTCCAACGTATCCGATGATAGAAAAATTACTCCTTCAGTTTCAGTTTTCTTTAGGGCTGATGTTGAGAATAACAAATTCGTGGAGGTTGCCAATCCAAAAGAAAACAAAATCTCTCAGTGGCGGGATAATACACAAGATAATTCGGCTTATTCAAATATATTATTCGAAATCAATAGAAAAAAGAAAAAACAAAAAACCACTGTACCTTTTTAGGGCTGATGTTGAGAATAACAAATTCGTGAAGGTTGCCAATCCAAAAGAAAACAAAATATCCCAGTAGCGGGATAAGACACAAGATAATTCGGCTTCTTCGAAATATTATTCGAAATTAATATAAAAAAAAACAAAAAAACACTGAAAAGAACAATGTTAATTTTCTTATCTTCTATTAGAGTTAAAAACCCAAAGTTGATCCACTATAGGATCTGACAGCAAATGATATCAAAGTACTAGAAAACTTACTCTTAACAATATCAGTAGCACCAAGGTAAATCTTAAAATGAAAATTAGCCCGAATAATTTCTCATCCTCACAACGACACATGAAGAAAGGGGACATAAAAACTAACTTGAAGATACGACAAAAATAAATCATTGAAGAGTGATCGCTTCACACAGATATATTAAGGTAGGAGGGAAATGGAAAATAAGTTAAAGTGATGTTCTACACGACCATTTTAAAACAGGTGTGGGATGAAGAAAATTTTCCATAAGAACGTCAGAGTAGGTAACACTAAATTTCACAATTATAGTTACTGGAACGTATACGGAAAATATATGCGGTCTGTATAAATGGCATTTCCGCTGCTACAACTCTACATATGTTTCGGGTGGTTAACCCATTATCAAGAGTATACAATATTACTCAACAGTAATATTATATACTCTTGATAATGGGTTAACAGTAATATTGTATACTCTTGATAATGGGTTAACCACCCGAAGCATATGTAGAGTTTTAAAAATATTCAGAGAAACTTCAGTGAAATGTGTTAATTTTAATTTATTGTTTTTAACATAATGTTTCAACAAGAGATGAGCGAAACTCCGTGTCATTTATTAAAAATTCGTGAGACATTAAGCCAAGAGTTTAATTCAAATTATTAATTGTATATTTAATGGTGTTGGTATTTACTTGATGTAAATTCATTATAATTGAATATAAACTTAGATTTAAACACTTGAACTTATGATTTACACTTTTTTGAATACATAGCATGACGTGTTTCGTCGTTACAAAAGACTTCTTCAAGTTCAAGTGTTTGAATCTAAGTTTATATTCAATTATTAATTGAATTCCGTCCAGAAAAATACAATCAAAAACAACGATAAACTTTTCTTATACCTATGCTTTGAAGAATGTGTGTCACACTCCAATGGATTTTTTCCGTGAAAAAACCTGGTGTTTGAATTAATTTACTTTGTCTCTATTTATTGGTTTTCGTGAGTGTGTACACTAATCTATTCAGTGGCCATTAGCAATTCTTGGATTTCTCATCAACTGTGCTCGCGTTCTTTAAAGCCATTGACGCCAACAAAAACCTGCCTCAACCGTCACGTTTTTGTTTATTGATACACTCGTATATCATGCTTATTCGGAATTGTAGATTTCGAGGAAACCAAATTCAATAATTAAGATTGAATTATCGCTTACCTCTTGGTGAAACATGATTAAATAAAAATTTAAATCAAACCCTTGGCTTAATGTTTCACAAATATACTAACTCTTATATTTGTGAAATATTAAGCCAAGAGTTTGATTTAAATTTTTACAGAAGTTAATAATGAAACGATAATTTAAATTTGTGATATATTATCTACATTGAATACAGATAATATATCAAAAAATATTACTATATTATGATATAATAAATAATACGCATGACTGGCGTTTCGAAGTACAACTTTTTCTTCAGAAGCTGCATTAATATCGGTACAATTTTAAAAATATAGATGTTTTTTACTATTCTACAGTGTCAGAACATCCAATAACAAAGAAAAATAATAAAACATAGAAACTAAGTAATGAAAATGTTATCAAAAACTATTCAAAAATTACTATTATGTACATGAAAAATACATAATGGACTGGTATACAATTAAGAAAATGATAAAGAAAGTAGTTGATAGTTATTCAGTTACATTAAAATGAGTATGATTCAATAATTATTAATATAGTTCACTCCTAAAAGTTGATCATTTAATTAATTTGAAATTGAAATTTTCGAATTATTTTTCAATAATCGATAATTTAAATTGATTTGAGATTTGAAAATCATTTTTTAGGCCTTAAATTCTAAGAAATTCCTTTCTCAGTTCAAAATTTGTGTAGCTAAATTTTCTAAACAAAAATTTGAATCACACATCTTGATTTATTTTTCTGTGCTTTTTTAAAATATGCAAACGGAATTTTGAAAATTTCAACATATAAGAAGTTTTTACAAGGTATCGAGTAGTTTCTTTATTTTACTAAGTGGCTCATTTGAGTTCTGTATGAGTCATAAGTGCGAAGTATCAAAAAAATGTACATCAACACTCATTCGGCGACTAAGTACGAAAATTTAGTGACAGTGGCACAAGTTTTCCTGCGGTGTTTTAGAGTGATAAAGTTTTTTCTCTTATAATTTAAAAAAATACATATTTTCATCGTCAGGCAGACTACAAAGACATAAAAAAGTAACTTCTGCAACCTTGATGATGTTGCATTAATAATTTGTGGAAAAAACGTCAAAAAGAAAAAAAAAATTATAACATCTTTTCTGCCTTTAAACTTACTATTTCTATCAGTTATGATAAAAATAAAAATGGAGAAGGCAGAAAAAAATTATGTTGTTTTCTCACAGGCACACATATATTTTAGTACTTGAGGACATCTACGAGTACCAATACACAGTCACTAATATTATTCGTGTTTGTATATTTTACTTGTTCGCATAATAAAGATATCTAGAAATAAAGAAAGAAATTAAAGAATAGGTGGTTTAAAACCGGGAAGGAAGTCACAGAGAAAGTCATAGAGAAAGACAGAAATGAGGCTATGAAAAGCAAAGTGAACTTTCTTTGAAACCTCAAGAATTACTCTGTGGTACAATGAGCTTTGAAGTTCTGGTCAGAATTGACCATCAGGTAATGATTTCATTTATGGCTATGATTGTCTGAATTTACTCTTTTAGGTAAAAACTCACCAAAATTTAACAAAATTTGGAAAATATAGAGATTAGTGATTCCAAATTCATTTTTTAATGTCGGCTATTCACTGATATGATTGACTATTCATTGATTTCATTAGATTTTCAGTACGTTATGAACGTAACAATAAAAAAAGAGTGAATTCAATACTAAATACTCCAATCATCTTCGACAAGTACCTATTCACGTAAACACAAATTCTGGTCGTAAATATCGTTTAATACTGCGATTTTGGACGGAAATGTGGAATGATACGTCATTCAAAAAGATATGCATTGATTAAACGGAATACATGCGAATTAGGTAAAAAAATTTAGTTAGTCCACTTTGCCTTAAATGAATATGGTAAATGAAACAAGGGATAACTAATTTATGGCTTCTTTCTATCTGTCGATCCAGTGAAGGCTGCTCAGAACACTGTGCTGGTGATAGATATACTTAGTTATCAATATTCAAATAGTGTGAAAAACCGACAAATGCAATTTTGTGGATTAGTTTTTTTTGCTTTCACACTTTGCTTTTCATAATATAGATATTGCAAAAAATAGATTCTGCAAATCACGTTAGCTCAGTGTTTCCCACGCCCCACAGGGGGGCAGTTCGTTTGTTATGGGGGCAATTCGAAAATGGACACGAGTTTAACCTGTTTTATCCGGGCGTTGAAGAGGATTGAAGTGATTTCTTCCTAACACCTATCATTTGAGTGTCTTAAGCGAACAATTCAATTTTTCAATATTAAAAATTGTGTATGATACATTGGGGGAGAGGATAAGAATTTTAGAAATACTTAGCTGGGACATGGCACGAAAAAGGTTTGGAACCACTGCATTAGGCGCTTAAAACAACGTAACGCGTTTTTAACGCGTAACAACTTTTAATTAAGTTGTATCTATATTCTGAAATCAGAAAATATTTTTTTTTATAAAAACTCCCACCATTCTGACATTGACGGCTACAATTTCACTATCTATGAAATGTATTTAATACATATAATTCGAAATTTTTTTTTCAATTCCGAAATTACTTATAAAAAACAGAGCTACCTAAGATCGCCACTTATTTTCTCTAGTTACCTTAGGTGCAGACTACATTACGTCTCAATATCAACGACGATGAATCATATACCTAAATTTCCAACAGCTCCCTAGCTATTTTTTTGTAGAATCATAATGTTTTAAGAGTAATCTTTCAGACAGAATGAGGCTTTGCTATTTCTTGGTGAAGGTAATAATTTTGTATATTTACCTATACAAATATGTCATATGTGCCCCCTTCAAATAGAAAAAAAATATATTTCCAGAATTCCCCAAATTAAAATTGGAAGAGGTACATAACAAAAACATAACTCATAATTTTTTTTTAAATTGAATATCCTCTCTTAAATTTTTTCGAATAAATGTATATTAATACATATCTAATTGTCCCAATCACTGGTAAGAACTCTTACTCGTATATAATAGTAAATAAAGTAACCCTGTTATGATGAACTACTTATCAAATAACGACACAATCAGTTCAAACACAAAGTGGTTTGAACGTATCGAGTAAATGTGTTACAGAATTACATAATTGGATACGCCCCAGTGAGCTATGCAAAACTCAAACATCTGATATACTTTAAGTTAGTTGCACAGTACTTTCAGAATGGCGTTTATATCTTTAGCATGACCTTGTTTTCTGAACCCATTAAAATGGCCGGTCATAGAGTACCTGATTTTAATCGCATACGAATTGTTGCCTTGCATAAGGAGACACTCCCAGCGCGAAATATCCAACTATGTCGCCCAATCTACTATTCGTAGAACACTTTGGTGGTAAGCTGTAAGAAGCAGACTATATATAAACGAGTTCCAACTTAACACTAGAGCACTTGTTACGTACAACTCGAAAACACATCTCAACCAATATAGAATCATGTGTTAGTAAAGAGAATACAAAGAAAATCGATAAACTATTCTATACAAATAAGGAAGTGACGTTTATAAAGTGTAGGGTTTCCATAGATTCCATTCAGGGGCTGTTAACCATAATTTATGTACCTACCTACAGATTATTCCAAAGAAGTTTCAAAACGTTTCTGGAAGAATCGAGTTAAATTGGAGGATCTGCTTCAAATTTGATGATTATATTATAGCTAAACTAGTAAATTGTCACTTTGATGCGATTATCTTATATAAAGTAGCGTATCTATTAATACAATTATTATAAAATATTTCAAATTAGTGCTAATTTCCGTGAAACTGAAAGACAAATTCATTAAATTTCAAACTATGAAATGATCCCATTCAGTTTCAAACAATTGTTGAATACATTTTCCCATTTTATCTCTCATTCGAGATTTTGGGAAAGAACTCAATTTTTTTCTAAAAGAAATGAACATAGAATGTTTTTATTGAAATAATAATATTGCAAACATTGTAATCGTAGATAGTTCCATTGAGATCAATTGAAAGGCATCTAATATAGACAGACTTAATAGCAATAGACTAATTTTTGTTGAGATGTAATGGGTGTTTTTTTAGAGGTATAGAACTTTAAATTGCAATAAAACAACGATGGATCATTCGATTGACAAGAATTTTTTTTTATTCGAAAGATAATCTTGTGATATTACATTTTAAATATGATTTCTGGCATATGACCGCCACGGATGGCTCGGATGTAGTCCAATCTGGACGTCCAATTTTCGATGACTTCTTCCCACATTTGTGGCCGTATATCGGCAATAACACTGCGAATATTGTCTTCCAAATGGTTAAGCGTTTGTGGCTTATCCGCATAGACCAATGACTTTACATAGCCCCACAGAAAGTAGTCTAGCGGTGTTAAATCACAAGATCTTGGAGGCCAATTCACAGACAATTCAAACGTGTCTTTCAATAAATCGATTGTGGCACGAGCTGTGTGACATGTTGCGCCGTCTTGTTGAAACCACAGCTCCTGGACATCATGGTTGTTCAATTCAGGAATGAAAAAGTTAGTAATCATGGTTCTATACCGATCACCATTGACTGTAACGTTCTGGCCATCATCGTTTTGGAAGAAGTACGAACCAATGATTCCAACAGCCCATAAAGCGCACCAAACAGTCAGTTTTTCTGGATGTAACGGTGTTTTGACATACACTTGAGGATTATGTTCACTCCAAATGCGGCAGTTTTGTTTGTTGACGTAGCCATTTTACCAGAAGTGCGCTTCATCGCTAAACAAAATTCGCTTACGAAAATCGGGAACAACGGCAATCTCGTTTTGGGCCCATTCGACGAATCTACGCCTTGCTTGATGATCGTTCGGCTTCAATTCTTGCACGAGTTGGATTTTGTAAGCACGCAAACCAAGATCCTTCCGCAAAATCTTCCATAAAGTGGATGGACACAGATCCAATTCCTGTGCTCGATGGCGAAGAGTAAACGTGGTGCGAAAACGTTCCATGGTTACTCGAATTAACTGCTCTGATGGACGATTTTGTCGACGATAAAATGGACGTAGTGCGCGATACGTATTCCGCACAGAACTATTATTTTCGAAATAAAATTGCACTATTTTCAAGCGTTGTTTAGGCGTGAGTCTATTCATGATGAATTGCCAAACCAAACTGAGAATAAATGACTTCTCAGCTGTTAAATCGGTCGCCATCTTCAACAGTAATGCCAACTTAAAGTTCTATACCTCTAAAAAAACACCCTTTATTATCACTTCATTGATGAAAAAATCATTGATTCGCTGAATAAAAATAGCAAATTGGACAAATTGAATGATTAATACTTTTGTTACTTTTCTACTGTGTTTCAAATTATACTCTATTATGTCTATAACAGAATAATTAGGGACTCAAAGTTGCAGAGCATCCATAACGCGAACGAAATCATTCAATATGTTTTATGAGGTGGAATATTTTATTTTCTGTTAAATCATCACATTAAAACAGCAATCCTTTAGAAGGAATTAGGCTATGCTATTTCTGTTTAACGTATGTAAGAATTTGTAGGCAATTCACAATTTTATTCAAAGGATTGAATGATATGGTTACAAACAGGTAACACATTTATTTAGTTTATGAATTTATTGATGTTTCATTGAGCTTGGAGTTGAATGAAAAGATAATAATATATAATTAAGTTTATAAAAATCTCAAAATCCGAAGATAATATTCTTGGAAGAATATGATTAATATGTGGAAGAAAAATGAGTAGAATTGCACTATATATATTATAATTTTTTGTTCAAAATGCAATCTTAAGATATAAGGTTTTGAAAAATCTAATATCAACAAAAAAATACTTAAATTTCTGTCTTAGATCTAATATTTAGTAGTACCTCCCTAAAATTCTTTCAATGCTTTCAATGCATTTTAGGCAGTTAACTTTGATTGTTTGGTTAGTGTGCCTCACTTTTATCAAGTCTCGATTAAACAACGTTTTTTTTACTTCTTTTTGGTAATATATTTCTATTTTCATCAATTTCAAACGTTTTTTTCTGCTTTGCAATAACATATAGCTTATTTTTCACTCATCACAAGAAGTTGTGATTTCTTCAATCCTATATGCTTTTGTACCTTGAAGTCGTACCGAAATTTCAATGTTCTTTTTTAGGCTGTCTACTATCGCCCTGAATACTTTGGCCAGGAATGCTACGCCTTTGGCTATCCAATTTATTTCTGTCATTTTATATGTTGATGTCATTTGATTTTGAATTTGAATGTCAGAATAACAGCACTGACAGAAAGTGGCCCCTGAGATGAGTTGTAGGGTGTTATCAATGCAGCAAATCTGTTTTCTTAATTCAAATATAGTCCGACAACACAATTCAATAAAAAAGATATGATAATATATTCAGTCGCTAAATTATAAGCCCTTTTACAACGAATTTTTTGATTGTAAAAGGTTATTCCAATAATATGATCATCCAATACAAATATTTATTTATTCGTCGAAATAACAAAATTAATTTCGAAATAGTCGAATAAGCTAATAATTCGAACAATTATGAAATCTATGTTATTCATGCCTTTCATGAAATGTGCCTGGTACGTTTGGTATTAAAATAATTAGTCCGTATCTAACTTCTTTATTTTATGGAGGTCTAGTATATCAACTTTCACTCTTATGAAAACGCAAGAACAAGAAATTATTGCATTAATGTTTTGGTATAAGCGTTCATTCAGTTGTCTTTTCATACTAGCAACGAGAACAGTAGTTTTGTTGTAGATTGATACAATTGAAACAATCTACATGTTCAGTGGTTTAAAGGTTATCACGTTTCTATTATAATAATTACACTCACAGGAAGCTTATAGACTAGATTATAGACCTTCTACTTGCCCGTTCAAATTTCTTCGTCTCGTTTTATTCGTGAAGTTCATTTGAAATAATCACTTTTGAATGATATTTAATGATTTATTAACAGATAATCACTAGACATATAATTTTCTGGTTGAGATTTTTCTTTTTTATGAGTACTTTTTTGGACTCATTTCAGCTGTCATACCTCTATTGTGAAAGCAAAATACAACCAGAAAAATTCTTACTGGCCTGTTGGAGTAATGGCATTTTGTTAATAATTTTCAGAAGATAACAAAAAGTACCAACCACAAAAAGCTTTGGAGTTAAAATTTAAGAGCCGGTCTCTGTAGCTTAGTCGGTAGAGCTCCCGAATATGGCGCGGTAGAACTCGGGTTCAAGCCCCTCTGAAGGCATGGGTTTGTCTAAGATTTAAGTAGCTTAAATATTGAAATATGCTGGCTAATGTACATCGATTACAAGCCCAAATTTAAGATGAAAAATTATTTAGAATTTGGTTATCATTTCTTCCACTGATTTTGTGAATCGAAGATATTGGTCATCGATTTCATTTGAAAAGACTTCAACTGATATCAGAGATGAGTGAGATTTCACTTCACTTTTAAAGCAGAGGTTCCCAATTTATTATTCTGTGTGTCCCTCTCAATTTTACGCTCAAATACTACTCCCCTCTAGTCCTTACTCAACTACAATATAAAAAAAATATAAAACAAACGATGAAAATTTTAATGAAGTTTTTCAATCATAAATGGGCATTTAATCAAATAACTGAAGTACAACATTGTTCTCATTCGTTTGCAATGGTAAAATATTGGGTGGCAAGCTTCAAATTATGCCATGAATGATACCAGGTCAAAACTTGCATTGATGAAATGAAACCAATACGTTAATAGTGACGAAATTTCGAAAAACATTTACAAAATTCTGTTAGATCATACCGATTTTGAGTGCAAAAGTTAGCAGATTCGATGGATTTTTCGAGAAGTACTGGTGTATTTCATAAAAATGCATAAATTAGACAAGCTTTGTGAGGGTTTGTCAATCGAAAATATTTTACATAGACTCGTAACTATTGATGAAAATCAGCCTATCACTTGTCTTCTAACCTGCAGGATTAGGCAAGCTTATAACATCACGCTATAGCATACACATTTTCTTTAAAGAAGTACCATAAATGACGGATATTATTTTGAATTTATTGGAGCGATTGAATAATGAAATTAACCTGTCATATTTAACGAAGTAGTGTTGTTTGTCAGGACAATACACCTTTTCATCAGTTCTAATTGTTTTCCTACTCATCATATTTGTCAAATCCGACCCTTTCGAACTACTTCTCGTGAAGATTTTGTGTGTTCTCTGTTTTATTGTTATTTTCTCACACTATTGGTTTTTTGACTAGTCATTTCTGACATTTTTGGGGAAAAAAGCTGTGGTCATTTTTTCCAGAATAACCTTAACTGTCATCATCATCTGATTCATGCAACCGGGGATATTTTTATGTGAAAATTGAGAACTGTCAAATCAAGTATCATGACTAAGAGCAGAAAGCAGACTCACTTCAAGACACTGAGTATCACCTAACTCATATGACAATTTCTAGGCTAGAAGCATCACAAGGGATATAATATCAGAATATTATGTCAACCTTTTATTGTTCTAATTTAGGTTGAAATTCAGAAAATCAGTGAAGATGCTGAACCATGATGGTGAAGTTCATCATCATCATGAAAAAGGTTTTTCTTTTCAATTTAAAACTTGCAGAATGTTTCAGGTAGGTTGGCAAAATGATTGAATTTATTTTGATTATAAGTTGGCAATCATAAATAGCATGCAGACATGAAAGGAATCTTTGATGGAGCACGAGAACAACCCTTATCCATTATAACTCGCAAAGGATTCGGCCCAATGACTTTCAAAAATTCTTTTATCAGTGGGGTCAATACCCTTTTTACCTTTTCACGCCTGAATTTCAACTCTTCGTATAATGTTCCCCACATTCAAATAAAGCACTTCTCGAGTCATCCTTTATCTTATTTGGAGATAAAAGACATCCACAAACCTTTTGAAGAGACATTAATGCATGATAAATACCACATTATTTTTTTTTGCAATCAGTATAGAATCTCATCATCGTTAATTTGTTGTAATGTGTTGAAATAATTGAGAAACATTTACTGTTAAAATATGTTATTGAATTAAAAATATATATTTTTTAATTTTCATTTCACACATTTAACATTTACTATATTAAGGTAAATTATTTCGTCTATGCCTACAAGTGTTTTGAGTTCTGAAATTTGGTCGTAAAATGATTGAGTATTTACGTTGTATCATTTATGTTAAAAAAAACCATGGAACCAAACTAGTGTTTACACCTTGGCTGGATTTTAAAAAATCCATCACTCTTCAGATATTTTTGAAATTTTATTACGAATTCAATATTACGTCGTTCGTGGTTTCCTCAGGCTCATATCAAAAAAGAAATAATAATAATAATAAGTTCTTTATTCTCAACAGGTATAATACCTAATTACAGACAATAATAACATAACCTCGAATTATAGCTAGATAAATCAAATGAAAAAAATATAACAAAGAGCTCAATCAACATGAAATGTAGAGAATCAATATTATCCATCAGATCTTTCACGAACAGAATAACTAACAGTGGCCCAAGATTAGACCCCTGCGGTATTCCAGTGATAGGTATAAACTCAGACGACTGTATATCCTCCAGATATGAAAATTTGGAACATGGCATATTTGTGAATTCTTCATTTACGAAACAAATTTTTTTTTAATTCAATGGACCTACAGTTTAATACCGGTTTCGAACTGCCAGAGATGACCACTAATGAAATAATTTTCATAAGTGGTTATCCTATTATAAGACAAATCAATTTTCAACTCATAAATTCAAAAGCAATAAAAAAATGTGTCATTTACATTAAATTTCTATGTCTGAAACAAAACTGTGTGATGAAGGAACTTTCATTAGCGGTGATCTTGCCAAATGATTCGTATCTTGCTCAATTGATCAGTGTCAGATTTGTAGTTCAGACAATTTTCATTTTTCTGAATGTGACACATTTCAAAGAAGTCTTAAAGTTATCGAGCACTCGAGGTTATTTCTGACAACAGTAAGTTTTGTTTTGTTTTTTCTTCATTCTCTTGTGTTTTTGTTGATAAAATATGTGTGGACAGCCCCCTGCGAGTTTTTTTCAAAGTATATATATATATATATATATATATATATATATATATATATATATATATATATATATATATATATATATATATATATATATATATATATATATATTATATATATTTTTCATATCAAAAAAAGCCTGTTATTGCTAAAAACTTTCAAAATAAATTATCTTAAACAGGCAATAAATCAATTTCAAGATATATATATATAAGAGAATGAATTCTCGCTTAACTCTTGGTGAATCAAGATTAATAAAAATTTGAATCAAACTCTTGTCTTAATGTTTCACATATTTGTGAAACATTAAACAGCAATATATATATATATATATATATATATATATATATATATATATATATATATATATATATATATATATATATATATATATATATATATATATATATATATATATATATATATTTATAGCTGTTTTTACTTAAATTTTGTAATGTAATTGAAAATCTTAGAAAAGCACTTAATTTTATTTATTGGTATAGATTACAAGGTGGACTTGAATGATTTGAAAGTGAAATAAGCCAGTGATAAAACCCGGACCCATAAATTGACGTAGATAATAGTTGTTGAACGAGTTGACGGAATCACGTCCACCAAAAAAATCGATAGTCCTGTCACGGAACTATGAACACCTTCCATCAAATTGAATTCGATTTGTTTGTTCGTATTTTTTGCCAATTCAGATGTCTGCGCAGCGGGTGTCTCGTCATATGAAGATGTACTAAAATTTGTTTTATCATCTGACAAATTAAATATGAAAAAGGTCCAAATTGATATTATTGAATTCGACAAGAGCGGTATAGAATGATCAGTCTTAATTTGACGTTGATTTGGAAGGTTACGATAATTTGGATATGTTGCCTCAAAGTTTTGACAAATTGATCTTAAGACTACCTAAGATTTTTTGCGGTTAAACAAAAACAATCCTAGATGGGAAGCAGAAATTGTTGTACATTGTTGCTAAAATTATCGAAATTTCCTGAATTTTACAAATTTTCTATCAGAAATGAGAAAATACTCAAAAATATCAAATATTTATATGAATTCAAATCATTATGTTTAATTGAATTTTCCATCATTGAAAAAACTCAAATCGTAATAGCGCAAAATACATGTTTCCTCGTAAATTCTCGATTTGATTTTTCTTTAGATACTCCCAATCCCACATATTTCTTTTTCAAGCTCCCAACCGAATTTCAACGAAAATTATTTCCCACTATTGACTGACTAAAATAATGGAAAATAAATATAGGAAATGTAGGGAAATGATACTTTTTTCATATTCCTGTATTATTTTTATAAAACCTTACTTAAAACTTTCATAATACCGCAAGTTATATTATAATTATTTATCAGTTATTTTCGAATGAAATTTTTATGATGTTAGATGATTAAATTGTAATTGGCAACGCTGAATTCTATCAAACAAGTCGTTCTCAGGCACTTTTTTAGCGAATACTAGTGAATCTCGATGATATTAAACGTTCGCTGTTTCCTTTCGGAGGAATAAGGTGACTTTGACAGTCTAGACTTGAATTTGGTGAAAAACATAAATTTATTATGTCCAAACTTGAACATAACATATTGAACATTTCAAATTCGTTAACTGAAATTTGAAAGATAGTGAATTATTGTATTTTATTATGTTTTCAATATTTGTTCAGTATTCACTGATGATAACTCAATAAGAAGTCCACAATACTTGTAATTTTATATAATGAAACGCCGCTTGTCTTTAGTATTTTCTAGAAAATGCTTGTTTTATTTATATTCTCTTTTTCGGCATTTGATATAAATTTATCATTCAAATAGGACTGTTATTATTCGTTGGCCGCAAAAAAATACATTCGATTTTCTATAATGGACTTTACCTTCGGATACATTCCGAATCAGTAGCTCCCCTTACTGAAATTTTGAACTTTCTTACAAAATATAGTGGAAAAATGGCAGTCAATCAAAACCTCAGCTTCTGAAATTTTTTTCCGAATCCTATAAGAATTTTTCAAACCACGAATTTCTGCAATAAATGTAGATATTGAATAGTGTTGGCGTTTACTTGATGTAAATCCTTTATAATTGAATATAAATTTTAGAATTTTGAACTTTCTTTCAAATTATAGTCGAAAAATGGCAGTCAATCTAAAATTGAATATAAGATAAAATTTAGTTACACTTTTATTGACAACATAGCATGACGCGTTTCGTCGTTACAAACGACTGGTTCAGAATTTCGCCAGTATTCTAGTTGCATCTGAAGAGGTCGTTTGTAACGTCGAAACGCGTCATGCTATGTTGTCAATGAAAGTGTAAATCAAAACCTCAAGTTTTTGAATTTTATCTTATATTCAACATCTATTTCAATTACACGTCATTAGCAAATTCGTTATCTACGGTAAACTTTTAAAAAAATTTACTGTTGACATTCAAAATTAGTAAGATCACTCAATATATTTTCTCACTATATTGTGCGTTTTTAACAATATTCCATAGGAGGGTTCCATATTTCACAGAAAGTATATAGTACAAAAACACGTATTTTAAGCGTTACAGTAAAGACATTCAATTTCAAAATGGAATAATTCGAAGGGTTTCTATTTCATTCATTCATCGATTTAATCATATCAGAAAGAATATAAGGTACACCCCGTAGATACAACGACTATGCAGAAAAAATAATTTCAAATTGCATATATAAAAATGTTAAATATTTTTGTACGATATCCCTGGGGCTATAATCATTTATTTATTTTGTAGCTAAGTAATAGGGGGTTTTATCGAATCGAAGACGTCCAAGATATACCCTAATTCATTTCTCAATATTAAGATTTGAACACGAGCCCCATACATTATATCTCCGTCAAATTTTGGTCCACCCGTGGGCGCACAGCGGCAAGCAATTAATCAATGATGTCTGATATCATGAAGTCCTAATTTACGTATAGCACTATATCATATAATTAGCCGATTATTAGCATAAAATGCTGAAGAAGTTCCAGTCATTCAGTCATTCTATGATTCGCATCGTCTTCGGTTCCAAATAAGGCGATAGAAACAAGCAACATACCCCTTAACGATATGGTATAATTTCTGAAGAATTATGCAACACTATTGTGAGACGACAAATACAAAATTTGAGTGGGAGACAAACGACGTAACCGTGTTCAGCTACTTCGCTCCTTATTCTGCAACTTTACGATTTACCGTTCACTACACCGCACTCGATTTTCTTTATATTCGCATATTTGCTTTCTTGAAAAAAAAACAAACTAGAATATAACTACATATTTTTTGCACTTATATCTATGTTTATATGAAAGATCTGTGATGTTTAAAGCTTTAAAAAAGCTTCAACATCGAAATTCGATTTTGCAATATCAGTTTTTCTCATATATTAATTCAGTAAAGAATTGCACAAATTATTAGAAAATCCAAACTCGAAATGTGTATCCTTAGCTATATTACCAATTATTCATAACCGGTTATAGCAATCAAATAGATATATGGGAAGATTTATAAATGACCTACTTCGTTCAGTAGTTCACTAAGTAAATCATTAATTTAGCCAAACCAATACACGTTCGAATTTGTCTGAAATCAGAAGAATTCGAAGAGCAACTGCTATCATAACGTTATTGGTTTCACTCTGAGAGAGTTTCACCAACTCTCTCTGCACACTGTTTGATGTGTATCGTACTTTCAACTTGTGTTTATATATTTATAGCTTTATATCGTCAAAGAAACTTTATAGGAACCATTAAATTTATATATTTTATTCACTTATTCTGTGACTTTAATGACATTTTAAATGTAACCTACCTTATTTGTTTGCTTATAAATCAAACTAGTAAAATTGTCAGGCACCCACTGCACATAACGTCTCTGCACCCACTGCAATTTTCTGCAAAAGAACGATAGGTCGTTATAGATAAGTTATAATTTTTAAACGGATATTCCTAATATAATAGACTATTGTATTGTATTATCAGACACGTATGGGAGTGGTCTTTGAATCCGTGTTTTTGTGATTTTTAATATATATATACATATATATATATATATATATATATATATATATATATATATATATATATATATATATATATATATTATATTTTTGAAAGTTTTTAGCAATAACAGGCTTTTTTTGATATGAAAAAGTTTATTTTTGTTGACGTTTCGTTGTTATATTACAACTTTGTCAAAACTAATCTAAATTTAATTTAATCTACTTTTGCTAAAAACTTTCAAAATAAAATATCTTAAACAGGCAATAAATCAATTTCAAGAAATATATATATATATATATATATATATATATATATATATATATATATATATATATAGTTGAATGTTTAACGACTGTAGATATGTATTTTCAGTGTTTAATTGGGATTGCAGTCTAGGACTGCAATCCCAATTAAACACTGAATATATATATATATATATATATATATATATATATATATATATATATATATATATATATATATATATATATATATATATATATATATATATATATATATAAGAAAATGAACACTAGAACATTCATTCCAAATAATTCAAATTAACCAAAAGAATGTTATAGTAGAGCTAGATATGTGAACGTGTACGATGTGATAATAATAATAATAATAATAAGTTCTTTATTCTCAACAGGTATAACACCCAATTACAGAAAATAATAACAATATTGAATACATAACTAAGTAATAACTAAATAATTAAAAAAAAGATTTAACTAAATAATTAAACAAAAGATTTAACGAAGAGATCAATCTAATCTAAAAAAAATAGTAACTTATAACTACATTATAGCATTCAATGAAATATTACAAATAACTGAATCTAAATCAATTCATTTTAATCAATTTTCGTTGTTCACATAACTCCTGATAATAAATTCTATGTAATAATAATTTATAATAATTCTATTAATAATAACAATATTGAATACATAACTAAGTAATAACTAAATAATTAGAAAAAAGATTTAACTAAATAATTAAACAAAAGATTTAACGAAGAGATCAATCTAATCTAAAAAAAATAGTAACTTATAACTACATTATAGCATTCAATGAAATATTACAAATAACTGAATCTAAATCAATTCATTTTAATCAATTTTCGTTGTTCACATAACTCCTGATAATAAATTCTATGGAGTCAAAGTGAATGTCACAATTACTGGCAATTCTATTCAGTGTAGACTCCATGAACCAAATGGGGGAATGCATAAGGGAGTTGGTCCTCGGAGTCTCTAGGTGAAATAATTCTGTATTACGAGAATTTCAAAGCGGTCAAGAGAGGAGGACAATCAATACTATTGTGCAGTAATTTGAACAAAAACTTGAGTGATAAAGTTTCTCTCCCGGTCTGCAATGAGATAAAACTAAATCGACTCAATAATTCGTTATGATTGACTCCTGCATCTCTGTGGATAAACTTTATCTTCCCTTCAAAGTAAGAATTTCAAGAACCTTCTCTGAATAGCCTCAAGATGGCGTTGATGGCAAGATGTGATGTCTCCATGTCTCCATTATCCTTCAAGGGATAAATGTCACAGAAATATTGAAATATAATCCAAAGAAAAATATATTGAAATATTAAATAGATTGAAGGATAATGGAGACATCACATCGTACACGTTCACATACCTAGCTCTACTATAACATTCTTTTATTTAATTTGAATTTTCCAAATGAATGTTCTGGTGTTCATTTTCTTAAATATTTCATTCTGTGCCATGAGCACAAAAATTTCATTTCCTTATATATATATATATATATATATATATATATATATATATATATATATATAGAGAGAGAGAGAGAGAGAGAGAGAGAGAGAGAGAGGAAGTGATTTGAATATCGAATACTATTTTGTTTTCAGTATTCAAAAAAAACATCCACTGATTCACTGAAGGTAGGATCATGAAATATACAGAAAGTTGTTGAAAAACTCATTAGCTTTATTGAAAATAAATATGAAGTAAATCAATAGACAATTTCTAAACAAAAACACCATTACCGACGAGAACTGCAGGTAATATGGAATACGAGTAGTATTTCATATACATGCAACTCAGTCACAACGTATTGTCACTAAGGAAAATAACGGTTGATATTTGTATGATGGATATGTATTTGGCTCATATGGACATCAGCGGAGATATATCGAATGGTGAAACAATACTATTTGTACTAGGTCAATTTTCTAGAGGTAGGTTGGAATTCAACTGACCTTTAAGCGGAGTTTTTGTTATCGTGGAAGATAGAATCGACCTGAAAACGACATCCTCAGTATGACAACTGACACTATCATCAACTATCGACTGAGATTCCATCATATAATCAACTTATGTAAATATAATCCTATTGGACGAATAGATTTTCGCAATTTTGAAACTTTTTGTAACAATTTTAGTTCTTTGGCTATTAAGATGAGCTATTTTGTAAATAGCTGGACAATATCATAAGTGCTAACTTGTGTGTTGTTTCGCCTTAGAAAAAGACTAATTTCTCGGCTGTAATACGCTTTCAACGGACTCACAAAAGTACGATGATAAGGCTAAGGCTGAATTTTATGTGTGAGTGCAGTGGGGTGGCGGAAACAGAACCATCACGTGCTTTTCTTTCGCGAGATTAATGAGTAGTGTGTTCTTGGTATGAATGTAATGGCCGTCTAAGATGAGGAGAATTGGAGACGACACACTTGATCTTACAAAATCTAAGAAGTGTAGAAACGAATCTGTAAAGAGATTTGTTTGTATCCACTCTGATGGATGGACTCTTCCAATTGATCCTGGGAGAGAACCCTTCATAAGCACATCAGACATATGTTTTCTTGGGAAAATAAACATAAGTGAAACAAATATGCCTGTTGGACTCATACAAATTACAGTGGTTATCAGAGAACCTCACTCTGCTGATGTGATGGTAGAGATTTGTTTTATTCCCTTTCTGGCTATTGTTCTGGGTACCTTACTTTGCACAATAGATAACCCAGTTTCATCTACATTGAAAATGTGGGTAGCTGTTCATTGAGTAGTTCCATATTTTATGCAACAAGGGTATATCAAAATAACAATTTGGCGGCATAAGTTGAAAACTATTGTTTTCTCATTCTTCCAATGAGAGGCAAAAATTTATATAAAAATCATGAACACAATCTACCAAGGCGTAGTAAACGTCAACAAAAACAAAATAGTTATTTACACTACATTAAGATGAAAATAGATCTAAAATTCACCCAAAAAGTTTTGAACTGCAGTGTTCACGTTCAACTACTCTCGATATGAAAACAACATTCTGATAGGTTAATTTGCACCAATTGTAAGTTTCATTTGACGATTAAGTTCGCGGCATTGGAAGATAGATGGCACTATTAGTTTTCGTTAAGACTATATTCCATAATATATGTGGATTCTATTTATGTGCAATTTGAAAAAACTCTGATAATTTTGAATATACCTACTTTATTTTAATTTGACATTGCATTCATCCACAAATTATACTTCTGTATGCCTCTATTTCATATTGGTTATTTATTAGTATGTGTATATTCAGATGCACCTCTTTGGCGATAATCGTGGCTACGCCCATGATTTAAAACACCAATGTACAAATATACGATTTCTTACAAATCGCTATTTTTCTAAACAATATAGATATAGCCGCAGGAAGCAATCTTAATAAGTCAGAGTGATGGTCGGAAAAAAATTATTTATGGAACCAGTTTATAACAATCTCATTATCGAATAGAAATGAAGGTGAATGGTAGATAAAAATGCGGTAAAACTAGTAAACTTTTCTCGTATTATTCGAATATTTCATTCGAATAGAATGAATAAGCGTTTAGCTGTCAGACAAATCATTCAAGTAAAACTCTATTCCGGAATTAATTTTATGTTTGGTCACCTACGACTATATTTCTTGTTTTAATCGTTTGGTAAATTTGAGAACTCGAGGATGACTCATTTGAGAAAAACCATTTGTGGATACCAAGATTGTTTTTATCGATCCTATGTATTACAAAAATAGTTGCCGTAATTAGAAAGAACAATACGCCCAGAATTCCTTGAATTTGAAACGTCATAGAAGAATTTAGACTACACACATTCATGATTTGCTAAAACTTAAGTGAGTCACAATTTGTACATCACCAACACCGCATAGGATATCTAATTAAAGGTGACATCCAAGTCGATTTGATTCGATTACAAGTTATTCGAATCGGATGTTCTTTGCTACTGGGTATCCTATTCCATGCCCTTGGAACTGACATTTAGTTCCGTAAACATTCGAAGTAATTGTTCATAGTGCTTAAAAACGTGAATAGAAGCACCGTTATGTCGCATTTTTCTCGCGTATATAGGTACTTGTTTTGCTGTTATTAAATGATTATTCATGAAGAAATCCTACTGATAACCATATTCATATATTTACTATTCAGTTAATGCATTTTTTATGAAAAGGTCGATACAAATCAAAGATTCAAACGACAAAGAAATGCCTGCGACTTGTTACAAGAGAAACACACCCCTGAAACATATAGCAGCAACTCTAGGAAGAATTAGTCCGCTATTTCATGAAATTTCTAGTAAATCACGAAGCCTGTTGGAAGAAAAATTCAAAACCTTAAATGAGCTTTAGGATGAATTCCATCAACTCTCCAATTGAAAATGGATTAACCAACAAATCAAGACAAACGCCTGCAAAAAGCTGCCACCGGTAAAAAGAATGTTCTTCCACATCAACTACACTCAAATACACATATTTCTGTTCCTTATTCAAGGGAAGAACTTACAATATTCCAACCTATTTTATATTCAAGTTTTTAACTCTACTTTTTGTCTTCTATTCTGTACTGAAAGTAAATACTGCAGTATAGACACCTCGAGTTCTACTAACAAACGTTTCTTGCAAGAAAGTCGGTATACACTCTTTCAAATTTGAGAAGATTAGGAGGGTATTTTCAAATTTTACTCTCCATGAATAAGTCTCTGATTTTCGAAGTTAATCCAGATATAAATGGAACGCTAATAAAGAAGGAAAAATAACACCAATTCGGCTGCAATATTTTCACGTCTCTAAAGGACGTGGAAATCCATCAAGATATTTCTGCGATGAAACGAAAATATCAGGGCCCTTGAAATGAAGCAATGCTTGCTGATTACTGCTGGTTTAAATGTAGAGATGCTACAGAGTTCACTTACAAGGGGAAAGCTTAAAGATCGCGATCAAAGGAATCAGTTGATTCTTCGTAGATCTAAACACCTGGCAAGTCTTTTTTGAAGAATTTCGAAAATAAATATCATATTAATGATAGTGCAATATCACTTTTTAAATGTTGTAAACATATATAATTCATATATACCAATCTTTTAGAAACAATAATTTTCAGTTTTTACATATCAAAAAATGTAGAGCTAATATTTTTTTTTTGACATATTAGTTTTTCTTAACCCATCATTAGTAAGAATTGACTCATGAAAAGTGAAGGAAACCTTCCACTCTTTCTTTGTTGCGCACTGTAACTCAAAAAAAGTGAATTTATTGTACAGACTCACTTTATTTATTTGATTAAGGTTTGATTTTCTCAAAATATGGATACGATATGATTTCTACAAGATACGAATGCAATGAACTCAAAGAGAGGTGTTGATGGTCGAAGTCAGATCTAAGCGAACCTTATAACTAACACCAAAGTATTGATGAAACTCGAGATATGTTTGTATTGACCAAAAAAAATTTGCCATAACTTCAGCTATTGAGTAGTATTTTCATTATTACCTCTCTATAAGACTCCTGTAATAATTGAACTACAAATGACAAACGTTAATAGTGAATAACAGTTATAACAACAGCCGAGTTGGTGTTATTTTTGTAGAAGTTCGGTAACCAACAGAGGGTAGATATCATCTCTTCTGAACTAGTGTTGTCCTGGTTCGGGTCTAAGGGCCGTCGTCGGTTGGAATTTCTTCCTAACGTTTCGCTAGCAAAGAACGTTAGGAAGGAATTCCAACTGACGACGGCCCTTAGACCCGAACCGGGACAACACTAGTTCAACGACTGGCCGCGAAAGCCTCAACCAATTTATAATCTCTTTTGTTCCCTAAAAATACATGTTTAACTTCCTTGAGAACTTTCCATGCTTCCTTTTCTTTCCCTTCCAAAACTAAATCAGATGCAATATCCTTCACAAGTTGACGTATTTGTTGCCCAACAGAAATGCCTTCTTTGACCTTTGCATCACTTAATTTAGGAAATTGGTCGCTTAAGTATTTAAAGTCTGGCTTTGTCGGTTCATGGCTTTGACAAAATTCTTCATCAAGCCCAGCTTGATATGAAATAGTGGAAGAAGAACATTTTTGGGTTGTACGAGTGACTCGGCAATTACTTCTTCTTCTCCTTCTACTCTGTCTTCATTTTCTGCTTTCAACCCATAAGTCTTGGGTGGTGTAGGAACTGATAAACTGTCTGAATGTGGAATAATAGGTCGAGTAGCTGATGAAAGATTCAGGCATTTAATAGTTTTAATTTTTTCATTGAAATCCTGCTTTTATAGACAGAGTTAAGCAAAATTAGGAATCGTCTACGTGGTTATTGGGCTCCTGCTAAATCATAGGCACAGCAAACGCCATGAATAGTTTTTTATATTTCAGCCATTCTCGTAATATAACTGAACACGAATTGCAACATATGTGTGGAGCCCATGGCTTATTTTGGTTTCCTACCGTCATGTCATACCAAAATATTGTTGATATCCTGCCTTCGCAAGAAGCGTCAAATTTCGTTTTTGTAAGGCAAACGTTATTTCGCCACAAATGTAACAAAAATTATTGAATTGATTTACAAATTTCCATGACATGTTGATTTCTCTTTTTAAAATACCTCAAAACAAGATGATATGCAAACTATAAATTTCACCGTTACCGCAATAGTATCACATTTATTTTATCTTCTGGCATAAAAATTACAATTGACATTTGATTTTGTTAATATTTGTCGAATTGTTTATTATTTGGCAAATCTTTAAAACAAGAGCTAATCGGTTCTTTCAATGATAGTGTTTGGATTCAGTAAACGAGAAGATATAGGCTAGGACTAATTTTGAGACCGAAACAATTTCATTGTTGCGCAGTGTTACATGATTACCGAACATAAAATTCAATTCACGGCAGCTGATGAATACAGGTGGATCTAAGAATCTACATGAATTTAGCTTTGAGATAAGTATCTACGAGTACTAAGGAGTGGTTGGTCAACCACTTTTTTATTGCGTACCCCGCTATACCGTAAATTCAGGAAATTCAATAAAAATTCACAACTGAGAATTCAAATTTCACAAGAATCTATATTCTTTTTCACCTCATTTCTAGTCACATAATAATATGTAATATAAATAAATAGTCATATATTGTGTTTGTGAAACTCACGTTCAAACTCTGATCGTTAAATCTATCAAATTTCAAATCAAGAACAAAAAGTATTTAATCTGGAACAGTAACCTAGAAATTCAAAAATATAGGGTGTTTTTTTAGAGGTATAGAACTTTAAATTGCAATAAAACAAGGATGGATCATTCGATTGACAAGAATTTTCTTTTATTCGAAAGATAATCTTGTGGTATTACATTTCGAATATGATTTTTGGCATATGACCGCCACGGCTGGCTCGGATGTAGTCCAATCTGGACGTCCAATTTTCGATGACTTTTTCCAACATTTGTGGCCGTATATCGGCAATAACACAACAAATATTGTCTTACAAATGGTGAAGCGTTTGTGGCTTATCCGCATAGACCAACGGCTTTACATAGCCTCGGAGAAAGTAGTCTAGCGGTGTCAAATCACAAGATCCTGGGGGATAATTCACAGGTCCAAAGCGTGAAATTAGGCGGTCACCAAACGTGTCTTTCAATAAATCGATTGTGGCACGAGCTGTGTGACATGTTGCGCCGTCTTGTTAAAACCACAGCTCCTGGACATCATGGTTGTTCAATTCAGGAATGAACAAATTAGTAATCATGGATCTATACCGGCACCATTGACTGTAACGTTCTGGCCATCATCGTTTTTGAAGAAGTACGGACCAATGATTCCATCAGTCCATAAAGCGCACCAAACAGTCAGTTTTTCTGGATGTAACGGTGTTTTGACATACACTTGAGGATTATCTTCACTCCAAATGCGGCAGTTTCGTTTGTTGACGTAGCCATTCAACCAGAAGTGCGCTTCATCGCTAAACAAAATTCGCTTATGAAAATCGGGAACAACGGCAATCTCGTTTTGGGCCCATTCGACGAATCTACGCCTTGCTTGATGATCGTTTGGCTTCAATTCTTGCACGAGTTGGATTTTGTAAGCACGCAAACCAAGATCCTTCCGCAAAATCTTCCATAAAGTGGATGGACACAGATCAAATTCCTGTGCTCTATGGCGGATGGACTCGTTGGGGTCTTCCTTAATGCTACGCTCTACAGTAGCAATAGCTTCTTCTGTATGCACCGTACGGCACGCCGTACGAGACGCCGCGGCGTCTCTGGGGATGCGAGTTATCAATAAGAGTAAACGTGGTGCGAAAACGTTCTATGGTTAATCGAATTAACTGCTCTGATGGACGATTTTGTCGACGATAAAATGGACGTAGTGCGCGATACGTATTCCGGACAGAACCATTATTTTCGAAATGAAATTGCACTATTTTCAAGCGTTGTTCAGGTGTGAGTCTATTCATGATAAATTGCCAAACCAAACTGAGAATAAATCACTTCTCAGCTGTTAAATCGGTCGCCATCTTCAACAGTAATGCCAACTTAAAGTTCTATACCTCTTAAAAAACACCCTTCATAAAATAAACATAATTTAAATGTATTCCACATTACCAAATGATATATTTTCATATCAATATGAAACTCGTTATAACTGTGAAGTTTAGATAGACAAGTTCACAATATAGGCAATCAGAATTGGAGTTGAATGAAGGATCTGAGAAATCAAATTGTTACGCACGAAAATCGAAATATCACATCAGAGATTGATGTGAAACAAAATAAAAGGAGAAATATTGAAGAACAATCGGAAGAGAATCGCCGGGTTCAAGAGTGTTTAGAGTTGGAATGAAATTTTGGAAGAAAAAAGATTGACAAAGTACAGCAAGTCAGTTTTTTTGAATAAAAAATTATATTGAATTAATTTTCGCAGACAGTAATTTGGAGAGTAATACTTACAGAGAATTTTGCATAAATTGGAAAGGGAGAAGTTTGGAATACTGACGGAGAAAAGATGAAGACATCTCGAAAAAAGATGAAAATAACGGGTACCTCGATTGAAAATTTAATAATTCAAAATTCAAATTCATTATCAATAATTCGAATAATTCAAATTCATAGCTATAAATAAGTAGAAAAATATGTTTTGATGTATTTTTAAAAATTCTGAAGCCAGTTAACAACACAGCGTCATTTCTTACATTTTGCTAAGGCAACAACCAACCTCCAAACTCAACAACGGATGAATAAATATGATGAAAAACTATAAAATTAAAAATTAACACACTCGACAAGTTTCACTGAATATATTAAAAACTCTACATATGTTTCGGGTGGTTAACCCATTATCAAGAGTATACAATATTACTGAAATATGATGAATAAACTCCTCTTTATGAATTTTAAAATCGCAATTTGAACAATTATGAATATCTTACTAATAAGTGGTTATACCATATTTTGAACTAAAAATCAATCACTGAATGAAAGTTTCACTGGGTTCATGATAATTATAGAATCAAAATAAAAATACATTTCTGTATTTCATCTGAAATGCGGATTTTTTAAATCAATATTTATGATGTGAGAAGTCCTGAAATTTCATGATATATTTATAGAGATAAATGTCATTGGCTTGGCCATACATTGAAAAATTCTTCATAGCCCTTGAAGAAACGAGTATTTACTGTATGCAAGCTGCGGATATGGTGGTTCCAATTCTCGATTTTTACTTTTTCTTATGATGAATGCGCTTCTCGCTGTAGTATATTGGCTCTTTTAAATCATTTCCTGACAAAACGTTATTTACTTTGTTCTGCCTGGTTCTTTGAACTCCGAATATTGAACACATCCCGATTCAGCTACCCGATACAAGGCGTGTTCTCCACATACAATACTGATCAGAATTATAAAATGAGATACCAGCTGGCTCTTCGGCTTGCAATATTAATGATATTTCTTCAAAGATTTTTTCAATAGTGAAAATGGGAATTAGTTTTATGTAATATTGTGAAATGAAAGACTTATTAGAATAGAGTAAAGAACAACGAGAGAATTGTTGATTGAGGAGGGAGGTACGCAGTTTTGCCGCTAGTAGGCCATTCAATTTTTGCCGCCCCTACTGACTTTTGAAATTCAATACGTTAGTTTAATCCCGTTATTAGTATGATTGTGAACTTAATGATATTTCTGTTAGTTACTAGATTATTTTTGCAACCCGCTATGTACTGAAGAGTTTAATGTTGACCTAACAACTTTATTTGACAGGCAAAACAAAAAAACCCCGATTTTAAAGCGTAAAACCTCTGTAACTTTTAAACGGCTCAATCCGTAAAACACCTGTAATACAAAAAAAAACTAAATTGAAATCGGTTCATTCGTTCGGGTGCTATGATGCCACAGACAGACAGACAGACAAGAAATTAAAAAAAAATCTAATTCTACTCAGTTACTCATCTTAAGCCATCCTAGCTAATTTTTTTTCGAATATCTTTAATGTACAGACTATTTTAGGTTTACGATTTTATTATAGTATAGATTGTGTGCACGTATAATTATAAAAAAAATCTGTAAAAAAAAAATTTGCTAAATTTGCCGCCCCTCTAAATCTGCCGCCGTAGGCACCGGCCTACTTGGTTTATTGGTAAATCCGCCACTGGAGGTACGTGTTAAAATTCCATGTCCACTTATTAATAAATTAAACACATTTTTAAAATTTCAAAAATATTTCATATATTGTCCACTACAATATTGTTTCGGTATACAATACCTTCACCAGGTGGATGAAAACCTGATGAAGTTATTGTACACCGAAACAATATTGTAGTGGACAATATATGAAATATTTTTTGAAATTTCAAAGATGTGTTTAATTTATTAATAAGACAACGAGAGAATTTTAAAAATTTTTTTTCAATACTACATCTAGATGAAGGAAATTCAGTATCACAGTTAAATTTAAAAAGATAAATTTCCACGAATATTAACACCAGCATTTTCAAAGGATTTATACAAACTTAACGTTTAAAGGAACATTGTAAAAATGAACCTACAATCTACATAGAATCATAATTGGTTTTATTCTTCTTAACACATACATAAAACTACCATTGATTTCTTAATAAAGTTGATTGAATGTTCCCTGATCTCTTGGTGAAACATTGATTGATATATTAAATGAAAAACACTTGGCTTGGTTCCACAAAATTTATAATGAATACTTGATAATTGTTTCTGGGTGTTATATTAAATCCATTATTATTAAAAATTTTATAATTTAAATAAAACTAAGTAGTTTTTCGATTTTCACTATAATTAAATCAAAACATGACAATATCGTTTCGCCAACACAGTGGCTTCATCAGATGTTGATGATGAACTTCTGATGTTGCCACTGTGTTGGCGAAACGATATGTCATGTTTTGATTTAATTATAGTGAAAATCGAAAAACTGCTTAGTTTTATTTAAATTATGTATTTAGATTTTCATCAAGTATCGGCCCAATCGATTAATGATTAAAAATTTTTATATTAAAGTTAAACTCCTAGTTCGACTTTTGAAAATGGGGTGACACCCCGAAACAATTCATTATAAATTTTGTGGAACCAAGCCAAGTGTTTTTTATTCAATATATTGCCATTGATTTTTATTTTTGTTTTCTTCTATTAATATCAGAAAATCTAAACAGATAATACTTTAACGAAAACTGTTAAAGCGGTGTAACTCGGTAACTTGAGCTTTCTTCATTTTTTTTTTCAAGGAAAGATAGATGTTTGATGTCCATAAATTCTTGTTCCAAAAAATCTTTCACAATAAACAAATCATCTCATCAAAGAACATTCATAATTTGAATAATAATTTTAAAATATTACATCCAGAAAGTATTTCAAGGCGATCATTAACATTCCTTGAAATCAATCAGCATAGGAATTCAGGTGAACTATTGAATAATCAAGCTGATTTACATAATTCACTGATCTTGAAAATTTTTCCTTAAAGTGTCAGCTCTCAATTCTGTGGATTGCTGGATATTGAAAAGAAGAAGAACCAATATAAATTCTTCATAACTGTTAAGAGAAGAAGACTAATTGATTGTAGTTCTGTATTTTATGTTATTTTAATTTTTTTTTGTTTTTTTCCTCCGAAAAGGTAATATTATGAGCGAAAGTTGTATGGAAGTTTCAATCATTAGACCATTGTTTTCATTGTTATAACTGCTTAATTTTTAATATGTTTATTATGTAAAATTAGACATTGAATTACTATTGCAATTCACTCAATCATCTTTGGAGAATTTCGAAAGTGCAATATCAGTGATATTTCTCATTTTGTAGTAATAAACATGCTTAATTGTTGTTTCTCATGATAAATGATTACATAGTATCAAAAAAAAATCGATCAAATATTAAAAATTAAGCGTTTTTGAATGATATTTTCATATTGTTACCTATTCGAAAAGGCTTGAATATTTTGCAAGGGTTTGTTTTCTATTTTTGATTGAAACATATTCGAATAATTATATATGTATATATACATATATATATATATATATATATATATATATATATATATATATATATATATATATATATATATATATATAAATTCAAATATTTTGATTTGATCTCCATTAAATTTCAAAATACTGTAGGTTGCATTTCAGGTTAAATTGAAAAACCATTGAAGGTATTGAAAAGTAAGGTTGTATTTGTAAGGGTGGACTTTTGAACGGGAGCGGAAACGAAAGAGCTTCACCTCTTTGAATGCATAGAAAGAGGAAAATTGAATGAAAAAATAGTAATTCATGATTAATTGAACCAATTGGAAATCAAAAATTTCCAATTCAAATAGGACCATACATAAAAGATTCGGTGTCAATCTGAATTAACTATGCTTTATACAATACCCTAATACGACCACATTTAGAATTTGCTAGTGTCGTTTGGAATAATAATAATAATTATACATTAATTCCCAACAGATATAAATCCAATCACAGGGAAAAAATAACTTATTAAACACAAATAATAATAAATTAGAAAAAATTAGAGAAAAAACAAAAAGAAAGAGAGTAAAAGCGAATATATACAACGAAAATAAAATTAGAATAAAATGAAATAGTAATAAAAAATAATCTAATAGAACACATTAAAAATGAAATATTATTTATTACAAAGTCACACGTAGTCAACAGAAGTTGATGGAATGTAGTTGATGAAGTCAACGTAAATAAAATTAAGTCATATGAAGACAACAGAAGATGAATATATCACAAAATCCCATTCCGCTGTTCTGAGTGGCATGTCAAATCACTGATAGTCGATCAAAAATATCTAGGATAGGTGTCTAACATAAGAAATCTTGAATCCGTTCAGAGATGTTTTCTGGAATGTTTATGGTTTTGCTCTAATGGAGTTTATCCAGAAGAAGGTTACTTATGAGTAACTTATAATTGTATATTACTGAAATTATTATGGTTTGAAAACCCAATATCAATAATCTGTATTGTAAAGGAATTTCTTTCTCACAGATGGTAGGACCTTTTCGAGTCCTTCTTCCAGTCCTCCGAAAACAACATTCATTATACATTCTTAATACTGATCAATACGCAAATAAAAAACATTTTATTTTACCACCCAGTATAAAAACAGATTATCCATTATACCTCTTACATAACAATAGCACTATTTCTCGTTTAACGAATTGCGGACCAACCAATCTTTTCATACGAGAAGGATGAAATTTGAAATTTTTTATGACATGATGGAACATCAAAAATTTCGATTTGCTGCAACGTCTAATCCATTCTCGACTTTATCCACCTATTCAGAAACTTTTTCATGTCATGGCTACCGATCGAAAAACTTGATTGCACTCCAAGAAATTGGTCAGTCATCAAAAGTGAATCCTCATATGCTTATCAGTGTAATGTTGTGCCACCTTATAATTTCGATTTGACGCAGCAATTTACCTGCAAGTGGGCTTTTGTTACGAGCAAAGCGCCCATATCTTCAATCGCTCCATTAGAGTCAGTTACTATGTATTCTAAATTAAAATTCCTCCAGAAAAGGCAGCATGACATATTATAATATAACATGTTATGAAACCAACCTTGGACTCTCAGCAATAACAATGCCATTCGTTCCGTTTTCTCAAAATTGAAACACATCTATTCTACAGATTGAAATTTATCTAACACCATACCTACTCGTAATCTCCATCTGATTTGAATGCATTCAATTCAACATACTTTTCATTCTTACTTCACCATCTTATTTATGATATCCTAGGGATTACCAACATGATAGAAATTCACAAATCGTTTATGTAGAGCTCGTTTCCATAACTCACACAACTGCGATGATAAAACATTATACCGTGAAATAGAAAACAACAAGAGAAAAAATCGAATGAAAAGACTGTTAAAATACCAATTTTTTTATTTTCAAGGGAGTTGAAATTACATTTTTTGCATTTTTGTTTCTTCTCTTTTAAGGCGGCCAACCGTCCCGCATTCTGCGGGACCGTCCCGCAATGACAGTTGCAATCCCGCATTGCAATATTTAATAAAATAGTCCCGCAAATCGTCTAAGGCGTCCCGCATGTCCCGCATTCCTCGTTTCCCATCGTTTTGCTCGCATAAAAGTGTTCCACATCAAAATATGAATGACGAGACGCCGTTGCTGCCGCAGTCACTGCGGCGCAGTGTATCATCAAGCGTGTGTGTGTGTGTGTGTGTGTGTGTGTGTACGGCTGCGCGAGAGAGTCTGTTCGACGAAGTAAGTTACGTGGCAAATTATGTGAATAATGATGTCCTAAAGAGATGGGAGGAGATGAAGAGCAGTACAGAACAGCGATGGATAGAGGTGTTCAAACATTTCAAAGACAGCGGAATACCGTTCCAGAATTGCCTGGCCATCGTCCAGTACCTACTTTGTTTGCCAGGAACAAACGCTCCTACGGAACGAGTTTTTTCCTTAATGAACAGCTTATGCACATCCGAAAAGTCGTCACTAAAAGTAGAAACATTACGTGCAATGCTAATTATAAAATTCAATATGGGCAGTTGTGAAAACTTTTTGGACATTCTGAACCAAAACCCAGACCTATTAAAAAAATGCCACTCATGTGAAAAATATGATTTTAAAAATAAATGTTAATTCGGTAGTAGTGTTGTTTGTTTCTAATTTAAGTACACCATTAACAATTCCAACAAATCCTAAGTCTTATTGTGGATAGGGTGGGTGTCCCGCATTGACTTATTATAAAGTTGGCCGCCTTATTCTCTTTCCACCTACCTACCTCTGGAGTCTAACATTGGGCTAATGTTATTCGTTTTGTTTCCTGAATTGTCGGATGGATAATACCGACTCACCACATTTGATGTTCGGGGATGAATTGGACAACTGTGTTCAACTTCAGCTCGCGCTGGACCATGTTGTCAGTTGATGTGGGGATAATGATTTGAGTTTGTATTTGTCCAATTGTAACGTTGTTTCATCATCAAAGAAGATCGAATTAAGTGTGATTATCGTTAGTGGGAGATCTTGGTATAGTCTTCGATTTCCTTCATTCTACACATCACCCAACTTATTTCATCTGCCTCCAAAATATATGGATTCGTTATACCCAATTGGAATTAGTTATACGCAATATTTCAATAATTCTTCAACTTTCGTAAGACTATTTAATGTCATAAGAGTATGGCAGCATGTTCTGGCATCCTATTTATACTTGCCATCAACGCCATCTGGAGGCCATTCAGAGAAGGTTCTTGAAATTCTTAGTTTGTAAGGGGGATAAAGTTTATCCACAGAGAGGAGTCAATTATGAGTCGATTCAGTTTAATCACTCAAATTCTTGTACAAATTAGTGCACAAGAGTACTAATTATCCTCCTCTCTTGTCCGCTTTGAGATTTCGTCTTCCTAGACAAAATTCTTATACCACAGAATTATTCCACCTAGAGACTCCAAGGACCAACTCGCTAATACAATCCCCCTTTCGATTCAAAGAGTTGCTAATAAATGTGATATTCACTTCAATTCCATAGCAGTTTATTGAATTAAATTAAACTCTTGGCTTAATGTTTCACGATTGAGCGTTAGCTCATTTTCAAGACTGAGTCTTGAAAATGAGCTAACGGTCGAAATATGTTGACGATTTTATATTGTTAAATAAATCGTGAAACATTAAGCCAAGAGTTTAATTTAATTCAATATTCAATTTTGTTTCACTAAGAGTTAAGCGAGAATTCAATCTCAGTCCACAGCAGTTATTATTAGGAGTTATGTGAACACAGAAATTGACAAAAATTTAAAGTTGCACTCTCAGGCTATGAAAAGAACACTTAGTGAGAGAAATGTTCAATAATAAGAGTTTTAATAATACTCTAATAATTCAATTAGTAGTTTTCTGACTATTTTACTCAAGTAGAAATTTTCTGATAAATCGCAAACTAAAGGCAGCTTATATTCTCGCTAAAATACTGTCTCTAAATTATGAATGCTTCTGCAATTTTGGTGTTCGCAACGACGTTACTATGGATACGAACAGATTGACAATATGACAATAATCATAAATTGCAGACGCCAAAAGGAGTCCTCAAATATTCTAACCTCACAGGTAATTGAATTCATTTCATAAATCTTATGAGATTATCTTTGATTTCGCGAGAATTCTATCATTAGACTGTTAGACATTAGATTGTTTGCTGATCTCTTAGTGAAATATTGTTAAATTTATTGAATAAATGATATTTGGATTGGTTTGACAAACATTTTGATTTAGCATTGCTAGACTTGATCCCCAAAGAACTTTAGAACACCCCAACATAATTGTCAAGCAATATTTAATAAATTTTTTTGTGAAACCAAGCCGAGTGTTATTTTTTCAATATATTATACTGTTTTATTGGAAGACTTTATTCGAGTAGGCATAAAAGATAAAAAAATTAATTAAAGTGAGAAAATACTGGCTAAGTGTTTCTTTAACTCAAACAAATATTATTCGATGAAAAAATTGCTGAGATTCAAAAATATTGAAGCTTCACATCTCTCAGAAACGAAAAACAACTGAATTTTTTTTCCAGAAAACAATTTATTGCTGTGGTTTATCCTCCATAGTGTAGGCCGTAGTGTGTTTTGCCAGAAATAATGAGGATGTATTCATTGTTTTCACGCTGAGTGTATGCGTTGTTAAAATAACGCTCCTTCATTTCTTATTATAAGCCACATTAGGCACTCAGTTAACCAGCGATTACCATTCAATGAATACCTATTGTTGAAAACACAACAAACTGAAATTTATATAGAAACATGTTATCATTATCAAGTTTCTATATAGAGAACATATTCAGAATCTCATTTTTATAATGTGTGCATTTTTCAGTTCGAAATTTTTCAAACGATTATACCTACTGCACTTTATTGAGTTATAATTGAACCACCTAATGAAGTTACCTGTTGATTGAGTCTCTAATATTATTATAGCAATTAAAAAATATTTCGAATTAAATTGAATGCCTAATCGGTCTCCTATTTTAAACGATAAAAGCTGGAAGGAAATTCATCAGTTTATCACAGTGTAGTATCTTAGAAAGTGTATTGAATCAAGAAGTACATTTTTAAATCAAGTATTGAAACGTTGATATTTTTAAAATGTTATTGGCTATCTGAAAACCTAGTAATAAACGTTCGTAGTTTGCAGTCAAATAACTTGCAAGCTTCACAATTTGACAGGTTATTCTCTGAAAGAATGTACCTAAGGAAAATTTGTGGAGTTTGTTAGATTTCAAAGTCCATTTTAATGAAATATTTGATTCAAATATTTTCGAAATTATCCTGAGGTTGATAAGAGAAACGAGACTAATATAAAACTACAGTGCATGATTTTTTAATATCTTATTGTTTAAGAATTAGAATAACTAATTGATTGCAGGAAATTTATTATGTATTATATATTATTTATCATACATTATGTTTTATTATTAGTTAATTATATATTGTATAGAAAATTTTTTCTCACTTTCTAAATTTTGCCGCCCTGGGCACTTGCCCCTAGTATAAATCCACCATTGTATATATATATATATATATATATATATATATATATATATATATATATATATATATAAATATATTATAAGTATAAGTAGTTCCAATTATTCGTCGTACCAGATTCGTCTTCAGAAAAATACTTCGTTGTATATTTTTAAATTTATTTCCACAAAACTCGTTCTTAAATAATTTTTCAAAAGAACAAGTTGATCACTTTTTTTGCATTACATTGGAATAACGGCAAATGGTGATGATTTATTTGTTCTATATTTGACAACATGGAGCTCAATAAACAACCGATAATCCCATATTTCAGAAGGGATTGTTAAACCGGTGGTAATAAAGCTTGAATCTTCCAATGGTATGAACTTAAAAAGAGCGAGAGATCTTGCCTATAAATTCGAAATTGTCAGGCTGAGAAATTGATTTATTGAACTGTATATCTTTCTTATGCAACAAGCCAATGATAGCGCGGGGGGGAACTCACTGACGATGCCAGCTTTCAGTTTCAATGCAGAAATGTGATTTCTCACAAATCAGTTAGACATTGAAAAACAATACCTTGAAAATACTCGATAGTGAAAGACATACAGTATGTAAATTTTCTCATAGTATCTAGTCAGACGCGGCGCCTTTCTTGAATAGGAAACTGCGCAAGGTTAGCTTAGTGGTATAGTGTAGTGTGTGAAAAGAAATGAAGATGCGTCTTTTTCACCTTTTCAAAAAGGTAGGCGATTTTTATATTTCACTACCAAATTTCATTCTCCCTTTCATTGTATCTTATCTGGTATATATATATATATATATATATATATATATATATATATATATATATATATATATATATAACGATTATTTCCCATGAGGAGAGCGATTGAACTTGAATTCTCAATTCTTAGGGCTTTTGGTTCAACTTTCTTGCCTTCCAAAATCGCTTCATCCTATCGGAATGTTCTTTCCTCCACGCATCTGTCCATTTTATTCCAGGTTGACTCGTTGATTTTTGCCCAAACTAGGTTTTGAATATTGCCTGTTCAGTTCTGATACAATTCTGTAGGCATATGCATAGAACTTTGCTCGTCGTTTTCTGATTTCTTTCGTTATTGTATTTGTCTTTTGATATATAATTGTTTTTTAATTGTCAAAAAAGTGGAGTTATATATATTTCTATTCTTATCAAGAACAGGCTGGAACATTTCAAAATTCTCTATAAAAAGTTGTTATATTTCTCTAAATATCTGAAAATGATGTTTGCTAGATGAAATTAATTGGTTAGTAAAAAATAAGTGTTTCTCATCATCTTCAAAATCATTCCTCAAAAAAACTCATGGATTGTAAGGTTATAGGAAACCTTTGAAACATGTAATTTATTAAATAGCTAATAAGGCTGAAATATTTTTTTCTCTATACCTATTGAATTAACAGTGAATATTCATCAAATTTCAAGTCATTAGTAAGCATCAAGATATGTGTATTTTGGTGCTCGAGAAGTTCAGCTGCCTTCACAACTAGTTTATGGATTTGTGTGTAGGTACTGGCGTTGCTCTGCCAATTACTGATCTCTAATGATTTAGTGTTTTGTCTCTTACATTTAGACCATTTGTGCAAATCCGCGAATAATGATTACCAATCCCACGACTAACCGAATCTGTTAAAACGTGTAGGAATGAAATTCAAACAAGTTCGTCAATCAGAGAATGAATGAGTAGGATGTGACGAAAATGGAGTTAAAATGTTTACACTGATTCAATTTTGATGTCCGTAATAAACAAAAACTATAAGTAAGAAACAAACTAGTCGATTTTATGATGGAATAAACCTACGCGAAATCAGAAATATTTTACGGCATTTCGCCTTTTGTCTCGATTTTCATGGAAGTACATTCAGTGAAATCCCTCATTGAGAGTACTTTTAGCCAATAAGTCTTGAAAGTCAAGGAGTCAAGAAGTTTTGAAGCTATTATAGAACTCAATATTTTCACTTTAAAAGAATCACATTTCAACGTGGGTTAACAAGCACCCAACGATTATTGGGTGCTTGTAATCTGTTTATTACGCATCTTACATTCGAATATCACACTTACAGATACTCACAAAAAAAAACACACACACACACACACACACAAACATGCGTGATTTCACGAGACATCATTAGGATATTATAAAATGCCAGTTATTCAATCGTTAAACATTTATTAAGTTATAATTTTGATGAAGAATTGTGAAAAGAAATTTTTTCGAAAGTACGTATTACACAAATAACATTTGGAAGTATTTGATGAAGCTACGTTTGAGGCAGCATTTAAAGGTCGATCAGATGTGAATATAACTAATTAGAATCATGATGTGAAAGATCTCTGTGATAGTTGTAGATAATAACTAAGCCGTAGGCCATAAAGGAATATGTACTTCTGATTTCATATTGTAGAACGTCTAAGAGTTAATAAATCACTGTCAAGCTTATTCAATTGTAATTTAGATAATTAGAAATGTTTGACACCCTGACATGTCTTCCGATAGTTTCCTTCCCATAATGTCTAAAGGTAACTGATATAATAGAAATAAATTAATTTTTATATACCAATGATATTTCATGGAATGAAATAGTTTCGAAGAGAACTATTTGAATTAGAAAAAGAAGATTTGCCAACCAATTTCAAATATTCTGTTGTTTATTTTCGATCGAACTTCCCTTCTTGATGAATTCTCATTTTTTTAATATGATACCACAAAAATTTTAGATTAACGATTTATATTCTTCATATAAAAAATATAATAATTAAGTAGTTTTTCCATAAGAGTTTGAAGTATAATAAACAAATTTCACTTGAATATAATAGAAACCTGGTTTGAAAACCTAGCAAAAATCCAAAGTAACTTCAAACAGGAAATTATACCGTTCAATTTGAATGAGGATATTTTCACAATTATATCTGAAGATGTTTTATAACAATATAATCGACTTTCGATTATTTCGCAGATACATGAAGGATAAACTTATTGTGTACAAACACCAATTCCATTTCGAGTTGCTATCACAATAATCCTTTAGATTTCTCGCATTTAAAATTTGGTCATACATGAAGAAGTATTCTGTAACAATATTCATTTTTTCAACCGCTCGAATATGATACAAGTAAAATTCTTACATTCTACAAATTAATTTAGTTTTGTAATTTCGATGTTCCAGTTTTGCCCAAAATATTTCGAGAATAGCAATCGTAATTTCGCTTCAATTTTACATAATTCACATAAATTAAATGAATACTTTCCCTTATTAAAAAGCTTTCTAAATTAGTGTATGTTGTTTGTAGATCGCTGTCAACGAGTTACCGATTTCGACGCTCTTCTTGACTGATATGGTATCAAGACGTAGAATCCTGTCGAGGTCCAGGGATGACTTGCACATGGACTCCACATTCCAGCCTCCTGAAGATGAGGACGATGTATGGTACCAAAAAGATAAACTGTACAAGGTAGGTGCATCACATCATGCTTACTCTTAAAAGATCGATATCTTAAGCGGCCTGATCTTTGTTTTGCCAAATGATTGTTCAAAATTTTTCACATAGGTATCTATATAGGCGGATTGATATTTGTTCATAAGTTACCACCTTCCGGATAATCAACAAGATAATTCCTTGTTTTATATATCAAATGATGTTATACTAGCTCAGCATATAATAACTCAACGTTACAAAACTCCGTCCTTTCTTAAGTTTCGATTTCATTCAAAAATGTGAATGTATAAATGTAAAAATACAAATGTTGCATGTTAATGCAATTTCTTTGATCCATGTTTTTCGACAGTAGAAAATAGGCGAGCACGCAAAACTCTTCTAACCTCAATTTCCCTCACAAACAAACAGAACATGCTATCGAAATTTACAGTTTTTCGAAAAATTACAGTACCAACATAACGATAAACATTTAAGATCAAACGGATGTAATTCGCGAAATTTGAAATGTCAACTAGCTTTTTGCTCGCCCCTCATATATATATATATATATATATATATATATATATATATATATATATATATATATATATATATATAAATTTAAATTAAAAATATATGAGTTCTCGGCAATTAATATGGCCACTACAATTGATAACAAACCAATTTGTTAACCTGGTCTATATTTCGAGCATGGTTACACTCTTCATCAGGACTCTACAAAGTATAAAATTTATATATTGTTGTAAAAAATATATATATATATATTACTGCTTACGGCTAACTAGGCTGAATGTTTTGCCAGAATATAGGAAACAGAGTATGCAGTTAATTTAATCATTAAAAACAATGTAACACAAATTGAACGCTAATAAATAAGATTGAAAGGATAACCTTACAATCATGGCAGAGAGTAAAACCGGACTGTCAGAACATAGACAAACGTCACCGTAAAACACAGAGAGTAAAATGTAAACAATCGAGAAACAAATGTATTCTGGCAAAACATTCAGCCTAGTTAGCCGTAGGCAGTAATATATATATATATATATATATATATTTTTTACAACAATATATAAATTTTATACTTTGTAGAGTCCTGATGAAGAGTGTAACCATGCTCGAAATATAGACCAGGTTAACAAATTGGTTTGTTATCAATTGTAGTGGCCCTATTAATTGCCGAGAACTCATATATTTTTAATTTAAATTTGAATTGTACGGCAATACTCCTTTAAATAACTTTATATATATATATATATATATATATATATATATATATATATATATATATATATATATATATATATATATATATATATATATAAAAAAACAAATTTTTATTCATGTGTGAAAGGTTGTAAGCAACGAAATTGAACGTTTCGATGATGCAACCTGCAAAACGTATTACAATCAGTATGATTAGTTCTAAAATCTGAGAAAGTAGGACTAAATGATTGGCGTTTGCTCTTTGATTCTCTTGGTCTGTACCTTTTCCTATTTCTCTGCTACTTTGTGAATATACTTCAATGCACTGAAATATCCAAACGTTCAATTTTATTGTTTAATTTTCACGTAACACACTAACCCATCTCTGCAAAATAAAACTTTGTTCTTCCTATATCACAATTACAGAAATGTATATACATATATATATATATATATATATATATATATATATACATATACATATACATATACATATACATATATATATATATATATATATATATATATATATATATATATATATATATACATATACATATATATATATATATATATATATATATATATATATATATATATATATATATATATATATATATATATACCTGTCATCTCTTGTTCAGAGATAACTTGTTCAAATAAAATATTGTCTTATCATAAAACATGGGTAAATTCTGCAAGTAGGCCATTTTAAATACCTAGGAGAAGTTATACAGTACTCAGGTTTAAACCGAATCGCTAATGAACAGAGAATTACCAAGCTCCAAAGGGCCTACAAGCTAACATGGGCGTACTATAATAAAAAGTATATTTCGAGAGGCGCCAAATTGAGGCATTATAACACAACGATTCTTCCAGAAGCAATCTACGCATCTGAAACAATGGTTATTGACGGTCATTCAAGAATTAGAGAAATAGAAAATTCTTAGAAAGATTTACGAGCCAATCAATAGAAACGGCATATGGATGAAAAGACCTCAGAATGAACTTTATCAAAAGACAAATACGATAACGGAAGAAATCAGAAAACGACGAGCAAATTTCTGTGCACATGTCTACAGAATGAAACAGTCCAGAATACCGAAGAAATTACTTAAAATACCTATGAAGAGTAAAAGAGGCTTAAAAAGGCCCAGAAAGACCAACAACAGATCAATATAAAAAATCTCAAAGATCGCACTGAATGCCGCTATAAAATCGCACATGTGAAGTTTGAGCAAAAATCTACTCGCCAACCAGGAATAAAATGGACAGATAACGGAAGAAAGAGCTTTCAGAGAGGATGAAGCGTTTTTGGGAGGCAAAAAGATGAAGCAAAAGTCCTAATAATTTGCGAATTCAAGTTCAATCGCTCTACTCATGGGAACAATCGTTATAATATATATATATATATATATATATATATATATATATATATATATATATATATATATATATATATATATACTAGTATTTACGCATACACCTATAGTAATATCAAAGCATTTCCTGTTCAATGTGAAGTACGTGAAATGATTATTCAATTTATTTTTCATTCAAGTTCCGATTTGATATATGGAATTGGGCATACAAATGATCTATACGTATACACACAGGTCATGCATATATATTTCAATAACACACGGAAAATAATTACAGTTGCATCATTTCATGCAGAAATTGAGTTTTTCTTGGAGATAGAAACGTGACAACGATAACGTGATTTTACTGTAGTTCATTTCTGTTTATATAAATCTTGAATGCCAACTATAGTTCACAATATTTTAAATAAAACAGAATGATACGCTGACAAAATCAAGTCGGGTTAGTTTTTTGGATCTTGAAAATGTTTTACCTGAACATACATTCTAATTTGGAGACTTTCTAACTTTTTATTTTTATTGGAATGAATTTGAATTGTTTATTGTGAGTTCTGAGTTTTTTCACCTTGGTTTCAAATTCCAAAAATGCATAAATAATCTTTCGTAAAAAGTCTATTTCTCATTTCTAATGTTATGTCTCAACACATTTCTATTGAATTAAATTGACACCTGTACTTTTTCTCAACAAAAATATGACGTTTTCGTTCATCTTGTTCAGACAATACAGTAGCATCCTCAGTGCAAACGGGCCGAGTTCGAATCCTGCATTCGAATTAGGATGGGACTCTTAGAACCATTAAATTGAAACTTTTTATAATGCGAATTGCAAGATTGTTTTTTCAAGTGTTATCCAGCCATTCAAATTCTTCTGAAATCTCCATTAATTTTTCTAACGCGATCTCTCAAATAACATACTAAAAGTTTGCTTCATTCCTCCAATCGTAAAACATATTTATTACCAATAAGCGGATGATAAAATGCGGAATACTGTTAAGCAGATAGATTGCACGTCAAGCGAACACCTTTCAGCGGGCGAGTGTTAACTTAAAAAATACTTTGTTACGGGGTCATATTTCATGGCATATCCAACAACTACAACCTACAAAAAGACTTTAAAGCATTTAATTCGTAATTCGTGATGTGGAAGAATGGACAAGATACTCCTGTTTATTCTGTCATAAATGTCGATAATACAAGATGAAATAAAATTTTTTTGCAAATATATGTGAATATGGATAGATATTTGATATACCCGAAGCTATATATACTTTATGTTATTATTATTATAACGATTATTCCCCATGAGGAGAGCGATTGAACTTGAGTTCGTAATTCTTAGAACATTTGCTTCATTTTTTTGCCTCCCAAGAACGCTTCATCCTCTCTGAATGCTCTTTCTTCCGTTCATCTGTCCATTTTATTCCAGTTTGACAATTTGATTTTTGCTCAAACTTCACATGTGCGATTTTATAGCAGCACTCAGTGCGATCTTCGAGATTTTTTATATTGATCTGTTGTAAATCTTTTTGGACCACTTTCAGCCACTCTGTTCCGCATTTTTTCTTTATAATCATATCGAGTATTCTTTGGTATTCTGGACTGTTTCATTCTGTAGACATATGCATAGGACTTTGCTCGTCGTTTTCTGATTTCTTCCGTTATACTTATTTTTTTGCCTCCCAAAAACGCTTCATCCTCTCTGAATGCTCTTTCTTCCGTTCATCTGTCCATTTTTTTCCAGTTTGACAATTTGATTTTTGCTCAAACTTCACATGTGCGATTTTATAGCACCACTCAGTGCGATCTTCGAGATTTTTTGTATTGATCTGTTGTAGATCTTTTTGGACCTTTTTCAGCCATTTATTCTTTATAATCATATCGAGTATTCTTTGGCATTCTGGACTGTTTCATTCTGTAGACATATGCATAGGACTTCGTAGTTTTCTGATTTCTTCCGTTATCGTATTTGGCTTTTGATAAAGTTCATTCTGAGGTCTTTTCATCCATATGCCGTTTCTTTTGATTAGCTCGTAAATCTTTCTAAGAATTTCCCGTTCTTGTTTTTCTATTTCTCTTATTCTTGAATGACCGTCAATAGCCACTGTTTCAGCTGCGTAGATAGTGTTATAATGCCTAAATTTGGCGCCTCTCAAAATAACTTTTTGTTATAGTACGCCCATGTTAGTTTGTAGGCCCTTTGAAGCTTGTTAATTCTCTGTTCATAAGCGATTCGTTTTAAACCTGAAGACTGTATAACTTCTCAGAGGTATTTAAAATGACCGACTTGCAGAATTTTAACATGTTTGTGATAAAAGATTTATTTTTTGGTTTTCTCTTCATGTATTTAATTTTATCATCAGAAATTTGTAACCCGGTTTACTGCGCAATTTCATGTAGTTTTTCTATGGCTTCAGTTCTGTTGTCTGTGATAATAGCAATATCGTCTGCAAAGGCGAGACATTTGACATTTATTCGATTTTCTTTTTTGATACCCACTTGTATGCCCTTCACATGAAGTTCCCATTCCCTAATCATCTTTTCTAAAACAATATTGAAAAGGATTGGCAAAAGTCCGTACCGCTGCCGCACACTGGTTTGGATTTCAAAGGATCTGATACTTCGCCCATGAATTTTACTTTGTAAGTTGTACCTGTAAGTGTCTGTTCTATAAATTTTCGGGTTTTTCGATCGATCCCAAATTCTTTCATGATTTTAAAAAGGGTTTTACGGTCTATCAAATCAAATGCTTTCTTGAAGTCAATGAATGTGATCACTGTATTTCTACATTTCCTCATCTGTAATATCATCTTTAAAGTCAGATCTGTTCAGCACATGATCGGCCTTTTCTGAATGCAGCCTGGTATTCTCCAATTAGTGGATCTGCTTGGTTCTACTCTGTTTAGAAGTGCTTAAGAAAGTATTTTGTAAGCAACCGGAAGAAATTTTTTAACCGGAAGCAAGCGGAATTGCACTTTTTGTGCAATGGATGTAGCAGCGCGCATTTCCAATCATCCTCTGATATCTGTTCCGTCCTGCAGATTTCTGATATTAAATGATGAAATTATATATATTTTACATATATACATATAAATATATATATATATATATATATATATATATATATATATATATATATATATATATATATTATAAAAATTAATTTATTGCCCGTTGAAGATTTTTAATGTTTTTAGCAATAACAGGCTATTTTCAATATTAGAAACTTTATTTTCGTTGATATCACAACTTTGTCAAAACTAAGTTTCAAAATAATATATATATATATATATATATATATATATATATAATAACAATTTTTTTATTCACAACACGTAATATAACATAATACCAATAATAAAATCAATGGACGATGAATCAACTCTGTGATAGTTCATATTTAAATGAGAGATCATAAGAAATACTGGTCTAAAAATCACTGACTGAAAAATTCTTTATTCGACTAGTTTCAAAAATTCTTGATAATGCCGTAAAAGGCGAAACTAGTCGAATAAAGAATTGTTCACTCAGTGATTTTTAGACAAATATTTCTTATTACCTCTCTTCTACATAATACCGAATTACAGAAAATGATAGCATAATGTTTAATTGAATATAACTTAAATTCAAACACTTGAACTTATGATTTACACTTTATTGACTACATAGCATGACGCGTTTCGTCGTTACAAAACGACTTCTACAGATGCTTACAGAATTATTCTGTAAGCATCTGAAGAAGTCGTTTGTAACGACGAAACGCGTCATGCTATGTAGTCAATAAAGTGTAAATCATAAGTTCAAGTGTTTGAATTTAAGTTATATTCAATTATAATGGATTTACATCAAGTAAACGCCAACACTATTAAATATAATGTTTAATATTAACTAAATAAATAAAATGAAGAGAAATATAACAAAGAGTTCAATATAATCTAAAAAACCTGAAAAAAGTAACTAACACCTAAAGAATAAAATTAAATGAAATATTACAAAGAACTCAATCTAATTCATTTCAGTCAATTTCCCTCTTTATTTCAAATGGGAAGGCCCCTTAAATGGCTTTGAATTCAATCATTAGCCAACATTACTTCCATTAAATATATAAACAACCTATATACACATATACCTATCCATTAGAATTGAAACCTAAATAGGGGCTTATCAAGGCGATTTTACTCTTCATACACACATGAATAAATTCACGGTAAGGAAGGAGTTGTAAAACATGGGGCTCTCAGCACATGGGAAATAAAACGTTGTTTTCAAATTTACAAACCTATCGATTCGATATGATCAAAAGTTATTTGGTTTACCTCTATCTCATTCAAGGATAATAAAAAACCTAAGTTATACCGCTGATTGAATCGTATTAATTTTGTTAAATTGAATAACAAATTTTGACATTGATGTCTGAAATTATTACAATTGAGAATAATATGGTCGACAGTAATCAATTCCCCACACTGACAGAGATCTTCTCTGACACTAATGCGATGTAAGTTCACATAACTCGTAATAGTAACTGCTATGGAGTCATATTGGATATCACATTTATCAGAAACTTTATTGAATGTAGACTCCGTAAACCAAATGGGGGATTGTATTAGCGAGTTGGTCCTTGGAGTCTTAAGCTGGAATAATTCTGTAGTAATAGAAAATTGCCGAGGAACACGAAATTTGAAAGCGAACAAGAGAGGACAATCAATACTGTTGGGAAGTAATTTGCATAAAAATTATATTGATAAAGTTTCTCTCCTGTCCTGCAATTAAATTAAACTAAATCGACTCAGTAATTCGTCATAATTGACTCCCCTCTGTGGATAAACTTTATCCACCCTCCAAACTAAGAATTTCCAGAACCTTCTCCGGAAGGCCTCAAGATGGCGTTGATGGCAAGTATACATAGGATGCCAGATCATGCTGCCATACTCCAACTTGCAACGGATTAGGACATTAAAGAGCTCTTTGAATATTGAGGAATTAATGAAATATTTGCCATTGCGTATAACGAATCCATATATTTTCGAAGCAGATATAAGTTGGGCGATGAAATATGGGTAAGATGTAAGTAAGAAATACTTACGTACATCTGGGTAAGTACATTTTATCTAGCGAAGGATAAGAAATAAGTTGGGCGATATGTGGAAGGAATGAAAGTTTCTGATCGAAAGATAAATGAATGGACGAAGCTTAACCCGGGAAAAAGCATAATCAAAAGTAGAACTATTGGTTCATCCCGCAATTGGAGCAGTCGGTGACACGTGTTTCAAACTTGTTGCTGTCTTCAGAACGGCGTAAACTAGAAAATTTCACAAAGAATGTATCAAAAGGAAATTCCTGCGAAGGAAGTCACCGGATAAATAAGTAAATTGAAGTCACCGGATAAATAAGTAAATAATACACACAGCATAAATAAAAATAGGATAAATAGTCTCCGCAAAGGCGAAGCAACAACCAAATCTCCCATCCCGGAGCGTTCATAAGGAAGCCTAATGTTCATTTGAAAACGCGCAATAAATCAAATGAGACTCTTAGAGTCTGGATCTTTTTGTTCTTTTTAACGCAGTGTACGAACATTTACGAATAATCGACATTATGACCCCCTTTAATTAGATGGTACATTTTTTAAAAATTCTATTTTTATTACAAATGCGCTGGATTTACTGAGAAAACCAGTATTTACTTCATTAACTGAGATTGAATTCTCGTTTATCTCTTGGTGAAACATGATTAAATAATTATTTAAATCAAACTCTTGGCTTGATGTTTCACAGATAATCATTTCAATTGATTCATCATTGTAATTGATTATTTGAATTTGATCGTGGGAGAATTTCTGAAAATATACTCACGTCCAGTAAAATGCATACCAGGGCATCCGCTATGAATGTACATTGAATTTTAATTTACTGTCCAGTATTTATTTCACTGCAATACAATGTATAAATCCATACAATCTACCAGACTTCCTAAATAATGAAACGGTAAACCACTGGTCACTATCAGTCACTGAATAATTTAGTTGAAGGCTCGTTAATATAAAATCACTTGATATATCGACAATATCGATTGAATTCTTTCACAAAACTTTGTGGAACTCTATTGAAAAACATAGTAAAATTCAAAACACGCACTTTAAAACCTTAAACAATTATTACCTGACATACGAGGTCTGTTCCCATTCGATTATCGAATTTTTTTTCGTTATGTTGGTACACATACGTTTCTCATATGTTGAAATTAACATCCATTTTGGATAGTAGTTTGTTTTTGACAACTGAAAAGGTTAGTCACGTTTTGTATGCTCTTCGATTTCCCACTATTGAAAAAAATGGATCGAAGAATTTGTTTTAAAATTTGCGTTAAAAATGGAATAAATTGCTCCAAAACATTTGAAGTTGACTGCGGTATTCGGAGAGTCTACTTGGTCTCAAAAAAGTGTTAATAAGTGGTACAAGCGCTTTACAAAAGACCGAGAAAATGTTGATGACGATGAGCGTCCTGGGGTTGGAACCACGTCAACATATGAAGAAAACATTCACCGAAAAAACCATCGAAAATGGTTTTTGAAAATCGTCAAACCAATATTAGAGTAGTTGCAGAGGATGTTGATATCAATCGGCTCATACCATGCAATATTTTCGGATGTTTTGGGCATGAAACGTGTGGCAGCGAAGTTTGTTACGAAATTGCTAAATTTTGAGCAAAAATAACGTCGCATTAGTATGGCTCAGAAGTTGTTAAATGACGTCAACAACGATCTAGATGTGACCAAGAAAGTCATAACTGGTGACGGAACTTGGGTTATGGTTATGACATCTAAATCAAGGCCCAATCATTTTATAGGAAGCGGCCAGAAGAGCCAAGACCGAAAAAGGCACACCAAGTGCGATCAAATTCTCACTGTTGTCTGCGTATACAACGGCGTGGTGTATGATGAGTTCTTGACAACAGGTCGTACGGTTAATAAGGAACACTACAAGGAAGTTATGCAACGTTTGCGTGAAGCAATACGGCTCAAACGATCGGAGTTGTGGAAAAACAAATCATGGATTCTGCACCACAATAATGCACCAGCTCACATATCAATGCTTGTTCGTTCAACCACCGTATTCACCAGATTTGGCTCCCTGCAACTTTAACCTTTTCCATAAAATGAAGATAGCAATGAAAGGAAAGCGTTTTGCCACAATTGATGAGATAAAGTCGAAATCGAAGAACAATCTGATGGCCATAACGAAAAGCGCATTGCAAAAGAAGCGCTGGCATGAGTGAGATATATGGCATATTTGAGGGAGATTACTCACAAGGGAACAAAATGGATATTGATGAAAAAATTCAAAATTCACCTTTTCTTTCGAACACACCTCGTATGTTTCGGGTTGCTAACCCATCATTACGAGTTGAAGCAATATGTGTATCAGGTATTTTTAATGGATTAGTAGCCTGCAACAAATATCTAACCAATTCATTTATCAAATAATTTTTGTGAATTAAGTGTTTCGAATTATACAATACCATAAAATCACTTGAGTTGGTAAATTCGTAATTCATACTTATTTTTCATACACAGTACCAAATCATACGTAGCTATTTTATATTATCTTTTTCATACTATCATGAGCCATATGTCCATATATCTCAGTTTAAGACGAACCTAAATCTTAACTTAGGTAAAAACAATAAATAATCTGAATGAAGAAGTGCAGAATTCCAAATAAGATAATAAGAAAAATATCTGTGAAAAAAAGTTAATTTATATAGAAATACTATCTATTTTTGACATAAAAAGCAATTTAGGAAACCATCATGGTAGATAAACTCGTGCATATTGTTCACTAAAGAGCGTACAGTATTAACTTTAGATTGAAACAATAAAGGGTTCGAATTCGGGAACCAATATGTCCAAAAGAATTGAAACAGTTCTCTCAGTGTGTTGCTGTGAAAATATCACGAACCAGAACACAAGATTATTTTACAAAATGAGGTAACAACCAATGGGTTGATAAATATTTTTCTCACTTCATTGCTGTATTCAAAACATTATCAACACTAACAATTTATAGCTCTTCACATTTTTTCAAAATCATTTTCATTTTCCTCTATATTTTCATGCATATAGTTCTTTTTTTCTTGTCTTATCATTTCTACTACTTCACAGCTCTTCTGCTTATAATCATTCCAATCAGTCTCCTTATTTGCGTACTTAATAGCAATTAATAAACGTTAATAAACCTTTTTTAAGCTATATCTCTGTGACTCTGTGCTTCTTCCACTAAAGTGGAAGAAGCATAAAGTTATTATTTAACCAATAATATTTGGGAATTCTCACTGCTTCCATAGGAGATACCTTATCCAAAGCCTTTTCTATGACAGTAATGAAAATATATGAAATTAATGAAATACATCACATTCACATTAGTTGAGGTTTCCTGTCCAATTAACTCATCTTTTTGTTTATCCTTTGGTCATTTAGATTTACTATCCGATCCCTAGGTTGTTTGTTAATAATCAGAAAACTCCTTGTGAGTTCGACACTTTCGAAAATATTTGTGATAATGTAGTCAACCAAAGAGGCAATCAAATATTTAACATGATAGTGGAAATAGAGCAAGTTTTCAAAATTAATCAAAATGTATGACATTATACTAAAAAAAGAGTTTAGATGCCTCTGTTGTTCCAATATGATGGCTTTTGTTCGTCAATCCAGCGTTGAAGATCAAGATGAATATATCAATTTGCGGACCCGCCATTTGTCATAATCCTTCTGTCGACCGTACGCTATGTTGAATGAAATTTACTGTGATAGATACATACATAGAGGCGAGATGAAAATATTACCCTGCTTCTCGTGTACCATTCCTTAGTTGAATAACGGCAACCCTCATCCTCAATGAAAAGCAAATAAAAAGAATTGTTACGAATGGACGCTAGAGAAAACTCAAGTTGGAGCTTTTTATTATATCCTGAGGTGATGGTGAAGTCAACAAAAAGCTCAATTTATTATACCCTTCCCAGAGGCTACGTATGGCAATTCGACAGTATTTTATTTCACGGAGTCTCAAGAATCCCTGTAAAAGATTCACATTGAAATGTTAAAGAATCCTAGTATTTTTCGTGTCGCGACATTGGTTATTTTTAAAATGGGACTGGACTGGAGATGGTTTCAAACTGGTTTTGGTTAATCGGTGTATGCAAAAGAGTAATTAATACGACTTTTGTGGAAATTCACTTGAAACTGAGAGTGGTTCACGAAAACCACTTTTATTTAACGCTGGACCTGCAGGATCGGCTTCAGTTTAAATCTACATTATATGAATATATTTTCAGTGCTCAACTGGGACTGAAGTCCAGGACAGGATAATGAGTTGTCATTTCAGAATATTCCAAGTTTTTGAAAAAGTGCATTTTATTCTTCACTGCTAAAATTGTGAAATATTGACAGTTTAACTAACAAAGCACTATTGAAAAATATTCTCATTGCCTTGTTAGATACAAATCTATCAATATTCCACAATTTTAGTACTGAAGAAGAAACTAAACATTCTCGAAAGCTTGGAAATTCTAAAGAGGTAACTTATTCTTTTTTCCTGGACAATAATCCCAGTTAAACACTGAAAATACATATCTACAGTCGTGAAAGATTCAACTATAAATTTATACATATATGTGAGTGTATATCTATATTTATATATATAATATATATATATATATATATATATATATATATATATATATATATATATATATATATATATATATAGTTTCAAGATTCACAAATCATTCATACTAGTAAATACTGAGACTATTAATCGACATATTTCAAATAAAACTCTCAGGGAGCTCTCTACACAAATGTTGTCAACGAGAACTAAATTTCGAAAGTGAATATTAAGAGCGTTTCGAAAAATGCATTGATCTTGTTGAATGATAATAGGATACAATTGTTTCATCATTATCAGGAATCATCAGTCCATATTTAATCTATCAATCAAGAATCGATGATTTTCAAAACGCCATAGGTCCTATATCAGAATGAGGGGAATAGTTCTCAGTGAAAATTCACGTGAGCTCCCTCTATCGAAGAAAAAACGTATAAACTCTCCCTAGCGTTCTAGATTCCTACTCATGACAGTTAATATCCACTCTTAATATTCACTCTCGAAAGTGATTCGTTCTCGTTGACAATATTTGTGTAGACAGCTTCCTGAGAGTTTTCTTTGAAATATTTCGATTAAGAGTCTCAGTATTTACTATATATATATATATATATATATATATATATATATATATATATATATATATATATAGGATAGATTTCTCTGCTAAAATATGTCAGAAGTATGTCACTTATTCTTGGGAAGGCAACAATAATAAAACAGCGTAATCTTTTTCTTGAATAGCTTAAGCTTGCGCATTCAAGGTAACTACAGCACTCCAATTTGAATTACACTTACAAGAGGTGAGGTTAAATGACATAATAAAAATATCATAAAAAATGTCGTAATGGCTATCTATGTCACATCTATGATGTGACGTCTCGTCTATCCATTGAGAGATAATGTTAGAGAATGTTGATAGCCAAAATTAGCATTCATGTGTAGACAGTTTAACGTATGTATATGCATTCCGACTTTCAAAGAAAATATTAATTAATTAGTCTTTTAGTTTAATAGTTAGATAAAAAAAAACAGGAAGTAGAATATTTTTCTGGCATTTGTCTGTGTGATTCTTTTGAAATCAGTGCTATTTCTATAATAGTTGATATTTTATTATGATATTTTGATGTAATGCTTGTAATGTATAAATTTTCATTTTAATGATCGTTAAATCTGATAAAATAATAATATCTACGTAATAGAATAATAATAAATAGTTATGAGTAGTGAATATTTTTGAATATTAAATAGTAAAATATTAAATTTTTTGTTGTTGTCATCATTGCCTTCGATAGATTTTTTTTGAGATTCAACACACAGATACAGTCACAACAAGGTGCAAATATTGATTTTTCTACGTTAAACTCCATAGTGTGATATGCATTATATTTGGTGCTATAATATATTTTATTTTATATTATAATATATAATATATTTTGATGGTGTAGTTGATGACTTCTTATTGACAAATATACCCATACATTTAAATAATAGTAGATATTCTTAATATGTTTGCATTTCTATATAAAATAGTAACCATACCTATTTTCGTATTGTTTATATAATGTTTTCTGTCTTCGGATAGCCACCTGATCATATGATTCCATTCCTGCTCACATTGAATTTTATCTCTATACCAGAGCAGATAATTACGACGAGGTACAACTGTGAAAGCTGCCACCCAAAGGAGGTCATACCATAAGGAAAATAATTAAAACTTCCTATTACGTGATAAAGTTGATTCCAAACCGTGATTCCATGCTATCTTCTATACTCTTCGTAGTGCTGATTGTTAATAGCTTGGGTGTTACTGGAATTGCCTCTAAGTACCATAAGTCACAATAGATGACCTTGCTGCTGTGTGAGTTCATTGAGAAGTCCAGAGTTCCTAGCTTTGTGTCTTCGCGTATCTTGTTTTTAGTCGGTTCCTAGAGGAAATTGTATTATTGAAAAATCGACAATGAGTTAGTACAAATTGAGTGACTCCTTTAAAAGTCACTGAGCTAGTAAAGCTGGCAAATTTCGATCGAAGACTAGACACAGATTATGAAATGTTATACATTATAGACACCCGAAACCTCCTGCTCCATAAAAGACCTAGCAATCACAACAAAAAGCTCAAGAGATGAACGTGAATTTGTATTTGTAGAGATATTCGACATTTAAAAATTATTAATCGCAAATAATGCAACAATTCAGTAAATGTTAACTTACTTATTCAAATGATTTCAATAGGAATTCGTAGGAACCAAGTGAAATTTGTATTGTGAACGGACCGAGGAAAGTCTTGAATGAATTTTAACGTTTAAATTAGATTTATTCGGGTATAATTCTATTAAACAAATAAATTCCTAACAAACTCAACACGTTGTTAGGGTTCCTAACTATAATGAACGGAAATAATTATATTACTAATGGTTTCCACTATTTGCAAATTCATTGACGAAACTCTCGCTGATTTATTCGTCCGCTATCTACCGAATTGAATGTGATTTCACTTTTTATTATTTTCGCTGTACACTCTTTCGGTTCTGTTAGTGTTAGGAATTCCAGCAGTCTATAAATCCATCCGAGTTGTTTATTCTATCTCCCTTCCAATTCTCATAGAAATGGAAAAAGTTTTAACTAAGCAGCTATTAAATACCATTTGAAAATCCTATGCGGTGGACCAAATATATATTCGAGTCACATCTAAATGTCTAGGTGAGAATTTATTTCTTAATGGAAGCACACAAACTGTCGCCAGTTTTGTTGTAATCGAGAATATGTTGTAGACTTGATTATCGTTTTAATACCGATCAACCAGGTCGACTGTAAAATTCCTTGACATTTGTGGGACCCTGACGGCTGGAACAACTTTCACAGCGAACTGAACACTGCGAATATGAACAAAAAACGACTACCTAACAGATATCAGACAATCCTTCTTTACAGTCAAATAGCAAAATATCATGCTTCTTACCCGAAAATTCGCTAATAACGATAAAAATCAGGATAAAGTCGATTTTGAGTAATCACAGCAAGAAATTGTTTTAGATAATAACAAATATAATTTACATAATATCAAAAAGATAACATAAAATCGGCATTTCCATGCTTCATACCTAGTTATCTCTGTGTCTTATTTTTCAATCGAATATCGAATATTGTAGCTAATTGATAATCAAATATCAGACTGGATTACCGTGACTTTTTGAACGAGGAAATAATTTCTAATTCTTACAAGAAAAAAGCATGCGAAAAAGTTTTTGAGAAAAAAAGATGAAAGTTACATAACCATCTGAAGTTTTATGTTACTCATTGAAAAAGTGTTTCTTGGTGAGATTTTCTTTTTCATATATATGGTTTCAACTATATGGTTTCCGATTTTCAGTATACAAGGGTAGAACTTCAAATATGCTACCTAGGTACAAAAAAATCATACAAAAAATAATAAAGCGACGAGTGATATCTTTCGTGGAGAGGAATGACATTATTTCAAAGAATCAATATGGATTCATCGAAGGTAAATCAACTGAGGATGCTATTGCTGAGCTCATGAGCTCACGAAAAATATTCTAAGTGCATAGATGAGAAAAAGCATCACTGGTTATTTCACAGGTAAATATTATGGCTTGTTTAAGAGCTACTTAAATAATAGAAAGCAGGTAGTACATATTGAACCATAAAAGCGAGTTGCGAGAGGAAACGTATGGGCTTCCACAGAGTACTGTTTTGGGACCAATTCTTTTTGTGGTCCACATTAACGATCTCTAATCGATGGGGAAAAAAGGTGAAACAATTTGTTTTTCGGATGACAAAGTGGTGGTATATAGCAATAACTCCTGGAAAATACTCAAATCGGAAGCAGAAAAAGACTTTTCGAAAATTAAAAAATGGCAGAACCTCCAGAACGCGAAATATATGCAATTCTCGTCATATAGCAATAACACACCAGGTATGGGCAATCTCAATACCCCTGATGGAAGTCGGATACCTCCAACAAAAAGTATTAATTATTTGGGAATTCTTTTAGATGAAAACATGAAATGAAGCAAGCATGTCGAACAACTTATCAAAAAGATGAGGGGTTTGCTTCACAAGTTGAGACATATGAAAAACCACTTAAAAATCTCATCTTTAAAAATATTTTATCATGCACTAGTACAATCCCAAATCAATTATGGTATTATAGGTTGGGGTGGTGCGTACCAACACCACATTAAAAAACTAAAAGTTTAGCAAAAATGGGTATTATGAATTATTTAAGAAAAACCACTCACTTTTTCTAGTGAAGATCTGTATAGTATACCCCATGTTTTTCATGTATCGCAGTTGTTTGCTCATCAGATTTCACTGAGTATCTTCAAGGGAAAGCTAACGTTGATACCTTCAGTGCACATCTATGAAACTAGGAATAAGATGAATCATTTCGTGAAATCAAAAGCAGGGAAAAGTATAGGACAAAGGACTTTCACTCACTTGGCTCCCAAATTATATAGAATTATTCCCCAGGATATTAGAAGAATTCGTTATTGCAGGCGTAAAGAAAGCACATATAAAGGTGGATTTTCGATAAGGGAAGGAAGTTTTTCATGGAGTTTGTGAATTGTCGACTAACGTAATGAGTTCAGTAATTAGAATTAATCAATTATGAATAGAAACATATAACAACTACACCCTTGAATTAATCCAACTTTGATAACCAATTATGGCGATTCTGCCTGATTATAAGATAATATCTACAGGTTGAGACGAAACATCTATTGCGGCATTTTAACCATAATAAGACAGAAAAACTTAGGGAAAGAATTTAATTTATGATAAGTATCGAGTTCAGACTTTATTCAAGCCTCTGCGATTATATTAATTCGCAAATGTTAGGACGAGTATATGGATAATTTTGTTTAGATTTGTTTGCTTGCTAATCCATATTGATATTATATGTATATATTTTCAGCAATACTAGGCTTTTATGATAGAAAAACCTTGCGGAGCGGTTACAGAATATTAGCATGAACCGCAATATCGGTATTGTTCAGATATTCGCCTACTCTTCTGAGTTACTTCAAGTTTCGAGAGATGAATTTCACACAAGAAACCGAAGTATGCAATCTCTATGGAAATGTCAATTCGTATTACAAGTAAAAGTTCACTCATTATACTTTATTGCATAGCAAACTGAGTCTGTGTCATCGTGACTTTCGTTTGCTAAAGGTTATACCTGAGATTGATATCTTCCCAGTAGGAACTCTCAGGCCACATTTGTCAGAAGGCACATTATAACGACTACAAAGGCCAGGTAGTCTGCGACCATTACTCAAAATTGAAAATTCATTATGATGTGACGTACCACATGCCAACAAATGGAACAGAAAACGAAGATACGATGTTCATATTGAATATATAAATCAAAGTCGTTGGGTAAAATATATTCATTATAATTTATCTTATTAAATTAAGGATATCAACCGAAGTTGGCTCTTCAACACTGAGTAGAATTATATTTTCATATGATATAAACAGTTCATGCTGTTAATGCACTGCGTGTTGTTGTTATACCTGGTGACCTAGATAAAACAGATGAAAATTATCATTATTAGTTTTGGAAATTTTAGAAAAACCTGGTGTATTTGTAACTCATTTATGATATTACAATTTTAAATATCATTTTCACGAGTTGTGAAGATGCGAATATACATAAAACAGCCATGAACGAGAAATTTTCCTACCTCTATTGAAAAGTCTTATGTAAAAATACTTCTGAAAGAGATAGAAGAGAAAAATTAAATATCAATCGAAAATAATTATTTACTGAAAGAGAAATTGAAATCTATCGAAGAAAATGCACAAAAAAAATTATACAGTGAACTGATAAGCGACAAACCAAAGCAAGACACTCATAACATTCAGAATGTAAACAAGCATTAAAAAGAGTCTCAATTCAAGGACAAATATTTCATATTATGAATTTTGTATTTTGACTTAATTATTTTGTAATTTAAAGTATTGTTATTATTATTATTATTATTATTATTATTATTATTATTATTATTATTATTATTATTATTATTATTATTATTATTATTATTATTATTATTATTATTATTATTATTATTATTATTATTATTATTATTATTATTATTATTATTATTATTATTATCATTATTATTATCATCATCATTACTACTACTCATATGACTTCTAATAACTCATAGCTAAGTCTGTTGATGCTGACTGTGAAACAAAAAAGATTCTAAAACTAAAATGATTAAAACCGAGACATATTCGAATGTTTTGAATTCTGATTGTATCGAATTGGAATATGCTCAAACTACAGTATTTTTCTTCAAAAATTGAGAGATTGTTCATAAAAGTCCAAAAAATCCTCTCAAATATAAGAAAAATCGAGATATTTTCAAAGAGAAGTGAAGTGAGTTTTAATCAGTAGAGTCTCATTTTGAGTTTTGGCAAATTCAATCACTATCAAATAGTTTTTATATAAACGATCACATGTTTTATAGTATCAATATAAATTAGCTGGATCTAAGAAAGAATGGTAAACTACCTCGAATTTAAATGCCAACAAAAAATGTTAGTTTTGAATAGGACGTTATATATTTACACATCAATTATATTAAGAATTTATCACAATTGTTACCATAATGCTGAACATATTGAACGATATTTACAGTCGACATGAATATATTTTATATGTCGGTTTCAATATAATGTTATTAGTATACATGACATATTTTAAATTATAGTAAGATACATACTCTCCAACATCATTATGTGAATAATAGTTTAGAAGTCCTTTGTACAACGATTGAATTATTTCTAAACTATAATAACAAGCCTTTTGTTTACGTGTAAAATTAATCTAGCGATAAACAAGTATAACAGCTTTTTAAGTATTGACGTTTCGACTTAATAATAGGGACGGAGTGTTCAAGTGTTACTAACAGCAATCTATGAAATATTTTCGAAACATTTATGTGCATCTAGTATGTAATTTTCATTGTTTATAACCTTTTCTGTATACGAGGACAATTCAAAATGTAAATTTATGAAATACTCCAAAACTATTTAATGATTTTCTGCAAGGTATTCTATGAAACCATTTCTCACTTTAAGTGTTCTTATTTGCTTCACAGGTCATACTTTATGATGGCCATTTTGATAATATTTGTAGCAGTTTCAACAAATTCTGCTTTTTCCATCAAGTCATGTCATCTCTTGATTTGACTTTGACTTTAACCATCAGTATTGATTTGAGCACGGAATAAAAATATAATAATCATATTTATTCAGCAAAAGCTGTACAAAAACTTACATATTTCGAAAATTCAAATATGTCATTATCTAAAATATGCTGTTTCAACTTACTCTCGGTTTGTTAATGGATCAACAATCAACATTCGAAAAACATATAAAACTATAATTAAAAACAGCATATCTTAAACTTAGAGCTTCTTCACCGCAACAAATCAAAATTATTTCTTATAGACTCCTTAATTATTATGTCACGATGTGATTATGCTAATGTCGCATATTTTCCTTGTTTAACTGTACAACTAAAAAGCGAATTACAACTTCTACAAGATACTTGCATCCATTTTTGAGACAATATAAGACGTTTTGGTCATATAAGTTACATATATAGGGGAAGGGGGTGCATGACGGGGTCGCGAGGTAAGACGGGGTCACATACACAAACAAGAAACTAGACTCTTGCGAACAGAAAGCAATAAGCCAATAGGAAGCCATACTCGATCAACCGTCTGCGCGACAGAAACAGTGAGTGTGAATGCACGCGTTTTTTGTTTACAAACGAAAATCACGTTGAGTGTCTCGTCGATCTAATTTCACGCAATTAAAAACGTCTCAACTGTAAGGTAATTATGACCTCCCAATTTATGTCTTTTCTCGTATATGATTGTTAGTGTTGTTTACTTTGTTGTGGTATAGTTAGACAAAAGTTCAGTTGATATTTTTTTTTGAGAAATTATTTTTTTCTAAATCAACCTTTGGGGTAAGACGGGGTATTGGGACAACAAGGGGAAGTGGGTTTTCGTTGAAAAACTGAGGAAAGTATCCAATCGTAATGCTCCTCGACTCAAAAAAAATGCTTAGTAGAAACAAAAGACTACAGTTGCAGCCAAGACGGAAAATGACGATGATGAAGACACAATTTGTCCCTATTGTCATGATGAAAATCATAGTTTTCTGAAATCATCCGAGGGTAGGGTAGGCTGCCAGCTTTGTGGACGTTGGACTCACAACAATGATTGTCCTGGTGTGGATGATGAAATCACCGAAGAAATTCATATTTGTATTTATTGTGATAATAATTAGCTTACCCCATCTTGCCCCATTTTCATTACCCCATCTTACCCGATGGTAAGGGGCAAGATGGTTTTTAGAAAGTTCCTATTAAATCATTTATTTAAAAAAAATGCTATAAGTTCATCTCCCAAAGACTATGCCAAATTGTAGATAGATTAATAAGGCATAGTGCCATAAATAAATAAGCATAATAAACGCAATTATTATACTGTATTTATGGTATTTTCCTTAGATAACCCATCATGTCCCCCTTCCCCTAATTCCAATGAAATTCTAAAATGAACTTCAGGTTTCAATCACAATATATAAAATTTTATCAGTATCTTGCCCCAAGATCTCAAAATATAATACCGTAAAGTTCAGACATCATTTTCGTACCTCTAAATATTTGAATCTACTGAATAACATGAAATGCAAAATGATGAAATTATTGAATTTCAAAACAAAAATGGAAGAGTTATTGTTAGATAAACAAAAATAAGGGAAACAAAACATTCTTAGGAATAATATACTGGTTTTATGGGATTAATCGTGAGACTGCCGAAAACCAATATCACCCACCTTTTGAAATGGCTTTCTGTTGCTTATATGCTTCTACTTGTTTGTTAATATCTAAGAAAACACTGTAATGAGTTGCAATTCAAAAATGTTGTATTATTATCCCCGATTTCAAGCCTTATGACTATCACACTCCCTCACAGGGGCACTTTCACTTATCACAGATATTCTATATCAGATTGAGGTCTGGGGAGGGCTTTCCAAGTTATCAGGCCCGTGACGGTGTCCCCATGGTGGCGATCTTCACGGCGGCAACGTTCATGGCGTTGATTTCTGTTATGTCCTAGAAACTTTCTGACAGTCCTTGCTGTGGCCAGCAGCACCGATTTCTGTAATTCGTTATAGAGTGTTCGCCGAGTTCTAGATCACTGATATTTTTCAGGAGATTTTTCGGCATTATACCAGTGGATCCCAAGATAATTGCAACAGTCCCGACCAAGTTCACGTTCCATTGTCTCTGCACTCGCACTTCAATTTTTCGATACTTTGAGACTTTTTCGGCATTCTTCTCAATTAGGTTGTTCGCATTTGGAATGGCCTACTCGATAAACGTAGTTTCCCGCGCTTTTTTGTCAACCAGGAGCAGATCAGACCTATTGTGGGGAACTGTTTGATCAGTCAAGATACTGCGGTCCCAGTAGAATCTAAACTGATCATTCTCCAAAATTTGCTCCGGCATGTATTTGTAGTAGGGCACCTTTTCCTTCTGTAGAAGATGTAAATTCAATGCCAGTTCTTGATGTACAATCTTTGCTACAGCGTCATGTCTCTCTTTGTATTCCGTTGGTGCAAGTATTTGACATCCCCTGTTATATGCTAGATTGTGTCTGATGTTTGGCATCCGTATCGGCAGCTGTGATGCCTCACTCTTGCGTCTTTAACGATGTGGTATTATTATTATTAATATTACTCTTAAATATCTTAACATTTGTAGTAGTTTTCAGGGGACTTGGTGAATTATTCAAAGCATGAAATTCTTCTGGTGTACACTATTTTCAGATTGAGAAACCCTACAACTTCGGTTATAAAAACTATCAGTATTTCTAGTATTATATCCATGCACATCACTGATAAATGTTACATTTTTACAATATATAAACTATGTTCACAATCAGTGTGTAAATTATTCATAATCTAACACAAAATCTAACGGAACAACACTTAACCTGCTTTCCTATAAAGTAGAAATCTTACTTCTACCTAATCGCTTCTTTGACAATTGACAGTTTCGATAGATATTTTTTTTCAATGACTACTAATTCACTTTATATTTTATATCTTCATAATTTTCTCCAATCAATTATTTATCTTTTTAATGTTAAGTTCATTCCGAAGTAAACACTAAGAAATGAATTTTAAATATTTAAGTTTCATGCTCTTTGAAGTACAACTTTTTGATCTTCAAAAAAATATTGTCTTACATATTAGCAGTAGTAGTTGTTCTTAGTTTTCAATTAAATGATGACGTTTTGCTGCACAAAATATACTAAAATAATGAGATTCACTACAAAAAATTTTGTTTGAAATTTAGACGATCTAGACACCTATGAAAAAAAAGCACGAGAGGTCTACGAGACGAATTAATTTGTTGGCCTTTTCTCTCAACGCATCTCTTAATATATGAGGCACTTCCAAGTGAAAACAACTTGCAAATACAGCGCCATCAAGAGGTCAACGGTGCAGTCAATTTTCATTAGGTGGTCACTAAGTGAATTTGCATTTGGTTATTTACGATGGTCAAATAAAAGCGAAATTTGAAAGGGAACTCTTAACTGGTTTTTTACTGTTCAAGAAACACTGGGCCCCCCTTGATATACGAATCGTATTATTAATGTTGGTAGAATGACGGTTTCAACAATATTTCTGCTGATATGTCGTCTCAAAAATTGGCTAATAAATAACCTTACCTACTTTCATGCGTTCAGGAATGCAAATTATGCAGATATCTGCCTTGGGTATACGATTAAATGTCGAAAATTACTCATCCTTAGAATGTTCGATTGCGCTTTTACTGGAGACAAAATACAAAATGAACACGAGTATAGAAATTGATGGCACATATGGACCAACCAGCAACGTTTAAAAATAATTATTACCCAATTTATTTAAGACATATAACTTGAGGCTATAATTTCCAAGGATCAGATACCTGTTTCAGTAAGGTGTGGACATATCCTTACGACATCGCCAAACGAACTTGATCTACAGAAAAATATATGAAAACGTTGTGCCCAACATGGGTTGTGCTGACGTCCTTGGTAATTATGCTATTTTTTTAAACTGCATCAGCCTATCTACCCATTTTGAGATTATACATTCTGCAAACTGTTATTAGTGATTAATTAATAACACGCATTGATGTTCCTAATGAATTATCCTTCACTTTGCTCACTCGAAAGATGCAATGAAGATCAGTATCGAGTATAACTAACGTGATCATTTTTTTAACTCAAACTGGACTTTTTATTATCAAAAACATTTCATTGTTACCTTTGTTTATTGTTCATTATTAAGAGAAGTTGATTATTATGAATTAAAAACGCCACAAAATATTTACACAACTAGTTATTTCTGTATTTGTCAGACGAACAAATTTGTTTCGGTACACAGGATTTTAGAAAAGGAACTTCTAGGCACTTTCTTATTAACACTTTAGGTTAATCCACATCGTTTCACTGAAATGGGTAAGCAAACAAAACACTTTGTTTTTCATAATTTGATGTATCAAATGTACAACATGTATAGTGTATAGTATATTACACTATACACAATTGAAAAATATAGAATTTATACTAAAAGCTCAAATTATTTAACTTCAAATTACGCAAAGTTTTGAGAAGCGTCTTATTTGCTTGAGTGTACAACCATAGTTGTATAGTAATGGCAGAGGGTGTGAAATTCCAATAGACCACCGCCTACTGTTGCCATTTTCTCATTTCATGGCTTGTTGAGAGTCGGTCCTTTGTCCTCGAAATGACCAACAAAGTACGGAATTTTTTAAAGTTGAGTTCTCAATGTCTCTGTAGAAAGTAAGTCGGTAATGTTTTATATTTGAATAATTGGGTAAAAATAGTGATGTAAAATACCCGGGTATTTAAAACTCGGGGTAAATACCCTGGGTATTTACACGGGTAAATACCCAAAATCCATAAATACCCGGGTATTTTGGGTATTTATGAAATCGAGTGAAATTCATTTATATTTACCCCTATATATATTATTATTATCATTATATGATACATTAGGATAGTATATAACACATTTTACATTACCTTTAAGCTTTGCTAGTACCTGTTTTTTAATGATTTAGCACTTTTTTAAAAAAAATAATACATCAAGTTTGTAAATAAACAGGGATTTTCGTGTCATAAATCGAATAACATCAGTTAAATTAACTTACTAAAAAATAGTATATTATTGAATGTTATGGCTATTTCAATTTTTATAATTTTATAAATATATAATAACCAATTATCAAACATAAACTAAAAGTGCTAGAAAGTAGAAACTAAAAACTAGAAACAATGTAATATATTTGGATAAACCTATTAAAAAATGTATCTCCTGTTTGTCTAACTTAACATAATTTTGAACTATTTATTGTGCCGATTAAAATGTTTTGCAAAACAATTTAATGACATTATTCTTTTTATTGCGATACCAACAGAAGATCTAGAACAAAACTATTATTAAATTCTGCCATCCTACACATTGAATTTTAATTTTTTTCTTAAGTTGTTCACACATACTAGGTTAAATTTTCCTGTCTTTCTAAATCATAATTATTACTTTCACTAATTCTTTTTCTTCACTTTCAATAAAATTAAATTCATCCATCACAATCACAAAAATTATATAAAAATCATAAGTAGTCAGGACCAGTGCAACCATGCGACCAGGGTATTTATGCCAATAAGGCTTTATGCTCAGAAAAAAAAATGCTAAAAGGGACTATATGAAATTTAGTTTGATACATTTCAATAATGTTTTACCATCACTACTGTCCCTGCAAGGTAGTAATTGCAAAAAAAAATCTCAATCTTCTTTAAATTACATAAAAATTATAAATACCTAGGACCTGGGTATTTATGGCGATTATACCCAGAAGTAAAATGCTAGTAGGGACCATATGAAATTTTGTTTAACACATTGAATCATCATTTTACCATCCTTAGAGGGTAATAATTGCAAAAATACATCTCAATCTTCTCTAACTTTAATAAAAATTATAAATACCCAGTTTATGGGTATTTACCCGGGCCTGGGGTAAATACCCGGGTAAATACCCAATTTATATTTACCTACCCACTGGGTATTTACCCGGCCCACATCACTAGGTAAAAATGTTATAATATTGCTTTTCAAATCCGTATCTAAAGAGGGAAGTCACAGTTACATGCGAAAGATATATTATAGAAATTCGTCACAACTATTTCAATATTAACTTCAACTGATCTGATTTCACAGCACTTATTAAATTAGGATTTCGGTTTATTTGAAAGATAGACATTGTGTTAAATAAAAGAGGTAGTGTAATAAAAGAGTGGCATGAAGTAATCCATCACAATTATTCACAATTATCAACAGACTGAATTAGATTAAGCGGTAATCGAATTCGGTTGAGCAGTCTTTCGTAATTTAAAACAATTTCCGCTAATTTTTTTTGATATGACTCAATGATGATCGAATTTTTTTCGGATGTTACGTGAAAATTGCTCCATTTTGGCACAATCTTTATTACTTCGCAAAACTCAATGAATGAAATTATTTCCTTCTTTTGGAAGAAGAATTCGAAATAATAAATTATTCGAACCCTTCTTTTTTCAATACAATGCAACGGTGACTTAACGGTTCGATATATTATTTATATTTGGGAAATGTTGGGCAGCTTTCGTGCACGCACAGAAAGACTCCCCACAGTTTTTGCAGTAGTTATCTTACCATCGTAATAACATCAGGTTATTACATCACCTACCTCCATGATATCAAGACCATAAAATTTGCAAAGAGGTTTAAATTTTCCAATACGCGTTTTATTCGATTTCGTATCACAACAACTGGGCATCCACTTTGATTTTTCTGACTATATGCTGAAGAAATTAACGAAAAAAGGAGAAAAAATGTGTTAGATCTATCATTCAGAATCGTTCGTACATTTTTGCTACAATGGAGCAAGTGTAACTTGCTATAATTCCACAAAAAATTTTCCATTCCCTTATGTTCCTCAATGCATACATGTTCTTATGTTTTATATGCATTTTAGAGTCATATGATCAACATTAGAACCCCGAAAAGTCGACTCTCGATAATTTGAAACCCCATAAAATTCGACAAATCTGACACATTTTTGGCTTTGAAAAACGAAACAAAACATAAACACGCACGGTATTTTCGTGAAAAGGTTATTCAATTTACATTCATAATTATGCTTATAGACTATTACAGAGCAGTGAATATATAATAATAATAACAATTTTATTGCACAAACAAAACATAACTATCATTATTTGTAAAAAAGGTTTGAAGTTCAGTCTTAACTGTTCTACCACTTCCACCTAATATATAGACCACCTATATATATCTGAAAAGAATGTAATATTCTTAAAAAAACCTAAAATACTCATCATCAGAGGATTGAAATATAAAATACTTTGGTCCACAAAAATAGCACTTTGATTGATAAGCGAAATAGCTGAATGGCTATTTCGCTGAAAGTACTTGGAGAAGCTCAATATATTCTATTGAGCTATTTTTGAAAAACTCTGGCAGATTTCGAAACTCGGGCAAAACGTAGACTTGTAGCTTTTTTAAATTTTCCAATATTCGAATATTTAAAAAAAAATACAATTATAACAGGTGGAATTTTTAAGACATATATTTTAAGATCAAAAGATATGGCGTGAAAATTCATTTTTACAAAACTCGAGCAGAAAGTTCGATTATTTCCCAACAATGTACTGCCAACTGTTGAAGGGGAAAAGTCAATTGACAATATCATATTGCTTTGTTATTATATGAAATGAATTGTAAATATTAACGTGAAATATGAACTTCATAAACTGAGGTGTGTCGAGATAAATGTTAAAATCGAGCCTCTCCTTCAAATGGAGAAGAACTGATCTGCTTTACAAGGAATGTAACTTACCTTCACCTATTCCATTCTTTTGCAAATCTGAAATTCAAGTCTATTTCTATGCGATTATACGTTTCTAGTTATAATTTCAGACTCACCTCAATGTACACACATACAAATTATAAATAAATAATGATGATAAAAACTTATTGCCAAGATATTATTAAGTGATTTCATTTTTATATGGTAGCAAATGAAATGAATAATAGAGTAAAATAATGAATAATGAGATCAGTAATAGTTTCGAAAAAAATAGACGTTGTTATAAAGCAATTGGCAAAAATTGAACTGCAGACATTTTGTAAAGTGAAATAAATGAAATTATTCGAATTAGACGAATGTTTCTTCAAAATTTAGATGTACGTAAAGAATTAACATATATTTAGAAGTAGATGAGTAGATATAGAGTATAAAAAAGTAGATACAAAATAAATAAATACGAATTGAAACAGAAAAATTTAATGTTTAAATTTTGAATCTGAAGTTAATTAGCATAACATTATAGCACAACAAAAATTGAAGAATAGGAACTTGGAGATAATATTGAATGAAATCAAAAAAAGATATTGAACATTACAGAAATTCTCTAATTAGCGTAAACAATTGTTATAGCAAAACTCAACCAACTAACTATTTGCATACTTCAAACAATTTGGAATTCAAAAATTGATACATTGTTATCATTTCCTTAATATTCAGGGTAAAATGATTTTTTGTAATTTAGTGAATTTTTCATTATTTATTGTTTTTTCGAAGATATTTGAAAAAAATTATGTTTATCATTTGAAATTAATATTACAGATAATTCTGACAATATCGGAAGTAACTTGTTGGCCATGAGCATTTCCGTTGGAATCCTTCAAATGTTCCCAAGATCATAGAAGTTCCTCATCAAATTCGATGAATTTAAAAAAATCATCATCATTTTATGATGACACAGTCAACGGAATTCTGCATGACAGTGAATTTAATTCGCAACATCATCGATTTTGTAACAATGCAAAGGCGAAGGACGCATTTCAGAAATCTATTTCGTCAAACGGAAAGTATTTGCTATGACAAGAGCGAGGAATTATTCTCAAGGGGAAAATTTTTTATACGCATTTTGATTCCTACCAAATTTGAAACATTCTGATATCACGCAAAACTCCGTCATTAACCTGTGGAAAGCAGAGTACATAAATCATCATCGAGATCATAAAAAACAAAGAATCTTATATTATTTTTAAGGCACAGATTCCAACTATGTGCTTTACAAGAATAAAACACAGGAGGTGTATGGAAACGTTTTCACCAAGGCCAAGTCGTCTACATGGAAACGTTGTTAACTGCTTATATTCATGCCTAAAACCTGCTCATATACAAGGAATTGCTGCTCAATAAGGTCTAGTCTCTTTTAGAAATTGAGAATTGTGCTTTCAATTGATGCTCCCCTGTTCATTCTTTACGCCAATTTTTCTCACCTCAGAATATTACTTCTGATACAGAACATAAGACTTTTTGTCTCCAAGGTCTAATCACATTGAATTCATTTTGTATTCTCTATATGGATTTATGTTGTTCCTTATATGTTTATTGTGTTATTGATCACCTCAGTATAGGTTTCATAAGCCCGGTTGTCACTTCTGACCGCTTCAACGATGTTTTCACATAAAAGGTTCAGATTAACATGCTAGTCTATCTCTGATTTAAAGAGTTTCTTGCTTTATCACCTTTTAATCTGCCCTGATAATTAAGTGGGAACTTTCTTAGACCATCATAACCTCCAATGTTGATCTAAAGTGAGTACAATAAATCCATTCTTCACCACGATATCTCGCAGATGAGAAAGAGAAGGTTAGGGAAATATCTATTGATGACCCGATTTAGATCAAAAATAGTTAGTTGATCTCATAGATCAACTAATCGGGAGATGAATACAAATATCTATTGATCTCTCGATTTAGATCAATTGGAGTTAGTTGATCCAATAGATCAACTAATAGGGAGATAAATAGGAATATCTATTCATATCCCGATTTAGATCAACTGGAGTTAGTTGATGTAATACATCGTCTCGATGTTACTTCGTTTTACGTAGGTATTGAACACTGTGCAGATTGCAGAACTTGAAAAGTATTGTGCATGAGCGTTGGAGTAACGTACGATAATCTTTCGCAACAGACGAATAGCAAAATTCATATTCTCCACATGTTTACAAGATTGGAATCACATATGACGATGTTTGCAGCATTTCAATCGAACATCACAGTTGGATATCATCGTCTGTGAATATATAGCAAAACTGATACTACTGTTGAATTAAATATAAAGTCATATTAATATTCTCTCATGTAGAGGTTTCTTCACAATTATGTTGAAATATTTCAGCCGGCGCTGTTCGTTATATTGAATTTTGAAAAAGTTCCCATGATCAAATCATCTCGACATTTATGACGATTTGAACACGCTAGAATTAATTAATAACCAGAAAAATATGAGTAACAAGAACAACAGGAAAGCTCAAAATAAAATTAAGGGAAAATATGTTTTCATATAACTTTGTAAGTGTTAATAGAAATAAAATATATATAAACAGGAAATTCGATGAAAATGTTGTGTAATAAGTACATCAATAAATTCCAAATCATACACCTGCTATTTTTTTTTTTTTTTTTGAATAATTTCATCACATTTCATCCATTTCTCTTGATGCACATTTATCAAACTGAAATCGCAAACAATTCGATCTCATAAAATATTTGCGAGAGATATTTAATTAACACAGGTTAATTAAATATCTCTCCATATTGAATATTTGTGATAAACATAAACACACACAAGAAAGTACATAGAAAAAAGTTGTGAAAAAAACACTGAATGTTTAAACCAATTCAAATTTGAGTCATTGAAAATGAGCTCATCATAGCGGTGATTCTGACGCCTGTTAGATAGTGAAAACCAAAGATCTCTTCCAAGAATGATTAAACAGATATATCAGGGCTACTGATCACCAGACATGAGGGTCCAAGCAAGGAAATGTGTAGGGTAATTCGAATAAAACTTAGGAGTTTTGTAATTTTCACCATAATGATTAATGAAGTATGTATGATATTAAGATCACGTCATGAGAATATTAGAAAAAACGAATTCAATGAAACAGGTTCAAGGGGCATCACGAAAGTAACACATTAATGAAAAGATTCCAGACCATACGAAAGAAACTCAGAGTCCAGATAAATACGAGGCCTATTCAGAAGAAAAAGTAAATTTTGAATTTTCTTGGGCTGTGCAAAATTTTTTTTTACATGACACTACAGACATTAGTCTGCACGTAGCATTTGAAAAAGGTGAATCTCATCGAAACGTACGTCATGCAGTATTCTTTTTAATATATGTGTAAATCAGTTTAACAATTGTTTTATTATGTTTATCGAGTCAAATCAAGTATCGGCCTCATCAATTATTAATTTCAAAATTTTTTTGTTATGTTGGTACACAACGTTTCTCATATGTTGACATTATTACCCATTTTGGATTAGTAGTTTGTTTTTGACAACTGAAAAGGTTAGCACCTTTTTGTGTGTTCTTCGATTTTTTACTTTTAAAAAAATTGGATCAAAGAATCTGTATAAAATTTTGCGTTAAAAATGGAATACAGTTTTGGAAAATCGTGGAATCACTATAAGGGAAGTTACTGAAGATATTGGCATATCAATCGGGTCATGCCATGCAACTTTCTCCGATGTTTTCGGCATGAAACGTTTGACAGCGAAGTTTGTTCCGAAATTTCTAAATTTTGAGCAAAAGCAACGTCGCATTAATATCGCTCAGATTTGCTCAAAAAGGTCATAACTGGTGACGAAACGTGGGTATATGGTTCTGACGTCGAAAACCAGGCCCAATCATCTCAATGGAAGCGACCAGAAGAACTTTTCTTCGATTACAACAGCGTGGTGCACCATTATTACTTGCCTAAAGGTCGTACGATTAAAAAGGAATACTACGAGGAAGTTATGCAACGTTGGCGTGAAGCAATACGAGTCAAACGATCGGAGTTCTGGAAAAGCAAATCATGCTTTCTGCATCACGATAATGCACCAGCTTACTCATCAATGCTTTTTGGTGATTTTTTAGCCAAAAATAACACCGTAATAATGCCTCAACCACTGTATTCACCGTATTTGGCTCCTGCCACTTTTTACTATTCCCAAAACTGAAGAGACCAATGAAAGGAAAGCGTTTTGTCACAATTGATGAGAAAAAGTCGGAATAGAAGAACGAGCTGATGGGCATACCGAAAAGCGCATTTCGGAAGTGCTTCAAGGATTGGAAAAAGCGCTGGCATAAGCGCATTATATCTGAGGGGGATTATTTTGAAGAGGAGAAAATGGATATTGATGAATAAATAAATACCTTTCGAAAAAATTCAAAATTCACTTTTTCTTTTGAACAAACCTCGTGCACGTATCATTTTGGCTACAATTATGCGTTCAACTAAGAAAACAACTGATCTAATGAATTTCCGTCAAGAGATGGCGTGTCCATACAAAAAATAATATAAGCGTCAAAAAATGTAGTACTTCAAATCGAAAATGTCTGAGCAAGTTTATCAGAAGACTTCTTTTTTTTTTGATTGTTCGTGATAATGATGAACAAACTTAGTTTGAATAAATCTTCGATGTTGAGACGTTCTGATTCTTAATTATTACCTTTTCGGTCAAATGCAGAATAATTAATGAAAACGTAGGACAAGCAATATATATAAAATCACTTCAATTAGTCAATGACATATTATATTGAAACGTTAACGAAAACATTATTTTCTAGGCTTGCACACTTTCATTGAATAATTATGATGTGCGTTTCACCATAATGATGACTTCTTCGGACTGTCGACTGTCAGACATTCTATGAATGCGAGCAAAGAAGTAAAGGAGAATAATGGAAAATAATAATCAGTGAAATTTGAAGTAACGGACTATATGAGTAAATTTTTTTAATGAAAAAATACTAGGAACATTTAAACGAAAAATTAAAGTCACTCAAAAGAATGTCATAGTTGCGCTGGCTATGTGAGCATGTATGTTGAGATGTCTCCATCATTCTTTATATATATATATATATATATATATATATATATATATATATATATATATATATATATATTTATATTCGATTGTCTTCAATTGAATTTTATTACGAACAAATTGTACAGTATGGGCTTTAGAGGAGTATTTCTTGACTGGATCTCCAGCTACTTGTCTGGACGTTCATTATTTGTTGAAAACAAAAATTGTAATTTTGGAAACTATCCACTCACTATTGGAATTCCTCAGGGTTCCGTTTTGGGTCCAATGATATTTCTGTTATTTGTTAATGATGTACCCGAATTTATTAATGTTGACTCAGTCACCCTCTTTGCCGACGACACGTCTGTGGTCATATCCTCTAAAAGTACTGATGGTGTTATGAAGGAATGTGAGAGATTGGTTCAGGGATTTTCAGACTGGTGTTATAGAAATTCACTCATGCTAAATCTCAGTAAAACTGAATTATTACTTTTTAAATTACGTGAATTCAGCTCAGATATTCCATTTGTTTTGAGGTTTCATGACCGCCAGCTGAAGCCTACAGCCACTGCAAAATTTCTGGGACTACATGTTGATTGTAACCTGAAATGGGACAATCATATGGAACAGCTATGCAAGAAGCTAAACAAATCTTTTTTTGCACTTACTCGCCTAAAGCACGTACTACCTTTGCAGAGCTTGATCACAACTTATTATGCGTTAGTTTACAGTCACCTGAGCTATAATATAGTTCTTTGGGATGGTTCATCTGGATTTAATAGAGTTTTCACTGCGCAGAAGAGGATAATTCGCCTCATTTTTAACTTGAGACCTCTCGACTCTTGTCGACCTATATTTGTACAACATAAGGTTCTTCCGTTACCTTGCATCTACATACTTAATTGTTTGCTTTTTGCAAACAATATATATATATATATATATATATATATATATATATATATATATATATATATATATATATATATATATTTATATTTTATATATAAGTACTTATTATATAAGACTTATATAATATATATAAGTCGCTTTCTCTGTAAATCTGTAATATCTTCGAAAATATTCATTTAAATCATATGCTGTTAAGGGCCATATCAATCTATATAAAATCTACAATGTATTTAAGGTATTTAATTGGATAAGGATTAATGTTGTATTGGTTAAATTCGTAATGTCAAATTCGCTTCGAAAATTAGCCATTATTTGTAAAAAGTAAATGAGAAAAAAATTTTATTGTGGTATATCCATAAGAGATAGGCATATACCATAGCGGAGTTCTCTGTAGACCTTTTCAATGTGTATAATACTTAGTACATTATTTTGATAAATCTCGTAGGGTTCAGCCTTCGTTTGCAATGTTAGCGAAAAAATGTAATTATTTACGACATCACATTAGAAACCTCAAAAATAACATTATTTGTCCACTATTTCATGGATGCTCTTATACATATAAACCTTCCTCTTCAATCACTGTATCTACTAAAGAACACCACATCAAAATCCTTCATACTTCGTACGTAGTTTTAAAGATTTAAGCATACATGGGGATATAGGGACAGAGAAAGCAACTTTGTTTTATACTATGTAGTGAAGTATTGCTATTCCTCGCTGGAGAGCTCCGATATAATAAACGCGTCCGTTCGCTGCTAAATTCAAAGTGTTATAGGGAAAACCGCGGCCTCAGACGCGCTATTTATAGGCACGCACGCTTTTGCCGCACCGGGCGGCCGGCCTGTACCGCCGCAAACGCTACGCCCCGCAATTTTTAAATCTGTAATATCTTCGAAAATATTCACTTAAATCATACGGTGTAAAGGGCCATATATATCTATATTAAATGAACAATGTATTCAAGGTATTTAATTGGTTAAGGATTAATGCTGTATGGGTTAAAATCGCTTCGAAAATTAGCCATTATTTGTCGCAAAAAGTAAATGACAAAAAAAAGTTATTGTGGGTTATCCATAAGAGATAGACATATACCATCACGGACTTTTCTGTAGACCTTTTCAATGTGTACAATACTTAGTACATTATTTTGATAAAACTCGTAGGGTTCAGCCTGCGTTTGCAATGTAAGCGGAAAAAATGTAATTATTTACGACATCACATTAGAAACCTCAAAAATAACAGTACTTCTCCACTATTTAGTGGATGTTATTATACATTAAACCTTCCTCTTGAATCACTCTATCTATTAAAAAAACCGCATCAAAATCCGTTGCGTAGTTTCAAAGATTAAAGCGTACAAAGGGACAGAAAAAGCGACTTTGCTTTATACTATGTAGTGATGAAAGATTGTTTTCGTGGAGTTTTTCTTAATATTTCTCTTATTCCGAAGCTCAGAATCGGTTGGTTTATCCGTTTTTTCTAGACATGTCGATAAGCGAGCTATCGGTACATTTCATCGATACACGCCTCGATCTGGAACGTTGGTTAACTGCAAATCCGCTGGTAATAAGAGTAAATCGGTATTATTTTGCTCCAGTTAAGCAGGCATTCTGAAAATTCGTAGAGAGCGTTTCAATGTTTGTGTAGAACGTAGAGCAAGGACACGTAGCGGCTTGGATTCCGGTACAATCACGTTTCTCAGTGTTGGGATGTCACAACACATTTGTTGCAACCGCTTTGTGGAATCAATCGAATGAGTAGGAATTATAGAAAAGCATGCGAATTTGCTTGCTCGCTCCCCATTTCGCAATCGGAAACAACGAAGAACTCACTTGTTTCACTTGTTTTACTGGCACAGATCGTTCATTAAAAAATTTTGAGAATTTCATTAATGCGGTTCATCCTAATATAAAATTTACAACCGAAATAGAATCTGATAACTCCATTAATTTTTTAGACTTAACAATAACAAGATTAAATAATAAATTTGATTTTTCCATATTTCACAAGCCTTCCCATACGGATACGATAATCCATAACTCCTCATGCCACCCGTATCCACATAAAATGGCAGCGTTTCAAAGTATGATACACAGATTAACCAATATACCTTTATCGGCAGAAAATTTCAATAAAGAATTGAATATCATTAAACAGATTGCGGTTAATAATAATTATGAAAGCGAACTAGTGACAAAAACTCTTGACAAAAAACTCTATCGGAAAGCTCTACGATTAGTATTTCCTTATCAGCCGGATAGAAATCGTAAATATAACAGTTTAACATACTTTGGAAACGTCAGTCAAAAAGTCAAAACCTTTTTAAGTAAACATAATTTTAATATTTCATTTAAAACGAACAACAATTTATCGAGACACATTAAGAACAATAAAAACAAAATTAAAAGAGAAGACAAATCAGGTGTTTACCAATTGAATTGTGGAACATGTCCCGGTATATATATATATAGGTAAAACTAGTAGAAATTTCGGTACTAGAATACAGGAACATAAATATAGCTTCGCCCATAATAAAAGTAATTCGAATTATGCTAACCATTTATTAACAGAAAACCATACTTTTGATACGAATTTCAAAATTCTACACAATATAGAGAGAAGTAGTCAATTAGATTATTGGGAAGTAGTGGAAATAAATCGGCTTAAAAATTCTGGAAACTTGCTCAATGAACAGATAGAATTAAACAATTCACCCTTGTTAAACCTTTTCAGGTAATAGAAATTATTCTCAGAATGGAATATCTTAGGTAAAACCAAAACCATAGAACACCAAAATTCTCTGATATATATACCTGTATTTTTCAAAATGTTGTTATTATTCTGTAAGCATCTGAAGAAGTCGTTTGTAACGACGAAACGCGTCATGCTATGTAGTCAATAAAGTGTAAATCATAAGTTCAAGTGTTTGAATTTAAGTTATATTCAACGAAGAACTCAATGAAATAGGTTTTTTCATATCCTTGTCATACATTTTTTATATCAATATCAAATTATATCAATAAATTGATTTTATCTGAAAAATTTTTTTTTGTATTCAACACGAAAAATATTAAAGTTTCAAGCTGGATATTTTAAGATTAGTTGATTAAGGAGGGAGATACTTGTTGAAATACCATGTCAACTGATTAATAAAACGCATTTTTAAAAATTTAATTGAACTATTATATGAACTAGTGGACAATATATGAAATCTTTTCGAAATTTTTTTTGAAAATGTTCAATTTATTAATAAATTTCAAGATTAATATTAATTGAAGTATTAAAATTTCTCAATAAATTTGTGATGAAGTTACAGCTAAAGGAAGATCAAACAATTATACCTAATAAATTACGTTAAAAATATTCCATGAATCAGAATCAAACCGTCCGTCAATGTTTCAACTGAATATCGTTATTCTAATCGAAAACAGACACTAAAAGAAGAGCATTTTTATTTCTTGTTAACATTTAGCTAAACATTATAGTTTTTTCAGAACCAAATAAAAAAGAAATTATTGAATAATAAAAAAAATTGAATAATTTTTTTACGTTTAAAGAAACATATCAGATAAATAAAGTCGCAGTGTCAACGATAGGTTAGTTCTATTTCTAAAAACTTATTCTATAATCGATTATATAAATGACAAAAGTGAAACGACTTCGAACGCAGCAGATATTTATCAAGGAAACTTTTTTAAACCTACATCAAATTACCAGATGTCCGCTAAATCCAATAATTTAGGTCAACTTAAATAGAAACTTATTGCAATATCAAAAACGAAACCTATTTCGATATAAATGACCAGCTAGCCACAATTTAAAAATTTTATCTGAATCATTGTTACTTCAAAACATACATAACGAAAAGAATAAATTTAACATTGATGGAAAAATTGAATGAGAACGAAATTTGCCAAATTTTTCACAAATATATAAGTATAAATGAAATTGCAGCAACTGTTTCTGTCATTTCTACTGTAAACAAAGAGTAATCGAAATTTAAAACTTTAAATATCTTGATTTCATGAAGAAATTTTTTATAGTTTCGTAAATCAAGTGTGCTCCCTCAGGTTTCAAACATTTGAAAAAGCATAGCTGTGAAAATGAATTCCGTCCGCCTTGCAGGGAGTAATTAATAATAAAAACGTAGACACGCAATGGTATCAAGTGAAGTAGCCACATAGTTTAGTAGAGTGTGACAGCAGAGTTAAGTCGGTTACTGTAGTGGCTATAATGACTAACTGTAATACTTAGAAGTGAGTTAGTGGTGTCGCAGTTTTTGCTCCTGCATTTAGCTTACTTTCAAACGTGGAGGTAGAAAATGCTGCATTGCGCAGGGCAGGCTTCCAAAACGAGTCTCGGCTGTTCAATCGGGCCGTTCATCTCAATTTAATTTTTACAAATTGTTAACTTTCTTATCGTAATAATGTTTTATTCCATTAGAACAAAACCATGTGCCTACAATGTAAAACCCAGAAATATACCTACACTAAACGTAAATTCTTCGGAATAGCATTTTCCAAACTTTAATACATAATAAGCATAATAAACATAACATATAATAAGTTATATGTATATATTAAATTAAATTAAACACTTAGCTTAATGTTTCACAAACTTTAGTTTTTAATTTAGTTTAGTTTAGTCTTGAAGATGAACTTACGCTCGAAAAATGTTGACGAATTGATATTGTTAAATATAATCGTGAAATATTAAGCCAAATGTTTAATTTAATTTAATATCAATTATGTTTCACCAAAAGTTGAGCTAGAATTCAATCTCAGTGATATGTATATATCATCATCATCATCATCATGATCAACCTCTGTCCGTCCACTGCAGAACGAAGGCCTCCCCATGTCTTTGCCAAGATTCCCTATCGGCAGTCACTCTTTTCCAGGCAACGCCCAGCCAATCCACAAGCTCCTTATCCCATCGATCGCGAGGGCGCTTTCTTGGTCTTACCCTGTCTCTGGGCTCCCAATCACCAACCACAGCTGACCAACGCTCATCTTTTGACCAACCTCTCTCGAAGGATATTGCCCATAACATCTGAAGTACATATACTTCAAACATTTACCATTTCTTTTTAATCGAGAATGATAATGTCATATCATCTATACTTTCATTCTATTTTCTCATTATTAATTTCAGAATATATGTATCACACATAGTTTGAAATATGCTTTAGATACAAGATTTTTCTATAAGACTAATTTAACATTACCATATTATAGAAAAAGTTGATTGATACGTTGAGTGTGCGCGTTAGTTGAAAGTCAGTTTGTCTATGGAAGATTATTTTATTTAACCTTAGTTTAGTCCTAATTCTGAGCAGCCATTGACTTTAAAATCTAACTACTTTACCTCTTCAAAAATCAAACGGAAATACGAACACAAATATATCAATAACTTGCTCAAGATTTAAATCCATATATTTCAAGCAGCAATTTCTATGTTCTAGCAGTAGGTATTGTAAAATTACTGTACTCTTTTACGTTATATTAGCAGCAACTAGAACTTCATTCTCGAAAATACCTCATCAATTTAAAGTTATACTAAATTGAATGCGAATTCTTGTTAGATTACCGATTTTGTTGATCAATTGTCATTATTTAAAACCACCAATTTGGACAACAAAGAGAAAATAAAAGTGTTGTGGTCCTTATTTTATTACCATAAAATCTTAGTTTTTAGGACAAATATTTGCATATGAATCATAACCTGATATGAACAGTTTAAAAAGAACAAATCACCTAAGTCTCGACACAATCTGCTAAATCATAGTTTTCATTATAAGATTTATCTATATATCTGTCAAACTTATGTTTTCACTCAATGTTACCATCGTGAAATGTGGTTTCAAGTTAATACTTAAATACTATGCTACGGAAATATCGATGATTTTCGTTCCGAAGATCTTTCAACGTATCCACTCAACTCTGAAAAATACCAGACATCATACGTTGTATATGAATCGGATGTACGACTGAAGAATTTGTATTTGGGTGTCAAACAGCGCCATCTCACAAGAATTCGAAGTACAAGTGAGTTATAATTTGATATTATCAATGCACGAGATATTTCATAGATTAAAAGATGGCGCTATATGACATTTTTTGCATGAAAGATGTAGTAAAATCACGCGTTTCAGAAAACATGCCTATGGATAATTTTAATAAAAACATTGATTCCAAAAGAAAATTTGTTCTAAATCATCAGAGCGTTTCCGAGAAACACTAAATATATCTACAAGAATTACTTGTTTGAAGATATAAAATTGAGGACAAACAATTTATAAATGTGTCCGTCAACAAGTCCGTCCCTGCTCACCAAGACAAAGTCGTACTTGAGCAGAATGAATATATCTGTGGTTAATAGATTTTCACAAGACTTCGGTCTTTTCTGGGGTTCTTCTCCAGATCTGAAATACAAAGTAAAGTATTACACCCACGACCTACCATATGAAACAATTTTTATTTCGAAAAAACTGGTTTCTAACATGTTTTCGTTTCAACATCAGACTTCCAAGGAGAAATCCAGAGACAAATTCGTTCACAATGTTTTTATCAGTGAAACATTGAATTACTGCCATTGTAACATGCAAAGAAAGGAATAATAAGAGGAATACTCGTTCAAGACTTATCGCCGTTGTGTGTACTTGCTATATTTAGGATGGTCACAATGATTTACCATTACTGCAAGTTGAATTGGAAACCTGATCTAAATTTTTTTCTTACAACCAGTGGCGGGCTTCACTAATGGAGCGAGAGAGATTTTTCAACAGCATCGTTTACGAAAAATGTCAATAGTTACTAATTTCTGATTTCTATCAATAGAAACCAAATTTATGGAATTTTAATTTTGTCAATTAGAGTATTCGTGTATATTAAACAGGTTATAAGCCACCAGACGTTCTATGTGATTGTACGACATAAGTTTATAAATAACAATTAACTTTTTTTGTATACTTCAGTTTCCAGATTTAGCAAAAACTATAAAATCGTTGATTCTGAACAAAAATATATGTCAATTCAATTAAAATGAATTTTTATTCCATTTTCTCTACATCAGCTACCTCTTTACAATCCTTACTAATTAATATACACTCCACATTTTGCAATTTAGATTATCTTTTGTACTTTTTGATTCATTCAAAACAAATTTTGAATGAAATTATTTTAATCATCATCTTTTGCTGGTTAGACTTGTGTATTTATTCATTCATTATTGTTTCAGGACCACATACAGGAAGTACTGGACAAGTGGACTCAAATAGACGACGAAATATGGGCCAAAGTTATCGTACTAGAGAGAAACAGAAGAGTAGCAAAAGCGTATGCAAGAGCTCCAGTTTTGACAGTAAATGGATCAGATGACGGATTCGATGGTTTTCGGTACGTCAAACTTAACATCTTTTGCCAATAATTTCTTCGATCAAAGCAAATCGAATTAGTGAAAATATGAATTCATCGTCGAATAAAATATCTTTCGAATATCAGAGTATAAGAAAAATTGAATTTTCCCAATATGGTACGAATTTAAATGAACGTATAATCCACTATTGTTCCAATGCCAGCTCTAACCTATTTTTAGATCAGAAAATCGATGAGTACAATAACTTCAAATATTCAACATCCCTTACAATATTTGATGATTATTGGAAGGCTCAAAGGTTTCAAGCATTCTAGACACAAAAAACATTTTATTGCTAGGTTATATGCAAATTTCCAAAATTATAAGAAATATCGGAAAGTACTAGGTCCTTTTACGTTGCTAAAATTTGTTTCTCAAATGTAAGCTTTACTCTTTAGAGATTATTAGGCACACATTTTTGGATTTCCCCAGATTTCAACATTTTCCATTGGATTAATGAAAGATAATGTCTCTTGGTGTCCCCTTAGAAACCACCATAAGCTTTTACTTCAGGAGTAACAAGCCTACCATAAGCCGTTTTTCCAATCTTATACATGTTCCAAAAAGTTACGATACAGAAAACCTTTAAGTATTTCTAGTAAAAAGCCCCGACGAGCCAATTGACCACAATATGAACCCAAACAAAACCATATGTGGTATCCCATATTTTCATTTGGACTACACGAACAATTTTTGAAACATTAAATATTGACAAAATATTTTTCGTCTATTCTAACAAAATTGATTAAATTTTCATGAACATCGTGACAAAATATCGTCGAAACAACCAAGCAAATACCCCTTGTATAAGAACAAAATTTTAAACGGACATATCCTTGATTGAGATAATTTTATGCTATATGCTGAAAGAGCAATTGTAATAATTGTTTTGTTACAATCGAAGATATAAGGATAATGGTAAATGATAATTACATATTATGTTCTTCATTCTAGACTATTTCGTGAAAAGAACGAATCAAGTCTTAAAATCGCTGAACTGTTTTGGAGATTCCGAGAATTCAAGTTATAAAAAATATTGAAAGTTTAAAAATATAAAATACTAAAAAATATTTTATTTGGTATTCAGACGATGCAAAGTAGTGGCGTGAGGTTAGCTTCTAAGTGATTGCTCAGTTGACTATGCATTAAGATTTATTATTTCTGGGAAATTCCGTGGCTTCTGATGGGTAAAATATTTGACTGGTAGGATGTCGAAATGGAATGTCTCGAAATTTTAATAAGTTCGGAGAATGATGACTGTTTTGGTCCAGATTTTCATACATCATCGTTTAAAAGCACCTTCCACTTTGGTTAACATATCATGCACTGTATTCTACATAATCTGAACTATGATAAACTTCTGTCTTCTTCATGAGATCGGACTTTTTCGGTTCAAACTATATTGTCAAAAGAAGCCTTATTGATACCATATTTCTTAAAACATTTCGGAAATTTTCCAGATAGAATAAAATCAGTTTACTGTATGCTGTTATATATTTTTCCTTTTTGAACATATTTTAAAGAATATAATTTGTTGTATGTACTCATACTTGTCAGTACCTTAATAGGTGAAGTATTATAAAAATTGCAGTGGTTTTAAGACTTGTTCTATCATATACAAAATTCATAATTCTTAACAATTTCCTTATAATGAGCAGTTCGTTACTCAAGATTTCAATATTTCAATGGTATCTGACTGTTCCTTTTCCGCCAGAACCTTCTCCCCACCCATAACATGTCCCGATTGTATTCAAAGTGAAGAAAGCGTTTCAACATTCAATTCCAAGATGAATTGATTTCCAGTAATCCTAGTACAATAATAATCGAAAATATGAACGATATCACGGGATATGTAAATATCTACTTTCGCTTTCAGTCACGAATTTAAAGCGTTCAGTGACTCAGATATTTGGTCAATCTACATTTCCCGCGGCATTCTAAGCCGCGGTTGAGTAATTTCATTGAAATCGTTGCAAAAAGTGTATCAACTTTTTGTTTTAGATTTCAGCATAAAACGAATTCGAAGTTTCGAAAATAATAACAGTTCATAACAATCATTCATGCGTAACTACTGTCACTGTCACGATAAACGATTGTACTTTTTTATTTAATAAACCTGTAAATTTATGACAGGCCATTGCGCTTTAAAGTATCTACACTAACCAACATTATACTGTAGAGATTCTTCAATCCGAATACCAAAAGTGTACACTCAGTTTCAATTTGCGGAAGTAATAACTTTACGGGAGTAACAAACCAATGCATATATTGAATAAATTAATAATTTTCAACGGAATTTAGTGAAGTTTCTAAATTATACTAATATATAAATTTAAGTTATCAAAGCCAACCACTACTAACATAACTGCTGACAGAAGGTACATCAGTAGCAAATGACAGAAGCTACATCAGTAGCAAATGACAGAAGGTACATCAGTAGCAAATGACAGAACTCAACTGATTTGCTTGTTCCAGGCCTTGGATCAGAATATTTTATTTTTTCCATCTGTATGTCAACTATCAATTTTCTTCCTCTATTGAAGGGGTGGATTTTCAAAGTCTGTAGAATACCTAAACCAGGGGTGACCAACACGTTGGCCCCCAGGACTCATATTGTACCGTGCTGCTCGGTTAAATGAATCATTAATCTTAATTTGTATTACCAGAAAAAATTAGATTACTAGTAATTCGTCTTAACATAAAATTTGGCCCGGTTGCTGAAATGATATGACCTAGACCCTTTTTGTCAGAAGGTGTGCTTTCAATAATATGCTCTCGATTTTAAAGATGTGACGAATAAATGAACATGGGTTCGTATTTTGGATATATTTGCATTTTCGAGGCACTGATATATTTTATAATAACCTATAAACATCAAAATATAATCCAGGATTGAATTATGTTTGAATAATTACTAGAGGTTTACCCAGTACAAGATAATACTATTCGGAATACTGGATAGATATAATAAAGTTTGGGATGAATTGCAGAATATCTATTATTATATTCAATTCTTATAAACGAAAATTATTAATTATATAAATAATTAGCCAACAGAAGCAATTGCTATACAACTGAAAATATCTAACGGAAAACAAACGCCACTTCGTGTAGCATTAGAAAGGTAACTTGATAATACGATAAAATATTACCTGGTCTTGACTCAATTTTGCAATCGTTCTGCACCTACAATTCCAAACTTATGACTTGAATGTTGTACGTAATTGTTAGCGCATGTGCTGATAGCATAAAGTTTCGTTACATTAATATTCGCTATAAGTAGTAATAAATTATAAGAACTGTTTGCATTAATAAGAAAAATTTCAACTACTTGCTGCATTACCTAACAAATACTGGCAAACAATATTTGCAATATGTAATGTTTGTAAATTAAAATTTACAGGTTGTAACCAGGCCTGGTCTGCTACTAGGGGGGGTCTCAGAGACACACAGAATCAAAGACGTCTTTTTTGAAATAAATTTAATTGTAAATTGATAATTGTGCATGACATACTACAAATATCATGCATCGTTTGGAAGTAAACGACTTCTGTATGTTGATCATTTAAACAAGTGATTGAATTTTTTCTTTCGATCTATTTCCACAACGATATGAATCCATTAAAATGAATTAGTTGCAGCTATTCCGCCTAGTTCAGCATTTCTAAACCTTTTTGCATTTGCAAACCAATATTCAAATATAATTCCTATCGCGTCTCATTTCCCCCCCTCTCATTTCACTGAAATGTTCAGTTATCCACAAGGACATAACTGTATAATTATTATTAAATTAAATGAAACTCTTGGCTTAATGTTTCACGATTATATTTAACAACATGAATTTGTCAACATGTTTCGAGCGTGAGCTCATTTTCAAGACTCTTGAGCCGCGAGTCTTGAAAATGGGCTCACACTCGAAACATGTTGACAAATTCATGTTGTTAATTATAATCGTGAAACATTAAGCCAAGAGTTTAATTTAAGTTAATATTTAATTAGGTTTCATCAAGAGTTAATCGAGAACTCAATCTCTGTCAGTATAATTATTAATTATTAGTCGATATAATAATAATCAGTTGATAACTAATAATTTTTAATCACTTGTAATTATTATCCGGGAAATTCAAATTGTTAAGTTACTTATAAAGGGTGTTTTTTCAGAGGTATAGAACTTTAAATTGCAATAAAAAAAACGATGGATCTTGTGGCATTACATTTTAAATATGATTTCTGGCATATGACCGCCACGGCTGGCTCGGATGTAGTCCAATCTGGACGTCCAATTTTCGATGACTTCTTCCAACATTCGTGGCCGTATATCGGCAATAACACGGCGAATATTGTCTTCCAAATGGTCAAGCGTTTGTGGCTTATCCGCATAGACCAATGACTTTACATAGCCCCACAGAAAGTAGTCTAGCGGTGTTGAATCGCAAGATCTTGGAGGCCAATTCACAGGTCCAAAACGTGAAATTAGGCGGTCACCAAACCTGTCTTTCAATAAATCGATTGTGGGAAAAGCTGTGTGACATGTTGCGCCGTCTTGTTGAAACCACAGCTCCTGGACATCATGGTTGTTCAATTCAGGAATGAAAAAGTTAGTAATCATGACTCTATACCGATCACCATTGACTGTAAAGTTCTGGTTATCATCGTTTTTGAAGAAGTACGGACCAATGATTCCACCAGGCTATAAAGCGCACCAAACAGTCAGTTTTTCTGGATGTAACGGTGTTTTGACACACACTTGAGGATTATCTTCACTCCAAATGCTGCAGTTTTGTTTGTTGGCATAGCCATTCAACCAGAAGTGCGCTTCATCGCTAAACAAAGTTCGCTTATGAAAATAGAAAATTATTTTCGAAATAAAATTGCACTATTTGCAAGCGTTGTTCAGGCGTGAGTCTATTCATGATGAATTTCCAAACCAAACTGAGAATTTTCGCCTGAATAAGTCAGCTGTTAAATCGGTCGCCTCTAAGCTGTTAAGTTCTGTACCTCTAAAAAAACACCCGTTAATACATTGTAATCTGTTCAGAATTGCATTATATATCAGTGTACTCGTGCAATTTCTTTTTTATTGTATTAGCTTTTATTTATTTTTTCCTGTAATTTTTTTTCTGCTCTTTCGATATTTCTCGATAATTTCGCGCCCCCCTCTTCAGTTTTACCACACCTCCCTTAGGGGGATCGCCACATAGATTGATCATCGCTGATGTAGTTACAAAATTCGACACCGAAAATGTTTTGAATGTTATCATTATGTAAGAATTTTACGATTGATTTTTTTCTTCTTTTTCACAGTATCGGTTTGTGTGGATTCGACAATCCTATGCGAGATCAGAAAACAGAAGAATTCAAGAGGCACATCGGACACGTGAGTTGTTTAAGATTTCAATCATGTACATATTTTACTTTCGTTTTTTATGCAGGGTGTAAAGATAAAGATGGACGACGCTGGCAACATTCTCATCAAGAGGGTGTCCAAATGTAACGTTTATATCAAAAACACCGGTCAGGATGAAGAAAATTCTATTGGAAATGAAATTCTAAAACTGCCAAATTGCGCTTTAGAAGTGGACAAACCTGTGAAGGTAACTAATTTCAAAAATGTCAGAATTGCATCGCCTACGCTCATTTTTATTACAGTTGTTCGATATGAAGAAATTTCAATCAAATGTAAATAGGGAACTGAGAAGAGCTTATCCCGATAGACGTAGGTTAGAATGTCAATGTCTCAGCGCAATAGCGTTCGTGAAAAACGAAACCGAACTATTGGAATGTCCCATATGGGTCCTTATCATAAATGTCGTAGCTATGGATATGTTGAAATCGAAATTGCCTCCAGGTAAGTAAAAAAAATTGTTTTTTTAGCTGTCTAGATATTTCGAACTCTTGAATCAAAATACTGAATAGAGAAAATGAGGAAGTTCAAATTAAAGCGGAAAGGACGCACGCTATTTATATGGGGCTTGTGTTTAAACTATATTTTCTAATGTTATTACTTCATTCATTAATAATTTCACTGTTTCTCATTGAGAAATTTGTTAAAAACTTCACTATATAAGCTCTGTCTAGTGAAAAAAAATTAAATGTAATCTCTAATATGGTTCAAATATCCAACTGTTTATATTTCATAAATTTCAGTTCAACGAGTAATGGACATCAAAAATCGACCTAGAATTCCAATTCCAGATGAAGATCCATACAGTATAGCCGGAAATGGTAGTGGTTCTTCAGGTAGTTCCGGTTTTGCAGGAAACGGTAACGTTGCGGCTGCGCGCGAGCAGCTACTGCTACAAAGCCAACAGCACGCACAACGCAGAAGTGAAAAACCTCCAAAGTTGCCTCCAAGGGAGAATATGTATCCACACGACATTCCCAAGGTAAGAAATGTTATTCATCAAACATGTTTTTTTTTTCGTAAGTAATTGTAAATACCAATCTTGATATCGTAGCAATTACTTTATTAGATACAACAATATTTTTAAAGTGAATACTGATAAAAAATGATTTTTCATCGTTATTCAATTCTGAAAGTTGGTACTACAAACAATTGATTGTAGTACCTACCAATGCGATTACTTTTAATGAAATTTCGAATTTGTAATAATTAACATATTATGTTAATATTATAATGTTCATACATATTATGAACATTAGAATTTTTAGTTGAAGTCCTCTCTATTTATAAAAATTTAAAATGAAAACAGTTATGGAGATAGAACATTACCTGCTCTCATTTTAATGCATATTTTCATATTCCTCAATGATTTACCGGTTGTATTGCCATATTTTCTTGAAATTCTCTCACTCTACGTACGTGCGTCATTGTCAAAGTGGATTTTGCAGTGCAATGTATTATGGTACCTCGTAGAAAGTGCATTTTTTATTTGTAATGATCTCTTCACAACCCAAAAAAAATTTAAGAACATTTTTTCTTGAAAAATGCAAGTATTTGCTTCAACACGCCACTGTAAAAGAGAAAGTATCGTAACACCATCATATACGAATAATATCTAAAATGAAAACACATGGCAAATAATGACAGTTACCACTACTTACCAGATGTTTATTACGATCACGCCTAATTTGAAAGTGTTTCTGTTCGACTTTTAGCGGAACAAAGTATATTATTGGATCAAAGTATGTAATTAATTTTCATAATAGCCAACACTACTTTTACGTTTTTATTCAAACAACAAAAATTCGTATTTCTGTCCTTCACTCAACAGTGAAGGCTATTGTTTTTCTTTCTGACATAAGGAATGACGTCAACTCAATTGTCTGGTAGTCTGCGATACATAGGTCACGAGATGCACTCCTATAATCAGCGTAATCTCCACCAACCAATTTGTGCCAAGTTATTTTTAGGCGCCATACTAGATTATCCGATATAATTGAATTGTCCAATTTCTTCGTATTACTCCGACCTGTTTTCAAATCGAGAATCCATATAAGCCACCTTTGTCGGTAGGCAGCATAACAAACGATTTCAAATTACCCAATGGTAGGGAATAATTTGAAGTGAATAATATGCTATGAAGAAATCAACGTGAATCAAAAGTACTGTGCGTGAGAACAGCTATTCACTATGATATTCTTCGAGAATTTCTCATTAATCTGATGCCTCCGTGTTTGCTACTGTCATGTGCAATAACAATTATGTACACCATCGACGACGTACTCGACAATATTTCTCCATTTTTCTCTTTCACTACGGTAAATAATTGAAAAAAACAATTTATGTAATTGTCGTATGTGTATAATCTTATGTGTATTACACTTGATAAAGACAAATCAATTGAAACTAAATATCTATGCCAATAGTTACACCTTATATCTCCAATACGTTAGAATTTAGAAACCTTTCATAAAACAACTGAGTGATTTTCAGAACGAAATTCAGTTTGCGGTTTACTGGAAATGAATTTATACTAGATTTGGTGGTAGAAATCATCACGTAACAAATATATGTTATATATTATACTATTCCTATCTGATATACCTGCACAATTGTTGTGTACGTGTAGTAAAAGTTAAAAAATCAGCAGCTACACGATCGTCTTCATAACCTCATTTAATTCAAACTACAATAACAAACTTTTTTTATCATTAAAAGTGTTTGATTCCTCATTTTTTGCCAACAGCCCGACTATGATGATAATCAGGATGAAGAAAGCAGGCTGAAGCCATTCGCTAGCTCTAGAAAAGAAAAATCGAAAAACAAAAAATATGGTAAGTTTCTTCGGATGACTTCCCCTTAAACGATCATTTTGTAATTATAGGAACGAAAAATAAATAGTTACTGTCATATAGTTTTCAAGATTATTTCGAACTTCAATTTATTTTCTTTAAATAAATATTTGATAGGTATATAAATATTTGGCATAAAGTTTCATTCGAAGACATATACACACTTCGAACAAATAAATGGAAGTCATTATTATTGTAAGATCTCTACTAAGTGATTTTATCTAATGAATGTATAGTTTAGAAAGGAGAAAATGCCAATAACCCAACAATTACATATTATTATAATTATAAATACCTTTATTTGGCAATAATGTGAAATGCGAAAATGATACACTATGTAATAGTACAAAAAGTACACAATATGATAGTATAAATAATGTACATTATATATATATATATATATATATATATATATATATATATTATGTAGATTATTTATAAATCATCAGTTTCACAAAAATAAAATATAACAAACAAACATATTTATTATATTGATGATTGATGAGGCCGATACTTGAAGAAAATTAATATCCATAATGAAACAATATTTAGATTTTCTCATATATTCACAAAAATACGCATGACGCGCGTTTCGAATTACTCCTTCTTTATCAAATGCTGAATTAACAACATATGTAATTTTACCAATACAATACTTATAGCTACTCTCACAGAACAAATCAGGTATTTTCTATGACTAACCTGGAGTGAGGAACATAGAATATAACTCAAGTTTAACAAGAAAGAAAGAGTCGTATACCTGAAATTGAACACAGAAATCAGTTCCTTAAGTCAGGTATACCATCTAAAAATGTAGGAAAACAACGAATAATTATACAAAATAAGATTTCTAATAACTTATTATATATATATGTAGTATTTTCATTCGTCTATTTGTTCCTCAGACGATCCCTATTATTGTGGACTCAGAGCAAGAGTGCCAAATTTTGTCTCAAAATCCAAGACCAAAGAAACCATTCCATCGAAAAGATTCTCAGTAAATCAGCCTGCCCCTCTGCCGATGATGCACCACCATCATATGCCACCTAACATGTGGCACACAAGAAGCTACGAAAGTGGAATAGGTATGTCAAGTAGTAACATCAGTTAAAATTAATTTGATATACGAAATTGCGTTTAATATTTACTTTAATACAATGATAATTATGCATTAAATTTAAACGTTTTAAATGTTCTCTTTGTTTTTCAGAAATAATCTAAAATATATCTTGTTTTAGCATATCGCACAATTGTCTTGTTTCACTAGCCACATTTCCATATGGCACATCGATAAAACGTATAGTAATATCATCAACTCAGCTAAATTCCACAAAAATAGTTCTTTTCACTTGACATATTTCAGGGATACTCCTGTTTCCTGCTGTAAAAAATTTATACATACTCAGTTTTAAAAAAACACCTAATGAGTGACATATTGTCGAGTAAATTAAATTGTTGTGAATCTATGCTAGCCAAGTGTTTTGTTGATTTTTTAAAATTATTTAACTATATATTTTTCCAATTATTATAACTATATAATTTTCCAATATATTATTTGTTCATGAGATTGAATTCTCGTCAACTCTTGATGAAACATAATTAAATATTAAATTAAATTAAACTCTTGGCTTAATGTTTCACGATTGTATTTAACAATATGAATTCGTCAACATGTTTCGAGCGTGAGCTCATTTTCAAGACTGAAATACAGTAAGGAACGAACAACAAATTTATATCTGATATAGGGATATTTGATATCAGATATAAATTTGTTGTTCATTCCTTACTGTATTTCAGTCTTGAAAATGAGCTCACGCTCGAAACATGTTGACAAATTCATATTGTTAAATATAATCGTGAAACATTAAGCCAAGAGTTTAATTTAATATAATAATTATTTGTTCAACCGTCCAACCCTACCTTGAAAAATGAACATTGAGTTTATCTAAACGTCGATAATATCACTTTTGTTTTTCACTTAATGTTGTACCTAAACTTCACTAAAAACCAAAAAGCTTCTACGAAAAATTCGTCGACATTAAGAATCATGAGCTAAAGATAAATTATATGACAAAGAACATGGGAAAGCATAACTCTCTTATCAGAATATTTTATACTTCATCATACGAAGTACAAAAAAAGTCTAAATTCATTCTTTTTTGAGGCTGTAAAAAATATGTTACCAAATGAAATTGAAACAATTTCAAATATAAATAGATTTAAGTTTAAATTAAGAGAAATGTATATTGGGAATAGTATGTAAGATTATTTGTAGATAAGGGTTTGTATAGCAATTTTAGCTAAATAAAGTTTATATTATTATTATAGAATACAATTCTTATATAGAGAAAAAAATTAAAAGGTTCTTTATGAATAATTCCTGATGTACTGAACTTGAAGCTTTCTCTGAATCAATCACATTTTCTTTACGACAGTTCGTTATATTACAGTATCCACAGACGGCATTGTGCGAATAAGATCACCTAAACTGATTGACTTTGCTTCATCGTCTTCATATCCTCTACTTAAAATACAGCTAATTTAAATTGAATTAAGTAATGAATTTTTTTAAAATTTATATTTTTAATCTGAGCTCAGATAAATAATTAATTCATTTATTTATAAATAAGGATTATGACTTAATGAATTTTTCAGATAACGATGCAATAGAATCTCCATACAACCAAATCTACGGCAGATTACCAATTCCGACCAGATCCTATATACCAAGTCAACCACAGCGTACCATGTACATTGGGGAATGGGACTAGACAATGAATCAATTAAACAAGCACCTAAATTCTTGAGCTGAACAATTACGTATATTTGGGAAATTTTGCGCTCTCGTACTATTACTTAGCCGTATTCTAGAATCATAAAAAGTGATAATTCCTAATAACTAGTATATTTCCAGTTTAGTACCGCTTATGTCCCTATTATATCATTATTATGCAATCACATTTATTGTGTTTACCATTGCTTTATCTGTAAACAACAGTTTTTAGTTCTTAAACTAGAGTGTAATCTCGATTACAATGTTTTTCTATTCAATTAAGTATAGATGTTGTAAAATATTGTAAACCTACTTTTATTTTTTTACTCGACTTTATAGCTAAGAGAATACTCCTACCCTTATATATATATATATATATCTCGTGTGGGGTTGTTAGTACCCCCATCGGGCGCCTCCCCAGGTGGCGGATAGGGGAAAGTCTCCTAGATATAGGAGACACTGATACACAGGGCGGACCAAAAACTAACTAAACAAATCCATTGGCGTCTGTTCAGTATCTGACGGCCAGTGGTCAGCGTCTGTTTCTCTAGTTGAGGCGGCTGTATTTCAATCTTCTCGAACTCAAAAATCGAGTCGTACACCCTGTGGTCTCAATTGAGACCACCTCTAAGCTCTATTCAGCTTGAACGCATGATGGAAAACAAGATCAAAGTATCACTACCCCAGGCACCAGTCGAAAGACTGGCTTCACCTGATCATCGGATTCTGGGGGATCAGGGACACCATGCGGAGAAGAATCGGAGCTTCTCAAAAACCTTCCATTATCTCAAGATCAAACAAAAACATCACATCGGTACAATTAACGTTAATACACTCGCTAAAACAGGTAAACTGAAGCAGCTCACCAACACCATGAGAAAGTTCAATCTCAAAATCACCGCTCTCCAAGAAACACGATTCATGGACGAGAATCATTTCGACACCGACAGTTTCAGAATCTACAAAGGGAAACCTGCCGTGAAAGTAATGGGTAAATTACCGCTTTTAGGTACCGGATTCGCGATACACAATTCCATACTAGACTCGGTTATTAATTTCACATCGCCCAACGAGAGAGTCTCGTTGCTTTCTATCAAATCAGCTAATAAAGCTTACACTTTAATCAACGTGCACGCTCCCATTAATCACCACAACAAAACCGTTCCAGAAAGCGTACAAGATTTTTGGGAAACATTGGAAGAAACAACCAATAAAATACCAAAACACCACGTGAAAATCTTGCTAGGAGATTTTAACGCACAGCTAGGTAAGGAAAGGAAATTCAGAGACACTACGGGTCCCCATACTAAACACAAACGTACCAACAAGAACGGTGAAAGGTTAATCGCGTTCTGTAGGAACTTCGAACTCAAAATCATGAGTACTCAATTTCAAAAACCTGCACATAAGCTAACTACTTGGAGATCGCCCAGTCTCAAGCAGGGTGAATATCAAATTGATCATGTCGCAATTTCCAAGAACAACGTAAAGGAAATTTTAAATGTTAGAACTCGTAAAGGCGTCTTTGATTCGGATCACTATCTCCTCCAAATAAAAACAAAATTTCAACCCAACAGAAATAAAAAATTTACACCCAGAAAAGTTAGGTCCGATCCAGAATATCTGAAACTTCACAAGGATACAATCATTGCACAAATCAATCAGGAAGAATCGACGAATTGGGAAATCCTTACAGAGAATATTCAGAAAGCCATCACACTAGGACAACCTCCTCGCACCAGGAAACACCGCTGGTGGAACTTAATCTGCGACCAAGCAGTCGACAAGAGAATAACTGCATGGAAAAAATTTAACGGCCATAAAAATGAGGAAAACTGGGAGAATTTCCTTACAACTCAAAAACAGGCCTCCAAAGTAATTAGAAGAGAAAACGAGATACGATAATAATAGGTGTCACGAAATACAGAAGGATTTCACCAATAATAATACTAGAGATTTTTACAAAACTTTCAGGGAAAACTTGCGAGGATACCAAGCGCCCACTCTTTGCTTCAGAAAATCCGATGGCGCGTTGGAAACTAACACAAAAAATAACTGCAAAATGTTAGCCGAATATTTCAGCACCCTTCTCAACTGCAGTCCACCCCAAGAAAAACTTATGTTCGACTTTTCGGGGTCTACGCATCCAGACTCGCAAGCCCCTGATATGGAAGAGATTACGGCAATTATCAAGCAACTCAAAAACAACAAAGCAGCAGGAGAAGATGGGATTATTGCGGAACTCTGGAAACTGAACGATACTACTTTGACCCAAAAACTTCATCATTTAATATCAGAAATCTGGAGAACGGAACAGATACCAGAGGAGTGGAAATGCGCGTTGATACATCCATTGCACAAAAAGGGGGACAAAATGGATATCAATAATTACGGGGAATTTCCTTACTCCCGGTTGCGTACAAAATACTTTCTAAAGCACTCCTAAACAGAGTAGAACACCAAGCGGATCCACTAATTGGGGAATACCAAGCTGGATTCAGAAAAGGCCGATCATGTGCTGAACAGATCTGGACTTTGAAGACGATATTACAGATGAGGAAATGTAGAAATACAGTGATCACATTCATTGACTTCAAGAAAGCATATGATTCGGTAGACCGCGAAACCCTTTTCGAAATCATGAAAGAATTTGGAATCGATCGAAAGACCCGAACAATTATAAAACAGACACTTACAGGTACAACTTCCAAGGTAAAATTTATGGGCGAAATATCAGATCCCTTTGAAATCAAAACCGGTGTGCGGCAGGGGACGGACTTTCGCCAATTCTTTTCAATATTGTTTTAGAAAAGATCATAAGGGAATGGGAACCTCACGTGAAGGGCATACAAGTGGGTATCAAAAAGAAAATAGAATAAATGTCAAATGTCTCGCCTTTGCAGACGATATTGCTATCATCACAGACAACAGAACTGAAGCCATTCGCGCCGTGGAAAAACTACATGAAATTGCGCAGAAAACCGGGTTACAAATTTCTTATGATAAAACCAAATACATTGAAAGAAAACCAAAAGATAAATCTTCTCTTATGACAAAACATGGTGAAATTCTGCAAGTAGGCCATTTTAAATACCTCGGGGAAGTTATACAGTCCTCAGGTTTAAACCGAATCGCTAATGAACAGAGAATAACCAAGCTCCAAAGGGCCTACAAACTAACATGGGCTCACTATAACAAAAAGTGCATTTCGAGAGGCGCCAAATTGAGGCATTATAACACAACGATTCTTCCAGAAGCAATCTACGCAGCTGAAACAATGGTTATTGGCGGCCATTCAAGAATTAGAGAAATAGAAAAACAAGAACGAAAAATTCTCAGAAAGATTTACGGGCCAATCAATAGAAACGGTATTTGGACGAAAAGACCTCAAAATGAACTGTATCAAAAGACGAATACGATAACGGAAGAAATCAGAAAACGACGAGCAAAGTTCTATGCACATGTCTACAGAATGAAACAGTCCAGAATACCGAAGAAACTACTCAATATAATTATGAATAGTAAATACGGAACAGAGTGGCTAAAAGAGGTCCAAGAGGATCTACAACAGATCAATATAAAAAATCTCGAAGATCGCACTGAATGCCGCTATAAAATCGCACATATAAAGTTCAAGCAAAAAGTAAATCGTCAACCTGGAGTAAAGTGGACAGATGAACGGAAGAAAGAGCATTCAGAGAGGATGAAGCGTTTTTGGGAGGCAAAAAAGATGAAGCAAAATTCCTAATGATTGCGAATTCAAGTTCAGTCGCTCTCCTCATGGGGAACAATCGAAATAATAATAATAATATATATATATATATATATATATATATATATATATATATATATATATATATATATATATATATATATATATATATATAATATATATATATATATATATATATATATATATATATATATATATATATATATATATATATCTTTGTGATTTTAATTGAGTATCTTTGATTGGAGTTCTATTCGACTCTATTTTGAAGACTGAATCAATGTCTACCTGTGAGACGATATTTATACCTTCTGGAAATTTTGTACCGACAATAAGATAAATTTGAAAAGGTTTACACAGGTATGAATATAGAAAAGAAGAAATTTACGGTATTATCCCACTCAAGAATGAGTTATTTCAAAACACTCCAAACAATTCAAAATAAAGCACTGAGGATCGTGGTGGGTACATTTCCAACCACTCTCAACATCTCTCTTCGGGCCTTCCTTGGTGAACTGCCTCTTGAATACAGAATACAAATAGCCTTTATAGTATAGGCAGCAAAAATATTATCTATCCAAAATCATTGTAACAAGTCCATCTTGAAGTCAACTCGTTTTCCTCAATATACGCTTCCAAGTTGAATGTAATTCCTCCATTTAATGAATGACTTAATAGAAACTCACCAAAGATAATATACGAAATCCCGAACATCATGCATGTTCTGCAACTTGGACCAGAATAAACCCTAAAGTTAAACTACACCTTTCTAAGTACAATAATAACAAAGTGCATCCTTCAACAATAGAGTATATTTACCGGATGTTTTGACAAATATAGGGAACATATTTTTGTATACACTGATGCTTCCCAATATGAAGCTAACAATCATATTGATCTACCAAGAGTAACTCCTTCTGTAGTGAATATGTACCGCATAGATAAGTGTACTGTTGAACTGATGGCTATATCTCAAGCACTAGTCTACATTTCAGACGAAAACACCTCAGCAAAGAATTATTGTGTATGCACAGATTCTCTATCTGCAATACACTCACTTCAGAGAGTGTATAGCAACAACGACATAGTAATTGAGATCAACAACCTACGTCAAGATATTGAATATTCTGGTAGTAAAATCATTTTCATTTACACTACCTCACAGACCGGAGTTGATGGAATCTCTCAGTCTAGTGTTGCAGTAAAATGGGCATCAAAGAATACAGACAGATGGCTGCAGATTCATACAATGGAAGATATAAAAGTATCTGCATCATATAAGGTTGAATGTCTATAGAAAGCACTTGGCTACAAACAGACACATTTTTGAAGCAAATCAAACCTGATCCATTCTAAGTGATGACTCTGCCCAATAATCGACTACACCAAGTCAAAATATCTTCGACTATTAGGCTGTACCAGGTACACACACGCTCACATTGTCGGTACATTTCCAGAAAGTATAAATATCGTCTCACAGTTAGACATTGATTCAGTCTTCAAAATAGAGTCGAATAGAACTCCAATCAAAGATACTCAATTAAACCACAAACATGTCGATTCCTCACGTTGAATTTTGTGTTTTGTTTTGTTCTGTGTTTTCAATCAACATCCAAGTTTGAACATCTAAAACTTGAACTACGCCGTTCTGATGATAGCCAATTAGCTTGAAACATATATAAACGGCTGTCACAAAAACAAAAAATGCAGGTAAATACCGTAAATTTCTTCTTTTCTATATTCAATAGACCGACAAGTCCAAAAATCCGGCAAATTCAATTTCTTGGTTTGACGGGACTATGGAAGCACAGCAAATTATAACAGATGAAGAAATATGTGAAGCAGTACTATAAGAGAGTCTTTGTAAAATATTGGAGCCAGAAAAAACTAGAACTATGAAAGTTAAATCAGATACAGCATTCAGTTGTTTCAAAAACATTGGCTGAAGACGATAACGATCTACTATAGACAGTATAAATCTTCGACCATGCGAGAAAATGATTTTAAATCAGCACTGCTAGTTGCACAAAAATATTCTTCAGTTGAAGATTATTTAGGAGGAAACAATGTATTTACAGGTTAATTTTGAGACACCTATATTAGTGCTGTACAAACATTTAGAACAGGAACCCAAATACATTTAATTTTCTTTATGAAATGCTTTATTTCCTTTATTTTGAATTCATTCATTCATTGATAACGAACTTTCTTAAAAAGTAATCTTCCATTTAATAAACTGATTCTCTGGACCATTGTTACACACATTAAATGTAGCAGGTGTTACGTGCGAGGTTCTTCAATAGTCTCCCAAAATAATTCCATACGACAATGGAACAAAGCCAATTTAAGAGGAAAGTTTTCAAATTTATTGTAGACTGTGAACCTTACACACATGCTGAATTTGTTTAATTTTGTAAACGAAGGGGAATGGATAGTTTGTATGTTAATTACCTGCTTTTGTAAGTAATTTTATTTTGACACTGTCCATTTTCTGTAAACAACAAATTTTCTGTTACTTGTATCACTTACAGCTTATAATGGAATAAAGACAAATGCATTACTTCTAAAACTGAACTCTTACTTACAGTAAAAAAATATTAGTCTAATCTGTTTAATTTTTGTATAAATTTTCTAGCATCACTTTTTATCTAGCTGCCAAAATTTTATTCTACAATTATTTATATGAAATTATTAATAAATAATGATAATGAAAACGTATGTTTTCAGGGAAATGTATTTCATGAGTTAGCCAAAAATGCCTCGAAAATGCGAACCTATTTTTGGAAAAATTCTATGAAATCATAACAAGGACTTTCCAATAAAAAGTGCTATACAATTTCCAGTGATACAGAAAGGCAGAACTTGAAAAATGAATGTCATTCCATTATTTTTCGATATTTAAGGAATACATTCAAATAAAATCAGCTAAAACAAAGTACTATTATATTCAGGAAAATAAAAAATGGCTTTTTAATAGAAATATTACTTTATGGGAATACATACATACAAATATATTGTAACAAATAGTAATCCTGAGGATGAACAAGTGGAGCAATCCGTACTAAAGTCAATTTAACATCAAAAATTACAAATTTGTACAATTTTCCTCCCTATCACAGTGAATTCAGTGAAACAAATAAGTTTTGGTTCAAGCAAAGAATATTTAATTTTCAGGTTAAAGCTGATATACAAAAGTTATTCAAATTGTACCAAGTGAAGAAAACTGGAAGAAATCTCAACACAAAAACTGCCAATGTTTGAATCTTAGGAAAAAAAATCAAATTCAATAACATTTACTACAAACTAATTTTTTTTACATTTTTTATTGATTTTAAAATCATCAACTACGAAAAGCAAAGCATTTTGCAATGAAATACATATATTTAATTTTTTTCATTTTTAATACTGAAGATCCAGTTCATCACAGAAGGTCAGACATTATTTAGTATTTTTCAGAAGTTTCAAGTTTATATGAACAAAAATGCGTTTTAAAACAAGATTTTCACTGTATAAGGTTCTCTTCACTCCTCTGATTCACTGATACTGACTACAAATTAATTGAATGAAGTGTTTAAATTAAACAAGAATACCATCACAAGATTTTAAGCTGACACATATTACTTTTTTTACACACAACAGCATCATCTGTTTTAGCTGCTGATGAAAAATAGTTTAAAAACATGACATGAAATAGAAAATTTTATATATGGTTGGTAAAACGAAAATTTTTTGCAAAATAAACTCAATCGCAAGACACGACTTGTGAAAATAAAGAACAGTATATACAACAAAGCATGATATTTATAACCAAGTGATGGCTCTAATTTAATTTTCATTTAATTTCACATAAACATGCACTTTGTTGCACAAACTTCATGCAATTTTTTTTCTATATCACTTCATAAAAATATAGTTGCAATTCCAAAATATACACAAATTCAATAAATATCTAAAAGGTAGGTAGATCATCAATGAACATATATTTTATACAAGACTTCTAAGCCTAAACCCAAACTATCATTTGTTTTGCAGAAGAAGTAACTATTAGTAACTCAAAAAAAAAAAAACGAGAAACATATTGGGTTCTTCTAATCATAGAATAAATCATATTCAGACCAATCTGAATCGTCCGAATCTGAAAAGAAGGATACTAGATCTTCTAGATCATCAGCCAAAGACTGCCAAGGTTGGGCTCGATCGTCCAGAAAATCCCAAAGAATAACATGCTGCAAGAAGAATCAACTGTAGTGAAAAATAAAAAAATTGAGTTGAATAAAAAAATTCACCTGAAGAACTTCAAAATCAGCGTGATCGAAATTACGGCGTCTCCTCTGTCTTGGTGGAGGACCGACATCGCAAACTCTTCCATTTGGAAAGGCATGTAAATAGAAGCACTTATTGCCAAAGGGGCATTTACCGGAGCCCTTCTTGAAGTACTTGCAGTCTTTCTTAGACAACGCTTTTTTATAATCGTCTATTAACTTGTCCTTATCTTCTTTAGTATCCACCCAGTACATGCTGGGACATACAAAATCGGATGTAATTCTACACTCTGGGCAAGCTCTAGAAAAAATAAAATATTCCGTCAATCACCGTCGAAAGTTGAGTGCAGATTAAACCGTCACATCCCCCTGTAATGAAAGAGATATTAATCAATTTATTCTATACGAATATATAGTAGAGATGTTACGGATATTCGATTGCGATTCCAAAATTGGAACCTCCCATTTTTAATCCGAATTTATAACGAAGGTCGATGATATTGAAATATTTTATTCAATATCAGATGCCAACTGCCAATTATACGCACGATCTTTTCGTTTTTTACTCAATTTCTCTTGGCACTCTAATATTAAAGATTTGAAATTATATTGTTTTATTTTGAACCCCAAGGCATAAACCCATCAGTATTTTTTTTCGAGTAATAATTTCATTTTATCATTCTTTTGATTTCGACTCCGCTTCTGATTCCGACAAACCAAATTAAAACCCTTGCTTCCGAAATATCACTTCCGCAACATCTCAAATATAGTCAGTGTAATTTTCAAACTTAGTTCTTATATCTTATTTTCTGCTTGGCGTCCACAAGAGCTTTCATGCATTTCTTCACAAGCATGAATTCCAGCCTAATTCATTCACATTCTCGATTCTCGTCGTCTTGGCTGTTCAACAACCTGAAAAACTTTCACATTTCTATTGAAAGGCACAGCATAATGTTGAAATATTCACCACTAGGCGTATTTCTTTCTTGGTCACCCCAAATGGTCTTTTTATTAGTTCATAAAGATAGTTTATCCCTAACTACTTTTAGCATGCCTTCAGGATATCACTGATTTAAAAATGGCACCATTTAGTAGAATGGAGATACATTTTACTCCTGTTACCATATCACAATTGTCACCTTTAATATTTTCCTCACACAAAGTATTTTAAATCCATGCAGTTGTGAATTACAAATGTGACTTTCAGCAATTTGTTATCAATAATAGTGCGCTAGCGTCCGATGGAAAGAAAAAGGGGATGTAATAAATGGCCCATTGACCACCCCCACTCAAATCAAAAAATGGTTGTCAACTTAGACACAATTAAATATGATCACATAGGGTGTTCTGCACCCAACTTCACACTTCAGTTAGGCGACACTTTATTCCACCAGAAGCTCGATCTCCAATATGCAATATTACACCAATCTGTCTGGCACATATTAACTTAAGCCATCTCCACTAAAGCAACCTGTATTCAACGATGTATACTGTTATTATCCCAGGGTACTTATATACAAACAGCATCTCTAAAGAATGTTCTAGCATCTTCAAAATTGCAGCAGCGCTAAAACCTTTGATGTATCATATCAAATGATATATCAGTATGTAAAAGCACTAGACAGTGATATAACCTCTTAAAACTTTTGAATATATTTATATTTTTCTCAAAATATATCGTTATTTCTAAACAAAAATTGAACTAATTTTTGTAAAAACACGTTGAAGGTCGTGGATCAATTGCCATCTAGGAATTTTTCAATGAGGAACAATTTGATTTGAATTGTCACTCACCTTATTATTTTGTTTTCGAATTGGCGGGCTTGTCTCCACTTCCTGATACAAGTCAGACAAAAGCAGTGATTGCAATTTGGCAAAATTCCGAATCTCTGTTCTCCAATTGCCTTTTCCATTATAACTTCAAAGCATACTCCGCATGACTTTTCCTTAGAACGAGCTAATGCGAAAGACAGCTCCATATCTTTCTCATGTTGCTTGATACATTCCTGAAGACATGAATGATATCAATTGAAATTTAAAAAAAAACAGCTCTCCACACGGGAAGATGAAAAGAACTTGAAATTAAATATACTTTTATTTTTCAAATTTTTCTCAAAATTAATTTTTAGTAGAAATCCAATGATATCATATTTTAATTACAAAACACATTAACCTGAAAAACAAGAAGATGAAAGAAATAAATTGACAATTACATCACATCGTTTTCAGCAACAGAATAAACACTCTATTGCAAAGTGCAACTATTACTTTGACCTGATTAAATTTCAATGATTTTATAAAGCAAATCATGCTTCAAACAAAGTCAGGGATGATAAGAAATAATAACAATTTAATGTATAGTAATCTTATTCATGAGTTGGTGAATCTATTTTAAATGTTGTACTCTCTCAACTATAGGTTAAAAGTCTGAATCATATGTCTAGTAATTATATCTCTTGTTGAATCTAACAGTGTTGGAATTATACTAAAATGCATTTAAACACAAATGAAGTTAACTTAAAAAAATTTAATTGATATTATTTAAATTTAAACATTATAGTTGTAGAGTTGATGGCAGGTTACTAATAGACTAACCAGCATTCATACTAATGAATGCTAGTTACTCTTTCAGAAACACTGTGTGCTTGTGTGAAAGTTGGACCTACATTAGCTCGTATTTGTGTGAAAATATAATACATGCTATAATTATTATTTCATATCTATTAAAAGCTGCAATACAAAAGAACTATTATTATCAGTGTTACCTTATAGTCAGAAAGCAAAATATTACAGCTCAAATCGAGTGTTACTAAAACTTTCACCTAATTGTAGAAACCTGGATTAGTAAACACTTCAGATACATGCATGTATCTGGGAGATACATGGGCGCAACCAACGGCGTTTCGAATCTCCGGGCGCTTAACATAAGCTTAATGACTCACCTGATTATGTTTCTTCCGAAGTTCTTCATTGAATGGATGCATTACTGCTTTTCCACACATATCACACAATTCTCCGTGCAAATTACTGCACTCTCCAGGAGGATATCTACAACAACCATCCTTGGTAACGTAAGGGCACAAACGCTGCTCCGAATATTGAATATAATCAGCAGAATCCAAAGGATTAACTGCTTGAGCGTAACTTTTCTGTTTTGGCTGTGATGGCACGAATTCAGGTGCATTTACCCAATCGCTTTCTAGTATTGGTGAAGCGGCTTCTGGATTTATATCAGTTTCTTCACATCTGAAATGAAAAATATACTTCGAAAACTTTTCAAGAAAAATATACTCAGAAACTTTCTTTTAGAACATAAAAAGATTAGATCAGTGAAGCAAGAATTATGAAAATGAAGAAATATGAATTAGTACTTAATTTTTATAAGTCCCTGATTTTGGATACAATTGATATATGATGTATCCTATACACATATATTGATATATTCATACTAATCAATGATCAATATATATGAAATAACCTCAAATTTAAAAACCAAAAACTGCAAATAAAATGAATTTCATTAAAATTAATCATTAAAACCCTGAAAATGCCAATACCTAGTTTTCAACCATAAAATCAATAAGATTCACCAACAAAAATAAACTCAATGACTTATGCTGCATCAGCGTAAGTCAATAACTAGGAATCTGGATGGGCGAAATAAAATATATAAAATTCCATAGAAAGAGATGTCGAACATATGAGAGCAGAGGTATTAGCAATCAATCAAACTTTTCCAAAGTTATCATACTATATCATATCTATGAACTATCACAAAAATTAGACATCCTCTGAATGGACTGCACAACACATACAATGAATTACTATAATTAACTAATATAGAACCAACCAAAAATATACACAATTGAAAGAACTGTAAGATTTTTCATCCCTCCATATTAATTAAAACAATAACCAAATGAACACTCTTTAATCTAGCAAAAAGTAAAATTCGATTTGACAATTAAATATGCTAGAAGCATTTGCATTTAATTTACATGCAATAAAAAACTGTATTATTTATTCACTATTAACTTAACTAAAATACAGAAAATATAAATTATCATTTGATATATTTAACTGATAGTGACTAAATCCTTGCTTTGAAACTGAAATATGCAAGTAATGAAAAGAGCAGGAAATTTCAGGTCATTGACATACAATAACCAGGGCATCAACATCAAAACAGCCACTGCTATTTATAAAATGATTTGCAAACCACTACTGGACTATGGTCAGATGATATTCACGAACGCAACAAAAACGGCACTTAGCAACTTAGAAATACCAGAAAGAACTTGTCTAAGGAAAATAAGGAAAAGTTGAGGCAGCCCAACAACTCGCTACACAATTCTTCAAATACTCTGTTATACAAGACAACAGAAAAGGAACCAATAATAACCAGAATGAAAATACTGAGCATGAAATTCATAGGGGACCTGAACAACACGAATATTATGGAACTATTAGTGCACAGATACAACAGGGAAACCTCAGAAAAGGCCAAAATACCAGTACTTCCACTTTAAGAACAGCTGCTAACTGTAAAATAAACTTTGTCTTCAACTGATGTAATATTAGATCTAAATTGAAATATTTAAGTAAAAAACTGTCTGGAAGACTTCGGTCGATAGCCATTTGATTTACTAATAGTTTTTTTCTCTCTCTATGCAAGTAATAGAATTATATCAAATAAGAGCATTTTAGTATTTTGTAAAAAAAATTTTGGAGTAAACGGAAAGAAAGGACAAAAGATGAATGAGATAGTAAAAAATTAATTATTATCCACAGAAATTATATACGTAATATTACCTAGAGTTGTTGATTGTGTTGTTTTCACTATTCGAATTTAAGGAGACACTGGCCTCGCAGTTACTAGAAATCAAAGCTTCATTCGAGGTTGACTGACTTGAAGTGGATGGCATATTATGGCTAAAAATATATATTGAATTATCTCCTACAGATATAAATTTCAAAACTGTACCCATTATTGTAGTTCTTTGTAATCCTACGGCCGTTACTGTTACGTATGGGACTATGCCTAATAGTGGTGGTCACTGGTAATTCATGGCTAAACTGACATTCAACTCGAGTACAACTTCCACGTAAAAAATAGCGACATACTCTAGAGTACCGAGAATGAGAAATTGTTGGCTGACTATTAATGTTTTGTTCGCGATTATTAGCACTTTTCACATGTGTCATACTACAACCAGACCTGCAAAATAAATATTTTATATCTAGCTAACAGCATACTAACAACTCTCATTTCGCAAAGAAAACAATTGAACACATGAAAGTCCTTAATAAAAGGTAAACCAAGTATACTACTCAAAGTTACTAAAAATCTACTCAATTTTACCAAAAGATACATACCAATTCTATAAAATTTTTTTCATCATGCAACTTTAAACACAGAGATATCAAAGAAACAGATTAAAGAAAAAGGTATACCAAGAATAAGGTAAAAATAATATTGGTTGCCATAATTTTTCACAACTTGCATTCATATATTGACTAGATCAGATGCTATGGTGGTATTCACATAAAAACTTCGAATACATAAGTGAATGACAGATTGAATATTCAAGGGCGATATAAAATAAATAACAATAACTACTAGAAAATTTGTTCGTGTAAAATCATTTTTGAGTCAAGTTTCTATACAAAAATGGATGTTTGGTAACCGAATGTTTTTAAAACAAATATGTATTTACTTATGTTCCTCAATATAATAGCACATAATTAGGTTTATATATCCTACTACCATATCATCAACTTTAATTTAATAGAAACAAATTTCACATTTTGTGTTAAACATATATACCAATATAAAATATATTGTGATCAAACAAAAACTCACTCTGAATTAGAGACAGTTCTTCCGCGAAATGTAGATGTTCTTGTAGATTCCGCCATATTGGCGGGTATTAGTAAAAATCTCTAACCGTTTTTTGACCTAGGAATCAAATGACATGCCTTTTGGAATTTTCTTTCAGTGAATCAGAGTTCTACCATTCTCCCTTGTCGCCAATACAGGACTTGATGTACACGTAAACGAATTATTGATTTTAAAATAATTTTACGGACAAAATAAGTAGCAGATTGTGCACCACAGATCAAATTCCTCTACAACTCAACAGAACAGAAAAAATTGTAGCAAGTTGACCCCTCCTCTTTTTCGGTGAGGAGTGAAAAGCCCTGAGAACAGAGAGTTATAATTTGTTTTGCTTTGGAATCATAGAAAGGACGAAAGTTGCTCTATAAGACTCCATAGTCACAGCCTAACTCTACTTACGTAAGTAGAGTTAGGCTGTGCCATAGTCCTCCATACTTATATACTACATCTCAACTAAATAAAGTTAAAGTTGAATTATAAGTTAAATAAGCCAGAGGACATAAGCATAAGAGAGAAGTTTCGCTCAATTGGTAGTTAACTTTTTTAAGGAAGCCACAAAATTATTCTCTTACAAACTTAAACATCTGCAATAAACGTTATTATGTTCATCGGATATGTACAATTGTGAATTATTCAGAAAGTAGAAAAATATTTGTCGAAAACCAATATGTATTTTCAATCAATACATGAAAATTATTTGGTTGTTAAACTTGTTTGAATAATTATAATATTTTTCCGTCACCTATAGTGGCTTGAACAGATTTATGCGATAAACACAAAAAAAAAATTCGCAAAAAACAATTAGTGTTTAATAGTTTTTTAAAAATTGTTGTAAATATTATAATAAATGGTTCAATTTTATTGTGATATGTAGCGCACACAAAGTAAAATATAACATTTTATTATCCATAGACAAATCTTTGGAGTATTTACTCGCTACGATTTTTTTATCCTTATGTATCAAATTATCTGAATTGAGCTTGTTGGCTGTGCTCTCTCATTATTATTGCACTTGGGTGTACAAGAACGTAGTTGCTGTTGTCCAGAAATCAGCGATAACTGCAGTAACGGATTTTTTGAAAAACTGTACGGAGCGGTTTTTTGACTGAAAATAACTGCTCCGAAAAACAGTTATTTTAGAAACTGTTTTTTTGACATCATATACTAAACAGTATTTGACAAACTAATTTGTCAGTGCACTGTGTTATAGTATGCTAACACTGAATATATAGAGTAAAATTATATGAATAAAAGATATTTACGATGTTAAAATTGAATATTTTCTAGTACAACAGTGACTCATACATAATAGGTTTTACTACTGGTGCATTTTTATTGATTTTTTGTCTTATATTTCCGATTGAGTAGCATCTTTTTGATTCAATCTGTTTCATCGATGGGACATGATTCGTTTGAAAAAGGATTTCACAGTGTCACTCTTGTTGTTTTGTTTACAAAACAATTGTGGTGCTATTACGTTTTTGATAGGACTTGCTCTCATCACTCAATTCACTTGTTTTTTACTTAGTGCTAAGCCTAGTTCTAGTTATTCAGTTTTGAGGAAGTTTTTGAAACTCGAAAGGGAAATGTGAGCCCATGATCAGCAATGATTCGTTTGCTATTTTATCCATCACGTAGCAGCATGAATCAGCAATTCATGAGCTACTTCAGAGCCGTTGCTTTCATTGAATTACAATAACTTATTACGATTAGTATTAATTAGTAACAAAGTATTGCGCGAAACGCCAATTGACATTAGAAAAGCAAACTTCTCTAGTAAAGAACTTCTAGTAATAAAGAAAAGAAAACTTCTCTAGTTTATAGTAATATAGGACATGGCTAACAAGAAGATTTGAAGTAGAAATAATTTTGCTGCAACCGTCATTATTTTAAAGGTCACTGACAGTATGTCAATCAGTATCAGTACGTATATTTATTTTGTTGTCTGTCAGAGATATGTGATGTGTACTTAATGCTAAAAATATATGTTTTGTATCACTTGACATACTTATAAGTATGTGAATAGACATTTAAATAACATTGAAAAATTAAGGATTCTCTAATAATTCAGTAAAAATAATGGAGCATACCACTTCCAATAATGATCCACAAATTAACAGGGAAGAGTATATAAGTAGCTTACATCAGTGGTTAGATAATGCAAGATTATGTATCATTCTGGATTATTCTAGGCAATTTACTTTATGTTCAGGATTATCAAATAGTCCTTATTCCCCCCGTTCTAATCCCTTCTTAGATTCTTACAGATTTTATCAGAATCGACAAGAAGTTTTAAACGTAAATGCTACCAATCCAAGTGAGTAGCCCTAATTTGATTTCATACATCATACTTTGAAAAGAAATTTTTCTTTCTCAGCTTTTTTACCTGGAACATATGAATTTATAATACCTCCGATGTGGAAACGATTTGTAGCAGAAATACTGGACTTTTCAATACTATTTATGATAAAGTTACTTCTTACTTTCATTGCAGTAGAAACATTCAATTTTGTGTGAGTGGCTATTATCATCAGTTGCTGATAAAGTGCAATGTTAATTTTTTTTTAGAACTGTGGAAAATTATGGCTTCGATACAATAGAAAAATATTTTCAGAATCCAAGAATGGCTATGCAAATGTCTATAGAAATTTTATGTTTAGAAATTCTTCATAGGTTTATAGTTTGTTGCTATGAGGTAAGAATTGGCATATTTTTCAAACTTTGTGTTTTAAAATTTTAATTTTTGAAAAAAATTGATATACTGTTAAATTTATATTATATATATATATATATATATATATATATATATATATATATATATATATATATATATACATATATATATACTTGATATTTTTAGCAAATTGGGACTGTAAAAATTAATTTCTTGTTCCAACTCTTTTGCCTCCCAAAAACGCTTCATCTTCTTAAAATGCTCCTTTCATTTATCTGTCCATTTCTTCCTAGGTTGGTGCGATGATTTTTGAACTAAAAATGTGCGATTGTATTGCAACACTGTGCAATCTAAGGTATTGTCTATAATGGTCTGTTGTAGATTCTTTGAGACCCCTTTTAGCCATTATGGGCCTCATTTACTTTTGTTATTATATCTAGTAATTTCTTTGCTATTCTGGAGAGTTTTATCCTATAGACGTGCATAAAACTGCGCTCGTCGTTTCCCTTCTGTTACAGTATTTCTCATTTTATAGAGTTCGTTTTGAGGTCTTTTCATCCAAATGCCTTTTTCATTGATTGTTCTGTGAATTTGTCGTTCTTGCAAAAAGAACGATACAATTTCAAAGCAAAAATGAAATATTAATAATGTTTTTGATATATGCGTTCTTAACAATTTAATCTGCTGAAACGTTTTGAACAGTTTGTTATAAGAAGTTATAGTACTCTATGCACAACTAAATAATTATATCTTCTTCTTCTTTTCCTTTAACTATGTCCTCGGCAGCGTTAGCCATCTAGACATACTTCAGACCTGTTCCAAATTGGGCCTGCTAAATTGCAGATCTTGGACTTGCCAATACCCAATTAATTTTCTTTATATCGTAATTGGTTTTTACTTTTTATAGGTTATAACCAGGGGATCAGTTACACTAAAGACGTCACTGAGCATATTTGGAAGTTGAGTTTTGTTTAGGGAATGTTATTTTTTCTTCCTGTTAGCAAAAGTTTAGAATTTATTTAAGATTGACATTTATAGTTGTATTGTTTAAGTTCATTACAATAATTCAAAGCTTGATATTTGATACAGATAAAAAGTTTATTAATATTTTGATGATTTTCAGATCATTTTTGAATATGATATCGTATATATTTATAGGAAATTTTATTGATTCTACTTTACACAAATCGGAATAGAGATGAGAACAATTCAACTGATTACTATTGCATGTAAAGAAAATGTGATTTAGGTCTCCCCTCTCTCCACAATGACAGAGTTGATCATTTTGAATTTTGATTTTAAATAGGTGTGTAGGTGTTAAACAGTGGTTAGAGCGAATTCTACACATTGTGGTGATATATTTCCTCGGCAGGTCTCTTTTATGAAACCAAGGCTTATTGGTTAGAGTGGATATATTTATCATAGAAGAGTACCCTTTACCCTTTAATTTGCTTGTCTCAAGCCATTTATCTCTCCAATAGTTCCAGATTCTATCTCTGAATGTCGGCCATAAATCTCCTGTATCTTCTATAACAATTTCATTGGGTATGACTGAGCACCCCGATTTAGCTAGTTTATCTGTTTATTATTGCCTTCTATGTTGGTGTGACTTGGTACCCATACTAAAATAACACGAAAGCCATCATTTTGTAATTGGAGCAACTCCTCTCTTATTGTAAGTGTAAGAAAATCATTTCCAGCTTTAGGTGTCCAGTTGGTAATTTTTTGTAATGCACTCTTGGAATCTGAAATTATTAAACTTCTAATCATATTTTTATTTTTAATTACACGAATTGCTTTGAGTATAGCTATTAATTCCGCTGTACAAATTGGATAGATTGAGGGTATTCCTTCTGATATTGCTATTGTGTCCTTGCAGTACACTCCTATACCTGTTTTGTTTCCCATTTTAGATGCATCAGTGAACATTTTACTGAAATTTGGATACTTTTCATTTATTTTCTCTAAAAATATCATTTAATTGTCCCTGGTTTGTTTTTCTAATCCTAATTCAATCATCTGTATTTGAGAATAATGATTTTCTAATGAAAATTTAAAGCATGAAAGGACTTGGTCTCTTTCAATGTATTGCAAATCAGACATATACTTAAACGCAGTGATAATTGAGGGAGGGTTCTTTAATGGCATGATATATTTCCATCGTTTGAAATCCCTTATTTTTGTAAGTACTATTTCTTCTTCATATCTAGCTAAGAAATTTAGTAGACAGCCATATACGTCGATAGTTCAAAGGTAATTCATTTGACTCTGCTAATAGAACGTTGATGGGTGTAGATTTCATAAAACCTAGGGCCACTCTCAGTGATGCCTATTGGACTTTGTCAAGCAAACTAAATGACTTCATTGAACAATTTCCCATACAATTTGTGCCATAATCTAGGTATGGTCTAATTATAGATCTGTACAGTGTTAATAATGTGTAAGGGTGTGAACCCCACCATGTTCTGCATAATGCTTTCAAAATATTGAGACCTTGCATGGCTTTTGTTTTGGATTCTTGTATCTGTAGAGACCAATTTAATTTGTTGTCAATGATAATACCCAGATATTTACTTGTCGAAACCCAAGTAATATTATTGTTGTTGAGTTGTAGGACTGGTAGATTGATGAGTGATTTAGTTTTATGACAGCATAACGCTTTAGTTTTTTCCGGTGAAATGATAAACCTTTTGGCTCTTGCCCAGTCTTCGTATAATTGAAGTGCTTCCTTCATTTTGCTAGAAACGCCTCCAAATGTTCGGTCGTTAGCAATGAGTGTAGTATCATCTGCATATTTTATCAATTGGATTCCAGTTTTGTTTAGAAGAGTAGACAAATCTTTGACAAATATATTAAATAGGACCGGGCTGAGGGGAGATCCCTGCATGAGTCCCATACCATTACTTCTTGGACCAAGCAGCTCTCCTGTGGAAGGATCAACCACATATATATTTCTTTCAATAATTAAGTTTTTAATTGTACTAATTATATTTACTGCTAATCTTTGTTTAACTAAAATTTTTTCGAGTAAGTCCACACTGATCGTATCATATGCCGATTTTATATCTAGAAATACTATTATGACATATTCTTTCCTTATAAATGATGTGTAAGTGGTAGAGGTCAGTAAGGCTAATGCATTGGAAACAGATTTCCCCTTTCTAAATCCGTACTGTGGGTCCGAATTAGTTTCAAGTTCGTAAATTTTTTCCAGTCTGGTTGAAATTATTGATTCTAGGATTTTAATTAAACACGATAATAATAATGTTTATTGGTGTAGATACTGAAAATTACATACATATACTAAAAATATACATCAATGTCGTATATGCAGGACAGTTTTACACAGGTCAATCTAAAAACATACTATCAAATATCGATCAAAATATTTACAAGTTCACAACGCATCATCAACACGAACACTTAAAAAATCGTTCAGATCATATAAAACATTTTCAATGATGAATTTCTTAATAAACACTTTAAATTTGATCACAGGCATTGAACGCACCTGCGGAGGAAGATGATTAAAAAATTTCCAGGACCAGTAGTTCGGTCCATTAAGTGATTTACTCAGTCGATAAAAGTTCAATCGAAAGTTTTTCTTATATCGTGTATCATGTATATGATAGCTTTCATTTGTCACTGCGGATTGTGCGCTTTCCCGTGCATAACACAGGCATACATAAACAAACAATCCCGGAAATGTAAGAATCCGAAGTTGTCTGAAGGCTTCTCTACAGGAATCCCGATAACCAATTCCCGCCATCACTCGAATGACTCTACGCAACCGAAAAACACATCCTAGTGCGATAGGACGATAACTACTGGCTTCATTTGGTGATTTACCTGGTTTACAAATAGGCATGATTATTGTATTTTTTACTTGTGGAGGGATGGTGGCCGATGAAAGCATGTTATTGAGAATGGTTAAAAATTTAGCCTTAGCTACTGTTGGTAAATTCTTTATCATACTGTAAAATATACCATCCTTGCCTGGGGATTTATCTTTCTTATTATGTATGTTAATAATTAATTCATGGAACATGATGCTAGGAAATTCTATTGGTTGAGGAATCTCGCAATATATGTTTTCTGATGGAATAATAGCTGGACACAGGCGTTGTAATATTTCTTCTCCACATGGTTGTAAGGCCCTTTGATTTGGAGGAGGGTTTATACCTTTTTTGAATTTTTTAATGTTTTCCCACATATCCGTGGCAGACCTGATAATGATATTTTCACAAAATATGGTGAAACTTTCTTCTTTTTTTCGTTTAATTTTTTTTTCGCATAAGCTTGAGTTCTTTTTGCTTCTAAAAAATTGTTTAGGCTGGCGTCAGATATGTAATTACGAAGAGCAGTTCGTCTAGAATTTATGGCAGATTTCAAGTTATCATCCCACCAAAAAAGTTTGTACTTGCTATCGTAACTGGAGTTTTTAAAAGGAATAGTTGATTTGGCTGCATTTATAATAAGTTTTTGAAAGGATAATATATCGAGCGGGTTTTCTTCAACGATTCCTGACAAGATATTTTCTCTATATTCGTTCCAATTTGCTTTTTTTATATTGTATCTTGGTAACGGATTAATTTTCTTGGTAAGTCTAGTCTATTACCTGAGTCCGGATAAACAGTCCAGTCTACTTCAGCAGCAATTTCCGGAGAACAGATTGTTAAATCTGGAGCGCTTTTATTAGAATTTGGTGTAGTGATTCTGGTTGGTGTTCCATCATTTAGTAGAAAGATATCGTTTGAGATTAAGAATTCCTCCACATTAGAACCATTTTGAGTTAGCATTTCTGACCCCCATAACTGATTTTGGGCATTAAAATCACCACAAAAAATGAAAGGTGGTGTTAAATGTAGATAAAGTTCAGTAAGGAATTCTTGATTAAATCTTATGTTTGGAGGACAATACAGATGACATATCATAAGGTTCTCGATTTTTATAGTTTGTATTTGTATTTTTTCAGGGGATTCAAAGTATGTAAATTTATCTCAGTATAGGTTATATTATTTTTTATGATGATTGCTAGTCCACCACCATGGCCTTCGTTTCTATCTTGTCTTAAAATGTGGTAGTCCTTAATGTGAAGTTTGAAAGGCGGTTTTAAAAAAGTTTCAGACAGTAGTATTATATCCGGATTAAAATCTTCAATGAATATTTTCAAATTATTTAAATTAGACTTAATGGATCTTATGTTCCATTGTATAGTAAACATTATTTTATTTTTGAAATTTTAGTATGTAAGGTCTGAAACAGTATACTTATTATTGTTATTATTTATTTGTATAGGTATACACATATACACACACACACATAATTTTTAAGATTTAGTGAGCGCCAATGAACAATCAGGTATGTCCATAGCTTCACTGTTTGGTACATCATCAATATTATTAAGTTTAGCTTTAATTATTCCCAAAAGACTTTTGTAAAGTTTAATTTCATGACTTTCGATGTTTTTTGTAGTTAACATATTTATAAAATCTTCAAACATGTTATTTTCATTCACTATTTTATTTAGACTATTGTTCATTAATATATTAGCTGGATTATTTTGTGAATGAGTAAGGCGAATTAGTTGAGATTGATGAACTTCTTTATCATACCCTGGATTTACATTTTGAGGAACCTTTCTTCTTTTAGCTACACTTACATATGAAGACGTGCTTGGTTCATTATGAATTAGATTCCGTCTATCTGGAACACTGATTAGCGCTGGTTTATCAGAGATATTAATATTTCTTGTATGATTAGGTAGTGTAGGGAAAGATTGTGGTTGCAGATTTGGACCCATATAGTTTTTTCTTATTTTTTTACAGCTTCGAAGTAGGGGATGTTTTCTAGAGCAATTAGATTATTGATTTGTCTTGTATATTCCGGACAGATTCGATTTGTTGATGCATGGTTTTGGTCACAATGCACACATTTTGGGTTATCCTTGTTGGAGCATAAAGTTTCAGTATGATTGAGACCACAATTCCTACATCTTTTGCTACTATTACAATTACCCTCAATGTGACCATATCTTAAACATTTATAACATTGAATTACAGGAGCAATGTAAAGAGATATCTGCCTTCTGCATCCCCATATCGCTACTGACTCCGGGAGTGTTTTTCCTTGGAAAGTAATTAGCCATGACCTTGTTGGGACATATTCCACCTTTTCCCCTTGTTTTACTCGTCTATTAAACTGTTTCGCATCTAGAATTGTTATTCTTGAATCTGCTTTCACAATGTCATCCTTATTGATATCAGGACCAATATCTCTCACTACCCCTCTACAGGATAGCATACTATTAGGTATATATATGTTATATTAATTTTTATTGAGAAAATCTGAATCGGTAAAAGAATTGGCTGCCTGAGCTGAATGGAATTCAATTCCGATACGTTTTTTACCCTTTTTAGAGATGCATTTTATATTGGTAATGTTATTATTGAAAAGTTTCTTTCCTAAATCCATAGGATGTATGTTGCCTACATTTTTATCAGAAATAGACTCAACTATAACAAGGAATGGACCAGAGTCATTGTTACTGTATCTCAGGTTACTTTTCGGTTTTTTGCTAACTAAATTAGAATTGTTTGTATTAGAATTTGATTGACTGTCTAAATTGTTATGATTACGTGATTTACTATTTTTTTGAATTATACTATCTAAAGTCTGGGATAAATTTTTAGCCTCAATATGTAATTCTTCATCAGTTACATGATCTCTTATAACTGCTTCCACCTCTTTACTCAAAAGATAAAAGTCTGCTGGAGAAAACTGTGAGTTTTCTACATCTGAATTAAATATTATATCACATGTTCTTTGGGATTTAGGAGTAAATTGAGATAGCAACAGGGGGGACAGCGGAGTCCCCCCCGAATCAGTATTCATTTTGTTACACTATATTTCAGAGTATATCTATTATGAAATGCAGGTCAAAAAATTAAAGAACAAAAAAAAATTTTCCTCGTGCTAACGAGGAGATTTTCAATTGATTTTACAGACAAGACGTTAACATACACTCACAATGGTTAGTAATTGATTTAGGTACGGAATTTGTATTAATTTACAGTTTTTAAATTTAAATTTCAAAATTTTTAACGGCTTTACAAATTTAACCTTCAATCGGTGACGTTTAACCTCATAATCAATTATTATATCAAAATTATAATAATCTTTGTTCCTGTTTGAAATTTCAAACGAATAATCAGTACAAAAGGAGGAAGTTCAGCTAACGCTCTGCTACCACACAGAAAAAAAAAACAATCGCAGTGTAAAATTTCTTTGAAAATTCAGAAATTTTTTTCTTAGATATTTTTTAATGTATGGATATTTAGACAGTTATTAAAAAGATCTAGATTATCATTTAGAATCTTCACAGACCTATAAGAGAAACAAACCTCTTGAACTTGGATGAGCCTTAAACTTGAATAGGTCATAAAAGGTAGTTAAAAGAGAATCTTAGATTAGGAGTTAATTTGTGACAAGTTTTGAAAACTTTACTATGTATTATCTTATAAAAGATTAAATACATATTTCATAGACTCCTAATACATTTTATAGTTATTGAAATCTTTAAAGGAAGGCATTGTATTCAATAATGAGTTTAAATGTATATAATTCTTGATTATTTAACATGAAATTTCTCGGTAATAGTGTTTCAGATTTCAATATAAATTATAGGCATTATTACTACAGGAAATTTGCCAATTTGAACTTTCATTTAAGGTTTACTGGTTGAGGGGCAGTTCTTGTGCTACTCCTGGTAAGAGATACATGGGATTAATTGTTATACAAGTTGAAACTGTTGCCCCTGCTCCAGGATTGATAGAAAATAAAGTGAGAGTTAATCCTTGTTCTACTCTAGGATTTCAACATGCTGTAACACGAGCTGTTTTGAAGAATATATTTGTGGGTTTCATGTTACCTGTTTTTTTTACTATGTCCATATTTCGATTCAATCGTACAGGCTATGATATTGTATCCAAAAGTCTGGTTGTAGAATATGACCCAAATATGCATCCGATTGATTGAGTACTTAAGTGCTAGAACCATATTATGTTAATTTCCGAGCTTAAGGGACCAAATAAATTTGTTCTTTCATTATTCAATTATTGTCTTGTGTTTTATCAGAAATTTTAATGTATAGAGGAATAAATATTATTTGTTATTGATTACAAGGTTTTATTATCTCAAGCGAGAACTTTATTCAGAATGATCTATTTCAACCAAAGATAACTTTTGTCTTAAAATAGTTTTACTAATTATAACAATTTGCCGATGGAAATCTAAATAAAAATATTCTTTTAGTGAATTATAATAATTAATTTTAATAGAAGTGTTTTTATTTAGATACAACTATGTACATCTCAACTTCCTTTCTACCTATTCAAAGAAACATACATAAAACAATCAGATTATCTGTAGGAGCTTGTATTCAATAGCTTCTTCCTTGAGACTTAAAAGCTCTTTTTGGTGTCTTTGGTTTCGTTCTCTGATAGTGCTTATTATGACTCAGATTTTGCCTGAAACAGCTTTTATAAATAAAACTGTCAGTATTGTGAATTAGGTGAATGTTGCGGGCCTTGAGTCGATCCTGCTTGATTTGGCGATGGTTGTCTAACTTCAGATCCAATTACATTTCTTGTCATATAATTTGGGATATTATTTACTGGTTGAGCTTTTCCAGGGAAAACAGCAGATGCTCCAGAGTTATAATTCCCACCATGCTGGTTTCTGCCAGCTGTACCATAATTCCAAGCATAACAATTTTCTTCATTCTGATTTGCAGATTGTCCCCTTCGCTGTTGAGATGGCACAATACCATACATTGATTCGGGTCTAGTAGTCCTGCAAGATTTAGAATTATCTTCATATTTTGAGTTCGGTTCATACTTGGAACTTCCTTCAGCTTGATTGTTTCTGTAGTGTATTCTTTCTGTTGTAGAATAATTATCAGTTCTTGAAGTTCCAGATGGGGGCCCTCTTACTCCATAAAGGCCCTCGCTATGCTGCATTTGATTTTGAGCATTCTGGTTATGAATGTGTGAAGTTTGATTTAGTCTCATTGGATATAATGATTGAGCTGGTACCAAAGGTCCAGGATTTGGAATGACTTCTCTATTAATTCCTGTATTTGATTTAGCATAAACTGACTGTGATCTATTCAAATTAGCTCTAGTTAAAGGTGGAGACTTGCAAAATAAAGATTTGGTTCCTCCATATAACGACTCTACTCTTTCAAGCTGTTTTGTAGGCCCTGAATACAACCCTACCGAAGCTAGACTGGCACAATATCCGGGGCCACTTCCAATACCTCTATAATTATTATAAGTAGATCCATGAAATTTGGGTTGGTTTGGTTTGTCCAAATCATCATAAGTATCTTCATCTGATCGTATGCTGGAAGACTCTTCATCTTGTGAATCTTTGGAAGTTTTACGCTGTCTTGTACTATTGAAGATATATTCGTATGTAACTCCAGCGGCTATGCCTCCAATGACGGGTCCTAGCCAATACACCCAGTGACTGTCCCATCTATTCAGAACGAAAGAAGGACCCAGGGAACGAGCTGGATTCAAGTAAGGCATCTGAAAAAAATTAATAGATATTATAAAATCATTTCAATAAATCGATTTTAGTTAAGACAAATATGTAAGAATTAACACTTTCATTGAAGGAAATATTTAGTTTTCTTTAAAAAGAAAATTCCCCTAAAACAAGGAACTTTTGTTATTAGATAAAACTACATGTTTCGCAGGTGAGACTCTTCAATTATGACGAAATAATGAAATTTAGTATAATTCTTACCGAAACGAAGCTGCAAGCGGAATAAGTTGCGCCAATTGTCAAAGCAGAACTAGTCATCCATTTTCGATGACTCTCCATTGACACAAAATAAGAGAAAACTATGATGAAAGTAAGAATTAGTTCCACTCCAAAACGTTCCCAAGGTGCTACACTAGATGAATGATTTAGCGTGGTCGAAAGATTTGCCTGATATCCTGGAACAGTCACACTGTAACAAAAAAAAAATTATTACTTTCATGACAATTGATAATGTGCAAATAAAGTATAGGACAAAACGTTTTCTAGGATAAAAATTTTCATTAAAGATTAACCTTTTCCGTCGATATGTTGAAGAGTTTTATTTTTTAACACATTTTTTTTACTATTATTCAGAATACTAGAGTTCATTTGCCTACTTTAGATTATAAAAACTAATACAATGCAAAAATGTTATGCAGTTTCAGGTCTCAAATAAACCCACGACTTTTGATCAAATGCATATTGAAAAATCCTAAAATAGCAATACTACACATTTTTATTCTATAATGGTAATAATTATTATATTGTTCGATTTATGTATCCGTGGCGAAATTAAATATTTCAAAAATCAATGTAACTACTGTAGCCTAGAGAGCTGCGCAAAAAATTGCTTTCTGGGTGAAGAATGTTGAAAATATTAGAAACATAACGTGCACTCAATACACTTGCAAATTTATATTTTAACTAAATCTCAAAGTAATGAGTAAACACTTTGAAAATTGTCATATTCTTCAATTCCATTCAAGGTCCTCTCAACTTTGCATGTACAATTCCTGGTAATGATAAATGCAACTTGATTAATATCGGACTGTGCTGACACCAACACTTTCTTCAGGTGGTATACTAATTACCAACGGTTTTTGTTTAATTCTGAGTTAAAGTTGGATCCTTCAAACTCTGAGACTAATTACTATGATTATAAAATAGTAAAGAAATTTTAAAAAAATATATCTACAACCTAATTACCACATTATAATTTTATTCAAAATGTATTTTGTAGACGGTTCGTTAAAACATTATCTAAAATTCGATAACGTGTCTGGCGGAAAAACCATCCCAGATAATAATTTCAGCTTATTCTGACTAAAGTGGATAGCTGGAAGTGTCAAAAGTTGCTGCGTGAAAGAAGACTTGCCTAAATTGTGTAATATGGACATTTGCCTTAATAAGTATAAGTATTTACCGTAATATTTCTATAATCACATTACCTAAATTGGAAACCTCTTGACAATAGGATGTACCAAAGACATCATGCAAACATTTTGGTTCATTTGAACAAAACTCATTCAAAATATTTGAAAAAAAAATCAGATATATGTTTAGAATTTAAAACTAAGCAAGTCTATGCAATACACCGACACAAAAATTCTTCCACTATGAGAGGTTCAATGACAAGAGGCGATCAGTCATAACAATATGCACGTTATCACTAATAGATATTTGCTATATTTAAAATTATATTGGTCCGTATGTGTTGGTGCGTCTTGGTTGCATTTGTAGAAATGCGATCTTTCATTTTCATCAAAAATGCTATCCAATCCACACAGAATTAATGCACATCCAAATCAAAATAATTGACCGACTTCATATTTAAATAGAAACCTTTCAAAAAATAATGACTATTGATATGAAGAAATAGAAATTCATATCTTATTATGTAGGAATTAATGTGAGTTCAAGTTGTTATGGAGGTATTATATGTGGAGAGTAAAGAAACTAAATCTTTGATTCGGAAAATCTCATGGAAACTTTTATTGATCTTTGCTATTGCCGTGTAGGTTTATAATAGTGAAAAAATTTCCTCAACAATTGAAGAAACTTGAAGCCATTATTGTTATTAATAAGGAAAAGGCTTGGCTTTATCTCTTTCTCTTTTCTTTATCTTATTACAGATTTTTCTTTAACTTTTGCTTATTATTGACCGATAATGACGTCCACTTTCTTCTATTTTTGAATAAACTCATTATTTCTATTTTGATGACTTCATAACACGAAATATGAGGCGGTTTCATTTTTGTTGAACACATTTATTATTTCAATACATTGACGCTGTTAGCAAAGAGCCAAAATACGTTTTATTTAAATTGTAATCCATTTTCTCAATCATGTTTTTTCACCAAATGATGAACGGTAATTTAATCTCATTCTAATTTTAATCTCAATCTAAGTTATATTATTGTAGTTACTCTTCAATACATACAACTGCAAAATTACATGTTCTCTGAAAATTTCATAATAAATTGAAAAAAATGGTCATTCACTCATTCCAACAAGGTAGATAAAAGTAAAATTGATATAAATACCTAAAATATGTCTGAATGTTTTGCCGAATTAACAGGTAAGATCCCATTTTGAAAGGACGAAACATTCAACTGCTCTTCTTTTAGGTACATATAGAATTGAATGCAAAGCTCCTACACACATGCCCCCACGTTCAACAAAGAGGAGGATCTTTCTACCTGAGCGTATTGTTTGTAATAATCTGCAGATCCGTAAGATCCTTGCAGCTGTCGTTCTCTTTAAGTTTTTGTTGTTATTCACATCTTCACAGAACTGAACGAAGCGTCCAATTGTGTAGGATCGAAATTCTTTCAACGTTCGATTGTAAACGTTTTTATGGTCAACCGCTTTGAATTTATTTTATCTTTGGATTTTTCAACGCACGTTTATTTTAAGGATGTATTCAAAGTGTGTCTACTGGCTGGATTTCTTATGCTCTTGATTTCTATCCTGAGCAAATCCTCCGAAATGAAAAAGGCGATGTCTGTTATGAAACTCTGGCAGTTGCTTTTATTGAAATTTGGGATTATCGACCTTACTCTCACGAATATATGAAGTATTAGAAATTTCTACTTACACAGTATTTAATTAAAACTCCCATTAAATCATCTATAGTCATGTTTGCATCAACTACATATTTGAGAAAGAATGAATTTTAATATTCATGCATTTTTCGTTTTAGTCCTCTTTAAATATGATTATTCAAAGTGGCCAAACATAAGAATTCACTTTTGGCGAATTGATGATAATTCTTTACAATATAAAATACAGATGAAATACTGATACATATAGTTTTAGATGAGGCTAAACGGTTTAAAAAATAAACTAAATGTGACTTTTTCAACTTTAATAAGAATTTTAATCATTATTTTCCACTTTTTATATGCATATTTCTATTACAATTTTTTTTTTTAGTTTTGAAAATAAAATTAATTTTTCAAATTAAAACATGTTGAAATGAGAAATAATGGTAACACTTAGGTTGCTTCAAACGTAAGACCATAATACCAATGAAAAGAGTTACAAAATTCTAAGTTTTCATTTCATAATTGAGAAAATAAAAAATTGTTGTCCTATTGGATGATGCTGAAATTATTTTATTCACATTATATCGAATAGAAAAAATTGACATTTCGTGGCTTTTCGAAAATCTGTGTTCTAATGATCTACATAGAAACGTAAAAGCCGAGTTTTTTTCGAGTTTTTGGTAACATTTATATTGAAGCCCAAGACTACTAACGTCGTATAAAATAAACACACACTTCGACGGGAAGGAAACTTCATTGTTTTCATGAAGAAACTGAATTAAACATACTTTTCAAACCTAACTTTATTAGGTGTAAACTGCTTAAATGACAACCTTAAGCACCAGCACTTCCTTGGATCGGTTTACTGCGCTAGAAAAGCCACTGACAAAAGCTAGTATATAGGACATATGGGTAATGAAGTAGTGGATACTTTCACCGAAAGATTTATCATATCCACTGGCTTACAATAAATAAAAATGCTTCGCTATATAAACTGACAGTAAAAAATAGACAATAGCTTCCCATGATATTGGAGAACAAGTGCAGGGTAAATTTATATTATAGGGGTGGAGCGGTAACAATGATCACGCCGTTGTGTGCGAATTACAGTATATTGTCACACTCAATCCCCGAACATGTTGTGGTTCAAAAGGGGTTGCTTATGCCCGGAATCGAGACCTTATGTTAGAGTAGCTTTTTTGCAGACATCTCTACATACGAATAACTTTCCCGTAGTATTATATTTCAATTTAAAATGCAAGAAGCCAATGAATAAATTAACATTTCTTAATTTATGTTTGCATTGTGTTGCTGAAAACAACTAAAATCTTCATTTTTGATTTCCCAAGTTTATTTTTATCTGATTTTATGAAGAGAGTAAAAAAAATTAATAGGAATAAATATAAAAAAATATCTAGCTATCATGAACATCATTAATAATTCGGATAATTTATCTGAATTATTTCATTTGATACTTATGAAGAGTTGTTTGATGCTCAATAGCTTGAAAATAATGTTCATTTGCACAAAAGGATACACATTATTATGCAAAAGGTATGAGAGGAGTTTGTTGATACATTTGACGAAAATTGACGAAAATGCTCAAACTTATTCATACAAAATTCCGATTTTGTTAGTTTTGAAAATGTTTTACAAAACTATTAAATTAGGTTGAAAATTAATATTAATTTTCTTTAAGAATTGTATTAGATTTTAAAAATTTCAACCTGAAAATTTGTTCATTCAGAAGAAGGGAACATCACTGATTAAGGCAAGGCAGTGGTTCTTTCAAGTTCCTAAAATTCTGTAATATGAGGGACCCGACTTGAAAATAGCCTGAAGACCCACCATGAACTTTCTTGTGCACGTGTGTCAAACTCACTCCAACCACCTGGCGTTCTTGCTCGCTGAGATGTTTAGTTTGGTGTTCAATGCAGATGCTTCAGGGGCCTTGATGTCATGTGCTCTTTGAGATCACGGTACACAGTGGCGTATCGCATTTTTTAAAAATTAATTTCGTAAATTTTTCTCTGAATAATATAAAATTCTCAATACCTGAGTAATATAAAGGGTCTTCTTTTATCAAGTTAGAGTTTCAAATTAAGCATCCTGGCAATTTTTTATTGTATCAATTGCATGGCATCATTTTCCATTATTTAAATAGATACTTACCCTTAAGTAAACGAATAAGAATTGAGGAAGCAGAATACAAAAATGTATTCATTAATTATAATTCGATATCTTCGTGGATATCATGTGCAAATGTAAAAATTAAGCAGCAAGTTATTTCAATCATAATGAATATTAAATACATACTTTCATCTTTTTACTCAGAAAAATTAGGGAGAAACAGAAAATAAAATTATTTTAATCCTGCGAAGATTTTTACTAAGTTTATGGAAAAAATATCTATTATCGTGATGTTTTTGAGGGCGTTATGAACTGTACTCATCTATATCAATTTTCCACGATTCCAATTGAAAATCTCATTAGGGGTGTTGAACAATTCTCATTTCAACTAATTTGTACTCATTCTATTTCAGATATATATATATATATATATATATATATATATATATATATATATATCTGAAATAGAATCTATATATATATATATATATATATATATATATATATATATATATATATGTATATAAATTTAAAAAAAAAAAACTGTTATTTTACTCTTAATGTCTAGTTTCACATCTATCGACAGTTTCTTTGATTTACTATTTTTTATAATAACATCAATTTAAAGGTGATCAACACAGTTTATTGCAAAATGATAACGTATTTTCATCAAATTCGCCAGTTTTTTAAAAACATTTCAAAATTGTTCTAATTGAAAAATGTATTGAGAAATTAAATTCTGATATTTTCAAAAGCATAAATTTTGTAATTTCAACAATTAATTCATTATGAATTTCTTGTATAACCTAGTCTTCGAATTTTCGTACCGAAACATGTATCGAATTTTCGTACCGAAAGCAGGTAGATAATTAATTTGTGTGGAATGATAATATAAGAGTTCAATGAAAATAAAAACTATCAAAAGACTTGAACATTTGAATAATGTATGGAAGTTATATATTGAACGTTTGAAATTACTACGATAAACTAGCATTTGAGAGGTAACTGTTATTATATCAGAGCCTACTTTATGTCCACGTGCCACCCCAGTTGAAATCTAAAGGGATTAAATACAGCATTAGGTCGTGTTGAATAAGTGTGGGAAAGTATCAGTTCTATCAATGTAAAATCGACTTCATTGAACTATTATGAAGAACCTATAGGTTCCCACGCACGACAATTTAAATTTGCAACTTATAAAAGGGGATGGAAAACTTATTCCATTGGAGTAAACAATTTATACACAAACAATTATAGGGAAATAAGCTTTGATATTTCAATGAGTGTTTCTTATTGAAAAAGGTATTGCAGATGTTTGGCAATATACTTTCTCCAGCCTCAAAAAGAAAGCTTTAAGCACAGACATATCAATCAAGGTCAAGGCTATTATTTGTAAAATTATATAGACGCCATTGGTTTATGAAGCGATCTGAATCCCTTAATGAAGAATATTAAACTTGTTATGTTAAGCGAACTCATCTGCGTCACATCTGCTAACCATACTGCTGGAGTATAATGACCCTCTGTATCAAATGACTTTGTTAATTGAAGAAAGTGGTTTACCAGACAATAAGTTTAATTCGGAAGCGTTTAATTTGTCCTTCCCTCAACTTGAAAAATATTCGTTGAAATATTTTTGTATACAATAACTCCCAGTTATAGTAATCAGGTTTTTATACATGTAGAAATGAACTGAACTCCAATCACAAAAGAAATCAATCATTTATATAACATATGAAATATTACGTGAACTACTATAAAAAGGATAGTCATCATCGTCGTAAAAAATATGTGAAATAATTCTACAAATTCATTATAACTCGGTTCTAAATAAACTATGAGCGAATTTAAAAAAATTGATTTATAAACAATATACTTAATATCGCAATATAAAAATATTAATAATTTTGCAAGTTTCATTTCTTACTTATAATAAAAATCTTCATTCTGCTTTTGAAATATGTGAATATAAAGAGTATCAAATTTGGCAAAATTGTACTCAAGCTTTTGGCATCGTTAATTCCTTCCAAATCAATGCCTTTCAGTTCAGACAGTCGAAATGATTTGTGTAAAGGAATGCAAGAATGTACCTAACAGCTGAAGGAAAGAGCAGGTGATAGGATATCGTTTGCTATACCTCGACCGACCTAGTACAGTGGCGTGGAGCGGTAAAATATCCCATAATTTGTCGCAGGTAAAATATCACAAATCAAATCAGAAGCAGGAAATACAACTTCGTGATGAATAAACATATGGCAGTCCTTGGCAATATAATTTTGGTGTCTAATCGAATTATACAGAGAAATAACGCATCTGTTTCCAATATTTCATCAATAAGAGAATTTTGACCTAATTTACTACTTCATAATTTATGATAATGAAACAGATCATTATTTTTACTTTGTATTTAAGTTGCAAAAAGAAAAATAAATATATGCATTTCTATAATTTCAACGATTCGATGATTTCCAGTTAGAATCAGGTTAGAAGATGAACGAAAGTTCTAAACTCCAGTAACATGTTTTTGTAAGAGAATATCCACAATAACACATTTTCTCATAGAAAAACTGAATCAATTATTAATATTTTTGTGTGAAATAAAATTAAAATTCCTATATGATGGCATTGAATTGCCAAGTGAGCTGTTTTAATTCAATGGCTCATTAGAAAAATCTCTTACCTATATAAAAATGCTGTTCCTGCAATTGCACCACCACATTGAGCTATTACAAATGAAATTGTTCTTAACAAAGTTATACGCTTTGTAACACCCATCGCAATGGTCACAGCCGGGTTTACGTGTGCTCCTAAAAATAAAAATTGATAATATAATACTCCTTATGATACCGAATGTAATATATATTTCAATTTGAATCGATATTTTCAGTTATTATTTATTCTCTAGATTTTCAAAAGTTCTTCATTAGGTATACCTGATTTGCTTTCTTGACTTACCAGATATGTGTCCAAAACATTGTGTTAGAGAGGTCATAGCAAAACCTGAAGCAAGTGCTGTAGCTAGCAGCATCGAAGAAATTGAAGCTCCTACTCCCGCCCCCGCAACTGCCCCGCAAACTATAAAAACATAAACAAAACTGGCTAAACATTCAGAAATTACGGACCGATAGAATTCCAGTGCGCGTATTTCTATCCTAATTGGGGTTTTCGAATCAGTTCTTTTCGAAATAATTTGATTATTTTTTAAATTTTCCAACTTTTCAAAAATCGCAACTAAATGATATTCCACGTTTTGTTCACTCATGTTGAAATTGTCTTCAGCCATGCTATATTTTTTCAATGTTCGAAAATTTAACAGGGCCTTAACGCATAATTATTGCACTTGTCACAACCACCACTGATTTCACATTAAACTTTTACCAGAGCGCGAAGTCTGCATTCGTTCTGACACTGGAGGTTTTGGAAGATCAAATCAAATTTATGTTCTTCCCCCTCTTTCACTTGTCACCCAATAGAGTATCAATAGCACATGCTCAGCACACAGGCCTTAGACTGTCTTGAATTAATTGAAAAAATAGCTCTGACAACACACATTGCGCAAGGTTGTTGCAAAAGTTGCATAACCTTAAACCAACAAAATTTCTTTTTCTTGAAATTTTATGAACCTATCTATGGTTATTTTGAGAAATTGTCAAAAACTGAAAACAGTGAATGACATTCCAAATCTGTTTGTGTCTGTATTTCACTCTATTTTTTCCATTGAAAATCACATATATTTTTGTTCGTTTAATTCACTAAAAATTCAAAGATATGAGGCGCCTAATATATAACTCCTCTATCGAATAAACGATGAATCTTATATTACAGTTAGTAATTGTTATACGAAAAAATGTTGAAATTTGGTTCCAAACATGACAGCAACATTATTTATAAATGTACAGTTAGATTATTAGAAGATATCGAAATTCTGGAGTGCGAATATAGGGTAAATAAAGAAGCTGTTGTTAATTTCATCCTCATTTACATTGCAAACTTTACAGCTACATCATAAAGGAAAATATTTATTGGAATATGTGTGTCAGCAATTGAATCTTGAAGAACAGGATTATTTCGGACTTCGATATGTTGATATTACTAATCAAAGAGTAAGTGGTGGTTTAGGTATTCCTTTACTGAGATTAATAGAACAATAATTATTTTAGCATTGGTTAGATTTGGACAAATCTATCAATAAACAAGTTAAAGAGTTAGACCCAGTGTTATTTAGCTTTCGCGTAAAATTCTTTCCTCCTGATCCTTTCAAGTTGAAGGAGGAGATTACTCGTTATCAGATCTTTTTACAACTGAAACGTGATTTGTTACATGGCAGGCTTTATTGTGGTTCAAATGATGCAGCAATGCTAGCTGCTCTCATTATACAGAGTAAGAAATCTGTTAATTCTTAGTTATTACACTTACAAAATTTATATTGATTTTTGTAGGTGAACTTGGAGATTATGATCCTGATGTCCATGAAGGAAATTATGTTTCTAACTTGAAGATTTTGTTAAAACAAACTCCGACTATAGAAGAAAAAGCAATTGAAATTCATCAAAAGCAATTAAAAGGGGAAGATCCTTCACAAATTGAAAGCAAGTTTTTAAAATTAGCTTGTCCTTTGGACACATATGGAATAGACCCACATCCTGTGAAGGTAAGGATGAAGTTATACCTAATTGTATTTATAATTCATAATAGTTTCAGGATCATAAAGGTACTCAATTATATTTGGGAATAAATTATAGCGGAATTTTGACTTTTCAAGGAAGTAAAAAGACTCATCATTTCAAATGGTCTGATATACAAAAAATTAATTATGAAGGTAAAATGTTCATAATACATCTTGGATTTAATGAGGTAAGTTAATTTAGTTTACTTGTTTACTTTGAATCTTAAAATTGGTTGTTTTTTCAGAAGAAACATACTGTAGGTTTTAAGTGTACCACTGGAAGTTCTTGTAGACACATTTGGAGATGTGCTGTTGAACAGATGTTATTTTTTACGTATGTGTTTATTTTATAATTTTATATAATTCAGTAGCCAGAAATGGAGATTTTTAAAGATGATTCTTTTCAATGATAAAAAATATGTATGAATGCCTTGAAGATATATGATGCTACAGTTTTCATATAAAATTTACAATTTTTTTTCAAACTTTTTATTCCTACTTTTGAATGTTGAGTAATTGTAATATTTCAAAGTTTTTCAAAACACAATGGAGGTGGACTTGTACTATTGCTAGATCAGTCTAGTGTAGATTCATTTCTTCTCCAAGGAAATTTGTAATTCAGCACTTAAATATATAAAATTGTATTTAAGTGTTTTTCTAACCATATCTAAGTGTTAATTTTATTTTTAAATATTTGAAGTGTTTTATTTATCTATTTAAATATAAATATTTGTCAGTGTGATAAAATTGAAAATTTATATTTTATGGTATATAAGAACAAGATAAATTTTATTTGTAGTTTTGATTTGTAAAAATTTTCTGTAACTATAAATGCTCTCAAAAGCATCTTTCCCCATTTTTTTGTTCGCCAAATATGGACTATTTTATTTTAGATTCATAGGTATGGTAAACATCGACAGATGATATATCAATTTATAATATCTATGTGAACACTTATTCTAATCACTTTTAAATTTTTTTAAAAACATATATATTGAACATTTCAGAACTATAATTTTGTACCTATTAGCTCATTCATAGAATTTTATATGTTTGACAGTTTACCAACTGGATCAGACAGTAGAGCTGTAGTCACTGGAGGTGGATTCTTCTCATGGGGTACAAAATTCAAGTATAGTGGACGAACTGAAAGAGAAATTCTAGAGAGCTCAAATTCTCTCAGTAGGGAAGAACCTTCAATTAAGAGGACTTCCAGTTTACGTCGTAAAGCTTCTAGTGTACCTGCAACTCCTTCCACCCCATTACAACCCCACTTAGGTAAAAAGCACAAAATTCTAATTAAATTCTCTACCTCTACTATTAACATAATGATTGTATTTAATCAATTTCAGGTTATAGCACTTTGCCAAGATCTAGTCAATCTGATACAGGTGGATCTAGAATGGAGTCCAGTAGTAGTACAGGATTTCTTACAAATATAGATAATTTTCCGATTTATAGCGATGTAGCAGCGTTGGAAACAGTGACTGAAGATCACGAAGCTCTAGGATTGCCCAAATTACATACTACCGGTAAATTAAAACACTCATTACAATTTCTTAAATTAAAAATTTTATAATTCCTCAAAATTTAAATAATTGGCTCAGCACTGATATTTACAGGAAATTTACGCATAACGATAATAATAATAATAATAGATAGATAGATCTTTATTAAAACTGTAAATCAACACAAAATTGTTATCACAGAGTATCTCTAACATTTTTAAAATTAAATAGTTAACAACAAAATTTTAACATTTGGAAATATGTGATTTAAAGCGCTTTCTGAATATAGGAAAAGTCTGAGATGAACGAATTTTTTTTGGTAATTTGTTGTACATGAAGGCTCCATTATAACTGGGACGTTTTCTTCCAAAAGCTCATTTTATGCTGTCATTCAGAGTGTATTGGTCTTTGTTTCTTGTATTGTATCTGTGAAGAATTTTTCCGTATACAATGTTACTCTTTTAAATGTTATTATCTATTTTGTATACCAATGCACATAGTTCAAGACAGATAAGTTTCTTAACTGGAAGAATTGGGTATTTTTCGTACAATTGAGATGATCTAGTTTCATATTTTAAATTGAATATATTTTTTATTGCTCTATTTTGAAGTCTTTGCAGGCGATTGATATTGTACCGAGTTTTGTTTCCCCATAGTGCAATTAGCTGAAAACACTGTTTATATGTGCGTTATAGAACATAAGTTTAGTTTTATCATCAAAAAATACATTTATCTGTTTCACACAGTTAATAAGACCACACAGTGTTGAATATTTTGTCTATGTGTTTTCCCCAGTTCAATCTCTCATCTATTGTAAGACCAAGGTATGTGTGATACGGTAGTTTTTTGATGATTTTATTGTTAATTTTTATATTAAGGTTTATATTGATATTATCACGACACTTAGGGGAAAACAACATGAGCACTGTTTTATCCTCATTTGAAATTAATTTATTTTGATTAAGCCATTTTGAAAGTATCTTCAGAACTTCATTTACTTTTTTTTGGAGCTGTTCTAGATTTTTGTCTTTTAACATGATAACCGTGTCATCAGCGAACGTATAATATTTGGCCGGAAGATCAGCTTTGGATAGACTTTCTACATACAAGTGGTATAGTAATGGTCCCAGGACCGATCCTTGAGGTATGCCACATTTAACATCCAATTCAGAACTTTTTGTTCCATTTACCTCCACAAATTGCTTCATTTCCTCTAAGAAGGTCTCGATGAGCTTCCAGGCAGGCCCTTGAATACCCATCAGGTGTAGCTTTCTAGGCAGAATTTCGTGGCTCACCGTGTCGAACGCCTTTTTTTAGATCGATGAACACCGCAACCACAAAACTTCCTTCATCTGTATTTTCAATTATACATTCAATTAGGTCTGTAGCGGCTCCCAATATCGAACTTGACTCTTGAAAGCCATATTGTTGCTCAGAGATGTTGAAGAAGTCTGCCAATCTTGCTTTTATGACCTTTTCCAGAATTTTTGATATAGTTGGAATATAGTTATAATTCTCAATTTCTTCATCACTGGTATCGTCCATATTGCATATCTCACAGGTCCACGGTATTTTTTCCTTTATTATGTAACTGAGTTCGTTTTCTGGTAAGCCAGTGCATTTTTCTAGCGCATGATGCCAAGATTTGCATTCACCATTGCATTTGATTTTCGCGAATCAACGATTGTTGCGGTCAGCGAAGGATCCACGGGACAAACTATCTTCAGCCGGTGTTCACAAAATCCCTTGCTCATGTGGCTCGGTTTATATTGGTACAACGAAACAAAGCATCAAGACACGCCTCAAGGAACATGAAGGTCATTGTCGCCGAGTTCAGCCTGAGAAGTCAGCTGTAGCGGAGCATGCTTATAACAACTTGGAGCATAATATCAAATACGACGACACTGAAGTTCTCTCCACGGATCGAAATTACCACGCCAGGCTCCAACGAGAGATCATTCCAATCGGAAAGAAGAAACCATGAGAATAAGGAACATTTGGCACCCTGCACTGAAACGGAAATTGATTGGTCCAACAGCAGACAACGAACGCGTTGGGGTGGACCAATCAGAGCGAAGCGGACATATTGCCGAGCCACGAACACCTATAAATATCGGCACTCCAGTCAACAGGTCATCAGTTGCTCCAGAGTCGTCGCCCAGTACACCACTACGTCGAAGCACTCGCCGCCACTGAAGATGTCTCTCGCAGTTAGGGACGAAACGTCTGGAAGAGGAGGAGTTCCAGTTGACCACGGCCAATCAGCCCGGAAGATCATTTCACCATGTTTCACAATGGACACCGGCCGTGAAAGCCTACACGATTTCATTTACTACATAAAATACCGACTTCAAATATCAAACCTATCCCCAAGGAACTCACCAACGCTGTAGTACCCTTTACGCAATAGCTGCTTTCCTATCTTATTTTTGACGGTAGAGATCTAACGTCAGGTGGAAGGTGGTTATACAGTTTTATAACTTGATAAGGAGGCGAGGACTCGAATCTGGAGGACCTATGTTTGGGCAACGCCATTAAATCACCATACCTAGTGAGATAACGAAGACTGTCTGCAAGCCTAGGAAGTGAACACTCATTTTCCCTAATATACAGCAGGCATCGGACTATATATAAACTAGGAGCTGTTAGCATATTTTTATCCACAAACGATTTCTCACAAGACTTTCTAGGTCCCAAGTTAAACATCAATCTCACTATACGTTTTCGCGATAAGAAAACTCTGCCTACGTCCACATAATTACCCCACAATATAATATTGTAATCCACGTGGGTATAAAATAGTCCATAGTAAACACCAAGCAAGGTGTCCACTGGTAAACTATTTTTAATTCTATATATAGCATAGTATGCACTATTGAGCCTTCTGCAGAGTTGATCTACGTGATCGCACCACCTGAGACGACTGTCTACATATACACCCAGGAACCTTGTGTGTGGCTTAGATGTTAAAATAACATCATCATGAACAAAGCTCAACACATCCCGATGTAGACTATTTGTGCTGAAATAAATACACTCGGTCTTATCAAGATTCAATAATAAGGAATTTTTCCTGCACCACTCGATGTAGTCTGTTAGTAGAACTTTACATCTACTCGATAGCTCCTCATGAGAGGGTGCTGATATAGCAAACGAGGTGTCATCAGCAAAAATTATAATTCTTTCGGCTTTAACTTGTTCAGGTAGATCATTAATAAACAATAAAAAGAGAAGCGGTCCAAGGACTGAGCCCTGAGGAACTTCAAGAGTCGACCAGTAATTTCTAGATACACTATTCTGCACCATAGCAACTACAGATCGATCACCAATAAACGAACCAAGCCAGTCATGAAAAACTCCTCTAAATCCCAAGTTATATAGCTTATCCAGTATGAACCCAAACATAAGGCACTCAAATGCTCGCGATTGATCGAAAAAAAATCCCGCAACATGGAGACCAGCATCCAGGCACTCATGGACGTATCCCACCAGGGAAACAGCCGCCGTTTGGGTTGATCTTCCAGCTCTAAAGCAGGTTATTAGATATTATTTTATATTTGTTGAGATAATTGTTCACTCGATCAAATACAATCTATTACCTTTGAAAAAACACTAATTATAGAGACAGGCCTATAATTACTAATAATATTAGGATCATTCGTCTTCTATACTGGAATAACAGTTGCTACCTTTAGAACAGATGGGAACCTACCACTAGTTATCGACATATTGATTAATAAGCAAGATGCTCAGATACCAGCGCCGCAACATGCTTCAAAATCCTTGCAGTCATATAATCAGTTTCTGTACATTTTTTATTCTTCAATGCCTTAATTGTACTCAAAATTTCATTTCCTATAACAGGGACAAAGAAGAAATTCTCGTTTTTCATCTTAGAGGATGTACATGACTGAGACAATAACCCACCATAATATAAATAATAATCAAGGTTCCTTGCTGCAACTTTGGAGAAGTACTCGCCAAACCTTACCCGGTTCAGAGCACTCATTTTCCCCCATATTCAATGTTATCATATTATTGCATTTTTTTCCTACTGGTCCCCCCATTTACTACCTTCCATATTGATCTATTAATGTTAGTCGAATTACTCAGTATTTTATCATTGAATTTCCTTTTGGCGTTGTTTACAAGAACCCTATAGATCAACTTGAATGTCCTGTACTGTCTGAGACTATTTCTAATCTGAGACCCGGGTTTCAAGGATTACTTGCAACCGGTACAAATCTTTCAGTTTTATGCTAGCAGCTCTAACCTCTGAAGTAATCCATTATTTAATTTATTAGTCAAGTCATAACGCTTCATTGGACAACACATTTCAATGGAATGATTTAAAATATTTATAAATAGTTGAAAAGCAAGGTAGGTCATCTGTACAATATATAGAGCTGAAATCTATATCCGAGATCCTGGAAGCAAGACAATTTAATCTATCCTCAAAACAGTGCCTAAACAGCACAGGTCCACCTGGCTTATTGTGCTTCTCCATTGCATTAAAATGATATAACAGAAAAACTGCCAAGTGTGGCTCAAAAACATCACAACTCTTTAAATCCATATTACGTATGATGTAATCAACCTTAGACACACTCGAATGACCCGTCTCGCTGACAGGTAGATGAAATCTTCAGTCCAAAACAGATAAGAACCTCATGAAGAATGTTCCAGAATTTAGAACCACTTAAATAATCAACATTAAAATCGCCACATAAAAATAATGAATCAAAAATCTCACAACAGCATTTTATGTTAAATTCATTCTGAAGCGTATTCATATCACCAAATGGAGATCTATAAACACTGATTACACAAAATGTTTTCTTGCCAATTCTAAGTTATTAACTTTAACCCTATTTTCACAAATATAACAACACCACCGTGTACTTTGTGGGGGCGACAGTAGTGTGCGGCCTGGATATAATCAGGTAACACAGCCATCCGGACCTGGTCTTCATTACACCAGTGTTCCGCAATACTCAGAATGGCAGGAGACTCCTCGTCAAGCAGAACCTCCAAACTGCCATACTTAATTGAAATGCATTGAATATTTGATGACTGAGATTGAATTCTCGCTTAACTCTTGGTGAAACATAATTAAATATTAATTAAATTAAACTCTTGGCTTAATGTTTCACGATTATATTTAAAAACATGAATTAGTCAACATGTTTCGAGCGTTAACTCATTTTCAAGACTAAACTACTATAAGGAACGTACAACAAATTTATATCTATCTAATGGATGTGAGTAGGGAGAATAATTGAAAATCTACCTATTTACGATTTCTTCTTTTTTCTTTCAAGAACTGGTTATTTCAATTGCCTATAAAAGGTCTACGTTTCCCTTTATTATTTGCGTGTAGGCATTTGGTTTTCTCAAACTCTATGAAGTGGTTGGAGTTAATACAATGTTCTGAGAATCCGGTTTTATTAACCTTTAAGTACCGACGTGTGATCTGACGGACACCTGAAGGGTTCGGATACGGTGGTTTCATTTGTTAACAGAAACGTAACCCCCCACGATTTTGTGTACCCCTCAAGAATTCGCAAAGCAACGATCGTGGAGTGTGGCTGTGTCAGTGCTTGAGTTTCTGATGAGTTTATGTCTTGTAGAAGTTCGCGCGTGATCTAATAGGTCACTCGTCTGTACTTACGTAACTTTTTTGGGTACGGGTTTTTCCAGGTTTTACTATTTTTCTCTTTTATTTTGAGCTAGTTATAAAAATGAATCGGCCGGTGAAACGTGCAGCCTCAAAAGAAAATAAGAGTGTTCCTGTCACTAAGAAGAAACGTGAAACTAGGCCTCGAAATAAAGATCAAGAAGAGATGATAATGAGCTAAATGAGAGCTCAGAGTCAGATTTTGATGACATCGATCTGAATTTTATTGTCGAGAGTGTACATGATTCGGCATCTGAACAGGAAGGATCAGTTAGTGAGCGGCGGAAGAGCAAGAAATTGAAACCAACGAGGCAACGATGGTGCTGGCCGTGAAATTTTCAGATGTGTTAGCTCAAGAAACAGATTTATGTATCTGAATTGCCTACGATTCGACAACCCTGACACAAGGTTAAAAAGACAAAAGGAAAATAAAACCGCATCGATTTCATTTGTTTCCAACAACTGTCGTAAAATTTACAATATGGGCATAAATGCGACGATTGATGAAATGCTGATTGGGTTTAGAGGCCGCTCGCATCTCATTATCTATATGCCTCAAAAACCTGCCAAATATGACTTGACGGTACAAGCAAATTACGATTCTAAAACATTTTATTGCTATGATGGTTACATATATTCTGGGAAAGGTTCAGGCGGGAGAAGCTCTAGTTGCCCACACAAAGTGTATTGAGATTGGTCAGAGACTTGCACGGCAGTAATTGACATATTAATTAACTGTACCAATTATCTGCATTAATATTGACATATTACTGCAGATAATTGGTACAGTTATATACAGTTGAAGAGTTGAAAAAAAGAGTTCCACTAATGCATCGCCGGTTTCTATATAAACATCTACCGAGAGAATTGCATGCGACGATAAATAGAGTTCTAGGGGCAGATGCTCCAGAAGATGTGAGGGAAGAAAATCAAGTAGCCGAGGGTCATCAGATAACAAAACTCTGTCACATTTGCCCTTCAAAACTAAAGCGTAAGACTGCTTACCAATACAATACTTGTGAAACATGTGTGCCTGCAATGCAGTAAGCCTATATGCAAAGAGTGTTTGCAAATTGTGATAGTTCGTTCCATGCCTTGCTTTTCGAAGATATTTGTTAATTCTTTGTTAAATTTTAATTTCAGTTGTTTTCTTAGTTATTAATCTGTAAGAAAGAAAAAACTTTAAAATTAAAATAGAAAAAAATTACTTACTTGATAAATGTAAAAAAGTTAAGAATTATTTTTTTTCTCCCAAAGAAATTGAGACTTAAAAGTTGTGTTAATATTAAGTAATACATATTAAAACTTCTTTATTTTGTTTTATTTATACAATAACTATATATACAATTAATACGTAGGCACATTTAAAAAATAATAATATTTTGTAATATGAAAGTTTTCCTTACTAAAGCTATAGTGGTCTAGCAGACCTCACGTCTGTACTTAATACAAATGTTAATACAAAGTTCTGAGAATCCGGTTTTATTAACATTGTACAAAATCGACCTTTTATGCTCCGAGTTTTTATTTTTCTACCTGTTTGGCCGATATAAAACGCTTTACATTCATTACAAACAAATTTATAAATCCCGCCTTTGTCTTCAACACTTATCTTTTCCTTATTATTCACTAAAAGTAGATTATATTCAACAACATGAATCAGTCAACATGTTTCGAGCGTTAGCTCATTTTCAAGATTAAACTACTATAAGAAACGTACAACAAATTTATATCTATACAATGGATGTGAGTAGGGAGGATAATTGAAAATCTACCTGTTCATACTAAGCCACTTTTAGTGAATAATAAAGAAAAGATTGAAGCCAAAGCGGGATTTATAAGATTTTTTTGTAATGAATGTCCAGCGTTTTATATCGGCCAAACAGATAGAAAAATAAAAACTCGGATTGACGAGCATAAAAGGTCGATTTTGTACAATGTTAATAAAACCGGATTCTCAGAACTTTGTATTAACTCCAACCACTTCATAGACTTTGAGAAAACCAAATGCCTACACCCAGTTAATAAAGGGAAACGATTAGACCTTTTAGAGGCAATTAAAATAACCAGTTCTAGGAAGAAAAAAGAAGAAATCGTACATGAACAGGTAGATTTTCAATTATCCTACCTACTCACATCCATTGTATAGATATAAATTTGTTGTACGTTCCTTATAGTAGTTTAGTCTTGAAAATGAGCTAGGTCTCGAAACATGTTGTTAAATATAATCGTGAAACATTAAGCCAAGTGTTTAATTTAATTAACATCGAATATTTATTTGCAACAGTCTGAGTGTAGTCGCGCCTCAGAACCGTGCGACATCACAGATGTGGAGAACTTCCCTCGATAGTCTGGTTCAAGCCGCTGAAGTTGATCGACCACACATGGGGGTTTATGCTCATTCTGAGGCAGAAAGTCATCAATATCAGCAGCTACCCCTCCGAATGCTGCACCTGCTGTAGCCTGAATAAAGAAGGACTTATTCTCACGCCTAGTGGACAAATATCTGGATTTCTTATTTTGTTTTTATGGTCAACAGGTACACTGACTCTGAAGGAACTGTATTCATCAGGCCTTTTTGATGAGAGTTTTACACATCGTACGCCGTCTAAATTATTCTTGTTAAGATGATGGATAATGTTTTCTACAGTGAGATCAGGCGACAGTTTACAAATATGTGTGTGGCATAGTTGCTTTACACCTTTTATTAGAATATTACATCCACCACCAGTACCCACCAAACTTTTACTTTTTTGTTTTTTACTGCTAACAGAGTTCCATTGTTCAGCCTGCAAGAGTGCAGGTGTATCGCAAGGCGAACGCCCCTCAAGCAGTTCACCAGGCTGAACATTCTCTGCACCATTCATGGCCACCTTGAAATGTTTCTTCAGGACACTCTCTCCGTTCAATAATCCATTTGATGATTTCTTTTTACATGGTGTACCTCGCAGCATTCTATTAGCACCATAAGAGCTGCCAGTGTAGACACCCGGTTTAGAGCCTCCACCGCTAACTGTAATCAGTTTGTTTGGTTTTCCTTTTGATTCCGAACAGGCCATCTGAGCATATGACCCCTTGACAACACTCGAAGATCCAGCACCTCGGGATATCGCAACGTCAAGATCAGATTTAATTTGACCTCGTTTATCTCTTCCATTATGAATTATAGCCTTTACTGCTTTTTGTCTCATCTCCGAAATTGAAATGCCGTCCTTCTCTTGAGAACATTGATTCGGAGCACCTCCAAAACAAGGTTGAGAACATTGTCTTTCTTTTAATTCATTTAAAATATTGCTTCTTATTCTTTCATAAAGTCTGGAGTATAGCTTATCCTGCAACCTATGGCAAAGTCTCAACTCGAACACATCACTAGTATCTTGATTAGTCCCAAGTAGCGTTCTTGCTGACTGCTCTCTTTGATAGAGTTCTCGGAAGACAACAACTCAAAGGAGGTGCGCATATTTTTACTTTCTTCAACCAGCTCATTTATTTTTTGTTTGAGTTCGGTTTCTCTTTTTTCCGATTTGGTTAATTCATTTTGCATCATAGAACTTGATGTTCCTCCATTTTTAACAATAAGTTACTCGACTCCCTAGTCACATCAGCGTTAACATTCGGATTCTGTAATTCCTTCTTTTTCCGCAAAACAGTTAGTTCATGAAGTAATACTTCGTTCTTCTCCGAATACAGAGTTATTAGTTGGTTCAGAGCTTTTTCTGTTTCTAGATACTCGTCCATTAAATTATTTTTTTGAGTTTGTTCTTGCAAAAGTTTCCAATATCTCATTTTCCTCCTTTAGTTCAGAGTTTACTCTATTTAGTTCACCATTCAGTACCTCCATCTTCCTGAATTCCTCAACATAGTTCTCTATGATCATTTTCATCGAATTATTTTCTTTGTCCAAGTTCAAAATACGTTCCATCAAGGCTTCGTTATCCTGTCTCAATGTACATACTTCTTCCTTCAAAGCAGAAACGTGAGCTTCTGTATATTCTCTTTGAGTGTTCAACTCGTCTATGGTTTTTCTCAAGGTTTCGTTAATCATCAACAATTTATTCTCATTGTCGTCCTTAGTGCAACATTTTATAAAGTACCCCTGTACACAGCACTACTTTTAAGTTCTTTATCCGCAATATCACGTTTCTAACAGCTGTTATGATAAACGCGATAACAGTTTATACAAATCAGATTATGAAATGATTGTTTCTTATGACATGCAAATGTTTTATCACTCATTATTTTTTAGTAACGTCTGTAGACCATTCAAGCAATAATTCAGAAAGGATTATCTAATACAAATCCTCGGTCTCCGTAGCTTAGTCGGTAGAACTCGGGTTCGAGCCCCGCTGAAGGCATGGGTGTTTGTGTTTGTCTGTGATTTAAGTAGTTTTAATAATGAAATATGCTGGGTAATGTACATCGATTACAAACAAGCCCATTGGCCGTTCGGAACCGGCGTTAAACTGTTGGTCCACTGTATTAAAAAAAAAACAAAGTCAATTTTCACCTTAATTCACTTCACATATTGTAGCCTGTAACTTTCGCTACATTTCTGTATAAAAATCAAAATTTAAAAGTTTTTTTGAACACTCTAAAACTGTCACCAATCAACCTCGATTCAATCTATCAACAAAAGTTCTACATATGAAGTACATTATATAAAGAGAAACAATAATATGATGAAATTGTGTTTTTTTGTCACCTTTTTTTCATAATAGGCTGTTACTTTACCACTATCTGAAAAAATTTAAATAAAATTATTAAAGTGCTAGGTAATTAGTGTCTAATACAGAGTTAGTAATGTCTAATAGGAAATAATGATGGATGTAAAAAGGCCATATTTGAAGAAATATTAAAAAAACTATGGAACTTAAAAATGTTTTTAACTGTATTTTAGGTATCATATGTATCTGAAAAACTTAACTGAACAAGAACTTCTGATTCAATTTTGTCTCTAAATTACGTGACAGAGTTTGCAATATATCAAAATGTGCAATTGTAAATATTGGAATTGTTTGAATATCAAAAAACAATAGGTTGCCCATGAGTTCATAAAAAAGATGAACAAACTGTCACATAAAATTACAAGAATTGATCTAATCAAGTTTTTGGCGTGTCTGATATAATTAAAGTGGTGTTGGACTTCAATTTTTTAAAATTTTGATTTAAAATCTGAAACCAAAAATGCACAAAGTTAATGAAAGAGCTTTTTTTTTAACAAAAAACCAATTCATGAAATGGGTAGTCTGATATAAAACTAAAAAATCCAGAATTCAACAAAATCATCAGATGAAAATAAGTAAATGAAAATTTAAATTGAATGATGAATTCTTAATGCTAGTAGATCAAAAATTGAATTTACACGCCGTTTCTGTCAGTAATGTTCATAACTATTTTCAAGTAAAGATTACATTTACTCTGACATGATTCTTTTGTCGACGTCATGATCTCTAAGAACTTAATTATTTGATTTACTGAATATTGCGCCGTTCCTTTGTATGATGACAACCTCCTTGAGTTTTTAGTGTCACCAATCCTGTTCTTTGAATATTCCTAAGATCGACCCACTCAGTTTTCAGTTTTATCTGAGCTCAATATTTTATTGATTTGTTTGTTTTTGAAACCTCTGTTTTTATTTAACCTTGCGTCTTCTTCTTTTAGTTATTTAGCCCTTAATTTCAGATTCAAAATAAAAAATTTCTATTCACAGAAGAAGACTCAAAAAAGAAGAATTAGTTGCTTATGAGTTAATAGCCCGAAATTATATATATATATATATATATATATATATATATATATATATATATATATATATATATATATATATATATATATATATATCAAGTGAATTATACAGTAATTGTGGAATGTAGCCAATTGTTATCATATATGACCAGTTTTATTATCATTTTGTTACATTTAATACCTTTCTTGTTTTCAGTGTTGAAAGGTGATTCCATTGAACATTTTAGCGATTACTATACTAAGGATTCATTTGACCATTCGTCTTCTGAATCCCAATTAATTGATAGCAGTTACAAGGATACAACTAACCTTTCTTATAGGTCAAGCAGGAGCCAAACGCCTCAACTGTTACATTCTCCTGTAGATGGTAGAATAAGCTTGCCAAATTCATCTCATCTTATATCGACTAATAATAAGAAAATTAAAAAGTACTATGTGATAAGGAGACTTATTCCTTTATCAATTATGGTGATTTCGTTTATTATAGTAACCATCGTTGTAATGTGTGAAACTGATGTTGGGACACTTGGTGGTTTCAAAGACATTCCTGAAATGATTGCGCTTAGATACCAGTTCTATGAACCAATTAAAGAATATTTCAAAAGTAAAATCTCCTCTTGAATCCTCCAATGTCCAAATGAAGGTTCAGAGTTTTGCAAGCAGATAATTGTTAAAATGCACATCTAGGGGATTTCTGCCAAATTTCTACTTTATAAATTTTTAATGAAACTCCACTCGAATTCAATAATATTACAGTATTAATTCGTATTACATCTTCATGCATTCCAATACATTATTCTGAATATTTTCTGTCCTATTTGATAAGATGAAAGTGGAAATTGTTTATTATATGCATATACAATTGGAAAAAAAAATTAATTTTCACTTAATTTTGTGATACTTCACCACCTTGCGTACAAATACAATATAGAGTTTAGCAATAAAAATATTTATTTTTTGTTTTTGTAATTCTATATTTTAACAACAAAAATGTTTTATATTGAAATAGGTACCTGATAATTCTATTTTATTTGATTTAAAAATTTGTTCTATTATTAGAACATTATTCTTATTTTTCCTCAATTATATAAAATTCTCTTTGTATTATTTTATAACACAGCTTGAGAGTAGTCTTAATTTTTACTTTAGTTATAGAGAGTTCTATGTGTGTCCTAGTAATCCAATTTTGAATAATTGTCTAAACAAAATATGAATATATTCTTTTGAAACTGTTCTGAAATTGAATGTGTTTTTTGCAGATTTAAGATGAGTTTTCATTACTAACAGTTTACGTGGTGACTTGAGTGTAAGAAATAGAAATTTGTTGTAGTGTTTACATATATTTTCAATACAAGTAAAAATTCATTAAATTTATAACATTTGGATTGTGCTAAAGTAGATAAATAACTGTTGCAGTATCAATGTCAATTACCAAAAATCTATAACGTGGATGAAAAAAATTGAAGCGTAATGCGCCTAATTTTCTATAACCATGCAAAATAGAAAATCTGTTTCATGAAGTTATTTTTATTGAACTGATTTAATTGAAAAGCCGCTTTCTGAATATTTGATTTGTCGCGCTTTTTTCTTTAAAATAATAGAACAAAAGCAATAACACTTTAATACATTATTTTTTACTATAGAATATAATCATTATACCAATTAAGAGCTTTGTTTCTAATTTGAATGTTAAGTGTACAGACATTTGTGTATCTCTGTATTAAATATGATCTACGTTTGATCAAATAAATACTTCTCATATACAATGTTTTCAATTGTCAACATAAGAATTCGTGATGTTCGTGATGATGATTTTTTCAATCAAAAAGGTGTTGTCATGCTGAAAATATCTTGAAAATCCCAGAAAATTATTCGTGCTAATTAACCACGTACGGACATGTAAAAATGTATTATTTTATTATAGTGAAAATTCAGAATCAAATCTACATATAAAAGTTTTTGGAACTCGGCTGGGTTCGAAATGAGTTATTAGATAGGCATTGAAGTTGCATCTTGAAGTGGGGACCTCGGTAGCTTAGTTGGAAAAGCAGAAGGGGTAAGCCTGAAAGACCTGGGTTCGAATCCCAGTCGAGTTCCAAAAAACTTTTAGATGTAACTTTAATTCTGAATTTTCATTATAATAAAATAATACATTTCTATATTTACATATATATACTAGTGAACGGGAAACCCCCTTTTAACAAATGTAGAACACAGAATAAAGTAACAACCAACTTAAAAAGATATATAAATCTTAAAGGCAAAGTAGCCGAAATACAATCTTACTTAAATACAAATCTTATTTAAAATTCAAATTCACTACTCTGCGTACTATCAATTTAAATGATCTTAGTGAACCAGAGAAAAAGTCAATGTCATGGGATACCTGGTTGCTCAGCCACAGAACGCGATTAACAAAAATATTCGAAAATAAAATTAGAAATATAGTTCGCTTTGCATGTTCTCAAGCGAAAGAGAGGAGTGTGCCTTGTAATTCTGTATGGTAAATTAAAATCCACTTTGAGTAACACATGCGCACAACCCACGTAACCATTAAGTATTTTAAATAGGAAACATATTGGACACACGTCTTCTGTTTTCCAATGAATCCAAGTTAAAATAGACACGCATTAAGTCACAGGAAACCAAATTTATAACCGAAAAAACCCAGGCATTTACGTTGAACTCCCTCAAGACTCTCGCCATCGCAGCGGTAGTATGGAGACCAAATGCTGGAGCCATACTCTAGTATTAACCTACAAAGGCAACAATTGAAAATTCTGATAGTGTTGGGTAAGAATTCGGTAGAGTTTCCGATAATGAATATATATATATATATATATATATATATATATATATATATATATATATATATATATATCTTCAAATTGATTTATTGCCTGTTTGAGGTATTTATTTTGAAAGTTTTTAGCATTAACAGGCTTTTTTAATATGAAAAAGTTTAGTTCTGTTGACGTTTCGTTGTTATATTACAACTTTGTCAAAACTAATGAATAATTGAATTTATGAGTTACTATGGATATCAAATGTCAAACTTAATTTTTAGAAAAATCAAATTAGTTTTTTTGTATATTCACTTATTGATTTTCATTATCAGAGGAATATTTCTGGCTCAGCATTCGCTTCGGAAGTTTTAGTCTTCTTCACCATGAGGAAACCTCTGAAAAACTCATGGTAAGCCAGGTGATTCTTAAGTGTGATTATATTTACATATATACAATTACATATAGTTTTTTATATACTTATCCAGAATGTGTTTATTGTTATTGTTCGTTTATGTGTGTGAAATTGAAGGTAGATTTGGAAAGAATGAGTTGTGAGATGTGATGTTTTGTGATTGTTGTGTGTTTATTTTGCGAGTGTTATTTGTGAGGTTTATTAAGTTGTTGTAGATAGAATTTAGATGTTTAATGTCCGTTCTTTCATTGACTGTGTTTTCCAAATTTTTACGAATGTGTAACATTTCTAAAATTTCTCTACATTTTTTGTCTCTTTCAGTTGCCAAAATTTTCGTATTTTTGTAATCAAAATCATGTTTTTCTGTTATTTTATGTTTATTTAAGGCTGTGATTTGAGTTTTCGCGTATTTATGTGCTTTGATTCTTTCTTCGAGATTTTGTGCTGTTTGACCGATATAGCTTTTATTGCAATTTTTACACGGAATATTATAAACTGTATGAGTTTTTCTCTGAATTACAGTTTTACTTTTTAATTTTGTATATATTTCTTTGATTTGATTTTTGGCAGTATGTGCTATTCTTAAATTATAAGGTTTTAATATTTTAGCAATATTTGTACTTAGTTTTGGAATATATGGTAAGGGAATGTAATTATTTTCGTTAGATTCATTTCTTTTTGAATTTAAAGTATTATATAATTTATGAATTCTGCTTTTCATGATTTTGTTGATTAAATTTGATGGGTAATTATTTTTCATGAGAAGAGTACGAACTTCTTCAAGTGTTTCATGTCGTAAACATGGTGATGTTAATTTTAGTGATCTATCTATAAAATTAATTATTATACCCTTTTTCTGGGAATAATGATGATTACTTATATAATTTATGGTTCGTTGCGAATTTATTTCTTTTCTGTACCATCTTGTAAAAATTTTGTTATCTTTTCTTATAATTGTTATATCAAGAAAATTTAATTTTTTTAAATATAGAATTTCCAACATCATCATCTTATGAGAATGTTATAAATACAACAAAAACAGAAATACCAGAATATGTCAACAATATACTCAATTTAGATCCAAAACACGAGGTACAAATAAATAACGTAGATCAAATTCCGATTTTCAATATCATTACGAAAATAGAAAAAGGAATTTCCGAATTACCTACTGAAAATCAAAACTCAATTCGACTAAAAGTAACTAATACAATTGAATCATACCATAATAATTTTCAAAATATGAAAAATACAGCTGAAAATAAACTTCTTATGAAAAATTTAAATAAAACAAAATCATTCATAAAATCTAATCCACAATTAACTATAACAAAATCCGATAAAGGAAATAAAACAGTCATTCTAGAAACTATTGAATATGAACAAAAAATTAACGAAATGCTTAATGATACAATTACGTATAAAAAAATTAAGAGAGATCTAACAAAAACTTTACAGAATGAAACTAACAAACTAATAAAAAAATGGGAAACAAATAATTTTATATCACCAAAAACAGCTAAAGAGTTAATACAACATAATAGTCTACCACCCAAATTTTATGGTTTACCTAAAATACATAAAAATAATATTCCATTAAGACCAATTGTTTCATATATTCAATCTCCTCTATATAATCTTTCTAAATTTCTTTCTTCAATTTTAAAAAATGTAATAAATCAAAATCAATTCTATGTCAAGAACTCTTATCATTTAGTTGATAATCTAAAAAATTTACAACATAATGAAAATCATAAATTATATTCTTTAGATGTAATCTCACTTTATACTAATATACCCAATGCAATCGTTCCAAACATAATAGATCTAAAATGGAATATTTTAAAAAATTTCACTTGTATTCCAAAATTATGAATTCATTGAAGCAGTAAAATTCACTTTAGGAACAAATTTTTTTCAATATAAAAATGAATTTTATCAACAACTAGATGGTGTAGCAATGGGCAGTCCAATTTCAAGTGTCATTGCACAATTAGTAATGGAATTTTTAGAAGAAGATATAATAAAAAATTTAGAAGAAAATATCTTATTATATAAAAGATATGTTGATGATTGTTTAATAATAGCAGATAAAGATCAAATTGATAATATACTAGAACGTTTCAATAGTTTTCATAATAAATTGCAATTCACGCTTGAAGAAGAAAAATTAAATTTTCTTGATATAACAATTATAAGAAAAGATAACAAAATTTTTACAAGATGGTACAGAAAAGAAATAAATTCGCAACGAACCATAAATTATATAAGTAATCATCATTATTCCCAGAAAAAGGGTATAATAATTAATTTTATAGATAGATCACTAAAATTAACATCACCATGTTTACGACATGAAACACTTGAAGAAGTTCGTACTCTTCTCATGAAAAATAATTACCCATCAAATTTAATCAACAAAATCATGAAAAGCAGAATTCATAAATTATATAATACTTTAAATTCAAAAAGAAATGAATCTAACGAAAATAATTACATTCCCTTACCATATATTCCAAAACTAAGTACAAATATTGCTAAAATATTAAAACCTTATAATTTAAGAATAGCACATACTGCCAAAAATCAAATCAAAGAAATATATACAAAATTAAAAAGTAAAACTGTAATTCAGAGAAAAACTCATACAGTTTATAATATTCCGTGTAAAAATTGCAATAAAAGCTATATCGGTCAAACAGCACAAAATCTCGAAGAAAGAATCAAAGCACATAAATACGCGAAAACTCAAATCACAGCCTTAAATAAACATAAAATAACAGAAAAACATGATTTTGATTACAAAAATACGAAAATTTTGGCAACTGAAAGAGACAAAAAATGTAGAGAAATTTTAGAAATGTTACACATTCGTAAAAATTTGGAAAACACAGTCAATGAAAGAACGGACATTAAACATCTAAATTCTATCTACAACAACTTAATAAACCTCACAAATAACACTCGCAAAATAAACACACAACAATCACAAAACATCACATCTCACAACTCATTCTTTCCAAATCTACCTTCAATTTCACACACATAAACGAACAATAACAATAAACACATTCTGGATAAGTATATAAAAAACTATATGTAATTGTATATATGTAAATATAATCACACTTAAGAATCACCTGGCTTACCATGAGTTTTTCAGAGGTTTCCTCATGGTGAAGAAGACTAAAACTTCCGAAGCGAATGCTGAGCCAGAAATATTCCTCTGATAATGAAAATCAATAAGTGAATATACAAAAAAACTAATTTGATTTTTCTAAAAATTAAGTTTGACATTTGATATCCATAGTAACTCATAAATTCAATTATTCATTAGTTTTGACAAAGTTGTAATATAACAACGAAACGTCAACAGAACTAAACTTTTTCATATTAAAAAAGCCTGTTAATGCTAAAAACTTTCAAAAAAATACCTCATATATATATATATATATATATATATATATATATATATATATATATATATATATATATATATATATATATATATATATATATATATATATATAGTTAAGAGTTTACGGTATTTACCTGAGATTTACGTTGTTTTTTTATTTGTAATAGCCGTTTACATATGTTTCAAGCTTATTGGTTCTCATCAGAACGGCGTAGTTCAAGTTCTGATGAGAGCCAATAAGCTTGAAACATATGTAAACGGCTGTTACAAATAAACAAACAACGTAAATCTCAGGTAAATACCGTAAACTCTTAACCTCACTTTCTGCCTGACAAACCTTGTTTTTAATTTATATGTATATATATATATATATATATATATATATATATATATATATATATATATATATATATATATATATATAAGTAAATACTGAGACACTCAATCCCAATTTTTCAAATAAAACTCTCAGGGAGCTGTCTACACAAATGTTGTCAATGAGAACGAACCTATCACTTTCGAGAGTGAATATTAAGATCACGCCCCGTCGGGCAAAAGAATAGCTAGTTTCTAGGTTCACGAATCACTCATACTAGTAAATACCTCGACTCTTAATCGAAATACCATACAGCTCCCTGAGTGTTTTATTTGAAATATTTTTATTAAGAGTTACAGATTATCACTTAACTAACTAAGTACACTTATACTTCTCGTCGACAGATGGCGAACTATTTAATGTTGAAATTCCATTATCCAATTATGCGGGGTAGGCAACTCTTTATACATAATACCAGACAACTTCAAAACGATATCGGTATCGCCATCTATTGACGCAACGCAATTTAGAGTTTACCGGACCCGAGCCTTAAGAAGAATCTAACTTCTTAATTTGAATTCAAAGCGGTATTGGAAGCGGATACACTTAGAATAATTAATATTCTAAAATTGCAGTGGGGTACTCAGTGTACTATGTTTAATCATGACACTTTAATGTAGGCCATGCAAACAGCTTAGCACAGTAGAAATTTGAAAGGTAGAAAGGATATTTGAAAAAGCTGAGCAAATTATCTCGAACTTTTTATACCCAATAAATATTATTTCTACGTCTAAGTGAAACCCCTAACTACATACCACATTTATTTCTCCTCTACTACAAATAATCCAAGAACATAAAAAGATCACATTCATTAAAATTGATTTAAAAAAATAGCATATGTAATTATAATATGGGAAACTCGATTCAAGAGATCAAGTTAGGAAAAATATCTGCAGTTAAGTTGGAAACGGCAAATTTTATTACTTTGACCATTTAGAATCTTCGGTAGATTCAACTAATAATACTGAGTTTGAGAGAATTGCATTTTGTTTAGGAATGTTATGTGAATAAATTTTATTACGATTCAGAGTAAATTAAAGTGTTACTGGAAACTTTTCCGTAATTTTGTATTATAACTTTAAGAATGAAAGTACAAAGTGATAAAATACATCATATCACACGAAATTAAGCAAATCTGTCTTTGAATAAAAATAATTAAAACATTCGTCAACAGCCTAACTTAATTTACTTAAGTAGAGTTAGGCTGTGATTCGTCACCTCAGCTTGAAAAAAAAGATTTAACATAACTTTGATCTGTGTGTTTGACATTGATACTATTCTGTGTATGCTGTTTTGTCCTACATGGAACAAATTGTGTCGTCTGGTTGTTCTGCAAATTCACAATAAAGAATAGAAAATTATAGTAGGCTGTTCATAATTTTTCATCTTTATTTGGGATTTCCTAAATCCTTATTCATTTAAAAAAATTAATGAATTTTTTTAGTGATTATCTGCGACTTTTGTGTTGATTTATCTGTTTTGATAGCGATGCATAGCCATTCATAAGGTGAATTCATTTATGTTACATGCTGCCAAATTTTTCAAAATAAAAATGCCTTTATTTGGAAAAGAGAAAAAATCTAAAAAAGATGGGAAAGATTCCGATAAACAACCATGTATCGAGGATAAATATTATTTGAAGGAATTGTTGGGAACGTATGAAACCTTTCTATTGTGGATCTGTTGCCATTCTAACCTCTTAAATTTTTAGTGGAGCATTTTCAGTTGTTAGACTAGCGGAGAGTAAAGAAAGACCAGGTCAAATGTATGCGGTTAAAATCATCGATAAAAAAGCACTGAAGGGAAAAGAAGACTCTTTAGAAAATGAAATCAAAGTTCTTCGAAGGTGAGATTTTACTTATGCCAGTTTCTACCTACTGCAAAAATGTTTAAAATATGTTAAGAAATCCATTAAAATATCTGGTAAATATTTAGTTTTTGTTTTGGTCAAAGTGACATAATTTGATGTCAAGGTGGATGTAATTAGGTATTCGTTTTTATAAACATCTACCAATATCAATTGTCTAATAGCAGTTTAAATAGTGTTCTTTGTAATAGTAATAATTCTTTTGTGTATGTTTCAGATTAACTCATACAAATATTGTTCAGCTCTTAGAAACTTTTGAAGATAAATCCAAAGTTTATCTTGTCATGGAACTGTAAGTTGTGTAATTCAATTTATTGAATACAGTTATTGATATCATATTATTTCAGTGTAACTGGTGGTGAACTTTTTGATAGAATTGTTGAGAAAGGATCTTATACTGAAAAAGATGCAGCAGATTTGATGCGACAGGTTTTGGAAGCAGTAGATTATATGCATGAGCAAGGTGTTGTACATCGTGATTTGAAGGTAAAATCATAACTCAATTAATTGGAATTATTTTTAGTGCTTATATGATTTGAAATATTTTGGCATGAAAGGCTAGGTATTGTCATATTATATTCAAATATGTCAAATTCGAATAAGGTTATTAATTCAGCTTATTAGTGTTCAAAACATTGATTATCTTTTAGGTGAGAGAAGATTGTTAAATTATAAGTTATATAAAAATTTTCATATAATTATTATCATATAATAAGTTCCGAATGCTGCAAATTAGAATTCTTTGGAAAAAAATTGTGTTACTATTTTGAGATAAATTTATTTTACTCATGTTTAAAAAAAAAATTTCAATAATGAAGTTCAAACTGCTAAAAAAATACTGGATCACAACACAAATAATAATTGTTTAACAAGCCCCCAAAACTATTAGTTTTGACATCATAGTTTTTATAAAATCTCTTATGGACTTGAATACGGTTTTATGTTGATTGTTCTTTTCTTCTTTTCCTCATAAATTTCCATTTTCCGAGAATAATTTGTAGAAAAATTTGAACATTTTTTATCCACCTCTGGCTGGTACTAATCTTCTGGCTTTTTCACCACTTCATAAAATTTGTGGTGACTTTGAGCCTTTTCATGACGTCATCGACATATTTTCATGCGTGCGTGGTGATATCAGACGAGTTCTCCCCTGACTGTTTTTTAGTTATAAGTTTTTTAGATATTAGTTTTTCCTGTATCTTGTGGGTGATTTTTAATGTCAGCTTGCCCACAGAGTTTTTGTTCATGTGTATTGTTTGTACATTATTGATATTATTTTCAATTTTTTTTTTATAAGTTGTAAACTATATTGTATTTTCCCACTCAGTAATCGCCCAAGCTGTTGAGTGGTGTATTTGTAAATAAATAAATAAAATAAAAAATTAATCAATTAATTGGAAACTTAATTCTATTTACTATGTTTTTAATATATGCAGTATATTATAGTGAATGAAATTTGTTGTTAAGACATTTTTTCTTTAAATAGCCAGAAAATTTACTTTATTATAATCCAGATGAAGATAGCAAAATAATGATTAGTGATTTTGGATTGTCTAAAATGGAGGACTCTGGAATTATGGCAACTGCGTGTGGCACACCAGGCTATGTTGGTAATATTGGCCTTGTAAGGCCAATGAATTGAAGTATAATTACTATATTTTCAGCACCTGAAGTTCTTGCACAAAAACCTTACGGAAAGGCTGTTGATGTGTGGAGTATAGGAGTTATTTCTTATATATTGCTTTGTGGCTATCCACCATTTTATGATGAAAATGATGCAAATTTGTTTGCCCAAATACTGAAAGGTAAGTTGTCAAACAATTTAATTGTTCACAACTTTTATTTATCCTCCAATTTTTTTTAGTTTTTAATTTACTGATTGTGCATTCAAAGTTAGGATATAACTATTAGAAATACTAACTTTCTTATTAAATCTTTTCCTTGATTTTCAATATTTTATTTTTGTAGTAAAACAGGTTATAATCAGGTATCTTGAACATGTCCATAAACTATGAAATAATATTTGTTTATAGGTAGTAAGTATTTTCAAAATAAATTTTTATTATTCCAATAAAAAACCTTTTTATAAAAATATCTCAGGAAAAAGGCTTGTAATTTATTTATGCCTCTGAGTTGATTTTTTTATACATTAGTTTATGTAGCTTTCAAGGTGCTGGAAGCTGAGGCCAAAAATGGAAATCATTGCGATCCAACCTAATCAGTTTTATCAATCAATGACTGGTTAGGAAATCCACTTAGGAAAAGTTAAAAAGGATACTTCTCTTTTGATTTCAGACATTTTTAAACTGGTATTCCAATTCAATAGGGCTATAAACAACGGATATAATTTATACAAATTGGTTGAAAATTAATTCTCAATTTTTATTTTCACAGGGGAGTTTGAGTTCGATTCTCCATATTGGGATGAAATAAGTGATTCTGCAAAAGATTTCATCCGGAAGTTGATGTGTGTAAACGTTGAGAAACGTTATACTTGCAGGGAAGCTTTAGCACACCCCTGGTAAGTGTTAAAGTGCTTTAACTACTATAAAATAGATAAATTACTGATATTAATTTAAAAACCCCCTGTTCTTAGGATTTCCGGCAATGCGGCTAGTAATAAGAATATTCACGGCACTGTATCTGAGCAACTTAAGAAGAATTTTGCTAAATCTCGATGGAAGGTGAATAGTTAATTGTATATTTGTCAGTGTCATTTCAAAATAGTCATTCTTAATTTACAGCAAGCGTATCATGCTACTGCAGTTATCCGTCAGATGCAACGAATGGCGCTAAGCAGTGGTAGTAGCGGAGGCAAAAGCCCTGTGCCTGAACGTAATATGTCTGTTGAAGATCCTTCTGCAGGCCCTTTTTTCTCTCAAGATTAATAAACAACTTCAGATCTGTAAGCTAGGTAATCACTGTACTGTCACTAACTATTCAACTATGTTTTAATTTCATTTTTACAAGGTTTACAGAGTGCCCAAATAGAATTTAAAGTGCTAATATGAAATCTTACTGATATAATTTTGCCCATTTTATTATGAAGAAACTGTTAACTAAGTAGAAATCTCGGTCAGATATAGCGTTCAGTTACTCTTACCAAATATAGAAGCAATGTTTAACAGAGTGCCGAGGCAAATATGTGTAAATTTTTTGAAACAAGTAATTATAAATTTATTATGAAATATTTTTCTGTGTGACAAAGGTATCAAAGGCATTCTGGATAGATGTTGGTATAAATAATTCAATTATTGGCTTCATTTAGTACACATAGCGTTTTTTGTGCTTCAAGTAAATTCTAAGGCCTTCTTGGTCATTGTTTGACCTTGGCTCATTTGAGAAGACTTCCAAGTAAAATGTGATGCTATTTATAAACAAAGATATCTTACTAAACTCTTAACAGCGTACCATATCTTTACCAAAATCTAATTAGATAATTCAATAGGTGTTCAGTGTGTGAATGTACTTCAAATGTTTCATTTCCCCTCTACTTTTCTAGCGTTTGTAACAACAAGAGTCCACACAACAAACTGTGATTTGAGTAGGATGTATTTAAATTAACACATGGAAATTTTGGGAGAAAATAGAGTTGAATGTTCAGATCTTCATTGTTTTAAAAACGACTCTTGAGTAATGTTACTGCTTTTGTTCACTATGAAAAGGCCTAAAATGACGTTTCTTTAGTGTGTGTGAGTAGTGGACTTTGTATAGTCTATCCAAAATCTCTAGATTTTTGTTTTGGTGATAAATTCAGCTCTCTAAAATAAATGGTTTTTGTTATTTGCATTTATTTTTTGATATTCAAATAGATAAGTAAACAACTTGTACTTGGATGCCGTAGCACATTTCATCATGCCCTCCTCATTTCTTAGCTTACTAGTCTTTCTCATTTAATCGATTTCAGACACATCGATCTGGCTTGTTGGCACAAAATATATTGTATATATTTTTGTAGATAGTTGAGAAATGTGTATCTGCTAGATATTGATTGTATTCTATTACGGACTATATCAGAAATATGCTAATGTTTAAATCGTATATGGAATTTGGTTTTACTCCTTTACATGCATATGTAAAGCTATACATGCTGAATTATATTTTCTTAATTGTTAGAGAGTAGTGAACTATATTTGTCTTTTTGAAGAAAGTAGATGTGGCAGGGTTTATAAATACATGCATTTTTTATTAAATTGAACCTACTAAGTGGAACTTGGTATAGGAAATGCAGTAAATTCGTAAATATAACATTTAACTTGAGATTGTTCTTCTTCTTCTTCATGGTTGTTCATTTTTCAAAAACAGTGATTTTATGTAAATTTCGGAAACGGAATTTCTTTAAATGTGTTCAGTTTTTGCAAGGGACAGAAAATTGAAAGTTTTATAAATCCTGTCCAAAGTGTCGACTACAGTTGAAAAATTAATTGATATTTTTTACTCGATTTCCTTATAATTGGATAATTAAATTGAGCAATATTAAATATTAAGACAATTCCAGACAGAATCTCATCATTTTATTGAATGTACTTTCAGTGAGGACTGATTAATTCGTGAAGATTTATAAAAAAAATTATTTTGATATTGCAAAAAATCATGAAAGATGTATTATCGTGTTCAAATTTAAATCTCATAATTTCATGTTCTCATCTGTAATAATTTTCAAAAATTTACCATTTGCCAGGTAGTACAGATTTTACTAGAATCCGTCCTGCAGTTTATGCCATGGAAAAATTTGTACAGGATAATACATTATCATTCTTGTATGTGATATTATTTTTTTACTATTAAGCACATAATCTGACAACAAAACACAAAAGTTCTGAGAACAATTGCATTCCTGAAATTTTTTGTAATAGAGTAAATTTTATATAAATTGATTGGAATGTTTGGAAATGTTCATAAAGTTTCTTTACAAAATATCTCAATACTTTTTTTACATTTCCATTGATTTTCTCAAATAGTATAAAACGAATTAATTAAAGTATTTTCATTTTACTACTAAACAAATACATCGATAAAAATTCGCTAAACTGTTTTATAATAAATTCATGGTAATAATAATTACGACTGCAAATGCATGCATATAACTTATTATATTGCATATAACATTATATAACTGATGTAGACATTTTGTAATTTTCTAATTGGTTTATGGAAGCATTTCAACTTTGTTATTAGTATAGATGCCTAAATATAATTTTTATAAAATTAAGGAGAATTATAAAGGTGATGTGTAACAGATATCCAGTGTTCAAATGTTTTAATTATTGTTAAAAAAATTTTGTTTTTATATAATAAATTAATATATTTTTTAATTTTTATTGTTAAAAGATGGGTTTAAAATAGAAGTTTTAAAACACTTTTTTGTATGGTTTTCTTTTTGGTTTTTAGGTTCAGACAGTAAAACAATCAAAATGTGTTTTCATGGTTTTTTTTTTATTTTCAAACGCCATAAAAATTGTTTAAGAAACGGTAACAAAATTCATATTGAACAACTTGGAACATCAACATAGAAAAATAAAATGAATTTCTTAGAAAGGAATTTCTAGTTACTCAAAAGTTTCAAGTACCCAGGAGAAACCAGGATCTTCAACTTCTGCAGGACTCGTCCGAAATTGCTCATCTGAAACAATATTTTCATATAAACATATTGCTATTCATTAAATACATTGCTTGAGTTCTTCTAATGTTAGATTTGGGCTTGAGTACTGTGTTATTAAGCAGGTATATACAGGCATGATGGTAATTTAGTCTGGTTATAAATAAGATGCTTATTTGAGTTCTTGGAACCGTGTGGAAAGAAAAAAGTTGGTTAGATAGGTAATATCTCACCCATATAAAAGATGTTTTCTGATATATAAGTAGCTTTGGATTCAGCACAAAAATCTTCGTCCCAAATCATATAGACATAATCTTTCATCAGCATTTGTATTTCATACAATTTCGCATGATGATGTTTCAGACAATTTAAATCCATTGCACTATACTCGATGAGGCTGAGGCATAATTCTCTAAATTCTGGTCCATACTTAAAAGCGGTAGTAATCATGATATGCATTTCTCTCATCAAAGCAATATCCTCGAAGCGGCTACCCTCAGTCATATCTTGCTTTTGTTTTTCCAGTTTACGCACTTGTTTTTGTGTAACTGTACTGCCAGATGATTTTGAAGATTTTCCAGAGCTGTAAATACGAAATATTTCTTAATTCATGTCCATTGATTCACATTTTAATATCCATTTGGGTGACTAGATAGAAAGACAAATTGAAAACTTTTTCCGCAAGAAATTGATGAAATGGAAAAATCGATCACGCTTACCTCACGGTAATAACAGATTCTAAATCGGAGTCAGCGAAAAAAAGTTGATCGTCTTCAGATCTAATAAGTCAAAAAATGTCATAAATTATATATTAGCGTTCAAAACAACTGATAAATTCAAAGCATAAATATTAACACACTTACTCAGATGATATCACAGATTGCAGATCATTATCAATCTGAAAATATGCATTAAATTCTGTTATTCTTTCCTTTTCCAATACCTTGAGACTATTGGATCCAAAACTATCGATGGACGCAGCGTTATCGTCATCATCATCATGATGACGACGAGTCCGTTTTTTAGCCATATCAAAGTTGAACTTCTTGAAATTACGCAGTTTCATCAGGCGTTCGAAATATTTTTCGAATATACTATTATATTCATCAACCTGTTTCATAATATTATTGACCAAACATATCATTTCTGGCAAGATGTTAATATCTAGAAAACGGATTGCAAATAAAATGGAAACAAAATTATATATGTACATATATATTTTTTCAATGAAGATTTGCTTACCAATGAAGTCATAGAAACGATATTTTCTAGCAAGTGCCAATGCTGCGACAAACTCCTTCCCATCAGCTAGAGTCTTGACCGCTGTCAAATGATCTTCAAGGTAATCATCATAAAGAAGAGCAGCTTCACAAATTTTTTCCATCATTATCAATTTCTGAGCAAAATCCTTGTACAATTCTAATTTATTTGCATCAGTGAATGACGATAAAGGCAGATATTCCAAGAATTTTCTGACATTAAACGCCAACTTAAATTGTTGTACAGCTTCATCATACAAGGAATGCTGCACGAGAATTATAGCAGCCTCATCATGACATTTAGCGGAAATTAAGCTTTCTGCATATAGCTTCGCAATATCAGTTTTAAAAGATATTTTCAGCTTCAACATCTCCAAGTAAGCTCTTCTTGCAACATCATGTTCTTCAATAAAATTTAAGATTTCATTCTTGTCCAGATCTGGTTTGCGCAGCATATAGCAAATAGCTTCCTCCCAATTCTGATATCTCAGATGTATAGAAAGTCTTGTTTCCAATGAACCCATAGTCTTCAATTCATTGATAATAGGATCAATTTCTTGCGGGTTCATTTGACACTTTTTAGCAACAAAATCAGCCAAGTGAAGGTCAAAAGTTTCAAGAGCTGCTTTGAATAAATCTTCAACTCCAACGTGAATGCGTAACAAAGTTACTGCAAGGTCTGCTTTCTGTCTATACTCCTTTTCTGGACTATTTAGTAGAAACATAGTATAATTCATAGCTTTCTCTATATCATTCTGATCAACACAAATTTTCATTATTGTGGGCAAATAATCAGCAAATGCACCACTTTGATCTAAATAATCACCTAACTTAGTCAAAAAATCACGTCTTTTGTTTAATGGAGTAAAGGGAATTATAGTGGTGGTTTTGAAATATATAGTACTTAAACAATTTTTATCACTTATATCGTCCACAATTGCATTAAGTACGTGCTGGGAGTTGCATACTTCAATGATTCTTTCAAGATTACTATAAAACCTCTCAGAGTCTAAATCTATCAGAAGATTCCAATTAAGTTTAGATAATCTCGTGAATTTGATGGCTTCACTCCAATTTTGCTTAGATAACATTTCTTCTAATAGCTTTACTTCCATTGATCTGCACGAAATTATTTCCAAATTTCCTCTCGGAGTATGAAGTAAAACCTTACAAGTATTACCTATCATACAAGCAATCCTGGCAGACTCATTGAGGGGTCTTTTGTGGAATTGTGACAGACCATCGCAGTTCAACGTTTCAATAATATATTGGTTCACCTTCAAGGAATACAAAGAGGTGGCATCAGTAAGCAATAAGAATCCATTATGAATCATCATGGATGTAATACCTCTGAATATAAGGTCTTCCTCCACATAAAGATCATCTTCTGGTGTCAGTATAAGACAGAACACATCACTTCCAAACTGTAAGGGTATTATATGCAGAGCATATGGTAAATTTGGGAATGTTTGAGGATTTTCTCCTTCTCTGAAAATGGTCCTGTACTTTTTATCTTGAATTATAACAATATCATTAATCACACATACTTGTTCAATAGCATGCAATGTAACATCAATGTTTTTTCTCCTCAGTAGTTGTTGAGATTTTGTATCCAATTCATATATTCCAGATGAACATTCTTGCAGATTTTCAACAAGAAAATGAGGATTATTCCCTTTGAAAAATAGATGGTTTATATTCAAAGGGAACACAGGTTTTGAAAGAAAAACCTGATTAGTTACAGTGAGTTTGACACCATTTACTGAGAAACAGTAGAGATTATTAGCAGAATCTATGGCAGCTGCAATATCCTTACTAGGGTGAAAAGTGATCATATTGATTGGATTATCTAAAACAATTATATCAGTGCAACTTGGAGGGGGATCAATTACTTCCCCTGAACCATGAATACGTAGAGTTTTTCCATTTATAGCAGCAATCAGATTGTGTTTACGGTCATAGTCAAACACAAATTTATATTTAAAATGAAGTACTTGACTTTTGCTGACGGCCATAAGTTCAACACAGTGAGGACTGCTCAATGTCCAATTCAGAGTGCAAAGAGAATTGACATTACTGAAAAATAGGTGCTGCTTCATATACCACCTATAGTTAGATGTTATGTAGAGACAAATATGAGTCTGTTTTTTTTGGTCTTCCTGAGCTACATTCAAGACTTTTCCACAAGCACTCCAAGATAAAAAGGTTACAGGAAACTGAAAATGAATAAATCAATAAATATAAATGATGCAATCAATGATGAAATTAAATCAAATATTAATAATATTTATAATTCTTTATATACCGCCATCATTTCTCATGATCAATAACCCAGACCAAACACTTCACTCAACAAATCTTAAGTATAACTTCGCAAGCATTGAACTTTCAACTGAGCTAGGATCAGAACATCTGACTATGGTTATTGGATTAGATGTGAAAAATGAACACCAAAAAAAAACTGCATACGCTTTTGATAGGTGTTATAAACAAGTTAATGAAGATGCTATACATTTCATAAGACAAAACATAGAACCTAGTATCAACAGAGAATATATTACATCTTTCAATAATTACCTCTCGGAAAAAATAAAGGAAACGCCAAAAATAACACATTAGACGTGCGCAAAACAGTACGTTAAAGTGTGATATCACATCACGCGGAGTAATATTACTCCGTTATATCACAGTATTACACTATCACGCTAAACATTACTCGCAGACCATCACGCGTGCTGATTCGGTTAATCACTTTGCGTACTGTGTAATGTGATGTTTTCACCGTAATATTATTTGGCAAGTGGCATACATTACATTATGTGATGGCGTTCTATTATCGACTATATGAGAAAATAAAATTTATTTCTCTGGTGTCTCATTTTGTGAATCCATCCTTATGAAGCCCCTAAATTTTATAATATAAAAATTTTAATTAATGAAGAAATACATTATCTGCTGGTTCTATTATCGACTGTATGTGAGAATGAAATTTTATATATCTTTATAAAAGCCCTAATTGTAAATAATTTTATACTATAATAATTTAAATCAATATATAAAGAAATTATGTAATGGTGATCTATTAACGAGTTAAGTGAAAATAGAATTTATTTCTTTGTTACCTAATTTTGTTAATCCATGTTAATAAAGGCCCTAAATTTATAATTTATACACCAGCACATGTGCTGATGTTATAATATCGGCTATATGTGAGAATGAAATTTATTTCTTTTTAGTCCCATTTTGTGAATCCATCTTTATAAAAGCCATATTTTTATACTATAAAAGTTTGAATTAATATAGCAATATATTATGTGCTATTATCGAGTACATGTGAAAATGAAATTCATATATTTTTTGTATCATTTTGTGAATACCATCTTCATGAATGCCCTAATTTTATACCATAATAATTTGAATTCGTATAGAAATATTTTACGTGATGGTGTTCTATTATCGACTACATATTAGAATGAAATTTATTTCTTTTCTGTAAAATTTTATGAAACTCCTAATTTAAACAATAATCATGTCAATCCATATGGCAATGTATTACTTGATGGTGTTCAATTATCGACTATTTGTGAAAATGAAATTTATTTCTTATTTATTGGTTGCCTTATTTTATAAACCCAACTTTATGAAAGACCTAATTTTACACCATAATATATTATAAATTTTATATGTAATATGACATCACATCTTAACGTACTTTTTTGCGCACGTCTAATATCTAAAATATAGCTGAACAAAATCTAAGCCCTAAGCACCCTTGTGTCTAGAACTCTACACGTATTAAATAACACCTAGTTCAGTCTCGGGTTTGATAGGTAATATTCGTCTTCTCAATAGGTTTCAACATTGGTTCTTCAAATTACCCTTATGCGTGCGAGTTATACGTAATATGACCAAAAACGCAAAACAGTACACAAAAACCAAAATATTACTCTGAGGTGATACTGTGATGTTTAGATTTCTCGCGTAACGTACATTACACCGCAGGGTGATATTACCAGCATTACTTACTCGTGCGTACACGACATCCTTTCCTCGAAGTGCTGCCATAATACATATGATAATAAATAATTGATGATTGATAATAATTATGATAAAACAAAAACGGAAAATTTACAAGGAATATTGTTCAAATCCAGATTAGAATTATAAAAAACATTTGAACAAATACAACAACAACAAATACAACGCAAAATATACAAGTCAACAAACTATCAAAATACAAAAAAAAGGAGAAAGCAGACCTTTTTGCTGCACACTCCCTAGGTGTATTTAAATATAATGAGAAAATAGACTATAATAACGCAACAGAGGCACTTGGTGACAGATGGTATGAACAGGCATTCAGAGATGATGGACTACAGAAACCAACAAACATAAAAATATAAGTGTAGTCCCTCCCTACTAAGAAATACTCACCGAACGTAAGAATAGCGCACCAGGAATAGACCAGATATTATGGAAAATAATCAAGCAACTAAACCAAGAAATTCAGATGCACATCATCAAAATATACAAATAGTATATAAACAACGAGATTTTCAAACAAATCTGAAAGAGAGGCGCTAACTACAATTGCAAAACCAAATCTAAATAACAAGTCAAAAACTATCCATCAATCAACCTACTACCTGTACTTGGAAACCTATTTGAAAATATTAAAATAAAACTAAAAGAAGCACCATGAACCATGTTCCAATTTGGATTTCATAGAGAAATTATTACAGTACTTTCTGCAAACATTCAAAATCAACAACTGAACAATATTAAAACTGAAACAATGGGCTCTAGACATAAATAAAGCATTTGATAGCATGCAGCATAAGGGATTGCTATATGAATTAAATAAAATAAAGACACCCAAATGCCCAATACGGATAACTGAAATGTTTCTAAAAAAACAGAAAACCAAGAGTTAAAATAAACAATGCACCATCAAAATACTTCTCTCCAATACAAAAAAACAACCCAAGGGTCTTAATAAATTGGAATATTTATTCATGGAATATTTCAATAAATGTCACAGTTTTAGAATTATTCAAACTAGACACTATGTTGCATGCATTTTACTGTATTTATTGAAATGAGTACTATAGTGAAAAAATTGTTAATAAAGTTTTTTAAATAATTGACTATATGATGAGAAATTGGTTTGATAACAGGATTTTAAAAAATGAATGCATTAATTTCTTAAAATTACTCCTAAAACAATAAGTTTGTATCTTAAACCATTTTAGAGGCAGTTGAGAAAAATACTGCTTTAAATTAAGGCTTTGAAATATTAATAAGGCTTTTTTTCCTATCCACTTTTGGGAAAATATATACAATGTTCTCTTATACTTGGATGTACTATAACCTTCATAAAAATTAAGTTATATAATACAGCAAACCTTGTATTTAAAAACCTTTGTTCAATATAATTGAATTAGAATACTTACACATATGTCAACAAGAGGAAACATCATTTTAAAAAGACCATTCTTTTCAAAGAGCGCAATACAGTTCTTCTCATCTTGAAATATAGCAGCAGCTATAATATTTCCTTGAGGTTTCCATGCAATCGGCCCATACATTTTACCATTTAAAAGTCTTGAGCATGCTTTTGGCAAGCAAAGGTGATCAAATACTTTGAACTGTCGTACGCCTTCTGTTATAAAACTCACTATAAACTCATCATTGTTTCCCCTCCATGTAATTCTAGGCTTTAGATCATCAACTGGAGTCAAATGAGGTTCTAAAAAAATCATGTATATATATATATATATATATATATATATATATATATATATATATATATATATATATTATGTATTATATTATATGTTATGTTTGTTGGAAACATAATATATAACTTTGGGAAGACAACCAATAAAATACCAAAACACCAAGTGAAAATATTGCTAGGCGACTTTAACGCACAGCTGGGCAAGGAAAGGAAATTTAGAGATACTACAAGTTCCCATACCAAACATAAACGTACCAACAAAAGAGAAGGTTTGATCGCGTTTCTACATGGAGATCGCCCAGTATCAGGCAGGGTGAATACCAAATTGATCCTGTCGAAATTGTCGCAATTTCCAAGAACAACATAAAAGAAATTTTAAATGTCAGAACTAGCAAAGGCGTCTTTTGATTCGGACCACCATCTTCTCTAAATAAAAACGAAATTCAACCTAATAAAAATAAAAAATTTCCATCTAAAAGAAATTCAGGTTGGATCCTGAATATTTGAAACTCTACAAGGAAAGAATCATTGCACAAATCAATCAGGAAGAATCGACAGATTGGGAAATCCTTACAAAGAACATTCAGAAAGCCATTACACTAGGCAACCTCCTCGCACTAGGAAACATCGCTGGTGGAACGCAATTTGCGACCAAGCAGTCGACAAGCGAATAGCTGTATGGAAAAAATTTAACGGCCATAAAAATAAGGAAAACTGCAATAAAATGAACAGATGAACGGAAGAAAGTGCACTCTGAGAATATGAAGTGATTTTGGGAGGCAAAAAAGATGAAGCAAAAGCCCTAAGAATTGCGAATTAAAGTTCAATCGCTCTCCTCATGGGGAATAATCCTTATAATAATAATATGAATATATTATATATATATATATATATATATATATATATATATATATATATATATATATATATATATAAAAAAAAGTTTAAATTAATAAAATATAAAATTTTATTAATTTTTCAAAATATATTTCTAAGTTCTCTCTCTAAATATGGATTAAGTTAATACTTGATAGGATGAAAAAAGATTCTGATTAAAATCACGTTGTACATCAAATAAGTAAAACATTTTTCAAAGATGGACAAAGATGTGGAGGACGTGATATGAGTCCCTTCTTTCTATCATTATATTATATATAAGGTATTATTTACCTCATTATATATAGAACTGAACATCAACAATCAAAAACAATTTAAACTTAAATAATACACACCTGTAGATTGTACCTCATCAGCAAGTTTTGGACCTTGGAATTGTGTAAGCTTTGATCCCCATCCTACATCTTGTACCACTTGGACTGAGGAATGAATACTACCAGTACCCTGGCTTATCAGTTGGAATCTTATATCGAACACAAAAGTTAAAACAGTTCCATCCTTGAATACAACAGCAAGATAGTCATAAGTATTATTCCAACCAATTTGAACAACTTCTTTGTCATATTCGTGCCTATAGTATCTTTTAGTTTCACAGTCAACAATAACGGTACTAGTAGTAGTAGAAACTGTAATTTTTGACTGTGTGGACATGTATTCTCCGCTAATAACATTAATTATATCAGTCCCCAGTACAACCTTCTCTCTTTCTACCAAATTAACGCAAATAAGGCTACCTTTCTCAAGATAGTATACTTCTTTATTCAGACATTCCTCCCCGAGTGAAACATAGATCACTTCTCCTTTAATGTCATCTATCGGCAAGCACCGAATCTTCAAAGGCTTCAGGTTGTCCATTGTATTAACAATGATATTGCTATGAGAATAAATAAATACTAAAAGAACATTTCTTCAACAATGACTATGTATGTATCATAAATTAGTACAAGGCATGTGGATGGCATTTTTTGAAAATAACATGACTATTCGTTGGTGAATTTCTATTACAGTTACTGTCAATACACTAAAATCATGATAGTATAAATATTACTTCATGGAGATTATCACATAATATGATTCAGGCCTTCTGGAAATGAAGGATAAATGAAATAAAATTTAGGTTATAATATAGCTATATACAAAAACTCGTGCTTTTAGGTAACGCATGCGTGAAAAGAGGATCACAAAATTTAAAAATAATCATACCTAATTTATATTAATCGATTACAAAATTATATTATGCATGAATTGTATTACCACAAATGACTTCATTAAAATTTGAATTCATAAACTTTCATCATATCCATGCCACTTTCGCTTTTGAAAAATTATTTGGTGTCCTTATACTCATAATTTTGGTCAGATCGAGGATTTACCTAAAAACGCATGCGTGAAATGTGAAACTTGAACGCGGAAATTTTTAAACAAAGAGAATTTATATTTCAAAGGAAAATCACACGATATGTTTCCATAGTTTTTTAAAATTTTTTGATCAAAATGGCTGTTCAATGTTGACTAAGTTGATAACATTCATTCTGAATTTCTATTAGATTTACTGTCGATATCTACTGAATTCTTAATTAATACATTTTTAATTACATTTTGATTCAGTCAAGATTTTTGACTGAATATCAAGATTATTGATAAGAATAGTAGTGCAACGAGTATGAGGATCAAGATTAGGGTATATATACGCATATATTAGTGCTTATTCGAACGCATGCGTGAAAATAAAATTGCAAATTTCAAAATAGTAACATATTCTTGGTTTACGTTAACTCATTACATTAATAAGTATGAATTTTATTACCCCGAATGATTTAATAGCTAAAATATTGAGTCGGAAAACTTTCATCATAATGGCTTCCAAGTCACCTCCATTTGTAAAAAATTAAACTCACTTTGCTCAGATATCATGCCTTTACTCTAAACGCATGCGTAAAATGTAACACTTGAAAGAAGAAATTTTTAAAACATATAAATTGAAAATTTCAAAGCAAAATCATACAATCTTTTCAGATATTTCGTTTAAAGAGAACTTCACAATCAAAATGGCTAACTGATTTACAGCGGACATTTTCATAATTTTAACTAAAACATTAATTCCAAAACAATGAATATAATGTTTGATGTAGATTAGAAAGACAATTCAGAAAATAAGATCAGTGGATTTCACTTCATTTAATCAAAAAATTTTTTTAATGCACAGCAATAATTGAAAGAATTATTCGTTTCCTATATTTACTGCGAAAATGGTTAAGCATATCATGTTATATTTTTAAAACAATTATCAACAAATAAGATAATTACAACGAATAACAAACTGATGGAATAAATTTCAATATTCCTAATGAATGTCTAAACAAATGTACAAATTGAAAATATTTTGATAAACTCACCAGCAAATTCGTAAGGGTCTACACCTGCTAACAGCAAATAAGGAAATGAAATGGCGATTTGAGAAGTACAGGATATTCGTTACTATTCATGGCTCTGATTGGCTGATTAGTTATTTCTATGATTCCAGCTAAAAAATGCCTTCATTAATTTATTGAGAGATTATTCTTCATTCCAAATTTAAAAATATTCCTATTGATGAATCGAAATGTTTACGCATGCGCAGTAGACATATTTAAATAAAAATATTAAACATAAATGTATATGTATTTTTAGGAGAAAGGTATATTAAAAATATGATTGTAGCAATTTATCGTTATTAATTCGGTTTATTTCTGAAAAGTTAATCTATAATGTTCGGTGTAGTTGATCTATTATTTTCTTTATAGAAATTTTATAGTACAAATTGAAAGACTTTTATATCCAAGTTTGGATAAATGGTCTCCAAATTCTGATTTCGATGAGAGAATCACTACATAGTATAAAGCAGGGCTGTCCAAACCATGGCCCGCGGGCCGCATGCGGCCCGCGGCTTGTTTGATTGCGGCCCGTAGAACCTTTTTTAACTGACTTCAAAAAAAGTCCGGTTTCCAAAATTAACAAGCAAATTATTTTTCTCGCATCAAAATCGAATGTTTTGGGTATGTTCGATTACGTTGCTCACATCACTATTCACTCGAGAATTCGGGGAATTCCCCGAACGCAAGATACGTGTACCTACTACCGCGCATCGTTCATTGGGCATTTGTTTGTCACTTGTCATTCAACGCGACGAAAGTCTTGATTACGCAAGGTTACTCTCAGGTTAAAGACTTTAACATTATTTTAAAGTTTGTTCGCTTTGTGTTTGCGTATAAAAACTTTTAACCTCATCATGTCTACAAAGAAGAGGAAGTTAAGTGAAGAAAACGTTCATTCAATGAGAAATGGGAGTTAGACTACTTTATTTCCAACAATAACAATAAAATTCAGTGTTTGATTTGTATGCAAGTTTTATCTGTAAGTAAAGAATATAATGTTAAGCGACACTATACTTCTTTACATGAAGAAAAGTATAAAAAACATGTCGGTGAAGCAAGAAAAGTTATGGTGGCTGAGTACAAAAAAAAACTAATACAGCAAACAAGTATGTTTTCAAAAGTAAGTACTGAAAATGAACAAAGCTTGGCTGCTTCATATGAAGTTTCATTACAATTAGCCAGAGCTAAAAAACCATTTAGTGATGGAGCTTTAATAAAAAAATGCGCAGTTGAAATGGCTTAACGCTTTATGCAGCCGAAATTAGCGGAAAAGTTTGAATCTGTTGCATTATCTCACCAAACGGTGGCGCGACGAATAGAGGACATGGGTAATTATATTACGAAAAGTTTATGTGATTACTTTTTAGATTGCGAATATTATTCAATATGTTTGGATGAAAGTACCGACCAGACCGATGTCAGTCAATTAATAATCTTCATACGTTGCATTTCCAAAGATTTTACAATCACGAAAGAAATGCTGGATTTAATACCATTTCATGGAACAACTAAAGGCAGTGATATATTTGAAGCAGTTAACAAAACTATTGTAGAATATGGAGGAGTTCGTAAGTGTTCTTGTATTGTGACCGACGGGGCAAAAGCTATGACCGGAAAAGTGACAGGATTTGCGGGACTTCTAATACAAAATGGCATTGATTGCCCGTTGTTCCATTGTATCATACACCAAGAAGCCTTGTGTGGAAAATCGTTGCGTCAAATGAATGCTATGAAAGTTGTTATAAGGATAACCAATTTGATTAGAGGTGGAAACAGATCATTGACACATAGAAAATTTAGAGACTTCTTATGTGAAATCGATGCAAACTATGGAGATTTACTATTGCATTCAGAAATCAGATGGCTAAGTGCTGGCCAGTGCTTGCAACGCTTTTTTGCCTTACGAAAAGAAATACCTTTATTTCTAAAAAATGAGATATCGTCTGACACTTCTGAACTACAAGATAAAATGCGAGATCCTCAGTTTCTGGCTGATCTTGCGTTTTTAACTGATATGACGCAACATTTGAATGAGTTAAATTTAAAATTGCAAGGTAGAAACCACAATATAGCCAACCTGTATGGAAATGTGAATGGATTCAGAAATAAACTTAAATTGTTCAAGACGTCTCTACAACAAGATGATTTTCCTTTTTTTCCAAGTTGTAAAGAACATTATTTAGAGATGAAAAATTTTGAAGAATGTAATTTCTTGGACCACCTCAAATACATGGACGAAATAATCGTCGAATTTGAGCGGCGTTTCGCAGATTTTGAAAAAATTGAGAGTGATATAGCACTCTTCACTCAACCATTAACAATCGCAGTTGAGACTGTAAACATTGATTATCAACTGGAACTGTGTGATCTGCAATCAGACCCCTTTTACAAGGGCAGAACAGAAACAGGCATTGATTTTTTTAAACTCCTCGCTGAACGTTTCCCGAAACTGACGAATTTCGGACAAAAAATGGGCTCGATGATGGGCAGTACCTACCTTTGTGAAAGTGCATATTCGACAATGAAGTTTATTAAGTCTAAATACAGGTCTTCATTGACAGATACTTCACTTAAGCATGCACTGCGCCTAGCTTCTACTAATATTAATGTTGATATTGACAGAATTGTAAAAGACAAATTGACAAAACAGTAGGTTATCTACCTACTAAATAAAATAACAAATCATTATAAACTGTTTTTTATTTTTACAAATATTTTGCGGCCCACCAATGTATTTAGTATTTTTTATTGGCCCTGGGTCCCATCTAGTTTGGACACCCCTGGTATAAAGCAAAGTCGCTTTTTCTGTCCCTTTGTACGCTTTAATCTTTGAAACTACGCAACGGATTTTGATGCGGTTTTTTTTAATAGATAGAGTGATTCAAGAGGAAGGTTTATATGTATAATAACATCCACTAAATAGTGGAGAAGTACTGTTATTTTTGAGGTTTCTAATGTGATGTCGTAAATAATTACATTTTTTCCGCTTACATTGCAAACGCAGGCTGAACCCTACGAGTTTTATCAAAATAATGTACTAAGTATTGTACACATTGAAAAGGTCTACAGAAAAGTCCGTGATGGTATATGTCTATCTCTTATGGATAACCCACAATAACTTTTTTTCGTCATTTACTTTTTGCGACAAATAATGGCTAATTTTCGAAGCGATTTTAACCCATATAGCATTAATCCTTAACCAATTAAATACCTTGAATACATTGTTCATTTAATATAGATATATATGGCCCTTTACATCGTATGATTTAAGTGAATATTTTCGAAGATATTACAGATTTAAAAATTGCGGGGCGTAGCGTTTGCGGCGTGCGAAGCCGGGGCGGGTCGCTAGTTTTTAATAATCTAAAATCTGGTTTTATCAAAATCCTTTCTGAAGAAAGGTGTCCTTGAAAGTATATGCATTCCTGAATAGTCTTGGACATAATAATTCCTGAGTGGGATCGGTCCGGAATACGGACTCGAAAAGGAACTAGTTCTCTCCTTTAGTTCCTCGGCTCCCAAGTCCGCCTCGTACCGACTCTAGCTCTCTAGGCTTACCTAAGTTACCAACCACTGTTGCAGAGCGGTGTACACTGTACATTTCAACCGGTTGTTTCTTTCGATACTGATATGAGTTCTGTGTTGATGTCGCGATTCTTTCCAGTATTCTGAATAATTAAATAAGAGCAAACATGTACCCAAACAAATAATTTACGCGAAAGCTAACATTGAGTATTCTGTTTTAGTTTTTTAAATTTTTATTTATGAAAAAACGACATCTCAATTTATGTTTTTAAATGCAGAATTTAATGCAATAGCTAAATCTAATGATGTTGAAATTTCTGAAATTAATGATTAATACGATGGTGAAATATTCAAATGTATATTTCAAAAATATGTATATAGATGAATAACGAGTTTTGAGATGATTTTAAAAAAAATAGAGTTTCAATGAGAAACATTTCATGAATATCACGATTTCATATATAAAATAAGTGAATGTTATTTTTCATTTCTTCTGTTCATAGCTGGGCACCGTTAATCAAACAGTTAACTTCGCTAATCGTTAATCCGCTACTGAAAAAGTTAGACGTTAAAGCGTTACATTTCGGAAAAATTAACGCAAGTTAACGTTAATCGTTAAAATGTTATAACAATTTCATGTTTTATGTTGTTGTTGCGTTAGTGAACTTGGGATTTGGTTCTGGAAGATAACAGGATAGGAACAGAGAAAGACTTGTATACGTAATTTAAATGTGCAATTTAATCATCTGGCATAAGGTGCATATTCCCCTTCATGAATATTAACATATTAAAGTTTTTGTCCGACAGTGATGCTCGTTTCGGTGTTAAAATGTTAGCCCCGTTGTAATGTTATGAAACCCATTTTACAGCCTGTCTCCGTAGCTTAGTCGGTAGAACTCCCGACAAACACCCATGCCTTCAACGGGGCTCGAACTTGGGTTCGAGCCCCGCTGAAGGCATGGGTGTTTGTGTTTGTCTATGATTTGAGAAGTTTAAATAATGATATTTGCTGGGTAATGTACATCGATTACAAGCCCAATGGCCGTTCGGAACCGGCGTTGAACTGTAGGTCCACTGAATTAAAAAAAAAAAACCCATTTTAGTTACTTACTTAATCAGATGTTGCTTCAATTGAATGTGTTCGTCAGCAATGCGCGTGCCCAAAGTTCTTCTTGAAATTGAATTTTTGCTCGGGTTTAACGTTTTTATCAACGCACCAAATGACTTACTTTCGACAACACGTAAATGAATCATGTTTGAAACAAATAAATTTACTATACATTTATCTAATTTGACTTGGGGTACACAGATGCCAATAGCTGCAACCCAAACGATTCCCCGATGCTTAGCTGTCGACCCTGTCGTATTCTTTTGACGGGTAAGGATGACTGCTACTTGTGCTAACATCATTAATATTGTCAGAATGAGTTCTCCTTTTTGTCTTGCCCCGGATAGAGCTCTCTTCAAACTGTATGTATTGTGACTAATGTACTCTCTTTTATGTTGTTTCAAATTGTTCGGGCTTGATACATGAACTTTTATTTTGGAGTCTTTCGGCAAGTATCGCTCACACGCAACAAGTAATTGCTGGTCCGATCTGGACATTAATTCCACATACTCAGTTAACCCTTTCTCTGCTAAGCCTGAGTTTTGGATCTTCTCCCGTGTGTGCACAAATTTAGGTACTGCGTTTTATATGTCTGGAGCAGTGAAGTTGCATAACGTACCTATATATACGTCCGTATCAGTTAACAGTAAAATAAGCCGATTTTACGGGTATTTTCAGAGCCTGATTTGTTTATTTTTTGCAAGGGTAGAATGAAACAATTAGCGGTTAATTGTTTACATATTATGTTATTTATAATAAAATAAAATATCACTTCCAAAATATACAAATAAAATGAAAATAAAACTCCAATAAATATAGGTAACTAAAAGAGAGATTCATACTAATTCAAAATATCACTTTCAAAATGAAAAAACAAAACGCGTATAAACTTCAATAAAGAGGTTTTTGAAACACAACTATCAATAGTTTTTTAATGTTTCAAAACAATTAATTATACAAAGTGGCATATTGCATACACTACACATGTAACGCGTGTCTTTTCTATGACCACTTTTAGCACATAAGTACAACACACCGCTTTTCGACTTCCCCCTTTTTCTTTGTAGGTGGACTTGAGAGGGGAAATGTGGAGCTGTCAAACGTAGAAGATTGTCTTGGTCTAAACCTCTTCTTCCTGGTTTATAAAGGTCTATAGGTGTATGGTATTTTTCCAGGATTTGATCAACAACCGTCAGTTGAAATGCTTCAGGCTTATTTTCGTACCCGTTGCAGTAAGAAATGAAGCATGGGCGTTCAAAAAGGAAATATCCAATAAGTGAAAGAATCCACAGTCCCCATATTCGCGTTATAGTCCAGAATATACAATGGTTTCTTGAATTAATTACTAGTGTGTTTATCAGTTTTTTCTGTACCGTCGACTTCACTACAATGCAAGATGCAACCTTTGGTGTGGCCATTTCATCTGACTCACCAAGCACAGCCGCACTCGATTCATTGTCAGTATTTTCTTAAAGGTCCTCCGGTTCACTGTCGCTCTGTGCTAAAATGTTCTCCTGTTCTTTATCAGTGTAACAATGAATTTAAGTATAAGGTGCCATTACGAAACATCACAATTAAATAACACCACAGAGAGCCACGAACAAATACAATGATCGCCGAATGCAAGCTGCGGTCCACACACAGATTCAACTCAGATTCAGATTTCAACACAGATTCAGTTCAGATCTGGAAGTCAACCGTGTCTAGTGCCAAAAAATTAATACGGTTCAGATCACAGAACATACCAAAATAAGGGTATGTTCTGTGGTTCAGATGCGATGGTGGGGAATCCTCCGAGTATTTATACGTTGGGGATACGAAGTATAGATACTTCGTGGTTGCGACAGTGGAGCAGTCGGACGGTAAACTGTAGAGATGAGCGATGCAGTGATTTTTAAGTATCGGCGATCACAGTGACTGTGATTTGTCAATCACAGTGATTTTTAGTAGTGACTGCGATCACAGATTTGATATCCATTGAAATAAACTAACCACGTTTGAGGCCTTGAACTTTTTCACCTAAAATATACATTTATTTCAAAATGAAAAGTACAATTCATTCAAAAGCTCATTCAGTAAATAATGTAATTCTAATTTGAAATATTGAAATATTTTGTAATGAATTTTCTTAATTTAATAAAACATGAAAATCGTAGTATAATATAGCATGCTTCTCCTCTGAAAATATCATATTCAACATAGAGATACTATTTTTACCTGCAATGTTTTTTAGGAGTGATATAAGTATTGAAAAAATTATGATTTCACAAAGAAAAGAAAATAAAATAATATGGAATATTCGAAAATCCTAATTTCACTAATAAAGTGTTTTCAGGAAAAATTTTTGTATAAAATCACTGCGATTTGACTCACGGCGATTCTGGATCAGTGTGATCTAAACTGTGAGTGCTGTTTAAACAGCGATTACGATCGATGATTGAGGCTATATATTATACACAATTTATTAACTTTATCCCATTTGCTAACTACAGCACTATTTTTATTCTTCAAAAGCAAATATTCTATTTTCGAAATGTTGAATATTTGAGTGGAAGCTTCCGAAAATATGAAATAGAATGTATTCGAAAAAAACATTCAGAACAGGAAAATATACATATTTGAATATAATATTCCTGAAAATGCATTAAATCAACACAATATGAAATTTTTGAATATTGAATTTTTAAATGTTGAACGAATTAAAAAAAAGTTTATTTTCAAAATAGAACAAAATTAAAAATGAATAGTACGGAAAAACAGTAACAAATAATGATGACATATTCAATTGACCAAAATGACCAAGCCCAAAAATTAAACAGCAAAACAATATAAATATACAATATAATTTAACTTGAGTTCTTGAATGAAATGAATTAAGTCTTTTTTGTTTAATTTTTGTTTATTATGATATTAAAATAAATTCAATCAGTTCTTAATTCAATTTTTGCATTATATACTGAGGTATTAAGAATATTAATTTTTTTATTGAAATAAAATTTCTCAAGTAATCCTCATCTAAATATTTTCAATTTTCAGCAGAAAAAGCATATTTTGAAATTGTATTTTCAATCTTAGTTATCATAATCAATCAAAATTTTTTTTTTATAACTGTTGAAATCAAATTTTAAAGGAGACAATGTCGAGACGAAACGTAAAACATTATTTTTCGTGTTGGATGTACAGATTAACGCCGTTTCCGAATATTGAATATCAAAAAAAGCGTTCTGTATGTAAATATTCCTATACTTCTAACTAGATAATGTAGATGGCGGTCCACGAAGCTACCTACCGCTTCTATTTTCACACATATATTTGGCCATACATTTATAACATGGCCGAAAATCGATCATATCGGCACGATCTGCCGGACGCTGTGTGAATGTTATCAGCCAAGCAGAAAGTGCCGATGCTTTGCCCTTAACAATTATCCCTAGAAGGATAATGGGGGCAAAATTGTAAAAAGCATAACAACGTGTAAATCGATGATGAAGAGGCATATGGAAGTTAATTCCGGTCCTCATTAAAATTCAGTGGATCTCAGTTTTGGCCGAAAATCACAGTCGCTGTGATTTGAAATATGTAGTCACAGGTGTGATTCGTGATTTCCCAATCACTGTGAAGTGAAATATCGCTCATCTCTATAAACTGTGTTTTTACAGAATATGACTTTGAGTTGACATATTAGATGCTAAAAATATAATATTGACAATATACAAGACGCTAGTATTACTTGGGACGCATTAAAAAGTACTGCGTTTATATACGTCTGGAGCAGTTATTTGATTCGCGTATATATACGTTCAAAGCAGTTGAAAGGTTAAATGTGGCCATGGATTCTAATCAGGACCGCTGGAATCCGATTCTATGTCTTCCATGATATGGTTTCAATTATTACACTGCACAGTAGACTTTTTCAATTTACTTCCTTATCAACACGCAAATGATCACTGGCAGTAATTTATAAAAACAAACAAAACACTCGTCACTCTAACTCAGCACCAGCTTCAAGTAATGAATAAAATGTTCAAATCAATTAAACGAAACGAATCAATTCGCAGCTTTCTCACTCGGACGCGCTTTGTAAAGTGTTTTCAGAACGGACTTCTGAATATTAATGGAAGTTAAACGAGTCCGTTAACATTTTTTAACGTTAACTTGAAAGTTAATCCGTTAGTCAAAATGTTAACTTCGTTAATTAACGATTAACGAGTTAATGCCCAGCTATGCTTCTGTTTGTAATATAGTTACAAAAATATTTAATTAATTATGAAAAATAATTGATGAATTATGAGAGAAATCGATAAATTTTTGAAGGCACATCCTGACCTCTATATTCTACAGTCCGATAAAGCGGTGTACAGTTGGACAAAACGGAATATGTCAGCAAAACAAATGATTTATTGAGTGATGATGCTTCTTACAGGGTATTGTAAAGAGACCCAACAACATCTGTTCAGACTAAATACAATAACTTAATTAAGATGATTAAAAACAAAGGTGAGATATCCGAACAGGAAGCAAAATTACTAACAATTTATAATTCGATCTTTCCAAAATTGTATTGCTTACCTAAGGTGCATAAACCAGATATCCCACTCATAGAAGGTGCATAAACAGATATATCCACGTCTTGGTTTCGTTGACGTTGTTTCCAAATATTCCTTTACAGTTAACTATTGAAATTTTGGAATCAAAGTGGCATGTTATCCAAAGATATACTTCTATTTCAGAAGAAAACTTCATTCAGTTAATCAAATTTTTATTCAATAACACATATTTTAGTTTTAATAGTAAATTTTATAAACAAATTTTTGGAACAAATACTAGCACAGATTGTTTTAGACCATTTATTACACACAATAATTCTTTCTCTACCTTTTGAAATGCCATTTTTATATAAATACGTGGACGACATGATTTGTGCTGTTCCATCTGACAGTATACAGAGCACACTTGATACATTCAACTGTTTCAATGTTAATTTACAGTTCACAGTGGAAAGCATTAATATACAGTTCTAATATTCACCATGGACAAACCGAAGATTAAAATGAACATATAAAATTCAAAAAAATTCCTTATATGGGCAAAGCGTCAGAGCAAATAATAAACATTTTTGAGGACAATTCCAACATGAAAATTGCTAAATACAATGTCGAGAAGAACTTAGATTTATTTACCAAATTAAAAGACAAAACACCCATGTTGTATAATAGTAACATTATTTATGAAGTTTCGTGTGAGATATGTAGTAGCTGTTATGTGGGTCAAACATCACAGTGGCTAAAGCAATGCTTAGTCCAGCATAAAAGCGATTGTCCTACGGGAAAAAACTCATGTGCAGTGGTCGAGCACCATCAAAAAACAGACCATAATTTTTATTTTTGTAATCCCAAAATATTGGAACATGAAAACAGTTATAAAAGCAGATTATTCCTTGAAATATGGCACATTAAAAAGAAAAATACTGTAAATTTTAAATCAGTTACGGGACAATTGAGTAATATTTATTGCAATATTATGAAATTAATTTGAATTATTGCAAGAGAATTGCAACAAAGTTATAACTCTCATTTTCCATTTTTGGGCTGACCAAACACATTGTCGAAGTTTTTGTTCGTTGTGGTTTTTTTTGTGAACGTGGTTTTATCAACATTCGGGCGTTATACATTTTTATCTATATATCAATCGTGTCCGAGCAGCCTTAGATGTATCTGTTTCTACGGTGACTAACTTTATGTTTTGTAAGTTGAGAACATCTTTTTATCTTCTCGGTTTTATCATTTTGCCTGTTTTGTAAATTTTATTTTAGCATTCTCTTGAGAGAAAAAATTCTATTAGAGAAAAAACTCTAGTAGAGTTTTTACGAAAGATTTGTGAAATTGAAGTCAATTTCCAACTAACAATGAACCTGTAAAATTCTTGAAAAAGGCCTAGAGCCGAAACATAGCTATGTAGAATAAACAATTATTCCATCAATTTTAAACTGATGAAGACCTTCACACTTATGTTATTAAAAAAAGCACAAGAAAACTGAACGAATTATATATATATATGATATATATGAATTATTCTATTATGAATTATGTTATTATGAATTATATATATATATATATATATTTCATATATATATATATATATATATATATATATATATATATATATATATATATATATATAGTAATAATAATATAATAATAATAATAATAATAAGTTTATTTGTCCCCAAGTGTACAACATATAAATTAAATGTTTCATACAAAATTTCTATCAATTAATACACACATGCGAAACAAAATAAACTAAGAAAATATACAGTGTATACCCATAAAGCTTTTGGCTGTCTATGGGAAAAAAAATTTCAATTCTAAGCCAATTTAGTAGAACTCAACACTATTTATCATATGATATAATGTCCGATATCAAGGCACCCGCGAACAACAACAACACCACGAAAAAGATTTTTACATCAATATTACCGAAAAGAATACAGAAACTGACACTAACACAACCCAGAGGAAAAGAATTCATCCACCATGTGAGCACCCTCTCCCATAAGGAACGAGTTGATTCTTCGTTTAAAGCAGTAAAATGAAGGAGAACTCAATACTGTATCAGGTAGAAGATTGAAAAATCTTGGACCTAAATATGCTAAGCATCTCATACCAATACTCTTTTTCGATACGATAGTCTTTATTTTAGATGCTTCAATCCTTCTCGTATGATATCCGTGGTTTATCCTTTGATTTTCAACAAGTTCTCTATCCTTATAATAATATGTAACTGTTCTCATAAAGTATAATTTCCTTAAATCCAGGATGTGAGCTTCCTTGATTAATTGTATCGAAGGATAAGTTCTCTCTCTCCGCAGTAATATTTTTAAAATGGTCTTTTGAAGGATTTGCAACCCCCTCATATGATGATCTGATGCTCCACCCCATCCTAAAATACCGTACGACAACCTTGATTCTATCAAACCGAAATAAAACATTCTCAACTGGGGTAATTCAAGGACTGTACTGAGACATTTACATCTTCCCAAAATAGAACGTAGGATTCCAATAACGTATGTGATATGGTGATTCCATCTTAAATGACAATCTATAATTATACCCAGGTACTTAATTTTATATATTTGTTTCAGTATTATATTATTTCCGTAATTATTAATATTTATTGTTTCATAATTCGGAAGATGATTAATATAGCTTGCTATAGGTAGGTAATATGTTTTTTCGAGATTTATTGTTAATAATTTATGACTTAGCCAATCAAAGACAGTAGGTAGGTCCAATTCCACTTTATGTTTTAGATCATTCCAACTATTTGCTTGGTAAAAAATGACAGTATCATCCGCATAGCTTATTATATTTCCAACTGTATCCAGATTAAGTAAAGCATTTATATAAATAATAAACAGTACTGGTCCAAGTATGGTACCTTGCGGTACGCCACAGTTTACCTGTTTATATGAGCTTATACACTCGTCAATTTTCACACATTGTCTTCTTTGACTTAAATATGATCTAAAAAGTGCGTGTGGAACACCTCTAATACCAATGTCCTGCAGGGTCTCTAGCAGCTGGGAATGATCCACAGTGTCAAAGGCCTTAGCAAGATCCAGAAAAACGGCAATTGCAGGAGATCTACTATCCACCGCCTCATACATCCTGGACACTATATCAACTATCGCATCATTTGTTGATTTTTTTTTCCTTAAACCATATTGTCTGTTCGATATAATTTTATTTGTTTCCAAAAACGAGTCTAATCGGGTTTTCAGTATCTTCTCAAAGATTTTTGCAAAATTAGTGATAAGGGAGATCGGTCTATAGTTAGAAACCAGACTGTCCCCCTTTTTGTGCACTGGGGATATAACCGCTATTTTGAATTCTTCAGGACATATTCCCTGTTCCATTATTTTATTTATAATGTCAGTCAAAGGTTCTGCAATTTCAGTTGATACAAATTTTATAGTCTCAGAGGAAACATTGTCTATACCTGGACTTTTACCGCTTTTTAAATTATGGATGATATGAAGCACTTCTTTAGAATTTGTGGGATTTAAAAATATGGAATTACTGTTGACATGTCTCGTTCCATGTAGCGGTCTGTTTAGAGTTTCAATTTGTTTAGATAGATTCAGTGCCGCTTCAGAGAAATAACTATTAAAACTCTCCGCAATAGTGATATTTCCATGAACAACAGTTCCATTTTCAAGTGTTATCTCTTTAATTACATTACTTTTTACTTTAGAATTTGTTATTTTATTTATCGTTTTCCATAGGTTTTTTGAATTATTTTTATTTTGTATAATTAATTCTTTATAGTAATCAGTTTTAGTATTTTTAATAACTTTCTGTAGCAAATTTCTATGATTTATAAATTGTTCTTTCAAGGCCGCGTCGTTTCTATTCCTCTGGTATAATTTATAAAGTTTATCTCTAGTGTTAATAGACTTCATAATACCTTGTGTTATCCACTCCTTTCTTTTAATGTATCTATTTTTCAATTTTATGCTATTTGTGTTTTCAGAAATAATTTTATCAATGATATCCAAGAATAAAGTTGTTGCTTTTTGTGCATCGCGTGTATTATGTAGACCCCATTCCAATCATGAGATTCTAAATTTCTTTTTATTCTTGGATGATCAATTTTTCTACAAATAAAATTTCTTTCTAGGTTAATCCTAGGTTTATGGCACATATTATAATGTAAGACTGTTGCTTTGTGGTCAGTGATGAAAGTATCTAGTACAAAAGCACTACACTCTTCCGATGCATCACTCCTGGATTTAACAAAAATATGGTCTATACATGACTTTGATTCTTCCTGGATCCTAGTGGGAACATTTATGGCCGACATAAAATTGAATTCGCTCATCATATTGAGATATTCATCCGAGTTATCATTTTTTTTCCAAAATATCAATATTCATATCCCCCACAATTAGTTCCAGATCAAATTTCTTGTGTGATATAGACAGGTGTTCATACAGATTTTCAACAAAATTAGTTTCACTGAGGGACGGCGACCTATATAGTGCTAAAATTTTTATATTCTCATTATTATTTTCTATAATTATTTCAATAGCTTTACAATTACTAAGAGGTATTATTTTATGAACGTAATTAAATGTTTTCTTAATGTAGACTATTGTTCCGTCACATTTATTTATATCACCAAAATTATACAATATATCATATCCGTCTTTATAAAATAATTTTAGATCCATATCATTTCTAGTTTCTGTGAGAACTATACAGTCAAATGGATTGTTTAGTTTCTCCAACAAGACTTCCAAGGCATCAAAAACTTTTACTTATGCTTCTAATATTGTGATGGAACAACTTGAAACTTTCTGAACTCTTTTGGACAACCTTTCCATACTGTGATGCAGTGTCCATTTCTGTTGTCCGGAGCGGCTCATAATCATAATCTGTAATAAACTGATCCATAAAATAGTATAATATATAAAATAGCAATAATATACAACAATGCAAGACTTACTTAAACTACTGTTTGGTTTCTAATATCATTTGCTTTATCTGACTTTCTGAAAAAATTCTCTTTGCTTCAGCATTGTTGGTCTTCCTAGCAAAAATATTCCCATTCTTACACCAGACGAATTTAAAACCATATTTCTTCAATTCTCTAGATTGGTGGTATAATTTTCTCACATGTAGCGGCAGATCCTCATTGACATAGATGTTCCCTACTTTGTCTCCTATACTGCAGTCTTGTAGAGTAAGTTTTATTTCTTTTCGCTTCTGTATTAGTTTGTCTCTTGTATTCACTTCTTTGAATTTTACCTGTAGTTGCTTTTTACCATTTTTACTCGATATAATCTTGCAAACAAAATCGTCTTCCTGTATGGGAGTATCCAGTGTTTTGCAAATCTTAATAACTTCTTTAGTAGACTCTTGAATATTATTATTTTCCAGTCCAATGATCATAAGGTTATTTCTTTTTTCTTGAAGTTCTTCCTTATTTGCATTGTTCTTCATATTACTCATTTCTTTTTCGAGTTCAGATATTCTAACTTTCAAGCTTTCGTTATCTCGTCTAAGTTCTCTGTTTTCTATTTTGATTCCTTTTATAGAATTTTGTAGTTCCGAAAGTATTTCTCCATTAAAATTCATGGATTCTTCAAATTTTTCAAGTTTCAAATTCATTTGTTTGAGTATAGACATGATGGAACCTAGATCAGGATCATCTCTTTTGGATCCCTTTCCACACTTTATTTTTATAGCTTCATTTCCGTCCTCTTCATCGGTGTGTGATTCCTGAGTACAGCAGGTTCCACATATCCATTTTTCTTTAGTTAAGCCCCTCTCAAAATCAGTAAATTCTTGATTAGTTAACTGTGAGCATTTTCTATGATACCACCTATCACAGGCACCAAAGCATTTGATAGAATATTCGCTCCTCTTGATGATTTCCGAGCAACCTTTACAGGTGTGTTTCTTGTTCGCCATCTGCAACTGCTAAATCTCAGAGTTCTTCGCCTCACAGATTGAATGAAATGTCACGGTCATTCGCCTCCCAAAACAATCTGCGATAAACATTTGATAACAGCACAGATGTTTATATACTTCCACAATACTTAGTTTTTTTTGCAGTTTTTCTTTTCACTAATAGATTTGTAACACCTCACTTAATGTTCAAGTTTCAGAAAATAAAATAATCAGTTTTCTCTCATTCACTTCATTTTCAGTTTGAGACACTTCCAACCATTAATTTGATATAACTTTTTAATCCTAAATTCAACTCAAATTGTTCAAATTAACGAAGTTAAGACGGAGCCAGAGAAATTCGACCGTTCATATATATATATATATATATACATATATATATATATATTTTCTCTTTTTTTAGTTGATGACAATATATTTGATGAAATTTCATTTGAAAAAGGCCCAAGAAAAGGACCGAAACGTTATGTGATATAGATGTTTAATAAATATTTTTGAGAACCAGAAAACCCAATAATTTTCTTTCTGAAAATATAAATAAAATGGTTCAAGATAGCAATGAATATGAATATATATATATATATATATATATATATATATATATACATACATATCTATATATATATATATATATATATATATTATAGCAGTGTTAATTATTCTAAATTAACATTCACTGCGTCGCGCCAGAATGTCTCGTCATATTACTTTCAATATTATGAAAAGTATACCCCACTATCTCAACGCAACCAAGACAAGAATACGAAATTCTATGCACGTCCACGACGCAGAACTGTCGCATATTATAAAAATCGTGAAGAGACACGGATCGACAAGTCTAGCACCGCGAGCGGATCGGACCTAGCAACTAAGAATCGATGGACCTAGTTCGCTTCTTTCGTGTACGGATCAGCTCTGTAGAACTAGGTCGCCCCGGAACTACACAAGCCTATTCATGAACTAGGTCAGTTTCTCAATCATTAGGATATATTTTTTCCAAGAAATTTGCTTTTTCCGTTAGGGTCGATGTTGACAACTCACCTATTTTAGGACCTTTAGGTCTTTTCATGTTCGGTTAGACTTCTTGTTACCTGATCGAAAGAAAAATTGAACCTACCGTCTTACAGAGAGTTTACTCTAACTGGAAGTGAAAAGACTGACAGATAAAGCTCATCTGCCGTTCTTACAGAAGATGAAAAAGCCACGCCTTAGTTAGAAATGAAAACTTCTCGTTATATCTTTAAAGTTTCACTCGCTGTTAGTCAATTTTCTTCATTGGGTGTATCCTCAAATCTTCTTTTTTTTCAGTTGTCTTTTTTCGATAAATGTTGTGTATTGCTTTCATACGCTTAATTCCATTGTCTTTTCTTCGAAATACTTAACTTCTCTAGTTCACCTAAGAAAAACAGTAATTCGTAAAGATCGGCAATAAAATCTACGCTAGAAGCCTGAATAAACATTCACTTCATTCAATCTTTCCACACAACAACCATTACCACAATTTCCAGCCGTTCTAAATTATAAAGTATCCCTGCCACTTACACTATTCGCTTCGCATTACAGGCTTTTCGGTAAAATCGTCTTTGATTGATTCCAAGGTTTTAAGATTTTGTTGCCAAGAAACTAAAACTTTTACAAGCGCCTTTTCTAGCTGACCAACGTGTCAGATTCACTCTCTTTAGGAAAATACTCATAAGTGAATTATTATTAATCTATATTGTTCAACAAAAATATAGATTATTAAAGAAAATAGTATTTTGCTAAGCCATAAATCAAAACCAACATGATAATTAAAAAAGTAGTACGTGTATATCCTACGTTTAAGAACAATTATTAGACAGAAAAATATTGAATATGTTTCTCAATAATTTCCCTGTTGCTATAGCATAAACTATAGGATTAATGGGCGGTCAGTTTAACCTTGAATTGCGATTCGTGAAAGTATAGATCTGTTTAAATTTTCGTTCTACCTTTGATATCAATGGATTACAACGGAATATGAGAAAATTGTACTTAAAATTGTGTTATCAAAGTATTCTTTGAAGATTGAATATTACTTATGATATTACACAAATATTACTGTCATATGATTATAAAAGTTATATGTCTGGTTATCCACTTCTGTGTGGTAAAAATAATAAAACTGTTTTGGAATACATGTTTTAATAGAGTAAAAAAATATCACTAAACAAATACACTTTTATACAAAAAAGCATTGATAATCATAATTCACGATCACATTACTAAGAGTTTCAAAAGATCAATAGTGAGAGAGAGAGAGAGAGCTGTCTAACAGATTTAAAAAATAAATATATCATAAAATTTTCACATATAAATAATATCAAATGTTTAAGACATATTTGCAAAGTATTCATTAGCTACCATAAAAATATAGGTATTGAACACTTTCACACATTTTTAACAAGAAATTCAACTCAAGTACTATATAAATACTTTTTCAAATCCAATATAATAATCTATATGCACATGTATTTACAGAAATTAAGTTACAATTACGCTAACTTACTGAGTTACAGTATGAGCCATTTGAAGATTCAGAAAAAACACGTTGATACTAACGTAAATAAACCGTAAAATCTGAAAGACTGTGATGTAAACATAAAAATATAACTGAATGGTACAATGGCACATTCTGTAAAATATAAACTCACAAATCACTGGACGTGAAGACGAATTTCACATTGATCAAGTTCCGGCACATATCACTGTTACAGTAATCATACAAATGACTGAGATATAAAAACACTATCTTATAAAGTATCTATCTTTATGTAACAAGAGCTAAAAATAATGTTCATGAATTTATATTACATCAATCATAGCATGCGCTCATTTGATTTTCCAGTATTTATAAGATCTTCATTTATAAGACTTCATTATTTATTTTCAATTCTAAAACGAATTTGTGAGAAAAAACTATTCTTTACATTCTTAACCAACATATATAGGACTTACATTGAGCTACTCCTTCCATATTAAATTTTTTTGTTGTTCTTCCCATAGCTTGGTAGTCACTTACGTTTGTGAAAATTTAGTACCAAAAGAATTATTCAAACAAAATTTTGATAAACTTTACTCAGAGTGAGTTGCCTACCTACATTTTCACAACCACTGTTAACTTTAATTAATTGAATTGACAAAAGACCAGAAATTTGAGAACTATGTAATTTCTACATTAATGAACGTTTGCAACATACTATAATATTAATAACCTGTTTGAACCAATTGTTCAGAGTATTTTTTATTTAATGACACTATGCTAAATTTGGCTTTTTTAAAGATTTGTTTAATTAAGAACAATAATTTGCAAGAAACCTTAAATTTTTTAAAACTATTGCATCATTGCATGTCAAACATGAACACAAATTACGAAAATAACTTGACTTAATTACCTCTATTAAATTCAATTAATAATAATAGTAACTAATGTTGCGTAAATGCGGGGAAGAGAAAAAAATTTGTACGACGAAAAAATAATCCCTGGAAGTATTGCAACATAAACCTTATTCTAATGTAAATTCAGAAGTAATTGAAAATAAAAATATAATTAAAGCAGAAACATTTAGTCAGTCGAGCAAATGTAATTAGAGATGTCTACCAGAATACCCAAACCAATTTGTGAATTGATGTAAATCTTGCCCCATATTTAAGAGAATTGCAGCATATCAATAATGAGATCTGTGAAACTAATATTTGGCTCTTTTTGAACACTTACAAAAACAGAACATTTCCTCAGGGAGTTCAAATAATGAGGTTCACATCAATATTCCTTTGTCTGAAGATACTAAAGAAACCTACATTTTTTTAATAAACATAATTAATATTTTGAGGGTATCTGGTATGAGTTTTAGTGTTTACAAAGTGAAAAAAATCATGGACTATTTAATGTATGAAATGATACTTATAACATACCTGAAAAAAAGTTAACATACATTCATGTATAACCACACGTATACATTTTTGTTTGTCTACGTCAAGTCCTTTTTTCATGGAAGCGAGGCACTCAGGAAGAAAACTTGCCGGAGGATTAAGTAAGTACGCATCCAATCACAGTTCACAGTCACCTGATCGTGCACCATATCACAGAACGACGGGCGATTTAGCGCGTTTGTGCCCCTTAGGGACATACATTCGGGCTTAATATGCGCGTGGAATCAAGGCGCCAAGAATCGGGGCAACAGAGGATCAGGTGACTGGCGATGTCAGCAGATTGAGCTCTCTTCGCCTCCTAGGATGTAGGCGACCTGTTGCAATCGACTAACGAGATGAAGACGCCTACAATTCATGTCCGAGTGAAGTGCCTCCATTATCTAAAGCAAATAAGTTAATGAACCAGAAATTTTCGAATATGAAATCACTTTAATATACCTGCTCCCTGTAAGTCGTTACATAAATATAAAGTTCCTTCAGAGCCGCTACCGTATCAAATTCGTCAGCCTGTTGAGCCGAGAGCTGTTGCATTGCCGATCCCATTTCTTGATCAGTTATGGTAGGTAATTTTGCTACATCACTATAAAATTGCGACACTATCCTTCTATAACGGGGAATATCCTATAGAACAAAATTTAATTGTATTCATTCTGAAAAAACTGCAATAAAATTATATACCTTTGCGAACAGAAGTTTATTCGATGGAGAATCCTTTCCTAGTCTATGCTCAGTCGTTGAGCAAGAATCCATAAATGTTTGTGCAATAACAGAGAGACAGGAATCCAAAGTCTGAGTCTTGTTTATATCGAATATAAAGTCGGGATTCTTTATGAAATTCACCCAAAACCTTAGCGGAAGACTATTAGATTTCCAAGCATGTACTACTTCTGGGTCTTGGATCCCATGCTTCTTTGCTGCTTCATCAAGTAAGTCAAAGAGCCACTTGACAGCTGGAGGTAGTGCATCATTGACAGTTAAAACTGTTAAAAAGAAATCATCAACAAATTTCTGGATGATTCCTTTAGTGGAAAGTAGACGGGTCAAGAATATCTCAGGTATAGCTTTATGTGTTCTTTCAATCATTTTGCTGCTCATAAATTGGTGATCCTCCATTGGTTTCACCAAGTGGTATAATCTAGCATTTGCTCCACTTTCAATATCTCCATTTGTTGTAATTATAGGAGACTGAGAGTTATTGAAATACATTCCTGTGGCACCTGAAAATAATGAATTTTTAACAATGGTATTCTTCAAATTGACAAATGCTGGAGTATTTACAATTATGACACGGCTGTTTGCAGTTATTGAAACTATCATTCTGCCTGGATATCAAAGACATAACTGCACTTTCCTTTACTCCATAATGAGCTAAAGTATTAAGCTTTTTCCATCCATTTATTGTTTTAGTGGTTAAATCTTCATCCTGTAGAGTTAAATGACCCCCTCTACCATGTCTCCATTCTGTGAAATATATTTTATATAATACCTACTAAAATTTACACCTCAAAAGAATTACCTAAATCCACTTCGTATATCGAAGGTCTAAGAGAAAATGGCGTATTTTTGAATAATGCATCTAATATTTTTGATTTAACTTGACTGATGGTATCACAATCGAGAACCTTACATTGAATTTTTTCATCCAAATCGTCCTGCACTATGTGTAATGTCTACAAAAAAACCAAATGATCCTTTCAAGATACAGAGAAAAAGTTAAAACTTACTACGACACTGTGAGGCACATTTTCCCTTAATAATCTCTCCTCAGATAATGAGTACCTGGCATCATGAGTTATAGCATCAACTAATCCTTTTTCTATTTGATGTTTAATCGCCTTGAACAGTAGAAATAGCGATGCACCTGCATATTCCTTAAGGTAGTGGTACATACAAAGGGCCATCCAATTAGTAAGCATTTTCTCCACAACACTTTCTGTCCTTCGTAACATAAGTTGTGGATGTTTTGTGTTGACAGATTTGTCTATGAGTCTCAAAAGAAGACACTTCAAAATATCAGTAGCATATTCCATTTTATCCATAAGCACAACCATAAGAAGTGATGCCACACTTACTCTAAAAACAAAAGCAGTTTACTCAAAGTCCAATTTTTCATAATAAGTTCACTCACTTATCACGTATGGTAAACAACTTTTGTGACTCTAAAATTTCAATAAATGTAAGAACGAAATATTTGTTATTGATCAGCTGCTCAAACTGTAACATTGCAGAATCATAGTTTGTTCTAGGACCATTCAAACGAACCTGTAAATTATGAATGAAAAAATTGAAAATATATAGAAAGTTTGATGTACCTTTGGAGAATTTAATATTGGATGGTCACTAACACCTGGAAAAAATACTTTCATAACATAATTTGTATGATCCAGAGTAGGAATTCCTGAATTTTCCAAATCAGCTGTCAAATCGGTCATGTCTGTTTGCAGTTCAGCAAAAGCTAAAAAAAATATATCAAGTTAGAAAATTTCACGTATTAAAAATTGATCATTATATAATGTTTTGATAATTACATTTAATAGAGAAGACTATATTGGAGGGTGAAAGTTGGTTTGAATATATTTTATTTTTCTTACAAAGGAGTGGAGGGACTCTGTATGGGTCAGTGTTTCCAGTAATAAAAATACATAAAGATTATAATTTCAGAAAGCGATTATTAGCATAACATTGAAATTCAGTATTAGAAATAAAAAAGGTATGTCAACCTATTTCGGCGATTTCTTTATAATTTTTGAAATCGTTATCTCATGTAACAAATGAACAAGCACTTCTTACCCAATTTGCATTCTGAACGGACGTTGCTTTCCAACGTATCCATTTGAATTTGAATTCTTTTATATTCCCTTTCGGCCTGAGTGGATTTTCGTCTATATACGATGAGAACGGCTAAGAAGAAGAGAAGAAATAATATTGAAACAGTTATTATCATGGCTACTGCCTCTGGAGGAAATGCAAAATTTTTGAATGTGTCATACTTAATGTATCCTATTGGAAAACGTAAATTTTTACCCACTCTCACAACAACCAAAGGCAAACTTGTATCAGTCTGTAAAAAAAACAAATATTAGGTTTTTAACGAAATCATCTTTGTCATTTATACGTAACACATCAAATTAAAAAATGCCTTCGGCATAGTAATGTTTGTTTTTTTTGTTTATTTCAAGAAATAGTTTAGTTTTAGTCTTGGTTATTCAAAAATTATAATTGAGATAATTACTGAATGCTTTATGATTTCTTAGAATTATGAATTTCTGAAGTTTTATAAAAATGTGAAGTTTGATGAAAAATCAAAATTGGTTGGGTTACCTTTATACTGTTTTCATCAGTATCTAAAGGCTGCTGTTCTGGAGGATAACAAACCAATTGAATTGAAGCTAAACCACTAACATTACAAGGCTTGTTACCCACAGTTACAGACACATCGGCCTCTTCACTAGCAGAGTTCAAATTTTCTCCTTCAATAACAAGGGTCTCCCCCTTGTATAAATAAATATCATTTGGAAATTTAAAAAATTGCGGGTCTTCTACATACACTAGCTGGCTTCTAATATTTGGAAAATGTTTTTCTAAATCTTTAACACTTTGTACATCATCCATCACAAATCCGATTTTCAACGCTAACTGCGCTTCTGGTATCTAGAAAGAGGTTAAGTATCTTGTAAGTGCTTTCTACAAGAGATTGGATGGGGATTATTAATTAGAAAAAAAAAAAAATTAAATCAAATTATGACCATTCTAAAATCTATTAGCATATTACACCTACAAGCATAAACTACAAGTTTTTTTTTGAGTGGAGAAAACCACACATAGTCTCAACAGAACTGAATGTTGTTTCCCAGTAATGCAATTCATGTAAATTTTTTTTGTTGTGTAACAAAAATCGCATTTGTAAGGTTTTCTGAATGAAATTGCAAATTTGAGAATAAGTTCATAACTTTAAGGTGAAATTAACTATTCAAAAAATCAATACTTTATAAAGTAAAACACTTACTTTTATAGCAGACGGTTGCTGAATAGATCTCTGAATACGAGAACTTTTTACGATTTCAAGGAATTGACTATTGACAGAAGGACTAGGACATTCCATTTGTATAGCACTCAAAACTGTACAAAATGTTTTATTTAACGGTACTGTGGGTTTATGATAAGAATACACTTCCATTTCTGGCAGCTGAATACTATCTAAATTTGTTCCATGAACAAAAATCATTCTGCCACCAGATGCAAAGCTGGTTAATGGTTTGATTTCCATTATTGTAGGATCCTGAGTATAATTGAATGGATTTCCTTCCAATGTTCGATTTGCACCATCTATGCTCAAAGTTAAACGAGATATTTGGACGGGTCTGTCAGCCTTTGATGTAATGCATAATAACCTGGTGCTAGAAGCTTGAGTTACATTTACTAAGCAGCTATAATTATCCAAATAAGCTTTGATATCTGTTCCTATATTCAAATACTGGCCTGTAATTGCTATTTGTGTACCACCAGACTGAGGACCAATAGATGGATAAATTCCAGAAAGAACTATATCTTTGTAACTGAATTCCACTGACGATTCTGTATAACCTGCTTCATTACCAACAATTATAGGTACAGTTCTTTCAGTTTTAGAAGGTCCAGTTATGCACTGAATCTTTACAGATACTTCGTAGTTAACGAGAATACAAGGAACATCACCTATTTTTATCTTACCCTGTACATCAGATTTTTTAAGTCCTAAATTGCTACCTTCAATAGTCACCAGGGTACCACCTTCAATTGGACCACTCAAAGGTTTGATCTGTAAATAAAAAAATTCACAGCCATGCCGAATTTCCATTAAATAAAACAATAAGAGCATTAAAAAACATCACTCTGTTATTATTTTCACATAATAATATACTAATGAATATAAGATAATATAATCTGTCTGATAGTTGCTGCAGGTTTAAGTATACTAAACACAATCTGAAATCTTTGTATTGTTCATCAATCAATCTACTCACCATATCAATGCGAGGCCTGGGACATTCAGTATGGGGTATCTGAAGACAAGTTTCTCTGTAAGAGCATGTGTTGCCACACCAGGTACAATGGTATTTGGAGTTTCTTGTTACACAAAGAGAACAATCAGCATGTTCTCTATGAGATCCTAGAATATCACATTTGTACAGAGTAATATTAGCAGAATCTATATGATGTTTCTTATTCCAAACAACTTGCACTTCTGCAATATACTCCCCTTCGCTGGCTTCATAGGAATACTGAAAACAAAATATAAGTTTACATTTACTGCAACTGATATTAATTTTTGATCTTTGCCCTGAGGTTATAATCTTTCATGAGCGAAAGTTTGACAATATATTGAAAGTTATATTGAATAAAAAAACACTTGCTTACAATTGTCAAGCAACAATATAATTCTGTGAAACAAGGCCAAGTGTTTTATCTATTCAATATAATAAACATGTATGTTATTAAGAGATCAGCTATTATTCAATTGATTTTGTAATAAAAGTTAGTAGGAGCAAACTACCTAATTCATTTGAATTTTCTATTTCAATAAAAGTGAATTACTCTCTCCAATATTATTAAGTAAATGTAATAAATGACCAACGGTCTGATAAACTAGGATTTAGAACTTGGAAGAATCATCACTTTAATTTACCATTGTTCTGTCACATATAATATATTTTCCAGCATCTACTCTTGCTGGCACAAGCATTGTAGCCCCTTCAATATTTGTGATACATTGGAAACCAACATGACCAGCCTGAGGACGTGGCAAGTTTTCTACTTCAAACTTCATCTCTTTTGGAACATTATTGGGTAATAAAATGGGGTTACGGTGCCTGAATTGTGGACAGAATGAGAAACCATGATTTGGCAATGGTATAGGATTCTGAAATGAAAATATGTTTATTAATGGAAATTGAAATGAAAACATCTAGAAGTGACTAGAATTAGTAAACTCAAAACTCACATTTTCTCCACTAATGACTGTTCTCTGGCAGCTAGATATATTAAATGAACATTTATTCTCATATACACACCAGTTACAAGCCCACTGCGACTTAACACACTCTCTACATGTAGAATGTCTAGAGCAGTCATAATATGCAAAATTTCTTGAGACAAAATCCTGATTGGTCTCAGATGATCGAACACTTAGTGGTACAAGAGTATGATCCTGTTTAGGTGGAATTCTTGGTCTCTGTGACAGAGTAGGTGTATAACAAGCCAAACCATATTCATTAACTTCAGCTTCAATTGGATCAGCTTTACCAAAAACGCACTTATATTTTGCACCAGCTGGAAGGTCTGGTAAAGTTTTTATTATAAGCTTGACTTTAGCCATTTGGGTAATAGGTATTTGTTCAGGATAAACTTGTTCAAAATCAATGCACTGCTGTCCGGTACCAAGGGACAGCCATCTTGGGGAGCTATGAGAAGCTTTCTGACAAGCTGATTTCACTGTGCACCTGAAAATTAATTGAAAAATACAGAATCGAAAAACACATTTTGTTAAATTAATTCTATCCATAATAATAATTACTTTTTCTCTAAAGAGCACCATCCACAATATGGATCTTTGGAATCTAAACAAGAAGAACAATTATTATAACTGCTGCAGTGCTCAACTTTCATCTTGGTAATCTGAAAAAAAAAAAAAAATTCAGCAAGTTGACATGAAAAAAAAATTAAAAATTTTGAAGGAATTATAAGCTACTATATGGTGGCAGTTTACAAAGAGGTACATATATCCATGACTATAGAATCAAAGATGTTGTACATAATAAAAACGGCAATCTCTTTTCTTCTAAAGTAAAGCTCAATGATAATTTATATATATATATATATATATATATATATATATATATATATATATAAATATATATATATATATATATAAATATATATATATATATATATATAAATATATATATATATATATATATATATATATATATATATATATATATATATATATATATTCGTATTGTCGTTGGGTTTACAGGTTATGAAATAAAATAAGACTATTTATTTTGTATAAACGTTTCGGCGTATCCGCCTTTTCAAGATATTATAAGATTTTTGGATCTCACTGAATATTTTATTCATCTTCTAATTGTTATATTTCTATTTATTTTTCTATTCTCATTAATCCTCTATTATATTAATTTACAATCGTCTATACTGAATAAACTTTTGTTATTTTTTGCGTTTGTCTGTAATTTGGAGAGATGCTAAAAATGACAACAGTATAGATGAAAAATTGTTCAATTTTTCTTCCATGTTCAACAATATTAAACTCCTTATTATCAGAAGTTTATAAAAAATATTAAACTTCAACAGAGAAAACTAATATTGAAATTGTAGTATATGTTCTATCATTTTAGATACAAGATAAATTAACTATGTATATGCATTTCTGCAAAATTTTTAAATTTGGTAATTATGAATATTAAAAATTAAGGTGTTCAAGAACACGTGAAGTGAAACTTTCTTATATACTTAACTATGCATTGAAACCTAATATTTACGTATCTGAATTAAATTAATTGTAAGAAAATTCTGATATATTTCAAGTATATGATTTTATCTCACCTGCGATGTAGAAAGGACATATAAGTAATCCCCTGAGGGAGATAATGTTGTATCAGGTAGAATTGCATGTCCTTTGTCAACAACAACTTCTTCATATTCTGTAGGAGTCAGTGAAGAGAGAAGAACTTTCTTAATTCTTCCATCCTTGGTTCCTAGGAAGGCTAGCACATGCCTACCTGTTGAAGCTGTTGCAACAGCAGATAAAGATACATTAGGAAATACTAATGCAGCATAACTAACAATTGGAGAGGCACCACTAATTTTCAAACCAACTTCACAGAAATTAGGAACATTTCCTGCAGTGCCACTGCTAGGACATTTTCCATCTTGAATGGGCCCAGAAACATATCCCATGTTTCTATATTTGATACTTCCGTTAAAACACATGTGAATATTTTCATTAAATTTCATTTCAATATCTCTAAGGGGGTAAATACAAAGCGCTGAATGAGACTGAGGTTCATTAGTAATACCTCTGGACGGTCTAAACACTGCTACCAAAATCTGAGTACCCACAGATATCCCTAATGCAGAAGCAAGTTCACTTCCTGCAGTAGTAACTTTTGCATCTTGAACAAGGTTATACTTCTGATCATTATCTACACATTGTAAAGTCACTTCTGTATAACTATCATAATTAGGATCATTAATACATGTACGTGACAGCCTAGAAACGTAACCTTGCTCTTCTTGGCCTGGCAAATGTGACTGTTTTTGAACAATCAAAAAATAAGCATAGTTACTAGTATTAAAACCATAAATATACTGCACTATGAAATGGTCTCGATATTTTACGTCTATATTAAGCAGAGATTGTTTACTGAATGAATATTCTGCTATGTCTAGAGTGTCTAATTTTCTACTTGCTATCGCTGGAACATCATGCCTATATTCTCCTTTATTAGTAAAAGTTGTTCCAACATAGAGTATATTTTGTCTGTCCCATAGGTTAGTGCCTGAAGGACCTATGTATGCATATGTTGAAGCATTTGCATCATTAGCAGCTACACTGATTGAAATAAACTCCGGAGTGGCGCTGATATTGCCTAGTCTATATTTGTAGCAAGCTCCCTGAGAAAGGGATCCACAAGATAATAATGTTCCACTATCGGGTTCTATCAATAAAATTTTATTATAATTGTCCATTAAAGAGAGAGGAATATCTGAACGATCACAACCTGTAGCATGGCATAATGGACTGTCATTTCGAGGACCAGTTGAAACAATATTTTCTAAAATGAGATTAGAATTCAATTGCACCAATTTGTTAGTAGCTGATGCGAAAATTTTTTCAGTCTTGTGATAGATCACTAGATGGGAGAATCTGAAGGAAGAATCGGCGGGGCCAGGGTACTGCACTAAGAGGTCACCTCCTGAAGCGCAAACACATAGCCCCGCCAGAAACAGCCAGAAAAATGCCACGGTTTCTGGCCTTTCTTCACACTTCCTTCCAGGATGAGGTGCTTTTAGTTGCATATAGATTGCACTCTTGATACTTCATGTCCTTCTTCCAGGTCATGTTTAAGCAACATCCCTGAAAATGAATGATTCACTTATCTAGAAGAAATTAATTATAGGGTATTTATTATTAAGCAACTAATATTATTTCCAAAGTCCAGGGCAATAAAATATTTTAGATGCGTTAGATTTAATGACATATTTCAAGAATAATATACAAATAGAAGAATATACGATAATATTAAAAATAGAGGTTAGAGAGGAAGAAATTCCTGTTTTAGAAGCTTAGTCTGCCATTTGTGGATACATTTGTAATATAGTTAATGAAATTTGAATATATTTGAAATTTACTTATAAATGAGAATTATGTTACAAGTTGAATAATGTGGAATAATTAATCTACATAAAAAATTGTAAAGTTGCCCTTTTCAATTTACAGTAAATATGAAAAATATACTACAAATATTCTTTAGAATTAATTACTTAAAATTAGTAAAATTACTTACTGAAGACTTCCAATGAACTGAATAGAACAATTTATTTTTACGAGTGCCAATTAACACTAGTCTTGGAACCAGAGTTCAAGAAAATCGAATGGAAAATTAAATTCATTACGAACACATAAACCACGCTCTCAAAACGAATTAGATTGAATGTAGTTTCACAATTATTCAAATCATAGTCAGCAGCACACAATTAAACATAGATTTTTTTGTCCCGTTTTAAAACAAAAACAAATCCTGTCTTTTGACTACTCCATTTTGAAACTGGTCAAGACAAAACAATTTGTTGTTTCCTCAAATAAAATCGATTTTCCCATAACATATGTTTGAACAATACAACAATCTATAATTTTCTCCTTTCTTCTAGATATCCAAACATTTCATAGCTTTAGGGAGTGTCTCATTTTAAAGAAATTATCATCAATAGCACCACGTACAAAATACGACAATCGCCATTCACTAAACTATGTTCGCTAGCGCTTTTGACGTCTGGTTCGTGAACGAATTAAAGGGATCATAATTTTTTATATTCTCATATTTATTATATAAAATCTAACATTACTACTCACCAATAGATGTCCATAGTTTTATCGATGCACGAATTCTGTACTTGGATGTTTGGCTCCACCTAGTGCCCAATTATTCAAGTTGAGGCAAATATTACAGATTCCTTTTTAGATTTCCAAGTCAACATATTCCAAATAACATACAAGATGCGCATCTTGTTTTTATTTTGTTTTGCGGAGCGCATACGTAGCGTAGCTAGGTTGAAAATAGAAGTCGTAGCGAAAGCTTTAGTTTGAACAGCAGTGTCATTTAGGTTTTAATTTAATATTTAAAAAAATTTATTGTGTTATCATCTTACCTCTACTACAAGTATGAGTTCAAATTCAAAAGGAAAGGTAACGTAATCACTCAATTTTATCAATTTTGTTTCCTAAAATATTAACAATAAAATATGTTTTGCCTCAAGAGAGGAAAAACTTGCCGACATCTGCTCGGGCTTGCTTACTTCCGCCATCATAAATTTCAGTATTTGAGACCTATAAGGAGATAGTGACCTGCATGTAGCTTATTTTTGAACACTTTTTTGTTGAAAAGTGCAGCCATTAGAAGTATTTGTTTGTGAAGTTTCTTTGTATAGTAAATTTTTTGAAATATCAAGTTGCCACATCGGCGATTACACTTCATTCACTAAGTAGAGGGATAGAGTAGGAGGTACTTGTATCTTGGTTAGAGGTTATTTTGCCCAAAGAACAGGGGTATGAAATAGGCACACGATATTCTATAATACTCTTATGTATAACATGTTTTCTATTAGAATTGTTAATGTTCTTTATATATATCAAATATTTTGGGGGTATACCATATTTTGGTTTTTAAAATTCCATCGTAATATATGTTTTTAATATGTTTATAATCAATTGAAATGTAGCATTGAATTTCTGAAACAAAAAATGATTAGAATACCGTCTCATTTGACAGTTAAAATTACTATCAATGAGTAATTTATATAAAGAACTCGGCTTTATATTCTGTGGTTATGCCTTCAACAACTTGTTCACTTTAACGTATGCGACGCTAATTTTATATTATAGTACTTTCTTTATAGGGAAAGACTATTAAGACCTAAAGCATGTGCTACATTTTTATAGCATTTTATTAAACACTGACATCGATTATAGATTTAAAACTCTACATTTGAATAGTTTTCTTCAAAACTAAGAAGTATTTAATAAGTTGGCACACGATATTCTATAATACTCTTATGTATAACATGTTTTCTATTAGAATTGTTAATGTTCTTTATATATATCAAATATTTTGGGGGTATACCATATTTTGGTTTTTAAAATTCCATCGTAATATATGTTTTTAATATGTTTATAATCAATTGAAATGTAGCATTGAATTTCTGAAACAAAAAATGATTAGAATACCGTCTCATTTGACAGTTAAAATTACTATCAATGAGTAATTTATATAAAGAACTCGGCTTTATATTCTGTGGTTATGCCTTCAACAACTTGTTCACTTTAACGTATGCGACGCTAATTTTATATTATAGTACTTTCTTTATAGGGAAAGACTATTAAGACCTAAAGCATGTGCTACATTTTTATAGCATTTTATTAAACACTGACATCGATTATAGATTTAAAACTCTACATTTGAATAGTTTTCTTCAAAACTAAGAAGTTTTTAATAAGTTTGAATTGTGTTTTAGATTATAGGAAGTACTTACTAGAGGCGAGTACTTTCTACATTTGAAAGGGTAGATCTATTTTGAAGTCGAATTTTTGAGAATATAAATCCACTTATAGATGACCAATACCCCCCTCGTATAGATGAATAGTTACGCCTTTGATTTGGTCTTAGGTTTTTTATTGTGATCTACACATCGAAAAATACAAAATACTCTATGATTATGTTAACGTGTTGAATTTTTAATTCTGGCGCCGACATGAAGTTTCAATATAGGTATTAAATATGTTTAGGATAATCAGTTAGAATCGAGGTTTTTCTTTTAGTGTGATTTCGTCAATATTTTAATTTTAATAATGTTTGTACTGGAAATCCTAAATATTAGTTGTTAATTATTTTTGATACGAGTTAAGAAAATGTTTGAATAGTGTTCATTGGCAACTGAAATTGAAAGGTTCAGTTTTCGTATTGAAAGAACTGATGATGCTTGTCGAATGTCAAAGAAACGAGTGGGCACTGAAACTGGTGTTTTATTCGAAGTGTTACGGAAATTCCAAAATGTCGGAATTTGAAAATTGGTCTATAGTATACAGATCAGATCGATCTCGAAAATATTCTTGTATGGTTCGGTCTTTAAAGTTTACGGAAACCACACTGCCTTACTACCCTTTCCATAATCTGGATGTTAAGGTGAAATTAGTTTTCCCTGTATTCGCACGTGTTGCGATTCGTTTGCAACTTTTGGTCACCATTTAATAAATTATGTGTATCCTTTTTTCACAAGCATGTTAGAAATTGCTTGTTACAAAAACAAAGCAATTTCTAAAGCGATTACAATTGGGCTCATTTTAGTGTCGTTTAGCCGAACCGTACAATGACACTGATGTACAGTTATCGTTTATAATTATACAGTTTCAATTATTTTCAAATTGAAATTCATTTTCATTTTTCAGAATAGTACTAGAGTATTTGTAGGAGGATTGACTTACAGAGTACGGGAAAGAGATTTAGAAAAATTTTTTAGAAGATATGGACGTATCAAGGAAGTGTCAATGAAAAATGGATTTGCATTTGTTGTAAGTTTTATATATACATGTTGAATATATATATATATATATATATATATATATATATATATATATATATATATATATTTAATATTCATTTATTTATTGTGATTGTCATTATTTCAAATACTGACAATTTCAGGAATTCGATGACTACAGAGATGCAGAAGATGCAGTTCATGAATGCAATGGTAGAGATCTTATGGGCGAAAGGTAAGAATTTGTCATATTCATGGCGTATTTACCTAATTTTTGTTGTTTAAGAATTTCAGTTGAAAGAGCTAGAGGTACACCACGAGGGTCTGACCAGTACAGAGGATCCGATAGAGGAGGAGGCTTCAGAGGTGGACCACCTCGTGGAAGACCAAGAGATAGGTAAACATTAGATTACTCACTAATTTTGAATATAGCTCATGATATCAATTTTTTTAAACAGTTATAGGAGAGATTCCAAAAGCAGAAACAACGATAGGTGAGAGTTGAATTTCAGTGAAATAAAAAATATACTATAATATGTACTTCTAGATATGGACCCCCTACACGTACAGAAAACCGATTGATTGTTGAAAATTTGTCTAGTAGAGTTAGCTGGCAGGTAAACAATCATTAGTATATAAGCATGATATGCCATGTTTGTGGTTCCAGTTGCACTTTAAAAACGTACAAATTTAATACAATTTTGAGTTGTTTTGCCTCTGTGCGGGATATAAGACTTTCGTTCTGTTTTCTTAGTATATGGAGTGTTCTGTTATAGGTTATGCTTCATTCACATTGCGATAAGATGATTGAATTTATATAATTTTGACGATATATCTAATTATATTAAGTGCACATTGAAGTATTTGAAATGATATTTATTAGTTGAAATGATGTTTGCAGGGGGCAAAATGGCATAAAATTACCAGTGTCCTAAAGTCCTTATTAGTATTCTTTGATTTCGAACGATCAGTATGGGTTAAGTTGTGATCACATAGAGAAACCAATGGGCAAAGTCCATCTACTTTGAGGAAGCATTTACATATCCGGGGACAAGCTTTCATTCCAATTCGAGAGTGCTACAGGTTGATTACAGCACAAGGAGTGTGCTTTCCTTTTTCCAACCACAGGGTAGTCCAGATCGAGTCCCAAAATGTATGCAGGCCAGCCATATTGGTCCATATACCAGTTTCCAATCCCGGTCAAGATTCGTTTCCGTACCCTTAACTGTTGCGTTCCTAACTTGCGTTTAACTGAAATACAAATCCATGTATTAACTAAGCGTAGTTTGTGGCAATGAGAGCATCCTTGGATCATGCAAAAATTCAACACCGTCTGGTGCTCTATCTCTGTGATACTTCTGAGATGTGTCGCAAGGTCACGTCGATCCATTGGCTGTACAGTTCACTGGTTTTCATATGCCACAGGTAATGCCTTAGCATGTCGACGATGTTTAGCTCCATTTTGTTTTCCACTATTTACAGCTGATCATTCTGGCGTATCGATAGTTTTTTTTTGTTATTCCTCTTTTTATTAATAAGGAATTGATTATTAACAAAATTTTGTTCAATTGAGAAAGTTATGAAACGCAAGCTGTCTTAATCTGTTTTTCCAATTCATGGTTCTTCAAAATTGATTTCCTGTTTTTTTTGCAAAAACTTGAATTACACGCTAACCAATTGAATTCATATCTTCTCAAGTATTTTTATGTATTTGTTAATTTTTCCATTATATCTTCATATTAGTTGTTGGTTATATTGAAGAAATTTCAAAATCTTAAAGCATAAGTAATTTACTTTCATTGCTTTCTGAGTTTCTGAAGAACTCATTATTAACGATTTGACTGCATTTCAAATTAAAACACATAGGTAATGCCTAGTTACTGAGAAATTGTGTAATGCATTAACTTGCATTAATACGTAAAATCACTCGTTCATTCCCTAAGTATTAAAATTCAAATTAATTTACTAGAAGTATTCTATAACATTTTGCTTCATTTAGTTATAATAATATTCAACAGCCTTCTGATAACATTCAGATTCATTTTATCTATTTGTATTTTAAATTTTTTCGATTTAAATTCATAAATTTTTTTTTCACTTCAAATTCCTGGCCGTTAAATTTGGTTTTGCCATGACGGATACTACTGCGATCAAAACCTCCCAGTTTTTATTTTCTTAATGAAATGTTCTCATTGTAGAAACTAAACTCTGAGAACAATTGTGTTTTTTGTGGGACTTCTAATTACTGCTGAAATAAATTAATATTCAACTGAGCTTCTGGGGAAATAAGTTTAAATATCAAAATAAAGAAAGATATTTCATACTTCCAAGATCTGGGAAGATTTTATCAAATATCAATAAGTTAACTTTACAACTTTCCCAGCCTATTGACCCTCGAAAAGTGAGAATGATGACTGGCTAATAGTCTCTACAAATTTTAAAGTTAATTTCTCATTTAAGTGAAAATTTCTCGTTTGTTCAAATTAAAAACATCTTTATTCAAGACAGTATATTACTATCCTCTTCATTTATACATTACAGAAAACTTGCCGAGATTGGAAACATTGAAATGGAGCTGTTTTTGTGACTTACCCTTTCAGTGATCAATTTGTAGTACCTTAATATTTTCAAGCTGAAATATGTAATTTCACGTATATTATATATTGGATATATGTTCAATGTGTGAAACTACTAATTCTGATAGTCTTCATCTTGGACAGAATTATGGTTTGAACTAACTAATTCATAGATATGACATCTCTACATTTGTCCTCAATGTTAACTAATTTTTCAATTTTTGTTTACTGTAGGATCTCAAAGATTTTATGCGACAGGCTGGGGAAGTTACTTATGCCGATGCACATAAACAACGTAAAAATGAGGGGTAAGTTTATTTGTGTGTAAATCTTGCATTGAAGACATATACGGATAATTCTATTCTATTATTTATTTGCAAAACTTCTCATTGTTAAATTTTGCAATTATATTGATACTTCTTTGAAAGATTGTAATAAAATATTCGAATGAAACCTCAAATGATGATCTATTTCAGTGTTGTGGAGTTTGCTAATTTCAATGATTTGAAAAATGCTCTTGAAAAGCTGCAGGATCAGGAACTAAGCGGAAGGAAGATACACTTAGTGGAAGACAAGAGGAAGGGTGGCTCTGACAGGCGTTCTAAGTTCTCCAAGAGTAGAAGTCGCTCCAGGTCGAAGTTCCGTAGGTCTAGGTTAGTACCTGTGCATTAGTAGTATTTATTAATGCCAAGAATTACAAAAAAATTATAAAAATTTCCTGACATAATCATCTTCTGTTTCAGATCTGATAGTAGCAGGAGATCAAGCAGATCTAAATCTAGAACTCCTTCCAAAGATAAATCCCCAAAATCGAGAAATGGATCTAGATCTAGGTCCAGATCTGGAACAGTCGACTCCAATAGGGAAAACAATCATAATAACAGATCGGCCAGTCCTTCTCCAAAAAGGATGGACAACAAAGATTGATTCATTAATTTTTCACAATCTGTAAAATGATCGGAATATTTCCTCCCACATGTTTTGATTATTGCTTAAATGTTTTTTTAGAGGAATCAGTGGTATAATTTTCACAATTAGTGTATTGAATAATTCCTTACTATCTGAGCAAATTATAAGTGCTTAGAGTACGTTATTGGTTTCATTACCTATTTTTTATGGTTTATCTATGTTTTTGCTTAGTTGAAGAGAATCTATTGAAAATATATTTGCTTTTTTATATTTTCGACAATAGTCAAGTCTTGTGATTTTCAGAAAGATTTCTTCAGGCAACAGCTCATTACGGAATTGAAATTTTTCATGAATTTGCAAAACGAAAATTTCGAAGCGTATATATATATATTTATATATATATATATATATATATATATATATATATATATATATATATATATATATATATATATATATATATATATATATATATATATATATATATATATATATATATATATATATATATATATATATATATATATATATATATATATATATATATATATATAAAATATATACATATACATACATACATACTTGCAAGCTAGAGCATATTATTTATAAGATTATAAAATGTTTGTTTGGATACCTTGATTGGCAAACCAGTTATTTTATATTGGAACGTTACGTTTTTGACACAAAGGTCTTCTGTTAGATCATTTTATATAGTGTTTTGTAAACCACTGTTTTACAGTTAAAAAATACAGTAACTATTGGCTCGATAAAAAGAGAAACATAATTAAATATATTAACTTAAATTGTATATTTTACGGAAGGAAAAGGTGCCTTACTACAAATACATTCTGGAGCCAATTTTGGAGAATGACGAGTTTAGAGTACTGGGACCCTATCTTGACTGATCTAACAGTTCCCCATATTAGGCTTGACCTGATCCTGGTTGACAAAAGAGCAAGGAAAACTATATTTATCGAGGTGGCCGTTCCAAATGCGAACAACCCAATAGAGAAGAATCCAATAAAATCTCTAAATATCGAGAACTTGTGAAGTGAGAGTGCAGAGACAGTTGCACAGAACGTGTTCAGGACATTACCAATTATCTCAAAATCCACTGGTATAATCTTGAAAAATGTTGGAGAATTAGGACTCTACGAATTTCTTTATAAGGAATTACAGAAATGGGTGCTACTTGCCACAGCAAAGACTGTCGGAAGTTTCTTAGACAGCGGAAATTAACGCCATGGGGACCATATAGCCCCCACAGAGCTTAATCCCTCCGATATATAATATCTGGGATAAGTGAAAGTCGCCCTGTGAAGAAGTGTGAAAGCAGTGCGGCTTGAAATCGGGGATAATAATTATAGTTCTTTATTTTATGAAAAATTCATACAAAATGCTATTGACCTTATAGGTCCTTCAGCCTGTTTAATATATAGTGTTATTTTGATTTTAATTAATCAGTTTATAACATGTTTAATGCTGCAAGTAGCGTCTCAGTTGGGAATGTTCTTCGTACGTAGTTGATCTTGTAGGTATTATGGAACATCGTTGAAATATCCTCCAGTTTGTTCAGTCTTGTATGGAACTTCATGTATAGTTTTTGAAGCCGATTTTTTCTTGGTTCTGTGTTTGTCCTTGTATACAGCAGCTCGTTTGTGTAGTCTATTCAGTGGGGTCTTATTCTTGTAATTGTACGTACAGATGATATCTCTGCTACTCTTATATTCTTAAGCGACGATATTTTGCTGTTTGCATACATTGTGTGTGCGTATCCTAGTATAGGTCTACATATTGTTTTGGATATTTTAAGTGCACCCTCAATACTTATTCCTCTGTTTCCTTACCTTAGGCATATGAGATGTTATGCTCTTATTATTTTTTTTCTTCATTGACTGTGTCTGAAGGTTGAAATTTAATTCATTGTCCAAAAGTACTCCCAGATATTTCATGGATGATGTCGGTGCTATATTCATTCCGTTTATTGTTACTGTTGGTGAATTTTGTGTTATCTTAAGGTTTTAAATAATGTATTATTATTAACTTATTAAGGGTTTGGTTTTAGTCGCCACTTCGAAAACCATTTATTTGTTTTGTCCATTTGTTCCTGTATTCTGCTAGACGATTTTTCTTTTTTTGTCATGTGCTACTAACAAAGTGTCATCTAAGGATGATGATACTCTAATGTCATAAGGATAGGACATACTGATTTTCGCTGACTTCAGGGTAAATATCGCAGCGTGACAGAGGAGTTTGTTCTTTGTTTTGGGGAGAAATATCTTAGTTTTGTATTGTGTATTTTGTCAGCTGTCTATTTTCTCAAAATATTTTTATTCTGGAAAGCGGAATAACCATTTTATGGTATTCTTTCTCTAATATGGTTTGATGATTTTTTAAATAATTTCCCAAGCACAGTAGTAGTGTGATGGGCCTGTAGTTTTTGACTGTTTTTTATCCAGGTTAGGTTTTGCAATTGCCGTTATAGTGACAGTTTTCCACAGTATTATACAGTATTCAAACATTTGAATGTCTGAATACTGTATAAACAACCTTATAATAATATATAATTCGGATATAATGTTCACATCGTTCGTTATATCCGAATCATCAAACTGGTCTCCGATGGAAGAATGTTTCATATGTGGCTGCTTCCCCATATTTTGTTTTAAAAAAATTCAATTATGAATACATTTCTCTGCGCAATCATGATTTTGTCATTATGAAGCTCTTTATGCGTCGGAATCGCGTGCTGAAGATATTTGGATTTGTATATATTGAAAATTGCCAGAATGGGCTAAATAAATTTGGTTACTAATATCGGGTATTTCGTAATAAATTCAAAACAAAATACATACCTATATTTATTTTTGTTAGTATAGCTGAGCTTGTGGCTGCATTTTTTGGCATTGCTCATTTCTGTTCCATATGAAGGGATAATCAATAAAATCTCATGAATTACCATATATATCCAATATGAATAACAATATTGATATTTTCTTAGCCCCGACGAAGTATTAAATCAGAGTGGGCGTCAATCCGTAATTGTGAATATACTTGGACAATATTGAAATTGTTTCATCATGAAATTGAATTTTTTTCAAGTATCTACATTTCAATCATTTACTCTTAATGGTGATTGAAATTCAAGCATCATTCAATTTCCAAGTTTTGAACTATATTAGGGATATCTTCTGAAAGACTACTTCTATACACCTTTATGCTTTCGAATTTTATTTCACAAATTATTAATAACTGTATGCATGAAGATAATTCCAAGATTGCTTCTTCTCAATGATATTCAACAAGACCAAATAATCATTAAAGCATATCGACAAATTAATATGTACGATTGTTGTGTCATTTGTTATTCTGATGCGTTTTATATTAGAAGAAGCTTCTCGCACATTTTTAATACATTTATCTGTTCCAAATTTCATGTTCATTCATGTGCGGTTTCCTAGAGCCTCTTCCTAAAAAATGACAGTTTAATTTTTTTGCATTAGCTTTTATAGTGCGCCGTTTGACTCGTTTTTGGAAAACATTAAAATATAGAAGGCTTTCAGAAAATATCCCTAAAGTAACAAATTAATTACAGAGACGAGTGTCGAATTAAAAGTCTTTATTGTATAAATCCCAAGGCCTCTTGTGTTAAGTGGCAAATCCTTCGATTTGTAATTCATTTTCTCTTTAATGATATGTAGTCTCTATTTTATTTGATAAAATATTTTTAATAAACTAGAGGCTGAATAGCCGAACGGTTATCGTCCCTATAACGCTTTTGGCTTGCATTCTCTCAAGAAAGATTTAGTAGGTATAATAACCACGATAAAGAGTTTATCAAAGGAAGGTATTTCGCTAATTGAATCTGGAAACTATATATATTAGATGTTCCAAAACTGACGCAAGATTTGAATTGAATAGAAAACACAGTTTTTACAGTCTTTTGATCGTAGTTTTTTTTATTGAATCATAATGTACATATGATAAGGTTATTGATGGAATAACACATCGGGCAAATGTCCTCCACGGCTTTGTATACATATACGCACTCGTTTGTCGAATTTTTCCATGATCATTCTGCGTGAATGTTGCGTTGCTAAATTTCGTTGATGCAACGTTGAATCTACTTTAATGCACGCGTGGTTGTGAGCTTGTTTACATAGACCTGTGAATTTAAATAACCCCATAAAAAATCTAATGGTATAAAATCACACGATCTAGGGGACCAATTCTGATCACCGAAAAAGTAATTGAAGTGTTTCACAGGCATCAATATAATCCAATTTCGGCAAAAAGTCATATATATTTATAAAAGTATAAATATAAAGTATATATATATATATATATATATATATATATATATATATATATATATATATATATATATATATTATATTTTGAAATTGATTTATTAGTTTTGACAAAGTTGTAATATAACAACGAAACCTCAACAAAAATGAACTTTTTCATATAAAAAAGCCTGTTATTGCTAAGAACTTTCAAAATAATATATATATATATATATATATATATATATATATATATATATATATATATATATATATATATATATATATATATATATATATATTTGTCTATCTCAACATTGTTATTCCATGTCTCTAAATCAATTCGAATTTGTTCAAATAAGCTCGAATTTCGTCAATTCAAACTCAAAATCTATTTTGAAATCGTAAAAATTTTGGTGAGTATGAAGAAACTGAAAGATTAGGTGGAAGAAGCATCTCTCTGTATTGAAGGTCAGGAATTCCCTATGACGAGTGGACAACACTTCGTATGTTAAATAGTATCAGGTCCGTATTATTTGCACTAATAATTTCACTGAATTACTTCTTTCTTTAATGCTAAAAAACATCAACTACAGTTATTGAATCATTAAATGTTTACCATAATATCAGAAATTAATTCGAGAAAATCGTTTCGCGTGCATTGTATTATTTTAATCTACATAGACCTGAATAAATGATTAAAGAATGAAAAGAAAAAAATATAATATTCTAGGCACCTTTCTTTATACTATCTTAAACTATCAAAATTGCTCAGTCGGGTTCGTCACCCGGTGGAGGCATGGGTGTATGTGTTTGTCATTGATTTGAGTAGTTTAATGATGGTGATAATTATTGGGTAATGTACATTGATTACAAGCCCATTCGCCGTTCGGAACCGGCATTCAACTGTAGGTCTACTGAATTATATAATTTATATATATATATATATATATATATATATATATATATATATATATATATATATAAGGAAATGAAATTTTTTTTGCTTATGGCACTGAATGAAATATTTAAGAAAATGAACTCTAGAAATGATGCGACTGACGAGTTCCTTGCAGAACGAAACATATATGTCTCGCACTTCCATCAGGTGTGGCATCGATTTCAATGTTTCTCTAACATTTATCCTTTGAAGGATAATGGAGACATCACATCGTATACGTTCACATATCTAGCTCTACTATAACATTCTCTTGATTAATTTGAATTTTTCAAATGAATGTTCTAGTGTTCATTTTCTTATATTCTTTTCTTATATATATATATATATATATATATATATATATATATATATATATATATATATATATATATATGCCACAGCAACCATCAAAATAGACGAGTACTCGGAAAAATTGCCAATGAGAGGCGTTAGATATTAGGGAGGGAGACTCGTTTTCCCCAAAACTGTTCTCAGCTGCTTTGGAGTCAATGTTCCAGAAGCTGGACTGGAGAGAGAATCAAGATAAATGGTCGTTACCTTAGCCACTTGAGATTAGCCGACGATATAGTCCTGTTCTCCTACAATGCTACCGATCTTCAAGAGCGCATCAATGAACCGAATATCGCGAGCAAGGAAATAGGTCTAGTAATAAACACCACAAAAACAAAGATGATGCTGAACGCTTTCTGCACCAGAGAGCAAATGGAGGTGGACGGATCCCCATTAGAAATAGCAGCTATCCTCAAAGAGTAAAGTGTTTGACCAATGCGTATTACCAGCGATGACCTACGCCAGCGAAACTTGGACCCTGAAATCTGGCCTAACCATACGAAGTAGAATACGCTGCAGCTGGATAAGAGATCAAACAAAGGTGAAGGAAGTCGTGGAGTGTGTAAAAAGGTCAAAGTGGAAATGGGCAGGCCATCTAGCCCGAACGAAGAGTTGAGCGTTGGTCAGCTGTGGTTGGTGATTGTGAGCCCAGAGACAGGGTAAGACCAAGAAAGCACCCTCGCGATCGATGGGATAAGGAGCTTGTGGATTGGCTGGGCGTTGCTTGGAAGAGAGAGACTGCCGATAGGAAATCTTGGCAAAGACACGGGGAGACCTTCGTTCTGCAGTGGACGGACGGAGGTTGATGATGATATATAATTCAAAAAGATTTTTACAGGCACATCTCTCTTCTCTTCTTTTTTCTTTGTATATATATATATATTTTTTTTTCAGACGTTCATAATTTGTTCATGATTCTACCCAAGGAGCTTCCGTAGAAAATTTCGATCGTTCTATTCGGTTGTTTTTTGCATCGTAATATAGTTTCAAATTAATGAAGATTCGTCAATTATTTTTTGAGTCCTCATTAAAATCAATATGTTTAATGCTTTCGGAACGTCTGTCCATATTTGCGGCATGTTTTATAAAATTTGAATGGTGTACTTTTATTTATTTATTTCTATTTTCAACTGATACATTATTTTTACATATTGAACTTTTAACAATTAAATAACACTTACAACATTACATAAGTTTTATATTATTTATCTACATGGCGCACCATAAAACACAACAAAAAATATTCCGAAGCAATAGCAATTTTTAAAACCATAAAAATGGAGAAAATGCAGACTTTACATCAAACTAAATATGTTTAATGCCTTCGGAACGTCTGTCCATATTTGCGGCATGTTTTATAGAATTTGAATGGTGTACTTTTATTTATTTATATCTATTTTCAACTGATACATTATTTTTACATATTGAACTTTTAACAATTAAATAACACTTACAACATTACATAAGTTTTATATTATTTATCTACATGGCGGATCATAAAACACAACAAAAAATATTCCGAAGCAATAGCAATTTTTAAAACCATAAAAATGGAGAAAATACAGACTTTACATCAAACATCACAAAATGCAGATCATTTCAGGATAACTGGCCACAATACATATTATAGAATTTTCCTCAATATCACACATCTCAAATCAGTCTTAAATTAACGTAAATACATGTTAAAATAACAAAATTCCTAACGTTTTCGTTTTAAATTTTGGTAATGACCACTAATAGTATCGTGTGAGAGAATAGGGAATTTTCTCATATTTCTAGGTGGGACATAAAATTTTATATCGCCTAGTCTTTCGGGGAGATAATCAAGTTATTGACAATTTTAAACAAGAAGCTTATATCCAGAAATTCCCTTCGATTTTTCAGTGAGCCAATATTGTAGTGATTCATTGTCTAGTCAAGGTTCAAGTATAACCCCCTTTAAGACATCTTATATTATAAATGCTTTAAAAACTTTTTTTGAATAGCTTCAATCTTATTCACATATTTTTCATAGTCAGGAGAGCAAATTAAAGATGCATATTCCTACACAGATCAAACATAAAGCAAAATAATAGACGTCAAATCGTTAAAATCACTGGACATTCTCATCAAAAACCCTGGCTAGCCTTTTGTTTTTTTGGCTAGCCTTAATTATGATTCCGTCAGAGTTGTCCTTAAATCAAAGCATACTATCCAAATGTACACCAAGATCCTTTACGGAGTCAACCACGCTCAGATTAGTCCCTCCAATATTACAAGTACACTGGATAACGTTTCTTTTGCGACTAAAAACCGTGCATGGACACTTATTAACATTTCGTTTCAAATTGTTATTTAAGCACCATTCGTGCACCAGATCTAGATCTTTCTGCAGCAATTTGCAGTTCTCGGGTGATCCTATACTCCTAAAAATCTTCAGATCATCCGCGAAAAGCGGATCATCTAATTTGAAATTATCCCCAATATAATCTATAAGGAGTAAACATAACCTTGGACCCAAGTGTGACCCTTGTGGGACGCCAGCAGCCGCAGGAAAACATGCCTAGAGGAAACCTCGCAATTCAACTTGCAAGATTCTTCCCCTCAGGTATGAGGAAAGCCAAGAATGGAGGGAACCAACACCATCAAACCGTTTAAGCTTCCACGATAAGACATTATGATCTACCAAATCGAATTCCCTACTGAAATCAGTCTATTTTGACAAATTCTTAATCAATATCAGTGCCATTGACTTTAATAAACTACGAACTGTGTAAGGAAGAAACGGATCGATCTGTTTTTAATTGTCTTTTAGTTGATTGATTTATATCGCAGCTTCAATTGTCGTTGAAGGTTCACTCTCACTAAAAATTGCCATACACCTTGTTGAAAACATGCCGAGGACAATGTAAAAGAAGCCACAATTCTGATGATTTTGGATACAGTTTTTTGATAATTGGAGGCATTTGTCAGTGCTCGAAAAGTCTTGGGGTTTTATTTGGAAAAAACGGAACACATAATAGAAAAACGGGACGGTCCAGTTCAAAACGGGACGCCTGGTCACGTTAGGAATGCTACATGTGCGTTTATATTTTATTATTTCGCTATACCTCCTTGAAAACTTCGCGATGCCTACCCTGTTCTTTCCGCATAATTCCGATACCGGTTAAACTTGTATTATTCTAAAATAACTATTTAAAATTTCAAACAAGAAGCAATGGTTGGTGAATAGCATCGTAATAACATGGTCAGTTTCTCGTAACATAAGTGTACGTTTGGTACTGGTCTTTTTTATCGCTAAATGATAAGAAGAAAATAAGGAATAAATGCGGTTCAAGAATGTGTTTATGAATTACTAGTCAGGCAGATACATTTACGATTCCAATCTCGAGGAAGGGGTCACCAGATTTATTGAAGCAAATTTATCATTTCAGCGTATTTGATTCCATGGTCACACTTTGTGGTTAGAGTGCATCATGTTTTTCTCCTTAATTGTTGGTGAGTGTACTTATCATTTACGAAAACCTCATTGCAATTTAATTTCCTGCTGAGGTCAGTTGTACATTCATGTTTACGAAATTTTGAATTATCTTTTTTTTTGACCACCGATGTGGAAATAAAATATGTCATACTAATTTCATCATCAGCCTAGAAGATGAGGTTTATCAGTTGATAGAAGATGAGAAGGTTTATCAGTTACTACTTCAAAATGTTTCTTCTATAATAATTAATTTTCGCAAGATCGATGTGTCAATTTTGAACTATATGACCTTCTCAGAAATTTCAGTTGAATATATTTTCTATATATACTTCCTATTAATGACAAGTTGAATTTTATTTTGAATAATGACATTTAGAACATTTGTTTCAAGTTTTATTTTTATTCAATATAATAGGAGTTATCAACTCAGTTTTTGTAATACGATTGTGTACCAATATACCTTGTTCTGAGGCGTTACTCAATAAGTAGCCTACACGAAATTAATTTTAAAATTCTATATAGCAGATTATTAGGAAATTACAACTTAATCAATTCAATATCGGTATTTCTCAGAATTCCTAAATTAAATATCTCGACTTACTAGACATTCACAATTTTAAGTTTTCATAATAACTTATTACCAATTATTGATACTGTAATTAATGTCAATTGACCTCTCGCACAACTCTTGGGGGAACTTTGTTGAAAGGTGTAACTGTATAATTCATAAAAAAATATTGGTCGATTGTCACAAATATTATTCAATAACCTCTATATATTTTTCGGGTCGACAATCTTTTTCTAAGAGTTAAAACAACCGAAGATGTTTTGAATTAATACTATTATACATTGTTATCATTCATAGACGCCTACTTGAATTTCAGTAGTGATAAAATGATAGAAAATTCAATTATTTATTTTTGAAAAAAAATCCAATTATCTGAGTAAAATAGATTTCGAAATACTATTTTTGCACTCAGTTTCAATTGCTTCCTTGAAATCAATGTTTAAATAAATTCTGTACCGATGATATTTATTGGAGGGGTAGTAGATGATAAAAAATAAAACATTATTAAAATATTTTTCAGTGCGCGTATGCTCACATATTTTTCTATTCGAATGGTGATTACTCATTCTATTTTCTGCTTCTAAGTGATACTGAATACTTGGTTAGACCATTTGGGTCTATATTCATTATATTCATAGAGTCTAGGGGTGAACCTTAATTTCCACCCTGCCACTTAGCACAGCGATGTTTTATTGTTATGTTGTTTGAATATACGATTTATTTGCTGAAGACACTATATTTTTATTATTATCGAAACACTATATTAATAAGAAATATGAGAAAATACATTTTCATTTACTTATATGGCTACGCAATTGTCAACAGTACGCAGTATTGCCTGAAATGCTGATATTTCCAGTTAGTTGTTTTTTCTTCTGATAATTATTTCAGCTGTAGAATTATCTTTACAGCAATATCGTGTTTGTGTGTCTTTGCTGGCGCGCAAGATGTCAAAAACTCAAATTCTTTAAACGGGTCTGTTGTATCTGACAATGATGAAGACGCTTATTACCCTTATCAAGATTGGTCCGATACGTTTGATTGGCAATTATTGAAGGTTTGTGCAGGTTAAATAGGTCCTTCACTAATTAATAAATTGTTTCTTACTCTTAGGTCTTTGCTGATCCGAAATATAAAAACGTGATAATATCCCCCATTAGCTTGAAATTAGTATTAGCCCTGCTTTATGAAGGGTCCAGTGGCTCAACTGAAAAAGAATTTCAGAGTGTGCTTCATTTTCCAGTTCAAAAGCAAGTCGTTAGAGAAAATTTTTACAACATTTTAGAGTCCCTTCAAGTGAGTTTTCCACTTTATTTGCAATACTAATCTAGATTTGGACCTAATTTATTTTATTTTAGCCTACTGAGAGGCGAGAGTATGTTCTCAATTTGGGAACAAGAATCTTCATGGATTCTTCCATCAAACCCCAGCAGGCTTTTGCTGCAAAAGCAAAATACAACTATCAGACTGACATACAGCTCCTAGATTTTGCAAACGGAACTAGTGCAGCAGCTTCAATCAATTCTTGGGTAGAAAATATCACAAATGGGAAAATATCATCCCTGGTTTCAGACGGTGAAATATATGAATAATGAGACGATATATGTATTTTTATTTATATTTTTCAGATGAGTTGAAGAATGCCATAATGCTTATAATTAATACAATATTTTTCAAAGGAAGTTGGCGACATGAATTTCCGAAAAATAGAACAGCTCTTGGTGGTTTTTACGTTACTCCATCGGATGTTGTTGAAGTGCCATTAATGAAAACTACTGACAAATTCTTCTACTATGAATCAAATACTCTAGATGCCAAAATTTTGAGACTGCCGTATAAGGTGAAAGTTCTTTGTTCATCTTATCATCCTTGTCATCCATTTTGAAAATGATTTCATTTTGATTTTAGGGTAAAAGGTATGCAATGTTTATAGTACTACCAAATTCCAAGGGTGGATTAAATAGTTTACTGCAAAAAATAAATTTGGACAGCCTTAAGAGAAATTTTTACTTCATGGACTACGTTCCGGTTGAAGTTACCCTACCGAAATTGAAATTTGATTTTAAAGTTCAATTTACACATATACTTGAAGAGGTGAGCCCGCTTTCATCTTCCTGAATTTCAGAATTGTAGTTTATCATAAATTTTCCACTTTTTAGTTCGGATTGCGTCAAATGTTTCAAAATACAGCAAGCTTTCCCGGAATTGCAAGGGGAGAGAACAACATTTTGAGGATGTTGTTTGTTTCTGACATTATTCAGAAATCTGGTATCCAACTCGATGAAGAAGGCAGCTCGGTGTTTTCAGCTACAGGTAGGTCACCCGACTATTCTTTTTGAGTTTTTTTGAAGTGCTTTTCAGTAGGAGTGGACTGATGTTGTCAGCCTACGGTTGCCATACCTTTTCGAAGGAATCTGAAAAATCGGTTTTTCATACTTTATTTTTTTGCGTTAAATCTTATTGCAAGCTACACGATGGAGCGGTATGTCCGAATGATAATAATTCATTTGAAAAACAGTCTTTGTTAGTGTGAACATGCACGTTACATCAATTTTGCGACATACACAATTTGACAACACCTTCATAGTTGAAGTAACAGCAGATGATCTGGCAACAGAGTTGCTATCCGTGAAAATGTAGTCGAACCAAATTTCTCGTCATTTGCACATTGTCTAGTTTCTCGCATTTTCAGACTTCTACGTGGCGTATGAAGCAATGTGAATTGCCACGAATATTTGAGCTCAAAAGAATTTCTTATGAGGTTTCCTGTAGTAGCAAAGTTTTCCCATTGAGCCAAAATAGACTAATGATTTTAAAATCAGCAAATTCATGATGAATTTCAAAGGTTTTTAGTTAATCTTTCAATTGAAAAAAAAAATCACATTAGGCTGTTTGTGTTGTAATTATTTTGTATACTATTGTATTTTTTATTATTATTATTATATTTCCACATCGATTATTTCTTATTAGGAAACGCTTATTTATCAGAAGACAAACATACAAATTCATACATATCACAATTCTACTGAAAATTTAGGTTGGATTTGATATAAATTATTATTTTTAGACGTCGTAGTGTCCAATAAATTTGGGGAGGTCGAGAACGTATTCAATGCAACTCATCCTTTCATGTTTTTCATTGAAGAACAAACTAAAGGTACCATCCTTTTCGCTGGTAAAGTTGAAAATCCTCTGAACATTGACTCTTTTGCCACACGGTTTGGTGGTGAAACTGGACCTACTCCAAATGAAGGTGAGAAAATTAGTAAAGTAACTCAACTGACTGATAATCCTGCAAAATCAACTCCTCTGACGAAAGTTACGTTCACTGGAAGAGGCTTCAAACTAACCGCTTCACCAAAGTAATATCTAAGCATTCGTAAATGTTGAAATTGATGATCAATTTCCACATTATGAGCCCTTTTAGTAGTTTTGTGTATGAAAGAAGAAATAAATTATTTTATTATATAACCCACTATTTTATTTAACCATTATTATCTATGACTTGTTATTTAATACTTTTCTGATTTTCCTGGGGTAACGAAGTTTTCCTTCCTCCTTTTTCGTGAAAATCTTCGCATTAACTTATGACCTTAGTGATGCCTACTATGTTTTTGTAGACTTAGTCTTAATTCTTTTTTAGATGAGGTAAACCAAACAAATACATATACCAAACTATACTCTCGTATTTAAATTACTGTACCGTCGCTAATAACCCTTATAGTTGATGCTACAATAACCTCATATATATATATATATATATATATATATATATATATATATATATATATATATATCTTGAAATTGATTTATTGCCTGTTTGAGGTATTTATTTTGAAAGTTTTTAGCATTAACAGGCTTTTTAATATGAAAAAGTTTATTTCTGTTGACGTTTCGTTGTTATATTACAACTTTGTCAAAACTAATCTTTTAATTAGTTTTGACAAAGTTGTAATATAACAACGAAACGTCAACAGAAATAAACTTTTTCATATTAAAAAGCCTGTTAATGCTAAAAACTTTCAAAATATATATATATATATATATATATATATATATATATATATATATATATATATATATATATATATATATATATATATATATATATATATATATATATATATATTGTTTCTGTTTTAGTGTTTTAGTACCTGCCGAATATTTGCTTAAATTTTGATTGTTACGAACGACAGGTTACAAATAGAAAAATTTGAGAAATTTACCTTAATTAATATCATCAATTCCAACTGCGAAAATTAAATTTATAAATAATTGAAGCCCGGTTTTGTAGTCATTTATATGTTTTCAGAAAGAAAAAGCTTTTGCTTTGAAATAGATTTATCTTCTTGTATTCCACAGAACAGGTGAATAATATAAATTTATTTATAATGATCTTATAAGTTATGAAGAGCATCAATCAAAAGATTATTACAAAACACAACTAACAAATAATCGAAACTCGTTTCTTCCTAATGTTTCATCGAATTGATAAACACAAATTAATTATTTTATACATTTTATGGATTAATCAATACATCTTTTTAATAAAATAACAAAACATAATCACATATTTTTGTTTAATTGAGATTGGAAGATAAAGGTTTCAAATAACCAGATAAAATAGTTAACCGTAATTTTTTCAGGAATTTTCATTCGGTCCAGAAATTAATGTTAATAAATGAACATTAAAAGTACATAGCATTGGAAAGTGTTAATTAAATTTTACGAAAAATGTTTATTACTCTGGATATATATCTGTAGTTTCTTTCCCATTTTTAAAAGTTTAATAAAATTTAATACACTATATGTTTTTGAATATACTTCCGAGATGGATGCTGAGTCAGTATTTCCCTCTGGTCTTTGGAATAGATAAAAAATTACAGACTCTTGTTATAATTATCCATTATTTCTTTTCTGCCACTTCAAATTAATTACAATCAATAAAAGAAAAATTTTCGAAATATAGCATATTTATAACATATAGCCTGTAGAGATGAAAAGTCTCCAGCATTTCACATTATTGAACATCAAAAGCAGACGTTCGATTATTTATATTTATATATGTGATAATAATAATAATTGAGTTTATTTGGCCACATTATATATGTATTACATAATTTTCACAACAAATAACCTGAAATAAACTAATTATCTCACCGAAGTTTAAAACTTGTACTTGAGATTAACTTATATATCATTATATACACTTGAAACAAAATAAAAAAAGCTAAAGAAAAATAACAAAATACGATAACCGGTAGCGGTATTAACCCATAAAGCATATTAATTAGTGAAAGAATGGAAGAAAAAAAAACAATTAATACAAATTTCTCAATACTACATGGGGATATTAAAATATTAATACAATCCAAATAAAATTGTTTCTGTTTATAAATTTATATATACAGACAAATTTATATATAGAATATCTTTATTCTATTGATTTTTCTGTAACTAATAAACAATAAAGGAGTTACAGATTATTAAAAAACTATTAATTTTTTACGTCCTCACTTTATAAATTATAACATGTATATACGAAATTTCAGCAAAGAGATTTTTAAAAATCTGCCTTGTCTGTTGTTTGAACACCTAACTCTCTGAAAAATCAAAAGGAATAACTATTAATTCACGAATGAGAAAATAAACCGTGTAAAATTTTGATCCTTCAATATTTATTTATACACCAATAATTCCGTTTTCTTTCCGTTATTCTCAAATGATAAGAACAAACTATAGAAAAAAATATTGTATAAAAATATCTACATTTTCATTTTTTTTTTTTTTTTCAATATCTTCATTTGTTATCAAGTAGGTATGATCAAAAAATGTTACAAGTTAGTTCCTTCCATCATTTATAATAAGAAAACAGTTGTCTATCTTTACATTTATCAGAAGGAAAAGAATTAAATTGAGATTCCATTTCTATATTTATTTTATAATCACATTTTTATATACTAAGTATGAAATTAATGGTAAAAATAATGAAAATTATTGAAGATTTTTCATATATAAATATTGCCTAATTAAAATTTCTTAGAGATATAGAAGTTTGTTTTGTGGTTCTTTTCAATTTAATTTTTTCTAGACTGACTAATGATTGGAAGTATTTTCATTCATTAAGGTAACTTATAATGCTATATGTAATACGATATATAGGTACTATATATAACATATTAATAAATTAAATACATTTTTAAAAATTTCAAATAATTTCATGTATAACAATATTATCATATATTCATATAGGTTTGGTCATATATTCACTATATGAATATATGAACAATACTACAAACACTAATACTACAAACATTGTTTCGGTATACAATACCTTCATCAGGCGGATGGTGGAGTTTTCATCATCAATGTATACCGAAACAATATTGTAATGGACAATATATGAAATTATTTGAAATTTTTAAAAATGTGTTCAATTTATTAATAAGTTCACATGGAACTTCAACAAGTATCTCCTTCCTATATCAACTATTTATTACACGATATAATACTAGAAAAATTTATAGTTTTTACATCCAAAGTTGCAGGCTTTCTAAATCTAAAGAAACTATAATATTATGATGGGTTTTAATAATTTACCTAGTTTCTTAAAAACTAGTAAATACTAATGTTGAGATATTATGCGTGAGTTGAAAAGAATATTTTAGAAAACGAGACAGATGTGTTGATCTAAAATGTTCGATTTTTCGAAATATGTTTGTTTTTGTATAGATTTCGCTGAATAAATAGTATAATAATGCCTTTTTACAGCGAAACCAAAGTTCACAAATTTGACTTATCGTAGATTTCTTACCGAGTTTTTGGGTAGATATATTTTCCCATAAGACGGTATTGTGGAAAAAAAGCTATTCTAAACTTGAAAAAAGTATTCATTACTCTAATTGAACGACTGCTTCGTGCCCTAATCTTATGTGTCGATCAAATCACTCCCTGATACTTTCTTGCTATAAATCGAGATTGACCACTGGTGGTTTAGTGTGTTTATGCTGTCAATCGAATGACTTGTTCTTGCGTAGTGAAGTTTTTTCGGCCCAAATGACCCCTCCGGAAGTCATTATTCATTTACTCGGGGGTCCAAATTTATTAATTTGGATCCCACCCATTATTATTTGAGCGAATTCGAACAGAAAGAAAATCCTAGCTCAAGTTACTCATTAGGAAGTGACGTCAGCATTTAGCTATCATTTTTTGCGAGGTGCAGTTGAGTGTGGTGAACCACTATGGAAATACCTCACCAGAACAATAATAGTATTCCGGAGAAAAATACAAGGTCGACTTTGAGTAGGCTTGATCGGCTTTCAATGTGTCAGTTTCTTCTTAGTCTTGCTAATAAGATCATCTTGACCGGTTCTAACCGTGGCAAAGTTTTATTTTGTGCGGATATAGTGTATTAGTCGATAATCGGGATGTTATCAATCTTACCAGTTTTTCTCACTATAGGTACAGTAAACATGAAAAGTCCGTAAACATATCAGTTTTTTGGATTATATTCGAATTTGCACTATATACTTGCATACTTTTCATTCAACTGCTTAGAAATTCTCAGTCTCTGCTTCAAATAATGTTAGAAAAAGTTTAGAACGATTTATAAGAAATGATTCATTTAGATATTGTATCCGAAAAAAAATTTAATGAAAATTAAATAGTCCACATTGTGTCAATATATTTTTATAATGATAATTGCTTCTGAGATTTCTATAAAAACAACGTTCACCCAAAAACTAGAATAGTATTCTGTATTATTTTCTTATCATATTTTGATAACCTGTTACCCTTAGTGGTCTTCATATTATGTCGTTAGTGTGTTAAGTGGATCAGTTTATCAACCTGTGTTTTCATCACAGTTTGACTGATAATAAACAAGAAATAAACAATATTGCGTTCTTTAGAATATTTCGAAGCAATTTTAGAACTGTAGTAAAATAGTTATTCGACTTTAGAAATGACAAAAACTTAATTTGGACCTCCTCAACATTAATACAACTCTCTTGAAATCAGTCATTATCTCTTTATTTGATGTAAAAAAAAATGTTTTTTCACTTATCCAGCAGTGTATAGATTGATCAATCAAGCTGAAATGGAGATGTATTATGTAGGGATATAAATATTGTGCTTCTACAGAATTAAAGGTCTAGCGAAATTTTTTTCTTAAGAAATGAATTGTAGGAAAATCCTGGAACAATGAAAAGCTGTGAAAATATTTATTCTTCGGATAACGTCCAAGAAAATATGATTTTTTTTTCAGATGTGGAATATTCCAATTTGAAAGTTTGATTAATTCTATTTTTCGCTATATTTAACTTGTCGAAAATGTGTAGGTTTTTCAGATTAATCTGATTTGCTGAGATCACAGATTTTTAAGGCATTAGAAAATGTGTTCTGTACTTTCATCAATTTCATCTAGAAACTGAAATTTTACATTTTCAAATATAACTTCGACTTATAAATATCTTCATCTCAAGTAAATGTTTTCACATATAGCTCAAGCTGTAAGAATAAATATTTTCGTTTTCTTCTGATAATGAAGGGAAATATAAATAATATCTTCTTTCGATTTATTTCTAAGAACCAGATTGTGTTCAAATGTATAAGATCCGAAATTTCTAGACAACTCAAATTGAAGTTGATTACTTGACCTCTAACGTTTTAATTCATTATTTGGATTCATATGTTAGGTAGGTTCGACCAATAATTTAATCCTTCAATTTATTAATCTTAATCAAATATTGTTATGGATATTTACGTTTTTACTTTTGATGAATTGTATTTTTGAATTTTTATCAATTTAAGGTCGGATTTCATTTTCAGTACTGCATTCTATACCAATAAATGGCAGTCCATTGAATTTGGAACCAGAAAACGCCGTAATTAATACAGTTAACAGAAGATTCAATTACTTTGATCTTGAATTGCTGCAGGTTTGAGAAATAGTGAAAAATTTTTAGGGGATTTCCAGATGATTCTTAATTTTTCAGGAATTCAGTGAAATAGATCAGAATGTATTTATTTCCCCAGCAAGTATCAAGACAACACTTTCGATGATTCTTGAGGGAGCTAAGGGAAAATGTGCACAAGAAATAGGAAATGCTTTGAGAATAGAAGATATAAATGACGTTGAAATTAGGAAGCAATTGCAGAGACTTCTTTTTGACTTAAATGTAAGTGTGCTGAAATACTAAAAATTTTTTGATCTAAGTTCTATTACAAAGAGTTTCCTAATGATTTTGTGTTGAACTTTAAATGCAATGTTTTAAGGCATTGGGCAACGCAGATTCTTCACTATTTTGTCGGACTTCCATTGCCCATAAATTTGATTTCTAATTCTAAAAACAAACTATGAATAAATGAAAATTAAATGGTAAAATTAATCGGATTAGACTGATAAAATTAAAAGAGATTATTAAGTTTTCACTTCCGAACGGTTAAAGATACATTACTAACTGAAACGTCGTGTGAATTCTATTTCTGATTTATCCATCCGTCTGTTCATCGGCGGTAAGAATTTATTAATTTTATTCTGTATTCATTTATTTCATTTTTATTCTCATTTCATATTTCTCTTTCAGCCCTCAGTACATTACTTATTGATCTTTTTTCATTTTTTCAGTTTAATCTGAATAATTTTACCGTTAAATTTTCATTTAATCATAGTTTCTTTCAGAATTTGAAATTAACTGTAATGGAAGTCCTACAAAATAGTGTTCAAATGGAATGATCAATTGAATGATTCATTTGGATGATTTGACGTCTATATAAGTATAGTAGAATTTAAGTGATGTTTAGGTTATGGCCACTTTATCTTATGACAGCCCTTTGACTTCGATGAAAATTTCAGAGAAAAAAGTTTGGAGAGGTATATCAGTGTTAAATCCCAAAATCTTCGTGGCTAATGCAATCGTCCTCTTCGAGAGAAGAGCATTGCTGAGCATGTAGCATTGTTAGCTGTGTTATCCCGTACTGCAGAGACTACGAGGTTTGTTCAAAAGAAAAGGTGAATTTTGAATTTTTTCGAAAAGTATTTATTTGTTCATCGATATCCATTTTATCCCCTTAAAAGTAATCTCCCTCAGATATAATGTACTTATGCCAGCGCTTCTTGAAATCCTCGAAGTTCTGCAATGCGCTTTTCGGTATGGCCATCAGCTCGTTCTTCGATTCCGACTTTATCTTATCAATTGTGGAAAAACACTTTCCTCTCATTGGTCTCCTCAGTTTTTGAAATAGGAAAAAGTCGCAGGGAGACAAATCTGGTGAATACGGTGGTTGAGGCATGATAACGGTGTAGTTTTTGCCAAATAAAAATCACGAAACGAACAAGCATTGATGTGTGAGCTGGGGCATTATCGTGATGAAAAATCTATGATTTGTTTTTCCACAATTCCGATCGTTTGAGCCGTATTGCTTCACGCGAACGTAGCATAAGTTCCTTGAAGTATTACTTACTAACCGTATGACCTGTTGGCAAGAACTCATGATGCACCACGCCGTTGTAATCGAAGAAAACAGTGAGCGAAACCTTCACATTTGATCGAACATGGCGTGCTTTTTCAGTCTTGACTCTTCTGGCCGCTTCGATTGGAGTAATGGGCCTTGGTTTCGACGTCATAACGTCATATTTCGTCACCAGTTACGACCAGTTTTTGCATCGTGGTTAACGTAATTCAAAAATTCCTGAGCGATACTAAAGGGACGTTGTTTTTGCTCAATATTTCGCAATTTTGCAACTTCGCTGCCACACGTTTCATGTCCTTAACATATGAGAAAATTGCATGGCATGAGCTGATTGATATGCCAAAATCCTCTGCAACTTCCCTTATAGTGGTTCCAAGATTTTTCAAAACCATTTTCCTCACTTTTTCGATGTTTTCTTCGTTTGTTGAGGTGGTTGCAACTCCAGGACGCTCGTCGTCATCAACATTTGCTCGCCCTTCTGTAAAAAGCTGGTCCCACGTATATATATATTTTTTTGAGACGAAGTAGATTCGCCGAATGCCACAGTCAACATTTTGAGTGCATTTGAGCACTTCATTCCATTTTTAACGCATAATTTAATACATATTCTTCGATCCATTTTTTCCAAAAGTAAGAAATCGAAGAACACACAAAACGTGACTAACCTTTTCAATTGACAAAAACAAACTACTAATCCAAACTGGCTGATAATTTCAACAAATGAGAAACGTATGTGTATCAACATAATGAAAAACAACAACATTTCGATAATCGAATGTGCACAGCCCGCGAAAATTCAAAATTCACCTTTTCTTTTGAACAGACCTCGTATGTTCTCTCAATTTTGGTCCCATGAAATCGACTTTCATGTTGTGTTTCGGTCTTCTGTTGAGTTGGATTGGATTCTGGGTAATATATACAACGGTATGTTATTACTTTACGGGACACCGTTAGTAATGAAGGTTATTAGACGAAGTTTATTCGTGTGTATTTGAGGGTTTTTCCATAGTCGATAAATTTCTTGATAAACGAAGTTATTCAAACAAAAATAAGATTCTAGAAATTGTTTTTGTAAACAACAAATTGTTAGTTCACCACACATAAAATGTGATGGTCACTCTGTATGCTGTATAATGCGATCAGCGTTTGCACTATAGCTGGGGTTCCCAAAGTGTGCCCCCATGCCAAAAGCGATCGCAAAGCCTAAGAATTCGCCCTGTGATATCTGTATGACATGTTATATTTTTATCCAAAAGTAAATAAGTAAATAGTTGAAAAAATAATGAACATTACAAATGAAACACAATAAACTATTTCAATAAATTCTTACAGATGTTTAACCATAAGCGTTTGTATTAATAAAATTTTGTTTAGCTTATATAAAAACTTATTGTAGTATACCTAGTCTAGTTTCAATTATGAGTATATAAATGAATCGAAATTAAGATCAAAATTGAATATCAATTACAAGCATCATTAAGAGTACATTCGACGTACATACAAGCAAATTTTAATGATATCATTAAACACCCTGAAACAAATACAAAGTCGCACAATGAGTAAATTTGTTACACGTTTTTATATTTAGGTTTTTTCTTTTAGTGCCAATTAATAGTACTAGTATGAAATCATTGTTTAATGATTAAAAATTTATATTTATAATTATAAGATAAATTTCAGTTAGGTACATTTTGTTTTGTTATTAAATGATAGATTAAGTACACTGCGCAACAAAAACTTACGAAAATTTGAATGTTTTCTTTATTTCATGAGCCAATTCTTCTTATTAATGTTGGGTTAAGAAAAATGAATATGACAAAGAAAAAAATTTATTAGCTCTACAGTTTTTGATATGTAAATGAACTATTGTTTTTAAGAAATTGGCAAATATGAATTACATATGCTAACAACATTTAAAGTGTTATTGCACTACACTAACACTTGCCAGGTGTTAAGACCTACGAATAATCAACTCATTCCAGTTGTTTGAATCTGAGAGGTCTGCCATGTTTGCGTAAGTCACTTCATGTTAACCGCATGGCCAATAGGAATGGAAGGTAGACGGTTGTCATTATGAAGCAACACAGCTTCAAACTAAGCTTGTAGGTGTCTATGGAAAGTCTCCATTCAATTGGATTATGCTTCATATTCAAACTTTTTATCAAGGCATTAACATTACAACAAAAACAGGTTTTTTTTTAAAAAAAACACCTTGATCCTAGAAGTTGCGCTTCCTCCAGTGACAAATCAACATCGCTAATGAGATCACTCAACTCCGATTGATCATCTTTTTCTTCTTTGAAATCAGGGTCTTAGATGTTGAAGGCTCGTTTAGTTCTCCTTCTACACTATATTATATTAGTCAACATTATATCTCTTCTTCACTTTGGAAAGTGGACACGGGGAAAAAATTGCGTAATACAAACACTGAATAGGACATTTTGTCTCTTCAGACCTTCCTCGGTAATCCTGTGACCAAGTATTATGGCGGTTATAGATTATTCCCAATTAGGCATTATAGATTTTTCCCAACAAACCTACTTCATTTGAAGGCATGTTATACTGTTTTGTAAAATTACTAACACCATCTTGAGGACGGTATCACAACCACAGAAAATATTACCAATATCCGCCAACAAACTATTTAACAGTTCGTTCAATGCATTCTATCCAAATCTTTCGACTTCCGGTTTCACAGTATCAAACAAATAAAGGAATAAATATCAGTTTCGAAGTTACAAACATAAGAATATCCTACCATGGATAACAGCGCGCAACAAAAAAAAAGTTGAACGTTTCCTTTACTTCATTAGTCAATTCTTACTAATGTTGTATTGAGAAAAACGAATATGGCAAAGAATTTATTCGCTATACTTTTTTGATATGGAAATGATGAAAATTATTGTTTCTAAGAAATTGGTAAATATGAATTACATTTATGCTAACAATATTTTAAGTGTGATTGCACTATCATTAATGATATTTAAATTCCAAATTCTTCAAAAAACACTTGCCAGCTGTTTAGATTTACGAAGAATCAACTGATTCTTTTGATCGCGATCTTTTCCTCTTTTAAGTGACCTCTCGAGCATGTCTACATTTAAATCAGCAGTAATCTGCAAACAATGCTTCATTCCAGCGGCGCTGTTATCTTCCTTTCATCACAGAAATATCTCGATGGAACCGTTCTCCATCAAGACATAACCAGAAGGAGTTCTGTCTTCTCCGGTGACAAATCAAGATCTCTAATGAGATCACACAACTCCGATTGGCAATTTATGAGGTTGATTATCTATTTCTTCTTTAAAATCAGGGCAATAAGATGTTGAAGGCTCATTGACTTTTTCTTCTACACTGTCTTCATTTTTTGCTTTCAACTCATAATTCTGGGGTGGTGCAGGAACTGGTAAATTGTCTGAATGTGGAATCGATCGAGTCACTAATGGAAGTTTCGGGTATTTAACAGTTTTTATCCTTTCATGGACAATTCTACTTTTATAGACGGAGTCGAGCAAAAATAGCAATCGTCTATGTGGTTAGTGGGCTCCTGCCAAATCGAAGGCACAGCAAAACCCATGGATCTTTTTTAATTTTTCAGCCATTCTAGTAATATAAGTGAACACGAATTGCAACATATGTGTAAAGCCCATGGCTTATTTTGGGTTCCTATCTTCATACCAAAATATTGTTGATATGCAATCTTCACAAGAGGCGCCAAATTGCGTTTTTGTAACACAAACGTTATTTCGCCACAAATGTAACAAAAATTATTAACTAAATTTACACATTTACGTGGTATGGTGATTTCTCTCTTTAGAACACTCCAAAACAAGATGATACGCACGAAATACTATAAATTTCACCGTTACCGAAATAGTATTACACTTACTAATCTTCTGGCAGTCGAATTATAATGTGACAAATAAAATTTATGCGTATTTTGACAATTAATAATGTTGCCAATTTCGAAAAACAAATTTTCCACAAATTGAAAGAGAAGAATTTATAAAATATAAAAAATAGCTTTATCTTTAAAACTAGAGCTAATCGGTTCTTTCAATGGTCGTTTTTGCATTCAGCAAACCAGAAGACATAGGATATGAGACATATGTAGGTTGCGCTGTGTTATTAGTCAGTCTTACTTGTTGCTATAGTTATATTTCTGTAAAAATAATAAGAGTGATTGACAATATCATATAATAACACGGATTTGAGTCATTTATTTATTTTTTTGTTCTGATGAAAAAATAATTTAAGATTTATTTTTATATAAACCAAAAGGACAAATAGCTAATATATTATGAATGAAGAAAATCGTGGTTATTGTACTGCACTAAAGAATATCCATGTAGATATTGACGTATGATAAATTCTTTTGACGTGATGCTCATTTTTTCTGCAATAATGAAATATGTCAGTTCATAAACGTCACATATTAAATTGACTAAATGAAAACAACATGTCCGCCACATATTCTCAACTAAGTCAACTTCAGTTAAAAAGCGGTTTGAACTTTTTTCGTCATCGATTGTAATGAAAACATTTGTAATTTAATCCATCTCTTTCAGTTCATTTATATTTCAGAAGTATCGTAAACGTAGCACTTTTTCGGAATTAGTGATTATAATAATCATAAAACCCTGATGTGTGATACTAATTAAACTTCCATTGCAGATTACTATTTGATAAGGAATGAAAAATTCGTATTCTTTCAGGAAAAAACGCCAAACAATGAACTAACTTCAGCTAATGCTGTTTTTGTGTCTAACAAGTTGAAGATTTTGTCTGATTATCATATGAAACTAGCTCAACATTACAGAGCTCAGATTAAATCAGTAGATTTGTCGAATGGACCAAAAGCCATTAGCGAAATAAATGAGTGGGTCTATAATGCAACTAAAGGACATATTCCTACAATCATAGGAGGTAAACGTATTTTCATGAAAATGATGTCACAACTATATTGTATATTTTTCTAGATAATCTGTTCGAAGATTCCACTATTGTAATAGCAAATGCATTGTACTTCAGAGGAAAATGGAAAACGTCTTTCAATTCTAAAGAAACTCTAATGAAATGCTTCGATATACCAAATATTGGCTGTAAGGATGTACCGATGATGCAAAAGACAGATAGCTTCAATTACAACATGTTGCCTTATCTCAATGCTCATGCTGTAGAAGTACCCTACCAGGTAATTGTATTAATATACTGAAAATGTATTGAAATGGAAATATGATTCATCATATTGATATAAAAATTTAATTGATCCTACAAGGTAATTGTGTTAATATACTGAAATTATTAGATTATTAGAAATTATTATTAGACAAGGATCTGGATGGAGTTGAGTATGAAAAACGTGAAGTCCGAATTCTGTGAACTGTTGTAGGCTCAGAAAAGCTTGTAGATTACGAATCTGGATGATGCCGGAAACATTTCTGGTTCTATTTTTTTTTATCTTCCCCACCTCTAAGATATCGAGTCAATCGACCGAACGAATGCTTTAAAGCTATTTTGATGATTTTTTTAGCGATAATATACATTTTTTCTAATGATATTAGATATACAGCATGTCGAGGTGAATTGATCCCGGGAGACCAAATGGGCTCCCCCCAAAAAAATTAATTTGGTTGCTAGAAGATCAAATTGAAATGATGAAATAAAATAGAATATGTAATCTTTCTTCACATTGATTTTTCCAAGAAGTTCGTTTACTCCCCCTTATCCCCCCTCCATAGCTTGGAAGCTGATACAAAAGCGTTAGGGATGAAAACTAATTAGTCATAAAAAAATAGTTTTCTTAATCAAACGAATTTTAATGTCAGTGTTACTACATTTCTGTACAGATAATATTGACATTTAATATGCAATTTGCACAATGAAATAACATTATGTTGTAGTTTTCTGCAAGCACAGGTTTTTTCCGGCATGTGATGAATATTTATAAAATTGAATTAAATATTCTGGTAAGGACAATTTTGTCAAACGACGTGGGTATAATTTGCCATCTTTTTTTAATAGACTTTTACGGTATATCCAATAAAAAACACTTGACTTGGTTACATAAAAATTATATTAAGTTACTTGGTCTACAAATTTTCAAAAATATTACCCATTTTCAAAAGCTAAACTATTTTCAGTTCTCCAGACAGCCTTCAGTTGGGGTAACACATCGAAACAATTGTCTAGCAATTAAATCAATATAAATTTTGTTAAACCAATTCAAGTGTTTTTTTATCAATATATATTCAAAATATTCAGTGTTTCACCAAGAGATCAGCAAATTTTTTCAAATAAATTCAAGCTGAAGCCGATAATTTGAAAATGTTATTCATACGGTTGTTCATCAGCAGTTGATTTTTACTTTGAAAGAAGAAACCTGCCATGGTTTCTAATTCTCCCAATTGTTCGATACTTAGGAATAGATTTCCTAAATGTAATAGACCTTTTTGTGTAGAATCCAACGATGCAGCTTTTAACCTTTTTTTCCGGCACAATCTGCTAGTCGCAGTCGCAACTACTCAATGTAATGCTGGAAATATATGACAAGGGTTTTAGCCAATGGATTGAGCAGTAAAACTGCATCATGAAATGTATTTCTTTTCGTAATAACTGTAGATGCATACACCTCAACAACCTAGACGTCGTTTTCTTTTGCAGAAAAGAAATATGTGATAAAATATCTTGGAATCGGCTTCTAAATGGTTCGAATTAAAGTCAATTATTTCGATAAATGAAGGGCTTTGTGCTTGAATCAATTTGTTGGATCATCAAATCCTTTACATTTATAGAGAAACCGAACGAGCTGTAACTTATTTTCGGTATTTGAAAATAAATCTCTGCTATTTGTTGGAATTTTTGTGTGATGATTTGAAATAAGAATATCGTTCGACCTTTACTCCATTAAGTTGACTCGCAAGTATTTTATCGAAATATCATATTTGTCAAACACAACATCGAATCGTTTTACATTCTAATGCAATAATATATTATTAATTCTTTTGGAGAATGCCTCAGCAAAATTGCCAAATGTGTTGAAATTTTTCAATTGAATACAATTAACAAGCCTCACACCATCAACGATATACATTTTTGAAAAAATTCCTAACTAATAAATACATCTTGCCGAGTTTTTGTAGCATATTTGTGATTATTTTAATTTTCTACAGGTAGTTTCAATTTTGGCGATTTCATGTAAAATCCTTCTTAATTGATTAGACGATATAAATGCTTGTTGAAAAAAGTTGACTGCTCTAATGACAAGTCCTAACCCACTGCATTGGGTCTTGAAACAATCGTTTCTAGTAAAGTCTGTGTTGTTTTTTATCTTTTTACGAATAGCATGATTTCTTCGATCTGCCGTTTTTTGAATGTTTATGAACTATTCTCGTTGTGGTTCTCATCTAATTACCCGTTTTATCACAAAACAAACAAAAATTTCTCCATTCTTTATATTTATCACTTATAGCGAAGTGGTTCACGTTTTTCACAATTTAAGCACTAATTAAACACTCAAATACCAGGAATTTTGCATTATATTGCGTAAATACCAAAAATTAACTATTCTAAACTATCATTTGGTTTCTACTGGTGACTACACGCGCTATGGCGCATTAATGGCGCTTGCGGGGGGAGGAGGGCCAATAACAGGAAAATGGACCAGTACAGGCCCTGGAAACATGAGTTTTCGTATTATCTGAGGTCTCAGGATAACGAATCTGAGCTTAGTAGCCGGTCCTCATGTTTTGCGTACTCAACTCCCTTTTGCGCCTGCACTATATATCGTATCCAATATATAACAAGATATTTTGAAATCATCTGGCAATAAAATTGCACCCAAGCCTCTTAATCAATTAAAACAAATAAACGGCGAATTGAAGATTATAACACTTATCTTATATTGGACGCACCTAGCCAAATTTAGAAGAAATAAATAAATCAAACAAGTACTCGAAAACAACAGCTTCAATCAAGGGTAAAAAAGTGCAAATCATAATTTCGGTAGAAAATACAACTTTAGAAATAGAAAAATATTAAAATTTGAATACATTCGAGAAATGCTTCCTATTCAAAAAATCCATCCAATACGATTGAACAGATACAAAAAATGTAAGTTCAAGATACACATTTTTGACACATCTTTGAAGATTTTCTATTTTTTCAGTTCACTCTTAAAATTACAGATCTAGAAATTCTTTTAAAAATAATCAAAATGCTTAAGTTTCAAATGTTACAAAAATAAATTCCCTAGAAAGATATAATTGATATAAACGCCAGTCTCCGTAGCTTAGTCGGTAGAACACCCGACTATGGTTCGGTAGAAATCGGGTTCGAGTCCCTCTGAAGGCAGGTGCGTTTGTGTTTGTCTATGATTTAAGTAGTTCAATGAATGATATATGCTGGGTAATGTACACTGTTTACAAGCCCAATGGCCGTTCGGAACTGGCGTTAAACTGTAGGTCCACTGAATTAAAAAACAAAAAGTTATCATATTTCGTAATAAAACATCAGTCGTTGTTGCTATGTTAAAATAACGTTTCCAAAAAACGAACGATGTCGTGGCAACGCCACCTAAGTCGTAAAAATCGTTCGTAATTTCTTCGAATTTAATTTTTCAGGATGATAAATATTCTATGTTACTTCTTATTCCCTCTGCTGGAACAAATATCAAGATTTTAGCAAGGGATATGCAACATGCTCATTTCGAAAGTATTTTGAATTCACTCAAACCGACAGAGATTATGTTGGAACTGCCCAGATTTGAAATTGAGAGCGAAGTTAACTTGATGGATTACCTGATTCCGGTGAGTTTTTATTTCATTTGTACTCGTAAGTTTAGAATAACTTACACTTTCAGCTTCCATTGAATATTCATCAATTACGTATTTTCCAATTATTCAGAGAGATGTACTGAATTAAAAATTGAACTTCTGGAAGTAATCTTCAATTTCGTTTTTCAATCAATGATAGAATGACAAATGATCTGAATTTTCTGCCTTATAGACAATATTTTCAAAATATGAAACAATAAAATTCCAGAAATTTCCAGATTTATCCTTAGGATTTTAATTCCATCTAATAAAAACCTTCTGCAAGGCTTCAAGCAATACAAGTATGCAAACTGAAGAAAAGATAATGTCTTATTGTAATTTGGACCCAAAAATCTGTAAAATATTATAACGATAATTATTAGTATTACTCACATTAATAATACTAGTTCAATATACATAAAAACATCATTAGACTGAACTGTGGACCTTAGTCTAATAAAATTGTCAAGGATACTTTAATTTATCATTTAATAATAATTTATTTATTTATTTAACATACACTGTTTTACAGGACAGGTCCTAATTACAAAACAGAAAATACAACAGATAGTAAAAACAAAATTGGTAGTAAAAAAGTTCAGAAGGTTCAATTTTATACTTTCAATTTTAAAAGAAAGAGTTTGTGATATGAATCAGTAGTGATAAAATTAAATATCATTATAGGAATAAAAAAACTTAATTGCTGACCAAACTTATACATGCATATAAAGATAAACACACACATACACTTACATTCACATATTAACACTTATACACTTATATGAGTGAATATGAATCATGTACGTGAATACACATACATGATTGTTCTAGCAGAAATTATGCATATCAAGGTAACTTGCCTTAATATCAGTAACAGAACAGTTGAAAATATCCACCTTAGCAAAATATTACATAGTTCACACATCGTGTGCAATGGACATTTTAGAGCGTTCGTTCTAGCTGCTGGACTGTAGAACGTGAATTCGCTTCTGTAAGAAACTCTTGGAACAATAAAGTTAAGCTTTTGCAATAATTCCTGACATTTCATTTTATTGTTAATTATTTTATGCAAGAAGATTATTGCATGGCATTTCCTTCGCGCACTTAGTGTGTCCACATTATGTCGCCTTGTAAATGTTTCATGTTGTATGCCTATAGGTGGATATATTCCATCAATTCTGAAGCACAAAAGTTTCAGGAACTTTCGTTGAATAGACTTTAGTTGATCAATATGTAACTGATAACCAGAATTCCAGAGTGTTGATCTGTATTCAAGTTTAGATCTTACGAAAGCACAATACAATGTTTTCAAAGTTGATATATTGCTAAATTACTTACTGATGCGAATAATGTAACTATATACTCTACAGGCAGCGGTTACTGTAGCATTGATATGTGGCACAAATTTTAGTTGAGAATCGAAGGTTACGCCAAGGTCAATAAATGTAGTAGGTCTTCCCAAAATATTAGTACCAATTTTATAGTTGAAATTTATCAAATTATATTTTGTGGAGAACGACATAATATGACATTTGGAGATGTTGAGGGTTAATTTGTTGAGATCACACCAAATTACAATATTACCAAAGTTTCTGGCAATGCGTTCACAGTCACCAATGCTGGAAACATAATGAAAAATCTTGAAGTCATCAGCGAACCCTCAACATTTATGACATCGATTATATCATTTATGAACATTGTAAAAAGCAAAGGACCAAGTATGGACCTTGGGGCACTCCAGATGAAGCACGGTATTCAATTGATGTATACCCCTGGCTAAAAAGCCTATCAAGTACGATTCGAAAAGTTTGATGAAGAATGTCGAAAGCCCGAAAGTGCCTAGTTTATTCAATAGAATACCGTGGTCAAGCCTGTCGAATAATTCCAAATACGAGCAACTTAACCAAGCATTGAATAGTATTGCCAACTATTTGTTGAAAATCCGTTATAATAACTAAAGAATAATTCAAAATTTTATGACGTTATTTATTACTTCAGACGTTAACAGAATATGAATTAACAAAAAATCTGACTATGCAAGCATTTATCAACAACAATAGAAGTTATAAGAATAAGAACAACCATAGAGTTATTTTGAAATGTCTTCCATGCTGAACTAAGTTCTTCACCTGAAAAAGGTCAACTTTGGTGAATTATGTATTTATATCAATTGGATTTAAATATTTCACAATCATTTACTCATTGAGCAAATTCTCAGAAGTTTTGTGTCTATTGATTTCCACTATTTCCCATAAATCTAATTGTCTAACTTAATGACTATTGTGTGAAATTTTAAAATTTGAATTGAAAGTAATTCAAGAATATTTGAATTCATTGTACTGATGTATAGATTCTGTTTATATTTTCTGTTAAGCTTTATAGTTTTATGTCTATTGTTTTCCAGTTGAAAATTCAAGAAATATTTGGACCAAAGGCTAATTTGTCAGGAATTGTGGAGAATACAAACACCAGAATCGGAAATATAATCCATAAGGCCAAAATTGAGGTGAATGAGGAAGGAACGAAGGCAGCAGCGGCTACGTCAGCGGTGGTGATCCCTTTGATGGGCGAAACGGCTCTGAGAGTATCAGCAGATAAACCTTTCATATTTTTCATTTACCAAAAGGAATCGAAAAACATTATTTTTGAGGGTATCGTTCTTGAACCAAAGAATTCAGAAGCTTCTCCCCCATCGCTTTCACCTACATCAAAAACCGTTCAGACCAATAAATTTGTCCCAAAATTTGGTAACAGATATGTTCCTAATACGCACAAAGTTGGAAGAATGCCTTTTGCTACATATCGGTGATGATATTTTATCTTAAACTGGAAAGTATTTTTAAGTATTATCGAATGAATGTGTTTCAATGTTTTTTATAAGATGTGTAACTCTCGTTTGAGTTGATAATGTGTAATTTTGAAATATAATTGCCAATAAATTATCTTAATTTAATTTAAATTCACACACACACACACACACATATATATATATATATATATATATATATATATATATATATATATATATATATATATATATATATATATATATATATATGTATAGTAAATACCGAGACTCTTAATCGAAATATCGAAATATTTCAAATAAAACTCTCAGGGAGCTGTCTACACAAATGTTGTCAACGAGAACGAACCCATCACTGTCGAGATTGAATATTAAGAGCGTTTCGAAAAATTCATCGATCTTGTTGAATGATAATAGGAAACAATTGTTTTCATCATTATTATGAATCATCAGTCCATATTATATATGCATAATATATAATATGGACTATATATATTAATATACATATATTATAATATGGACTGATGATTCATAAAAATGATGAAACAATTGTATCCTATTATCATTCAACAAGATCGATGAATATTTCGAAACGCTCTTATTATTCACTCTCGAAAGTAATGGGTTTGTTCTCGTTGACATTTGTGTACAAAGCTCCCTGATAGTTTTAGTTGAAATATTTCGTATAAACCTTTGTGTTTTTGGTTATTCTGCGGTCCCTCCAAATCCTTGTGAGCTTTTCCACTGAAGATCTTGATATGGCGCAACGCCTCCGGATTTCGTCCTCGCAGCTCCCAGCGTTTGAGATCTTGGAGCCCAGGTATACGTAGCTGTTGACTACTTCACATCCCGCATATATATATATATATATATATATATATATATATATATATATATATATATATATATATTATATATAATAATAAAAATAAACGATATTTATTCATTCAACCAAAATTCAGTGTTACAATTTCTGTGATATGGCATCATAAATATTTATACCACAAATCAAGATGACATTTGGTAGTACACTTAAAAAATATCAAGAAAAAAAAAGAAATAATCAAATCAAACAAACTCTATACATTGTACAATATCAATAACCAAAGTGCACAATTTGCAGTTAGTCCAAACTGCAACGTATAGTCCTGTGTCAACGAATAATATCGTGAAGGCAATTTTCATCCTCTGAAGTGCTTCACACTTTTTTGAGAACTTATACTCCCTACTTATCAATTGCATCAATCCGCTCTAGTACCAGTCTGCTTACAAAGGCTCAGTTTATTTGAAAAGCTGAAGTACAATCACACCCAAGACGCAATGTATCCACTTTCCAACGAGTTTTTTGAAAGGTCCCAATCTTTTTTCATTCTTCACAGCTTGAGGAATCATATCGTGCAGCCTACGAATTACATAACTGTAATGTCTTTGTCCTATTTGTTTCGATGTTCTCACCTTATGCGTAATAATTTCTTTACATTTCGTGTGTTACGTGTGTTCTGCATAGGGAATTATGGTTTTATCTCTGAAGCAGTACATAAATGCTCTTTTCATATAGAGTTTTCTTAGGTTCAAGACTTTCATTTCCTCGAAAACTTTTTCACTCGAGTACATCCTGTTTTTGTTCAATATTATCCTCAATATCCACCTCTGCAACACATTCAAGTTTGCTAAATGAGTATCAAGAATGCCTCCCCACGCCACTATGCCATACGCAAGCTGCGATTCTACTAATGATTGATATAGGATTTTCAGTTCTGGCAATCTAAGAATACCTGAGAGATATCTGAACCGGGAAAGCAAGCTTCGAATTTTGACAGTTCCTTTCTTGATGTGAAGATCCCATCTTAAATGTTCATCTATAGTTACGCCCAAGTAGGTTACTCCGCTTGCACATTCAATCCTGCTATCTTTGTTGATTTCAAGATAATTAAATGTAGGTCGGTTGACGTTATACGAAGTGAAAGCAATATATTTTGTCTTGTTTACATTCATTGACAGTAAGTTGTAATCAAACCAATTTTTGACCTTCATTAATAGTTGTTCAGTGTCCGTTTTCAAACTGGACCACTCTTTTGATTTGCAGAATATTACCGTATCATCTGCATAACTAATTATTTCACTTGAGCCTTTATCCAATGTGAGCAAATCATTGATGTAGATAATGAAGAGCACATGGCCTAGCACTGTTCCTTGTGGAACATCGTATTCCACTTCCAGGAAGTCACTGTATTTGTTTCCTATGTTTACACACTGCCTACGGCCATTGATGTAACTTTCAAGTAGGTTATAAGCAACTCCCCTGAAACCGCATCGGTTCAATTTTTGTAGAAGTATATCATGAGACACAGTATCAAAGCCTTGGCCAAATCCACAAACATACATATACAAGGGTGCGATTCATCAAGTGCCTCATACAACATCCTTGTTACCCTCACAAGAATATCCTCTGCAGATTTTCCTGTCTTAAAACCAAACTGTTTCTCAGACAATATTTTAAGATCTTCAAAATAGCGTTATTGGTCGGTAATTTATTGGATCAGTCTTATCACCATCCTTGTATAAGGGCTTTATAACTCCGATTTTGAAGATATCAGGAAATATTCCGTATTCCAAGGTTTTATTGAAAAAATGTACGAGTATAAAGACAATCTCCATTTTCAATTCCTTTAAGGTTCTGGAAGTTATGCCGTCGTGACCTAGGGCTTTTTTTATATGTAATTTGTTGATGTGTTCCTCGATGTCTTGTTTCGAGACTGGTTTAAAAAACATAGAATTTTTAACAGAATAATTTTCCTGGTGTGGTGTTTTGCAGGGACTTTTGATTTTCTCCGCCATTTTTTTCCCTACAGAAACATAATGCTGGTTGAAAATATGTGCAATCTTTTTTTTATCACATTCTATTATTTTGTTCATATTCTTCATACCTGATATTTCTTCCCTCTGTTGCTGGCAATTTGTGACCGTTTTCATCCAATTCCATAAGTTTTTTGATGATTCTTTGATGCTGTAGAGATTTTTGCTATAATATTCCTTCTTTGTTGTCCTTATTAAATTCGTTCGTTTATTTCTGTAGTTTTTGTAATTTTCTTCAACTGTCCTATCGCCAGTAATATTTTTTAGTTCTTTAAAGAGTTCATGTTTTTTGCAAATAGATTTTATAAGACCTTGTGTAATCCAAGGACTTTTCATTTGCCGTTTATTCGTTTTTCTCTTTACGGTCACTGTGTGTTTTCCTATTGCAGTTTCCAAAATTTCAATGAAACTCTTATATGCTTCATTTAGATCCTTTTGTTCAAGTACTTGGGTCCAGTCCACATTCTGCATGTATAACTTCAGTTCGTTATATTTTATAAATGTTCTTTCCTCAATTTTTTCGAAAATTAACTGTTCATTTATTGGAAGTAAGATTATTGTTGGGAAGTGGTCTCTAATCTGAAGCTTCAATATCACTGAAAGCACGTCCACTTCAGCCTGCGTCATTTTCAAGAAAATGTGATCTATGCATGTTCCTGAATTCTTTTCAATTCTTGTGTAATCATTTATGTAAGATACAAAACCTAATTCACTCATGGTATTTTTATAAATTTGAACATAATCTGTTTTATCGTCTAGCAAATTTATATTCATATCGCCAATGAGCAGCTGAAAATCACACTTTTCTTTCAGAAAATGGTTCCTCAAGTGATGACTGAACTTATAAGGACATGTTCCATGTAGTCTGTAAGCAGCAGTAATTGATATTGTTTTTTCCCGATATCTTATTGTACACTTTATCAATTGTATACCATCATTTATTTCCACAATTTTATGTTCAAAATTTAAGCCCGTTCTGACGAGGACAATTACACCGTCATGTTTGTTACACCGTCATCTTGTTTACTCTGCCATTATTATAAACAATTTCATAATTCTCAAACTTGACCAATTTCAAGTTTATCTGAAATGTTTCCGTCAACACAACTACCTCGAATTTTTCTTTAATTTGCTCTAACAATAACATCAACTCATCCCCATTTTTGTTTAGGCTACGTATATTGACATGGAATATTTTAAAATGATCACTATGTGTACTGAAAATCGAATTGACCTCAGATACATTCTCAACAACAGTTGTTTGCAATACAATCGATTTTAGATCTCTTATTTAATTATCCATACGAATAACAATAATATACGAAACCACGAGAAAAGTCAATAAATACCAGTCACTAGTACTGTTTAACAACCAAAATCGATTTTGCTTCTAGTCAATTGTAGCATATTCTTGTAAACCTTGCACTTTTCGTCCCTTGCAGTATGGTTAGTTTCGGACGTTGTCTTGTATTTCTCATTGTTGATGCAGTTGATGCACTTTTCTTCCCTCGGTGCCCGGCAGCTTCTTGTTTCATGTGCCTGCGAGCATTGTCCACACTGAGTCGGTGAACGACACTCGGTAGATTTGTGATTATAACCCATACACTTTATACATCTAAGTACTTTATTATTATCAAAGACTGGGCATCTATTATATCCAATGTTTACCCTCCGAGTTGCCATGAGTTTACCAAACGTTGCCCCGCTACATTCCATGACCGCAAAATTTGTGGCACCATCTTTAGCTTTCCTAAATACTTTTAATTCTGCCCCATCTACGAAATCTATTGTTTCATTTTGATTAATTAGTCCTGGGATAACATCCTCTGCCTTGATATTCAAACTTATGTTAGCAATAGTCACGTACGGTTTTCTGAGCTTCGTTTCTTCTACATTGTACTGTGTGCCAAAGGGAATTTTTTAGTTCCTTCTTCATGTTTTCCATTGATCTTGCAGTATCACATTTAATTAAGATATTTCCATTCTGCATGTTTTTCGTCATGGAAATTCCAATACCGCTTTTTGCAGGATTTATTTTCTTTTGTATTTCTCTGTTTGTCGTGTGACATTCTTGTTTGTTCTTTGGTTTGATCACCAAACATGGGAGATTTTTGTCCAACGGAGGTTTTTCCATTCGAGCAATGCTTGCATAGGACATTTCTTTGCCGAGTGCATTCTGTTCTTTAGCTGTTTTTCAAGTAATTCAATGATTTTATCTTTACTTGAAATGATCTTGTCCTTTTCATCCAGAAGCTGTTCAAGTAGCTTGTTTGAATTGAAGCGTAAACAATCATTACAATAAAATTATATATATATATATATATATATATATATATATATATATATATATATATATATATATATATATATATATATATATATATATATATATATATATATATATATATATATATATATATCAAACCCTCACAGTGTATTAAATTTTGGGAGAGTCATTTTGGGTGTACAGAGAATAAATAATAGATAGAATTATCAATAAAATAAAAAAGAGAACAATATCATTACGGATACGGATACAATATCAGAACGGATAATTATGTCAACTAATTTACGAGGAGAAAATGTTAATAGTGTAACTTATCAAATACGTTAACTTGTGGAATTAACATCATTAGAAATAGAGCTATTTCTAAATGAATACTTCTTTTCTTCCAACCCTCATAGTCTATTAAATTTTGGGATAGTCATTTTGGGCGTACAGAGAATAAATAATAGAAAGAATAATCGATAAAATAAAGAAGAGAACAATACGGATCATTATGTCAGCTAATTTACGAGGTGAAAATGTTATTAGTGTAACCTATCAAATATGTGAACTTGTGGAATTAACATCATTAGAAATAGCGCTATTTCTAAATGAATACTTCTTTTCTTCAAATCCTCATAGTCTATTAAATTTTGGGATAGTCATTTTGGGCGTACAGAGAATAAATAATAGAAAGAATAATCGATAAAATAAAGAAGAGAACAATACGGATCATTATGTCAGCTAATTTACGAGGTGAAAATGTTATTAGTGTAACCTATCAAATACGTGGACTTGTGGAATTAACATCATTAGAAATAGCCCTTTTTTTAACTGAATACTTCTATGTTCCAAACTTTCATAGTCTATTACATTTTGGGATAATGCTTTTGGGTATACAGAGGTCGATAGGATAATCGCTAAAACCTACAAAAGAACAATACTGATCATTAATGCATCTATTCAGGGATCATTGCAAACCTTTTCTCATCAAGTTGCTTTTTCTTACTCCGCCAAATATTTTCATCTTCCTGTGTGTCACTTATGCGAAAAAAAATTCAGATATCCATGAATATGAATCAAGAAGTAGAAATATGCTAACGGTACAATAATCACATACTGAGAAAACACCGCAACCCACAAGTTACACTGCTGCCAAACTTTATAATTACTCTCCAGAAGTTATTATATAATTTGGCATGATTCTATTCAGAGAAACTTTGAAAAGTATTTGGTGAAGATAGTTTTTTATAGTACAATAAAGATTAAATACGCTACTATACAAATAAATAGAAAACATGAAGTTTTATTGTGTTGATATTTATGTATGTTATTTTTTGTTGTCGTGTAATATTATGTATAGTTTACTATCTCTATGTTTAATGATAATCGAAAACATTTGATGTAGCTTGGGCAATAAATTTGTTATTTTTCTCACTCTCAAGGGTTCAATACAAATACAAGTATAAAACTTCTGATAATCGGTAAGAAACCCGAAACATATGAGGAGTGTATCAAACAACTTTGGAATGGTAGAATTTAGGCAAGTGTTATCAATTACCTATTCGATATTTTTTACCAATATTGCAAAAAGTTTGCAGCGGGAAGTCGCAATTAATTGACGTTATTGAAGTTTCGGTCATTCATTTTGATTTATCAAGTAAATTTGTGAGTTCCTTTAGAGAAACTCAAAGTGCGGAGGAGTGACATACTACATGCTATCATCGAAAACTAACACCCACTTATAATCTTGATTATTCCAGAATTCACTACCTGCTTGTTTCAATTTTTAGTTACGAGACATACACAAGTGCTGCTTGTAAATTGGAGCAAGTGGTAAGCGGACAAAAAACAAATGACGCTGATTCATATGTACACATGAGAGACTGCGTCCGGTGTATATAACCAGTGGCGTAGTCTTTCTATGGACAGGAAATGTGAATTTTGGTCATAAATGAGAAATAGTCAAGTTCTTACTAGTACCCGAATTATTTTATATAACCAACTTCGTTTGTAGTCGCTTGCAGAAACATTTTTCTTATGATTTCTAATTCGTTTATTACGTTTTCTATGTTTTCTTATCGATTTCAACAATAGGAATAGTTGATATAAACATCGTCTTTATCAGGCTTCATAGACTTTTGATTATGTTGTTTTTGATGTTTCCCTGACAACGATTATTGAAAGAAAGTTTTTTTTTATGAGAGAGCTTTTTCGTGTTTTATATACCTAGATGTAATATATCCGTAGGGTTGAAAATGGTTTCTGGGGTCGAAACGAAAATGTTGAGCTTCGAGATTATATGGAGCTAATGAAAAAATTTGTTTTGACAAAGTTGTGACATACAACGAAACGTCTACGATAATAAAGCTTTTAAAATTGAAAATAGCCTGTTACCGCTGAAAATATTATGAATATAACTATCTCAAAGAGACAATAAAACTAATTCTAAAATTTATATATATATATATATATATATATATATATATATATATATATATATATATATATTTTATTATTATTACGATTGTTCCCCATGAGGAGAGCGACTGAACCTCCCAAAAACGCTTCATCCTCTCTGAATGCTCTTTCTTCAGTTCATCTGTCCATTTCACTTCAGGTTGACGATTTGACTTTTGCTCATGTGAACTTCACATGTGCCATTTTATAGCCAACATTCAGTGTGATCTTCGAGTTTTCAATTTGATCTGTTGTAGATCCTTTTGGACCTCTTTTATCCACTCTGTTACGCATTTACTATTATGATATATATATATATATATATATATATATATATATATATATATATATATATATATATATATATATATACGACGGTAGATATGTATTTTCAGTTTAACTGGGATTGCTGTTTTATTTTTAGTTATTACTAAAAATAAATTAAAAATTAAAATTCTGTAATTCGCTAAGATGGAATATGGATAGTATTCAAGGACACCCAACGACAGCAAGTGACTGCTTTGGGGGATTCATTTCTGTTTGTTGTAATTATCAATTTCAATAAATACTATTATTATTTAATAATTATATACTTCTATATATATGGTAAATACTGACATTTTCAATCGAAATATGGAAATATTTCGAACAAAAGTCTGAAGACAGAACTCTCAGTCTACAAATGTTGCCAACGAGAACGAACCTATCACTTCGAGAGTGAATATTGAATGCACTCCGAAAAATATCGAACTTGTTGAATGGAAATACCATGCAATTGTTTCATCCTATTATGGGAATCTTCAGTGGTATGCAAACAATCAAGTTTTCATAATTTTTCAAAACACTCCAAGCCTTTATTTCTTCAATATATTGAAGACATCTAGTGAACTACTCAACGTGAGCTCCCTCTATTGAAGAAACAAGATTAGCTCGATGCTACTTTATACTACAACTATTGTATATACTACAATATGGCAATGTATTGAAATACTAACAGGGTTTATCTTTTTATAGATTTTTAGTAAAAAATACTAAATGTCCTTAGTGTTGAACGCATGACTTATGAGTCAACTTAATATTCATATAGAAAATTGTGAATAATTTAGCAAAAAATGTTCGTTAGCACTATTGGTTAAAGATCAACTATGATATCATACAGATTGAGGAATATGAAAGAATATCTTGCAGAAAAGGCACGCTATATAAATCTCTTTTTGTCGGTGGTCTCATGTTATATAATCAATTATCAGAGTATATTGAGTTATCACAAAATGTATTCATATTTAAAATACGTTTAAGGCATTTTCTTTCATTAAGTGAATAGATGGATAATAGAAGGATAATATTGACTCGCCACATTTGATGTTCGCGGACGATTTGAAACTATATCATGAAATCAGATCACAGGACAACTGTGTTTAACTTCAGCTCGTACTGGGACATGTTGCCAGTAGGTGTAAATTTAACTGAAAAATTTTGAATGTGACGAAGTGTAATGTTGTATCTTTCACAAGTAAAAAGGAACGAATTGAGTGTGATTATAGCTTCGGGAGTCAGGTTCTTTCTCGTTCTGATAGGGTCAGAGATCTTGGTACATTCTTCGATCCGAAACTTTCCTTCATTCTGTACATCACCCGTCTTATTTCATCTGCCTCGAAAATATATGGATTCGTTACACGCAATAGCAAATATTTCAATAATTCCTCAACATTTATAAGGCAATTCAATGCCCTAATCCGTAGCAAGTTGAAGTATGACAGCATGATCTGTCATCCTATTTATACTTGCCATCAATCCATTTTGGGGCTCTTCATTGGGGAGTTTGGAGGGGGGATAAAGTTTATCCACAGAGAGGAGTCAATCATGACGATTCAGTTTAATCTCATTGCAGGAGAGAAATTTTGCCACCCAAATTTTCGTACAAGTTACTGCACAACAGTATTGATTGTCCTCCTCTCTTGTCCGTTTTGAAATTTCGTGTTCCTGGGCAAAATTATCATAATACAGAATTATTCCACCTAGAGACTCCAAGGACCAACTCGCAAATACAATCTTCCATTTTTTTTATGGAGTCCACGTTGAATACAGTTGCTAATAAATGTGACATTGACTTTGACTCCATAGGAGTTACTATGAGGAGTTATGTGAACAAGTAAAATTGACTAAAATGAATTGGATTATTTTGAGTTCTTTGTAATATTTCGTTTGATTTTATTATTCAGTTATTAGTTACTTTTTTAGTTTTTTTCGGATAAGATATTATGTTTATTATTTTCTGTAATTGGGTATTATACCTGTTTAGAATAAAGAACTTTTTATTATTATTATTGTTGTCACCTGTAAGTGCACATAAGAACGCAATATGTTGAATTTTGTAAAATCTAAGTATAAGCTAATGAAGATGCTTTTATTATATATTATTACCTGCTATTATAATCGATGTATTGTGGATCAATTGTCTGGCAGAGAAAGTGCTTTTAATAAATTCAGTTTACATTGACTGCTCTTTCTTTTCTCTTCATAATTAAAACACCGTTAAATGTATCGATCAAAGTACAAACTAAACAGGTTAGTAAGAAATCGTACCAGACGCAATGGTCAATGGTGAATAGAGATATAGAAATAATAATAATAATATATATTTGTGAAATAATTGTTACATATATTACACAAACATAATAAAGTAAATTATTGCCCACTTTGGCAATGCCAGTCTGTGGGGCTACAAGAATTTATTAAACCAAAACAAAATCTTCTTAACCGTAATTAAATTATACTGTATTAATTCGGCTTCCGTATTAATGTTCTTGAATAATATAAAATTAAATTCCATTAAAAATTCCATACCATTAAAAATAAAATAAACAACATCACAAATCAAGGATCCCAGCACACAGCAACTCAAACCCAAACAATTTTTCTCTACAAAATATTCTCTTTTGGTTGGTTTAGAAGATAATTCCTTATCTTTCTTTTAAAAACCATCAATGATGAGATTTCTCTCATTTCTGTTGGAAGAGATTTATACATTCTGTTCGAGAGATGCAAGTTTTGATCTTTTTGTTAGCTTTGGATCTTGTGTTATGATGATCAATCATCTCAAGTCTTCTCTGTTCTTGAATGTCTCCAAGACACCTCGATATAAGTATAACTGCCTCAAATCCAATATTTTTGCTTCTTTGTAGAGCTGGTCAGATGGAAACAGCCTAGGCGATAAATTATTTTCAAGAACTTTTTTTGCAACACCTCTAGTTTATTTGTGTAGCAACTGACTGCTTACACCACATGATGAAATCCCATATAATAATAACAATAATAATATTTATTAATCCTTCAAGACATTTGACAAATGTATAGGATAAGTCAATTCAAGAAAATTGCAAATACAACAAAATACATAAAATGTAAAATTACTATAAAATACAAAATACAAACATACATAAAATATAAAATTAGTATCAAATACAAAATACACATAAAATGAGTATAAAATAAAATATTTACAGGCCACACAAGTTATAGCAATGTATCATCCATCATAAACTCCTCAACGCCATAATAACCCTTGGATAATAACAATTTTTTGAGGCATTTTTTTAGGGATATCAGGTTAAGATGACGGAGGGTCACAGGTGAATGATTGTATAATTTAATTCCCTGATATATATGACCCTGTTGAAATTTAGCCGTTTTGTGTTTAGGGAGAGCCAGTAAGTCGTTATTTCTCGTTGGGTAACTATGAACCGCACTATGAGTTTTGAATGAATTGATGTTGTCCTTAATGTACAAAATACAGTTTAAAATATAAATACATGGGAAAGTCAAAATTTTATGTCTAATAAAATGTTGCCTACAAGATTCCCTAAGAGGTAAATTCAACACAGTACGAATAATTCTTTTTTGACATAAAAAAATTCTAAAACTATCAGTAGAGTTCCCCCAGAGAATAACATTATAAGACATATGACAATAAACATAACTATAATACACGGTTAACAAAGATTCGAGTGGCATGGAATCCCTTATGCGTGACAAGGCATATCTCGATTTGTTGAGTATTTTACTCACATAATCAACATGGTCAGACCAACGCAGGTTCTGGTCAACATTAATTCCTAAGAACTTAACACAATTGGCAGAAGTATAGCCTGTTCCACTATAAATGAATCGCATATTGGCCATATTATTCCGAAAGGAGAAATGCACATACTGCGTTTTGGAAGCATTACTTACAAGGAGGTTCTTGCTGCACCAGTTATTGAAACATTTTATTATTTCCCCTGTCTTGATAATAAGCTCGTCATGAGTGAGAGCTGTGACAATTATTGAGGTGTCGTCAGCAAACAGAGTCAACAATTCAGCATTAATGTGCTGAGGTAAGTCGTTGACAAAAAGCAAAAAAATTAATGGTCCCAGAACGGAGCCCTGAGGAGCACCAGAAGACAAATTATGTATTTTAGAGAAGACGCCATCAACACTGACTGTCATCCGCCTGTCAGCAAGATAATCGCATATCCACTCCAAAATTACACCCCTGAATCCCAAGTTATAGAGTTTGCACCTTACGAAACCGAAGTCGATAGTATCAAAAGCGCGGGATAAATCGAAGAAAACATAGATTGGTCTGCATTCAACAAGAGCGTAGTAAGTTACTTTCAGTTGATCCGAATCCAATATATCTCATAAATACCTAAACGTAGAGGTACAGTAAGCTTCTCAAAATGGCGGCACCCTTTCAACATGAGAATTCCATCATAAGTGTTTATCGATGACAACTCCGAGATATTTGATGTTTTCTCTAAATGAAATTATATCACCATCAATGTTCATACTTAATTTGTCGTATGTAGGTTTGTTGTCAGAATAGCAACTAAAATGTACAAAATAGGTTTTATGAAAATTGATAGTAATTTCTCATCAAAACGATTAATTTCGTTTTTGACATTATCCTGAATTTTTATTTCAAGATTATCCCATTAAGATTTTGATCTTCGTAAATGATGACGGTATCGTAGGCAAAACTAGAGATTCTACCCACTCTGTCTATTAGCCTTCATTAGGACCAGAAAGTCGCTAACGGTAACGGTCTTCGGGTCAAATTTGACCCGACGTAGTATGTTGCTTATTTTTGCATAAATTGTTTACTGATAGTTATTCGGTCAGGTTATTAAAAATAAAACATAATTAGTTATATATAAGGGAAATTAATTAAAAGTTTTATGAATTCAATTATCTAAAATCTTATTTATCGTTATATTGAGTACACAAAACAATAGTTTCAGAATGCCGTTGACAAATATATTTCTTACAGATAAGGCAAATCCTCTGATTATACTGTAATTGACGGGCCAATTCACGTATTTTAATTCCAACCTGTTGTGAGAAAGGTGCTCATGATAAATGTTTCGTTTTTGTATAAACCGTGCAGTAATCTGCAAACCTAAATTTTCTAAAAATAGGCAGACGTTTAGCAAAACAACCTTCATTCCAATTCTGATTAGCGGATGTGAATAAAATATATGCATTATATGCAGATATATCTACCATGTTACTGAATACGACTTGAGGTCATCGGTTTGTCCTTTTTTTCAAGTAGGTGCATGAAACAGCCTTATCCAATGTATCCACACCGCCTTCTTTTACACCGATTTACCGGGTTATCTGCGTTTCTAGTAGATTTTGCTCAAGGTTATTATGAAGTAAATAATTATATGTATTTTTCTTGATATTTTTTTGAATATTTTCAATGACATCACTGCCCCAAAAATAGGTCTACCTTTCCCTAGTACTCTCCTTTCTACCTATTCTAACTTTCCCTAGCTTTTTGGTACTCTCATTGTTTGACCGATGAACAGCAGCTAACGAAAGCAATCCAATAAAGTGAACGTATCTGTACTGTCCATGTCAATTCAATCATTACTGAACACACGTTTACCCTCAATGTTGGTAAATTTCAAAATGTATACATCAGAGGAGAAGGAAAAACCTGGAAGCATATTGATTATATTTTCCCTCAAAGTCCTTCCGTGAGTATTGTCAAAGAGTTTTTTACTGCATTTTATTTAGCCAGTTTTTGATGTTAGTTCTTGAGTTGGAGCTGTTTCAGTATCACTTTCAGTACTGTTATCTGATGATTCTTCCTGCTCCACTACTATCTTCTTGTTCTGAACAAGATTCTTCCTCGTCTAACATGACATTCAAAAAATGTTCAATTCGCCGGCCTAATTTTCCGGTATCGATAAAACAACTGAATGATTTATTTATTTTAGATTTGTAAGATTGTTTGGTACACTCAATGCTCACTCTGAAATTGTTATGGTGAGAACAAATCAGTCACTCGCAAAAAAAATATTTCGATGGAACCACCGTAAAACAAAACGAAATATCATCATTTATACACAAGGTCAAATTTGACGCAAAGACCTTTTTAGTGAACAAGTTTATAACTCGCTTAGTTTTAATTTTTATTTGATGAAACCTTAAATATATATTCATTTAAGCATTTCATTAATTGTCATAAAATATCAGATGTAGAAAACGGATATATATGGAAATAATCAGGATTCTTCACAAAAATGGGTCAGATTTGACCCGAAGACCTTATGAAGGTTAGGAGTATATTATTCAAATGAATTATATAGAGAATGGGGTATATCTCCGTACCCTCGAAAAGGGGGACATCCCTTTTGAATTTAACAACGTAAGCTGCATGATTTAATTTCAAAGATCTAACTGAACTCGAAAAGAAGGAAGTATTTACAGGATCTCCGATGATTTCGATTTAGCACAATGGTATCATTTTACCATTCTATACTAGAATTATATTGTATTTTTTATGTATTACCCCATTCTTGATTTTGTCTATTGTTCTATAAGTGACGAACAGTCAATGATATTTGTACAGCGTTTATGATGCTTAAATATGATATTAAATACATATTTCCGTTTGATATTATGCATGTTGTGTCCAACGATTATGAAACAACTCCTTAATACTCTCCTGCAAATCCAATAAATTTTAATAGCAAGTATTCAACAGGTTGTCATCAAATTCCCTATTCAGGCCGACTCTTTTATTTTTATCAACATTGTTAAGACATATACGATGCGAATTTAAGAAGGGAGTTGAAATTTCTTCGCTTGGTCAAGCCAAATAAAACCAAACGAATTAATTTTATTTTGGTCCAGTCACGATGCGCTGGTTTTGCTCGAGATTTTGATACGCGTACGTAAATTCAACCCAGACGGTCTACGAAATTTGCATGGGTAGGTACGCGAACATTGTGCATTTGGTCTGAGCTAATGCATTTCCTTCAGAATTTAAATGAGGTGCTTGTTTGAAAAACTCGCTGATCCGGAAGTTTCATTCCTTATATAATACACTACGTTGTGTTCTTTAACCTATAGTTATATTGCTATAGCACGTTCATATTGCGCGCAAAAATCTACAATCATCTACCGGGGCCAAATCGAAAATAAAAACAAGTTCAAGAGGGGGGTAAAATATTTTACCATTGAAAAACTTCTTTTATTCTGTCAATTAATATTTTAATCATTGTTTCTGATATTTTTTAGTATCCTTTGTCTTATGATTGTTTATTACTGCACAGGACGCCGTTTTCCTATCGTATTTATTCATTTGTCCTGATATAAGTAATTTACTTGTCGAAATTCACTCAAAAATTATTTAGTTTTGCTCAGTTTTTTGATTTGCACTATAATTCAGTTAAACATAAAAATATTGTTTCGCCAACACTAGATGATATACTTTATCATCTACATCTGATGAAGCCACTGTGTTGGCGAAAGAATATTGTTTAACTGAATTATAGTGAAAATCAAAAAACTACTTAGTTTCATTTAAATTATGTATTTAGTTGAATATAAACTTTAATTCAAACACTTGAACCAAAATTCTTCAAAAAACACTTGCCATGTGTTTGGATCTAGGAAGAATCAACCAATTCCTTGTTTGATTACTACTAGCTTTTCTCTTGTAAGTGACTTTTGGAGCATCTCTACATGTAAACCAGCAGTAATCTGCAAGCATTGCTTCATTCCAGTGGCACTGGAATGCATCTTCGTTCCATCACAGAAATATCTTGATGGAACTGTTCTCTATGCTCATCACTGACATCTCCGCAATTGGGTGGGAAAAAATCAAGATGGGAGTGCAGAAAATGGATTTTTAGGGACATATTGCAGCCGAGTCGGAGGTATTGTTGTTGAAGTTCGGTAACCAATTGAGGGTAGTTATCATCTCTTTTGTTCCTTAAGAATCCATGCTTAATTCCCTTGAGAGGTTCCCAAGCTTCATTTTCTTTCCATTCTGAAACTGAATCGAATGCAATGTCCTTTCCAAGTTGAAGTATTTGTGGCCCAATAAAGATGCCTTCCTTCACCTTTGCATTGCTTAATTTAGGAAATTTGTCTCTTAAGTATTTGAATCCTGGCCTTCTCGGATTATGGCTTTGACTAAATTCTTTTTTAAGCCCAGCTCGATATGTAAGGGTGAAAGACGAATATTTTTTGGATCTATGAGTGGTTCGGCAATTATCTTTTACTCACTAGGGTTAAGATTTCTTTCTATCCAATCTGTTTGAATATAATGTGGTGTTTATCCCTACTATCCCACATACATAAAAAGCAACCGTATTTCGTATAGCCCAATTGCACTAAAAGCATCCGTATTTCGTATACCCTAAGAGTATAGCAATATCACCGCAGGTTTTCCACTTATGTTCCAGGTAGTTGATTGAATCTAGGAGGTCTGGCATGTTTGCACTAGTCTCCTTCATGTGCATACCCTTGGCCAGTAGGAATGGAATGTAGACGGTTACCATTACTAATTTGGGCCATTGAACTAATTTTGAGACCGGAACAATTTCATTGTTGCGCAGCGTTATTATCATTATTATTATTATGTGTCTTAATAATGTCAATAGACTTTTTACATAATACTTAGTGGAATATTTTTGAAAAGTAAAGTACAATTCAAAATATTTCTTTCAAATAGTTCCAAACAATTGTCTATAACATTCGGCGTTTCAGGCTTTTAATTCAATCTCAAGTGTTGATTAAATATATATCAACTTGAGGATCGATAAGCAGCCCGAAATATATATCTAAAGAGACTTTTTGTTGCGTTAAGCCTCTTGTCTTGAGTTTTACCTAATTCTTCAACAACTTCACCAAGTTTTTTATTTCGGCCTACTAACCCGTTAATGAGGTTTTATATCAACTCTTGATAATTGATAAGTAGCCCGAAATATTTATCGAGAATAAAAAATACTTTCAAAGGAAATTAGACAAGTGTGAAAAAAAGGTTCAAACGACAAGAAAGACAAGAAATCAAACAATTCTTACAATTATTATGAAAACCTTTCTGATTATAACGAATCAATCGTAATTTTCATAAATTTCAGTCTTAAAAAATCAAATCAATTCAATTAAAAATTCATTTTCAATTGAAATTAAATTATTCAATTGAATTTTCAATATAGGTACCTATGTTTACAATTTACGAAATCAATATTTCATGTGTTTTATATAAAATTATATAGAAACCAAATATTATAACTGTTAATGTTTAGTGTAGGCAAGATGTTTTCGAGGAAAATATTCAATAATGGGTACTAAGAAGATTGAAATTTATGAGTATGTCTTGAATTTCCACAAAAATAATTTCTGTATTTGATTTCTTTCTCTATAAAGTTGATTGAATATTCCCCGATTTCTGGGCGAATCAGGTTTAATATATTAAACTAAATTAATTTTGTGAAATAACTGTATCTAATACATATATACATATGAAAAATTGAGTTGATAAAAATAAATCAATTTCGAGAAACTATGCCAAGTTTGTTTTTTTTCCATATATTCTCCTTCATGTTCTACTGAATCATTTTACCAAAAAATGTTGAAATGGAAGAGAAATCTGAAATTTATAAACCAGAAAAGTATGTATTTACGTATATAAAGTAAGTAGGTATTTATGATAGTATTTATGATGGAGCATTATTAATGAATGGTTTTCAACAGATAGTTTTAACTACAGTAGACAACCTCATATAATGTGAATAAAACTAATCCGAACCTAAACCTATTTGTTCGTTCAAAAACTTATTTAAATTTTCATTTTGTTGGTTTCAAGGGCATCTTACCAATTTGTTTATAGACTCTTTTCTGTAAACAATACTTCGAATTTTTATTGGAAGAATGAATTTTTTGGTGGAGGTGTATTATGAAGGTTTTATATTGTAGATTCTTCTATGTCCTGAAAATAAAAAAAAAGTTGATAAACTTCCTTTGCCTAATTGTGAGACTTTGAGAAAAAGAAAATAGCGTTGAATGTTAACGAAAAATTCACACTGACAACTTTTCTAATTGAAAAATTTTTAAATAACAACTACGAACCATTATAAAAGCATCAATGTAAATCAACAAACATCAACTCATGGGATTACTGCCATAAAATTTAAATGATGAGCGTTTAGTCTTTCGTCGAACTAAAATGGCCTTATTTGATCTCGAAAATAAATTTGATGTTTTACCCAAAGAAACGCATACTTTTATAGGAACTGCCAGAATGTAAAATTGTGTTTCGATTTATATACGATACCAATGAGTATCATGTTCTTCATTTTCTCATCAATGTATAAGGTTAATTTTAGATATCAGAACAAAATTCGAAGGAACAAGAATAAATTGAAGAATAAGAGTTTTCAATTAATGCATTTTTTGGCCTTACTATAATTTTTAATGCTCAGATTTTCACATTAATTATAAGAAACAGGCGTAAATAGTATACACCAAATTAAACTGCACCTTTTACAAGAAGAACTAGCCAATTCAGTTCAATTTTCATTTATCTAGATAACACAAATGTTAATGGCTCCACTGTTGCATATTTTCTAATCTCTGTGTGAGATTCACTTCAAATGTGAGCAATCAATTCAACTAGTGGAAGAAGCAATTGACAGAAAATAAACACAGTATTTTGCATGTTTTTTCATTTGACGTATTATTATAGTTTCGAACTTCAATTTCTTTGACGTTAGTATTCTGTTTCATCTACGAACGGTTTAAGCCTAAGTACCAGATATAAAGAATATTAAATGGTCAAAATTGCATTATGTTCAAGAAATGCTAAGCAAATTTCAATCCCCATTTTTCTACGTCAAATATACTTGAATATTCCTGGCTTAGTGTTATATTTCCGTGTGAGCTTCACTTGAAATGTTCCATTTATTATTCTAAACTTAAACTAGTAGGAAACTAAGCAACTGAATGGAAATAAACGAATACTTTTCAGTTTATTACACTTTGTAGTATTATTATAATTTTTAATATTCAATTTGTCCAGATATGAAGTCTATTTCATCTATTTTTAAACTGCGACACCCAAAATGAGAGAGATAAATAATAATCAATGCTCCAAATTGTACTATTCACAAGAGATACTAGGACAATTTCAGAAACTTAACTTGTTTATATCGAATATATCTAAATATAAACCACATGAAGCTACTGTGGCTGAATTTTCAGTTCTATGTAACTTGTAAAGTAAACGAAACTTTTCCGATTTGTTATACTCTGTCGTATTGTTATAGTTAAATGCTATTTTTTCCATTATTGAACTTTGAAACCTTAAGTAAGAGACATAAATAATTATAAACGGTCAGAATTATACTATTTATCAGAATTATATACTATTTACGAAATCAGTAACTTCATATATCTGAAACAAATATACCTAAACATTAACTGCGTGATACCTCTGTAGCTTATTTTTTTAAACGAGGTTCTTCTTAATCGTATGAGAGAAAAATTCTACTAGTATGAAATAAACTAATGGAATGAAGGTAGAAAAACGCTTTCCAATTCCTCAAACTTTGTCGTATTGTTACCTATAGTTATAAATGTCGAAATTGTTCTTGCTATGAAATCCCTTTTATCCATCAATACACTGTGAAACCTTGAGTAAGATACATAAATAATATTAATTGGTCAAAATTGCACTGTTTGAAAGAAATACTAGGCAAATGTAACGTGATATGTGTGAACCAAATAAACATAAATATAAACTGCGTGATGCCTCTGTAGCTTATTTTTTAAACGAGTTTCTTCTTAATCGCAGAGAAGAAAAATTCTACTAGTATGAAATAAACTAATGGAATGAAGGTAGAAAAACGCTTTTCAATTCCTCAAACTTCCCCAAACTAAATATTATTAAATGGTCAAAATTGCACTGTTTGAAAGAAATACCAGGCAAATGTAACGTGACATGTGTGAACCAAATATACCTAATTATAAACTGCGTGATGCCTCTGTAGCTTATTTTTTTAACAAGTTTCTTCTTAATCGTATGGGAGAAAAATTCTACTAGTATGAAATAAACTAATGGAATGAAGGTAAAAAACGCTTTCCAATTCCTCAAACTTTGTCGTATTCTAACCTATAGTTATAAATGTCGAAATTGTTCGAGGTATGAAGTCTCTTTTATCCATCAATACACTGTGAAACCTTGAGTAAGAGACATAAATAATATTAAATGGTCTGAATTGCACTGTTTAAAAGAAATACCAGGCAAATGTAACGTGACATGTGTGAACCAAATATACCTGAATATAAACTGCGTGATGCCTTTGTAGCTTATTTTTTAAACGAGTTTCTTCTTATAAATGTCGAAATTGTTCGAGGTATGAAGTCTCTTTTATCCATCAATACACTGTGAAACCTTGAGTAAGAGACATAAATAATATTAAATAGTCAAAATTGCACTGTTTAAAAGAAATACTAGGCAAATGTAACGTGACGTGTGAAAAAAATATACCTACCTAAACATTAACTGCGTGATGCCTCTGTAGCTTATTTTTTTAAACGAGTTTCTTCTTAATCGTATAGGAGAAAAATTCTACTAGAATGAAATGAACTAATGGAATGAAGGTAAAAAACGCTTTCCAATTCCTCAAATTTTGTCGTATTGTTACCTATAGTTATAAATGTCCAAATTGTTCTTGCTATGAAGTCTTTTCTATCCATCAATACACTGTGAAACCTTGAGTAAGATACATAAATAATATTAATTGGTCAAAATTGCACTGTTTGAAAGAAATACTAGGCAAATGTAACGTGATATGTGTGAACCAAATAAACATAAATATAAACTGCGTGATGCCTCTGTAGCTTATTTTTTAAACGAGTTTCTTCTTAATCGCAGAGAAGAAAAATTCTACTAGTATGAAATAAACTAATGGAATGAAGGTAGAAAAACGCTTTTCAATTCCTCAAACTTTGTCGTATTGTTACCTATAGTTATAAATGTCCAAATTGTTCGAGGTATGAAGTCTCTTTTATCCATCAATAAACTGTGAAACCTTGAGTAAGAGGCATAAATAATATTAATTAAATGGTCAAAATTGGAATATTTAAAAGAAACACTGGGCAAATTTCAGTAATATGCCCTGTCTGAGCCAAATATACCTAAATATAAACCACGTGACGCCTCTGTGGCTTATTTTTTTTCTTAGCGAGTTTCTTTTTAAGCGTATGGGAGAAAAATTCTACTAGTATGAAAGAAACTAATAGAATGAAAATGAAAAAATACTTTCCAATTTGTTAGACATCGTCGTATTGTTTCAGTTTCAAATGTTCAATTTGTTCAAGGTTTGAAGTCTATTTTGTCCATTATATAACTATCAAACCTCAGATAAGAGATACAAATAATATCAAATAGACAAAATTGCAAGAAAAACTAAGCAAATCTGACTCATTTTACCTGTCTAAGTCGAATATAACTAAACATAAGCAGTGTGGCGCCTCTGTTGCTTATTTTCTTATTTCTGTATAATATTCACTTGAAATATGAAAGTAAAATCAAATGCTACTGGACTGGTTTTAAGGAAAGCAAAAAATATGAAGAGCATTAGATTTTCATCTACCTACATCATTTGAATATTGAATGACGATAGAGTAAGTCCAGAGCTGCATTAGCAAATCTCGTGTTCGAGGAGATATCTCTGTTATAATAATAGATGGTGGTTGTGCTCAACTTTCTTCCGACTACAGTGCAGACCAAGGTCGCCTTATGGTATGGATTACACTGACCTATATAATGTATGAGGAGCTAAAACATCATCAAATACAATTGAAATGGATCTTTTCATGAGTGCAGACGACGGTTCTTCTATCCAATGTCAGTGCAAGGTGAGCTGGTAATGCGTGTCAGTGTCGCGACTACAGTAATTTTCAATTGGCCACATCCCTAAACGCTCCACTGAATTCCTTTTTATTCAGACGATTTGAGCAAATTCCCTGCAACGTCTTTGATATTTCAACGACTGTTTCAATCGAAGCCTAAATTACGACAAATTGTGGTTTTAGAACACTTGACTTTCAGGTCTAGATTTATTCAATTCACTGAAACGACTAATTGATAACTGAGATATCACATAATTAAATAGTGACTTAAAGATACGGAGCTCCGCTACACCAGGAAAATACTGGACACTACACATTCATATTGTCACGAGATCCGAAATTGATTCAATATATGTTATGAAGTGTTTCAAATGGAACGTGAAATTGAAGTTTCTATTGAAGCATAACGTTGAAAAGTCCTTCGGAAAGAACTAGTTTCGTTGTTTATAAACTTCTTATGCAATTTACAATTTTCTTCACTGAGACGGAATTGAAAGTAATATCGTAAATTCTTGATTTACAATAATCCCAACTATTAAAAATATCAGGTATTTATAATTCAATATGACTGTTTCATATTTACCTTCCTTTCACTCAACAAAATAATTCTTACATATTTTTACTAAAAACGAAACATGCCATATTTGACATAGAATAGGTGAATTACAAACAAAAAATATATTCATATAATTTTTGAAATTGAAAATTCTTCTTTAATTGGACTCGAAAATTAATGAAAATGAAATAATGGATAGGTAATTTATTGTTCCAATTATTGTTAATATCTCAAACTTTTTCCATATTATTGGTAATATCTCGAACTCCAATTATTGGTAATATTGACTAACACTACAACAAAGTATAATGAAATATTGGTACGATACTGATAAATTTTTCCAAGAATCTGACCAACGACGCTCTAATCACATTTAATTACATATTTTTTTCTTTTGAAGTTTACATCATTACACTTTGTCACATTCAAACTCCATTAGTTCTCCCCACACCAATTGGTAACATGATCTAGATCATCATTTTCAACCATGTACGAGGTTTGTTCAAAAGAAAAGGTGAATTTTGAATTTTTTCGAAATATATTTATTTATCAATATCTATTTTGTTCCCTTCACAGTAATCCCCCTCATATATAATACACTTACTACGTCAGTGTTTCTTTCAATCTTCGAAGTACTCCTGAAATGCCCTTTTCGATATGGCCATCAGCTCGTTCTTCGATTTCGACTTTATCTCATCAATTGTGGTAAAACGCTTTCCTTTCATTGGCTTCTTCTGTTTTGGGACCAAGTAAAGTTGCAGGGAGCCAAATCTGGAGAATACGGTGGTTGAGGCATGATTACTGTGTTGTTTTTGGCCAAAAAAAATCACCAACAAGCATTGATGAGTGAGCTGGTGCATTATCGTGATGCAGAATTCATGATTTGTTATTCCTTAATTCCGATCATTTGAGCTGTATTGCATCACGCAAACGTTGCATAACTTCCTTGTAGTGTTCCTTACTGACCGTACAACCTGTTATCAACAACTCATGGTGCATCACGCCGTTGTAATAATAGAAATCAGTGAGCATAACCTTCACATTTGATCGAACTTGGCGTGACTTTTTCGGTTTTGGCTATTCTGGCTGGTTCCATTGAGATGATTGCGCCTTGGTTCCGATGTCATAACCATATACTCATGTTTCGTTACCTTCATGATACAGCCAATCTGGATCGTCGTTGATGTCATTCAACAACTCCTGAGTGATACTAATGTGAAATTCCTTTTGGTCAAAATTTAGCAATTTCGGAACAAACTTCACTGAAACACGTTTCATTTCCAAAACATCCGAGAAAATTGCATGGTATGAGCCGACTGATATGCCAACATCCTCTGCAAAATTTCTAATGGCGACTTGGCGATTTTCCAAAAGCATTTTGTTCACTTTTTCGATGTATTCTTCTCTTGTGGACGTGGATACAACTGCAGGACGTTCATCGTCACCAACATCTTCTAGGCCTTCTGTAAAGCACTGGTACTACTTATATATTTTTTGAGACAAAGTAGACTCGCCGAACTCAACATTTTGAGTGCGCTGGAGAACTCGATTCCATTTTTAACGCATAATTTAATACATATTCTTCACTAATTCCTCCTCTCAAATACAAAATAGTCAAAAGTAGTCAATAGCAGATTATCATCTTCCAATAACAGTTATGTTCGAAGTTAAACGACTTTACCCAAAAATTTCAACTTTCTTCCATTATTTCGCAAATCATAATTGAACTCTAATTTTTCCCGGTCGTAAAAGATGCAGGAATGTGGTATTCATTCAATCACAATATCAAATTGATTAACACACCTGAATTAATCGATCCCAAACCAATCAACTTGTCATCATTTTCTTGTGGACTGTATTTTGGACAACTCTAATCAATCTGGTAGTAATCAGGAATTTTGAATCATTGATGAGCTGATCGTTCGAAAAGTTGAACAAAATAAAGATTCTTGTAAATACCCTATATACATACGAATAAGGAAAGACCAAATCAGAAGCAGATGAAACCAATCACTGAGCAGCCGTTAATCGCAAAACTGAAGAATATAAAACCAATTAAACGAAGAATTTATAACGAGCAACAGGTACATTCAGGTAGTCGGTACCAAAAATCCAGATAATTAAACGACTTCACATAACTGGTTATACGCATGTTTACGTCCAATTTGAACTTTTTTATCTTTCATACTCTTTCAAAGTCATTTTTGCCTAAACTTCGAAATTGAAGAGACAAATCAAGTTTCGTGAGAACTGACTCAGATAAATATTCCTCTAGATAAAATGGACTATTATCGTGTTATTTTTTTTCAATTTTCTAATGAAGGAAAGGAACAACCAAGTCTCTGCTTGACATTTTTATTCATCACTAAGTAGCTACATCAAAAAAAATTGCAACAGTACTGCTCCTTGAGACCTAAAAATGTCTCCAGTTAACTATTTCAATCATGTAGTGTTCAATAAATTTGAATTAATTGAATTGATGAATTATATTCAATTAGGAAATAAAAAGTGTAGTTTACGATGGAGTGAAATTGAATAAAATCAATTGAATTCGATTCAGTTATATGTTTTATTTCGTGTAATCCTTAGTTTACTATCATTTAGCTTTATTTTATTATTTTCTGTAGTTGGGTATTGTACCTGTTGAGAATAGATAACTTATTAGTATTATTTTAAGTATTTTCTGTAATCTAGTAAAATTCTTCAATCTTAGGACAAAGTAATTTCGTAAACTACAATTTCTAGTTGTAAGTAAGAAACTGAAGAAAATGCCAAAATGAAAGTGTTTTCCAACTGGCACCTACAAAGTTTGCGTTATAAACTTTCGCAAATTCATATGATAATCTTAATTCAACTTCTGTATGAACAATTTCTTCCGCATTTCTCCATTGGCTGCACGATCTCATTTGGTGCTTTTTTACAATTTCAATGTAACTTCCAATTTATATCTGATATATGAAGCTACCAAAATAGGTTTTTTAAATGTATTAACATGGTTCATTTCTAACAGTTGCCTAAAATAATTCGAAAATTTCTGATTGAACTTCTATCCGAATGCAGAAGTATTCATAGGCCTTATCTTTATTTCGATCTTGATTAATCTTAGAGTAAATACACAAATGTGCACCAATGAAAACCATGCATCTGATTTTTCACTGAAAGTATGATACTTCCTGTTGATTTTGGAAATTTAATCCAGTAATCTAAATTACAGTGGGCCCAGGGTTATTTGACAAGGTATTGTCGGATTAGAATTTGTGGGATTACAATGTACTGTATAAGATCCCCTATAGTCCGGAAATTCGAAAAAGAGTTTCTCATAATCATACAAATCACTGGTCAAAATAACAAGATTCTATCTGAACTACAATTAATTATACATTAATGTGTACATAATGGTGAGCTCAATACGTTTTGAAATAAAAACAAAGTGCGTACAAAAAAATTTACGCAAGTTTAAAGTTTTAATATGAGAAAATCAATAAGGTAGTATAAAAATATCTAAACAGAATTTTCATTCAGAATGACTATTTGTCAAAATTATTTTTTCCGTTCCTACCTACATTCAATAGTGATAGGCATATCGGATTACGGGAGCTGCTGGATTAGAGGGGGGCCGGATGACCGTGGGCCCACTGTATGTCCAAAGAGAATATCTGACTACTAAATAACCGTAGTAATCTTAGGAGTCTGTTTCTGGATAAAGATAGCGAAAGTAAGTGCAAACAAAGAAACAGTAATTTTTCGTCATATTCCAGATATATTGAACGAATTTTTTCGAATAACAGAAACGAAAACACGTTTATTTTAGAAATAAAAACTTCTAGGTAATTATAAATGATTTCACAATCCGATAATAATAATATTTATTGTGAAACATTACTTACAAATTACATTTCAATTAATATGTTAATTACAACTAAGAAAAATGCTCACCATTAATTAAGATTCACTGTTCAATTGATGGTATGGAATATATTGTAACGTCTGCAAATATAATATACGCTTCATTGCTTTCCTTATTATTCAATTGTTTGGCGGTCAAGTATTAAAAGTTCCTCACTGCCGCCGCGCCGCCTGCTGTGTTGACATTCACGTTTAGCTTTTCTATAGATTATACGACGATAGGCATATAAGTTCCGGGCTGCACAAGTGACCGTGGTGAAACAGGTTTATTTTCACCTCGCTATATTTCTTACATGCTGATTTTTATAACATCTTTGAATATACTGAATGGTTTATCAAAATGTCCCTTCCAATCGTTTGTAAATTAACAATTTTCTTGCATTATTAACTCATGTAAAAAATTACCTTAGAAAATAGTTAAATTCTGGTTAATTTGAAAAATTAAATTAAAAAAAAAATTAAAACTTATGTATTTGGCTGCTCTGGAGAAAATAATATTTTATCGGGTTGATTGAGAAAAAAGCTCTGAATACCACAAACATTGTTTGCTTCCCGCGGCATATCTTCTGGGATGTTCATCCATTGAAAAAATGATACAAAATTCAGTAAAACCAACTATTATTGATTGTCAACTGGTGAACATATTTCGAGTGGGTTTATTGAAAAATTTTTGTGGCACTAGCCACCAGTTTTGAATCATTATACATTTTACTTCGACTTAAGTTTTGCGTGATACGCAAGAAACGCAAAACACCAAGTGACGCGTAATAAACTTTGAAAAATGTGCCTCTGAATAATACATAAGCTTTTATTAAGGTCATATAAGTGCCATTAATGCCCCAATGTCAGTAAAGATAATTGGCAGAATAACATATATACATATATATGTATATTTTGAGAGTTTTTAGCAATAACAGGCTTTTTTTGATATGAAAAAGTTTATTTTTGTTGACGTTTCGTTGTTATATTACAACTTTAAAAGTTGTAATAAAACTTTCAAAATAAAATATCTTAAACAGGCAATAAATCAATTTCAAGAAATATATATATATATATATATATATATATATATATATATATATATATATATATATATATATATATATATTAAAAGTGTACTATAACTTTCTTTCGATAATTTTTTGACGAATTATTCTGAAGAAAATTATAGCAGACCTGTCTATGTGAAACATGAACAATGTCATGCCTCCAATATCCTTCAAAGGATAAATCGGTGTCCACATTTACTGAAAAAGTAGGACAGTATACTATTTCGAGCTACCATGCTCTCTTCAGTCCCTTCAAACCCGAAATACCTGGGTTCGTATCCCAGTCGAGGTCAAAAAAGTTTTAGGTGTAATTTCGATTCTCAATTTTCAACATAAAAAAATACATTTTTAATATGTTCCGTAGTGCGTGGTTAGCGCGAATAATAGATGCTTCACTTCAAACATATCATGTTCCGAAAGGAAAATTAAAACATCTGGGAGGATGGGAAGGTGTTTACTCACTTTCGCGAGTATTTTGAAAAAGACGACAATCCGAGCGTTAGAAAACTAGCTTGCGAACAAAAACAGTAATTAGATAAAGTCGAAATCGCATCTCAGAGTAAAGACCTCGGTGTATATACAAATATATTATTCATATTCATATATTTGTAATACGCCTTGAGAGATGAACGTGAATTGTTTTTAGAAAAGTTTTAAATATTCAAGTATAATTGTCAATATATTTGTTCGTTTGTCACCTATGAACTTTTGTTCCGAAGTATTTATATTGTGAGAGCATATGACATTTATACCAGTTTGATAAAGGTTAAAATAATAATCGAAACGTAATTTTGGAAATGAACTAATATCATTTTGTTTTAATTGAACCAAAAAACCCAAGATTCGAATTTTTACAATATGAGTAAAATGGTTCACGAATCAGATAGATTGTCAAAATATATATATATATACTTATATATATATATATATATATATATATATATATATATATATATATATATATATATATATATATATATATATATATATATATATATATATATATATATATATATATATATATATATATATATATATATATATATATATATATATATATATACCGAGATATATTCATTGTGTGCTTCATGTTACTCACCTTTCATTGTTCAATAATAGAATATTGTTTTTTAAAACACCGGATGTAATGTTGCAATTTTTCATTCATCAATTAAAATCAGACTTTGTTGATAGAACATTCTTGTTTTTGTTTTCACTGCAACAACTAAATAAATAAATGTTTTTTCAACTAGAGCAAAATTTAATTAGTTCAAATATGTTCGAAATTTTCGTTGATTGAGTTGAAATCGGAGAATATTTATGAAGATAATACTATAATGGAATGACTCAAACTTCTTTCGCGAAGAGGTATATGGGATAATAAAACAATTCGTTCTACGAAATTAAACTGTTAGTTTAATAAAACAGTCATCAGTTTATTCAGTCTCTTTACATTGGACATCGTATAGGGGCCACAAATGGAGATGAATTAGTGCGTTTTTACAATTAATTTAAATAATGTGTACCTATTTATGTATACATAGATCAATCCTATAGGTATATGATGAAAAAGATGAGTGATGTTTTGCTCGGGATGTGAGAAAGTACCATTGGAGCTACGATGAGCCAATAATCTTAATGTATTGCACTAAAAATAATACAACATGGCGGTTCTACTGATTGTTAAAAATTCAATGTTTTCCTTCCCTAAAGTGCTGAATTTCATTACAACCAAATTATATTAAAAAAAGAGTTCCTCGAAACCCTTTTTTCATAATCGCTTTACTCTACTCTGCTATGTTCTTGATTTTAAAATCAGTTTGAAGCAATCTGGCGGCACGGCTACGCATCCAGGTTTAAGCTTAGGCATTTCTGGGACTTCTATATGGTAATTTTGCACCAACGTAGCCAAAAGTACGAAGCAGAAATATTGTACCAGTTTTTGACCAATACAAGTTCTTTTTCCTGTACTGAATGGTATGAAATGAGCTGGTTTCAGGATTGTTTGACCTGAAGTGATGAAACGCTCTGGTTTAAACTTTTTCGGGTTATCCCAGTACGCTTCTCCAATGTTGAGTTCATAGTTATTTATGAAAATGACGGATCCTTTGCTTACGGTAAATCCTCCAATAGTTGAGTCAACAGTAGCAACATGCGGTACTATAGGAGAAGAAGCCTGTCGCAATGCTTCCCAGATTGTAGCTTCCGTGTAAGGCATGGCTTCTTTATCGAATAAAGTGGGGTAGCGGGTTCCACCAGTTACCCTGTCTACTTCTTTTTGCATTTTGGAGGCTACTTCTGGATATTTTACCACAGCTGCAAGCGTGACCATAACAAGATTGCCAATTGCCGAATGTCCGCCAATGAAATCTTCTAATTCAAAGATGATGTGATGCCAGCTCATATTAGGATCTTCCTCAAGGTGCATTAATAGGGCATCAGTGAAATCTCTGGGTATGCCATCATAGTCCAATGTTGCCTTATGCTCGTCAATAATTCGTTCCAAAATGAATTTTCTGATTACAGTCGCCCAATTTGAAATTTTCTTCATGTGTCCTGTGTACATAGGAAGTAACCACGGCATAAAATCCACAGCATAGCCTTGGTTTATTTCCCAGAAAATTTCGTCGAAATATCTGACTACTTGACTGAAATTCTTATCGTCATAAGCAAAACTAGTCGAGCACATGTACTTCGTGAACATATTTGCACATGCTTTGAGGATTACTGGTTTTAGGTCAACAGGTTCTTCGAGAGGAAGCTTTTGCAACTCAGTTAGAAAAATTCTCAATTCTTCCATCGCCACCATATTTACTCTATCGCATTGAAGAGATGTGAATCTAGGTGAACAATATGTCCTGGCCAAACTTCTTCGGGTCTTCTGGAGGGAAGACCAGTCGCAGAGTGCTAAAGCTGAAAAAAAATGAGGATTAGTTATTGCATCATCTGAGTTAGAGTACTTAAATGAAAGATACACTTGTTCATATTGGATATTTATCTAATATCCAATATGAATTCTATTATTGTATTTTAAAAGAGCTTTCGAAACGTTATGTAGATCATTATTATTGAAAAAAACGAATGAACTTGGTTCTAAGCGAGTAGTAAATGATTGCTTCGGATCTTACTTGTATTCGCGAATACAAAAAGTTAAGTTTAGTGTCATGCTGTCGGATAGCACGAAAGTGGATGTAGGCGTACTTCAAGAAACTGTTTTAGGTCCGTTGTTGTTCTCCTTATATATAAACGATATTGTTTCTCACGTGAAAAAATGTGCTATACGTTTATTCGCTGATGATACGATGCTCTATATATGTGGCAAAGATATTAAGAATATGACAGAGGGGATCAATAGAGACCTTTCTGTAGTTAATGAATGGTTATGTGAAAATACCTTATCTCTGAATGTGCAAAAATCTAACTTCATAGTTTTGGGTTCAAGTAAAACCCTTAAAACCAATAAAAATGAGGATATAACTATAACAATTAATGAACAAAAAATTAGAAGAGTAGAAACAGTAGAATATTTAGAATATTGCTCCACATTGTTTGACTAAAGAAAAAATTAGAAAATTACAAAAGTTACAGAAGAGCGAAGCGAACAATTTTAAAGTGCAATAGGTAAACCCCTGTTAAAATTATGCTGAACTCTTTGGAACGAATATCTGTGAAACGAAGAATACTCTTTGCTTCATATATATGCATATTTAAAATAAAAAATCAGTTGCTTCCATGTAATGTAATAAAAAATGTAACATATGTCAGTGATGTGCATGGGTATAATACTAGAAATACTCATAGTTTTTATATCCAAAGTTGTAAGATGTCTAAATCTGAAAATAGCATATACTATGACGGATTTAAGGCTTTCAATAATTTACCAAATACATATATTGAAAACTATTACTAGTGTTAAGATATTCAAGCGTGATATTAGAAGGTATATTTTAAATAATGCGATAGGTATATAATTAAAAATTGACAGTTCAAAATATGTAGTTTTTTTGTATAGCTTCAGCTAAATGAATATTTTCATAATAATTATTATTATTATTATTATTAATAATATTATTATTATTATTATTATTATTATTATTATTATTAATGGTACAAACATCATTTTTCGTTCACTAACATCATAATAATTCTTTACAAACTTGAACAACCATAATTTTTTTTTTCTGTTTTATTTGGGTTGCATTGAAGTCATCCTAAAAGTCATGAATCGACTGGATCAACGTATGATACACAGATTGATGAATATGCCTTTATCAGCAGATAATTAGACCAAATAATTGTATATCATTGAGCAGATCGCACAAAACAATGGATATCATCATTGTTTCGTCGATAACATTTCAAGAAAAAAGATTATATAATAAGACCATTTCTCAAGTATATCCTAAAGTAACAGATAGTCATAAAAATTTCATAACATTAACGTATTTAGGCAACCCTGTATCAAAAATGTCGAAGTTTTTATCTGATAGAAATTTAACGATAGCTTTCAAACCCCCGAATACCGTGGGTAGACACATCAGAAATGCGAAAGATAAAATTTCTCCCGATGATAAATCGGGTATCTATGAGTTGAGTTGCGGTACTTGTCCCAAAGTATATGTTGGTCAAACTGGCAGGAATTTCAGACTTAGAATATCTGAACACCAAAGATGCTTTGCAAAAAATAAAACCGATTCTACGTATCCAACACATCTAAAAGATGTGTTGGATACGTAGAATCATATGTTCAGCATATGTTTAGAACCATGTCTTCGACAACAACTTTAAAATATTGCATACGGAGCGTGAAGATTATAAACTAACCCTGTTAGAAGCCATGGAAATTAATAAGAGGAAGAAATCAAACAGTTTAATAAATGATCAAGTTTTAATCAATAATTCTTCTTTATTAAATTTATTCCAGTAAAATGCAATCGAAGAAAAGTATTCTATGGTCATCCCCCACAATTCAGAAGAAATATGTTGTATAGTCATTCCCCTACAAAAGAAGAACAGTGTTCTATGGTCATTTCGACATACTCCAGGATAAATACAAGCAGTCCACAATGTAATAGCTCAGTTTATCATCAACATCTGATGAAGCCACTGTGTTGGCGAAACGATATTGTCATGTTTTTGAATTAATTATAGTGAAATTCAGAAAACTACTTAGTTTTGTGCAAATGATCCTAAAATTTTCATACTCCTAAGAAAATTCTGAATTGAGAACATCATTCGACAATTGAAGATAATGTTCATTAAATTATAATTGAGAAGTTACAATAGTAGAGAAAAACTGTTCTCTAGATTTCTACACCTCTGTTTGACAATTGTGATATACATTGCACCATTACGATGGCTTTATAACTGGTGAAAATATTCATTATATGAGCATATTATAAATTCATTGGAGATTCTGCGATGTATATGATTTTTCTTAGACTTGAACAATAACTGATTTCATCGACTAGATCTGCACTCGAATTTTGCAGTCTGTCCTTGAACATCATCAACGAAATAATTGTTTATCAAATTCCAAAAGTATGTTCAACGGAATCGAATTTATTAGTGTAGAATGAACTTGAGAGTAGATTGAATTTCCGAACAGTAGACGTGAGGACAACTGGTTTTTCATTAAAAAATTTGAATATTAACTATGTATTAACGAAAAACTAGTTTGAGAGTGAGAGTGTATTCCCTACTAATATATTGAATACTTTTCCCACTTCTATGAGCTACAAACGGAAATTTCCATAAATTACATTTTAGGAAAAACTTTTCTCTAAGTCAGCATGAATCTGTAAGAAAATTTTGTGTTCGAATAAGTTATATTGAAAATGTTGATTCAGCATTTAGCATCATATGACTTCTGCGGGGAGGATGATGGGTACGTACGCTTGTGTCTCAAGGACGATAGCCCTCATTAGATATTGGCACGCGACAAAAGCATTCCGTTTCAAGGAATACAAAAGTTAACAGAGAACACATGGCGAAAGTCAAGGCGCGTGCTGTAACACCTGTGAACACGTTGAGTGACAAGCCACGTTCAGCAATTTACTTCACTACCATCTCTTTTGTTCTTTCAGTCTCATCTGAAGTGAGTTAGTCGGTTGCCCTAAACACAGTTGCATTCATTTATTCTACTCTGATCAAACCGGTTTGCATCATTCATAAATTCCCAATCACGACCCTTTTACAGAAAAATTGTGCCGGAGGCAGAGTAGTGATAGATTTTCTATTTTATGATTCCGGATCATTTATGTTTATGGGTTGGTAGTATCCTTCCTTTTTAAAAAGACCACTTGAATTTAGCGACCTTCGGTGGCGACGGGTTGCAACCTTGACAAAATAAATATATAGCAATTTGAATAAGACACTTTGGTATATTAGATTTTTAAATTTGAGTTCGAATTTTTTTTGTTGTAGCACTTTTAAGAAGAAATTTGTTGTACTTATGATAGTGATTTTCAAAAATTTCAAAAAATATTAGGAGGAAGATGTAGAGGAGATTATATGAAATGTAAAAATGCGAATAGTGAGAAAAAAATGTTCTAAAAGATTAATGATGATAGATGATAATGTTATTGGATATCTGCATTAACTTAACTGGAAGTAAATATATACAGTTGGAGATGACTAACAGTGTCTGATCTTATAGTGACTGATGAGTGTCACTATAAGAAATTTTCAAGCACCCTCCTTCTAGTAGGATGATTTTAGAATAAATTTTAAGGTTAACTGTATCTCTGAGAGAATATCTGAATGAAACTTGAAGCAAATGAATACTGAAGCACTGAAAAAGCTTTCGGAAGTGATATTTATATAAATATATTATGAGTTATCTCAAATATATTATACTCAACATACAATGGTGCATGTAAACATTAAGCAACCCCATTCTTCTTAAATTCGTTCGGTCAAAAAAGCATAAGATACCTTCATCCTCGTCTTTATACTTTATTACCGGTGTAGAATACGAAAATCGAAAATGTAAACGTCTTTGCTAGAGCTGCCAGAAAATTTCTGATGAAATTTGATAGTGACAGGTTACTTCGAGTAATTCGATGCAAGGTTAATGTTGTTTCCTACGAAAAGAATTTGAATTGATTATGTTTGATTCATGAGTCTCTACCTGTAAGCTTGTTCAGTTTACTCACTAGAAGACCCCAGTTAAAGTTTCGGAGTTTGTGATTCAGATGCTTCCATCTGCAGTACTGTCAATTTTGTAATTGATCAATTTAGGGTTAGAACTATTTTAGAAGTTGTTCCGTATTGTACTGTCATTAGTTAAGTATTATCAGGCATCTTACAGTTTTGTAGTAGTAGAGTATTTCAATTTTGTTTGAATTGCAATGACTTGTGTAATTACTATTATGTATTGACAATGAACTTATTCTTATAATTTCGACTTTGGGACAATCAATTGTAGATGTTCCAGAACTTAAGAACTGACATATACCGGACATCAAACAATTTTAATGGAATCTTAAATTTTCGAAGGAAATGGTTTTGTTAGAAGAGGTTTATAAAGCACAAGTTCAGGGTTCGATTTCCGCAGTTGCAATTATTTCATTCGTTGGGTAATATACTCATATTACAAGCTCAATGATCGTAAGCTGTTAAAGTACAGGTCCCGATTATACCGATATATTACCAAATATTTAAAATATATTAAATAATAGCTTGGTTTCATGAAAATTTTATTAAATTATTGATTGACAATTGTTTTCGGGCGTTGCACCATTTCTAAAGCTAGACTGAGTCTCTTTCGAAGTCTAGCTTTTGAAAAGACTTTTCGAAGTCTAACTTTTGAAAATGGGATAACACTCCGAAATATGATGGGGATTATAGTAATATTTTCGGGGTTTGTGGGTTGAGCTCGATGCTGTACAGGCGGTCCTCGTACTTACGGCATGTTAGGTTCTCGAAATACGCGACGTAAATCGAAACGACGTAAGTCGAGACCAAATTTTTCATATGTTTACATGTAAAACTCAAGGGTTAGGATCCACACAGACTCAAAATTTTGGAAAACTGCATTTATAACAAAGGGTATACATAGTTTATTATCAAAAGTAAGTTCTTGAAAAAATTATATATGTACTTATGAAATTGCTAGATATTTTTGGTATACCTATGTGTGTTATTAATAGCATTAATGATAAAATTTTAATATGTAATCAAAATATGTAATGAGAATTAATAACTTGAACTTTTTGGTTAAAGAACCTATCGATTCTAGATTGATTCGCTTCTTTCTTCTTACTATCAAATAGGTCTTGGTAATACTGATAGGCTGCACAATTTTGTTATTGACATTAAAACTTCTCTCAAAATTAGGACCTTTTCTTCAAAAATTTTCATGGCATTCTCCAAATTTGTAAATGCTACGGAACGTTTCTTTAGTTTAAGTTATTTTTCAGAGTTACTAATAGAGCAGGCTATTTCTTGTGACTCGATTGCTACTTCTTGTACTTTTGCCTCCAATTCGATAAGATCTTCATCAGTCAGTTCTTCTGACCTCGCAAAAAGTGAATTCTTCTATGCCGGATATCGAAACAATTGACGTATGCTTGAGGAAAAGTATCAAAACATTGTTCGACGTAAGTTGAAACGACGTAAATCGAAACGACGTAAGTCGAGGACTGCCTGTATAATGAAGTTTGGAGAACCAAATTTTTAAGAACGAGTACATAGGATCGAGTCGCAAGTCGTATGTTGACCAATAACAAATTGTATTAATTTTATAATTGAATACTGAGACCACATTATTTAAATGAAATATACAACATATTAAAATTTTGATTAATATTTATATCGATACATTTTTCAAATAAAAATTTTCATGTACAATAAATATATTCCATAGAGTTCGAGTATTTTTGACGAACTTCTTACACAAATACCTAATAAATACATTTCTCAAATTCATTCAAAATACAAAAGTCCACAAAAATGAAGAAAAGAGAAACCATTGAAACGCATGTAAGCTCTGTAAGTTTGAACATAGCAGATGATCACAGTATTGATAAGGAGACCACAGACTTTGTGATTTCGATATGAATGTTGTGAAACTGCCAATTTTGTGATCTATTAATATTGATTTAGAAGTTTTAATTTCTATTAAATATTATTAGTCTTTTTATATTAGGCGTATCTTATAGTTTTATTATCTAGTATAACTATTTGAATTTTATATTCGTATTTTATTCGTATCACTGTAACTACATATTTATTAATAATAATATGCATCTATCCTCGAATAAACATTTATATTATAATAATAATATTATTATTATTGAATAATTATCATTGAATAACAGTAGATATATTGATATTATTTTGAAGAATACGTTTGCAGTAATAATTGTTGTAAATATTATGTGTAATTGAGCAAATAGTTGCCAGATGATTAAAGAGAATATTATTTTCTTTAATTCTGAAAACCCTTCCATTGTTGAAATAATAGCAATTACCACATTGAATTTTCAATAATTTAAATGAAACTGAGTAGTTTTCATCAGGTGTAGATGATAAACTAATGAAGCCACTGTGTTGTCGAAACAATATTGTTATGTTTGACTAAATTATGGTGAAAATCAAAAAACTACTTAGTTTTATTTAAATTATGTATTTAGATTATCATCAAGTATGGGCTCAATCGATTAATGACATTGAATTTTAAACATTTCAAAGTTATTGTTTTTACTTATCATCATTTGATTGATATTTCTCTATGAATTTCTCCAATTGATTTGGGATACTATGTTGTAGGTACAGTGTTGAAGTTGATATTATCCTTAGATGAAAGTGGTTTGAATTTAACTACAATTACCGTTATGAGTAAAGACTTGATTCCAAGAAGTTTTCACTTGAAAAATAGTCTTTCGGAATTTTGATTATATATCAAGTATCGGCCTAATAAAATTGTTTAATATTCCAGGTGAATTTCGTGACAGAACGGCTAGAAACTTTGATTTTGACATGCGTATAAGAAATGAAACGTTTACTTTCTTTCTGTTACGCAGTACATGTGTAAGTATAATCGCAAGAAGAGATTGTAAAAATTAGGTTGAACGAAATTTAGAGAGGTTGTTCGGTTTCAATTTCATTACAACCCAAGTTCAAGTTCACGGCAATCGGGCCGCGTATATGGTAAGGCAGTTATGAATGAGTTATAATAGAAAGTAAAGGAGAAGCACCACAAAAGCTGAGTCGCCTCGATACAACGATCTCCAAACCGAGAGACCGCCACTCAGGCAAACCACAATCTACTCTCGCTTTTTATGCCAAATCACACTCAATTCAGATGAACTATCGGTTATTATGAATAAATTGAACGATTTTATTTGACTAAGGTTTTAACAATAACATAAAGAAGCTGCTTATTTATATGGTTACACACAAAATTATAATCTTAATAGAAATAAATCATCAAAATTTCTGCTTTTTGAAAATGTTGTCCATAGAAATTCTAATGTGGAGTATTTACAGAAACTAATTATGTTAATACAGACCATATTTCTAATTAACCCCTTAAAATTAGTTCAGATAGATTATTTTCAAATCCTTTTCATAATAAACATTTTTCTTTAGATAAAAGGATAATAGGATAGAGATGAAACATGAGAGATATTTACGAAACCTACGAACGATTTGACGTGTGGAAAGGATTCCACAGTTTCATTGAAGGAGTTAACTAGTTAAAACTAGAGAGTCTGACAAGTTTCTTTCTTTGAAATAAAGTTTTTATATTGGCAATACCATTCACCGGTTTGAATTGAATCGAATTTGAAGTGAAATGAAATGTCTGTTCTAAAGAATCCCAGAAACTTGTTATGAAACAGTTTGAATATGACTCCTCTATCTTTTTATCATTACTTCGTGCCTTTGGTGTACAATGTAGATCATTCTTCATTCATATAGTTCTGTTGAGCACCAAAAAACATTGTTTAGTAATTGTTTGGTTATTTATTCATCTATTATTTATTATCTCTTACAAATTTCTCATGATGAAACCAAATACATGTAAACTTAAACAAAAAATAAATCAAAAACTCATGAGTTGAGTTTTTAATATATTCAGTGAAACATAAGTCAAGTGTGTTAATTTTGAATTTTATAGTTTTTAGCATAATGTTTCACTAAGAGATAAGCAAAACCTCCGTGTCATTAATCAAAAAATAAATCTCCTCTAATCACATAATACGAGTATGGCGAATACCTCGTTGAAATTGTACATTTCTCATGTTTGAATCCAATCCCTTAATTGCAGAGAATTACCAAGCGCCAAAGGGCCTACAGGCTGACAGCGGCGTACTATAATAAAAAGAGAATTTGGAGAGGCGCTAAATACAAGGCGCATTACAACGATTCTTCCAGAAGCAATCTACGCAGTTAAAACAATAGTTATTGACGGTCATTCAAAAATTAGAGATAAAGAAAAATAAGAACGAAACATTCTCAAACAGATTAACGGACCAATCAATAGAAACGGCATTTGGATGAAAAGACCTCAGAACGAACTTAATCAAGAGGAATACAATACAAATACAATAACGGAAGAAATTAGGAAACGAAGGGCAATGTTTTATGCACAAGTCTACAGGATGCATCCAGAATATCGAAGAAACTAATCGACATAATAATTTACAAAGAGCAAATGCGACACAGGTTGGCTAAAAGAGACCATAAATGATACACAATAGATCAATATGAAATATCTCGAGGAGTGCACGGAATGTCGTTATAAAATAGCAAATGTGAAGTTTGAGCAAAAGCCATCGCGCCAACCTGGAATAAAAAGACAGATGAACTGAGGAAAGAGCATTTTTAGAGGATGTAGAGTTTTTGGGAGGCAAAAAAGTTGAAGCAAAAGCCCTAGAAATTGCGAATTTAAGTTCAATCGCTTTCCCTAATGGGGTATAATTGCTATAATAATAATAATATATATCTATACCCATATATTCAAATTAGATAGATGCAGTTAGCTGATTTGTTTCATCTTGATTTATATTATTAAGCTTTGCAAGTACGTACATATGAACTTAATTGCATCATCTGATGCCCTAAGTCAGTATTTGACTCAGGACATCAGACAATATGGAAAATGATTAATAATATTTGAAAATGATTAATCATAGTTTGATTAAAATAACTACCGAAGTTACTATTTCATTTGTCTGCTTTTGAGTATCGCTTTGATTCCAAAATTGTGATTCGATTATTATAAATAAAAATCTAATCATTAAACGGTAAGAATATTTGCTGTTATATTAAGACAATAAAAGTCTCTGAGTTAGACCTCTTCTATTGAAAATCTTTCTGGTTGCTTTAAGTCTATTAGTCCATGTAATGTTTTGTCTTGTATTTTTAGATGTTTTTTTTCGATGTAGAGGTAAGTCTCAGAAATAAAGTGAGCCAAAATTGCAATAAAAACTAATAGTATTTTGTGACAACTGTCACCTTTCTGACATTTAGCTTTCGCATAATATTTCACAAGCTAATTGAAATGCCCATCGAACTCCACGTATATTATAATTCAATCTAATTTCATTAATGCCATCAAGTAGATTGAAAGAATTGGCGAATTCTTGAATAAAACGCCTCTATTCATTACTGAGAGTATTGATGGATTTCGTGTACTCGGAGTTATTGATGAATTTCCTCAGAATATATATCTATAGAATTATATCTCTGTTTTCATTTAAACTCATTGTTAAATTCAAACACTTGAACTTATGATTTGCACTTTTATTGACAACATAGCATGACGCGTTTCGTCGTTACAAACAACTTCTTCAGATGCTTACAGAATAATATGTTATCAAATCATTATTCTGTTAGCATCTGAAGAAGTTGTTTGTAACGACGAAATGCGTCATGCTATGTATTCAATAAAGTGCAAATCAAAAGTTCAAGTGTTAGAATTTTAGTTTATATTCAATTATAATGGATTTACATCCAGTAAACGCCAACACTATTGAAAAAAAATTAGAAGTTTCTGGACCATCCAGAATTTTATCTTCGAATGGGATAGGTGAAACAAATTTTTTATTAACGAAAAATTTTCTACTCTATGCTTCTGAATTGTCAATCCGCTCGACTTGTAACGGTCAGGTTAGAATATGAAAATATAAAATTTATCAGATAATCTTATACAGAACCTGAGAAAATATTATTTAAATCATTTCAATCAAATCAACACCTGAATTGAATATATATGTGCGAATTAATCGAGTGGAATCTTTATGAATATCATTTACTGGAGATGTGCACCAGATGTAGTTTCCAACACAAAAAATATACGAAGGATATTGAATAATTTACGTTCTGAAAATTGTATTATCGGAATATCACTCTACCCTAAAATAACTATTGATACAATTAATCGAAATTAACAATTCCTGAAAACGAAAAAAAAATGAAATCAAAATCATTTTCAAAATTGAGCTACAATTTTTTGCCACCAAGCTAATTGCAATATGTTAACGTAATTGTCAAAAATATCCCAAAGTCTTTCATTTGAAATAATCACTGATACAACTCGATCCCTTTTTGAGGTGGTCAGAAAACTCTAAAATAACGATACTAGTTTGCTCAAAATCCGCACTCTGACCGTCGCAATGAACAGTCGAGAATTTTCCTCGCCAACTTTTCATCGGAATGCCAGATTACCAAACGGGACTTCCAACTTTACAGTATATAACGATTTATACGGTTACAAGAAGGTATAGGAAGTGAGCAACCTAGTCTGATTGGTTTTTTTCGATATCTCAAGTCCTACTTCGGTAATTTGAAATTCACTCTTACATTTTGTGCGGAATTGATGCTACCACAAGAAGTCTTACATGTAGATCTTCGATCCTTTTAACAGATGTTCAAGTGAATGTAATAACGAAAAATATTTTGGTGCTATGTTCCTTTATACTTCATTAAATTATTTCCAGAATGTTCGAACTGGTGAAAAATTTTATTTTCATTCAGAAAACTGATAAGATTTGAATTAAACCATAGCTAGGAATTAGATCTGTTTTATCAGTTAATTTTATCCATGTATTCATATGCACAACTCAAGTTTTGAACCCGCCACAACTATACTTGTTCATCAATTTGCCACAGAAAAGTGGGTCCTTAGGAAGCTATTAATAGAATTTGAGTTTCATAGAGAATTTCTTTGAATTATTTTGGAAACAGAAATGTTGGGAACAGAGTTTGAGCCAGTAGTTTTCAATTTTTGGAATTTGAAAAAACATAACTATGAGTTTGAGCTTCGATATTTCAACTAGAATTTTTTTCTCAATTTTATCAGCGTATTGATTTTAAACCCCTCTATATATTTACGTATTAATTGTGTGAAAATTATTTGTAGGTCAATATTCCCGATAATCCTGAATATATATATATATATATATATATATATATATATATATATATATATACATATATTTTATTTTGAAAGCCCATATCAAATCCATATCAAAAAAGCCTGTTATTGCTAAAAACTTTCAAAATAAAATATCTTAAACAGTCAATAAATCAATTTCAAGATATATATATATATATATATATATATATATATATATATATATATATATATATATATTGCCAGAAAAAGTATTTATAGCATGAGATCAAATATAGGTGATTAGGAGGCCATGAAAGCGGAGAGATTATATGGAAAAAACTATTGTTGAGTCGTGAGTCGACGTTTCTTCGACTTTACTGAAACTTCATCAGGACATCTGTGATGAAAAATAGTTTAACGGTCACCAAACCAGTTCGTCAAAATAAGTAATGAATAATAAAACGTTCAATCTGCGATAGTTGAATATTTAGAACTTAAAGTTATGTATACTCTGATAACATTATACATACTCATTGGTCAATCAATGGCTTTTCTTCATTAGCTTCTCACATTTAAGGCTGCCTAACCAGCTATTTCGAATTCATGTATAGATTTATACACCTATAGTTCAAATATGCACATTATTGAAAATCAATTTACTTTATTTTTATACTTTTCAACGTTTCGTTATTAACAATGTCATCATCAGGACAGATAATTCGAGTACGTTGGCATCAACCTTGATAACAAAATATATTTTTGATTGTGTTTGTCATATTCATGCAAATACGAAGTATTTCAAGTTCATCTACGAAGTGAAGAAATAAACAAAAAAATCTGACATTGAAAATAAACAAGTGTTTGGAAGCAGACTTATTCTAATAACAATAATTGACATTACGTGATAAGCGTAAAAAAGGAGGAATTGGTTCATATTGCAGACAACACAAGCAAGCGTTTTCCGAAAAGGGTCAGTCACAATTAGAAATGTTCGCATGGAATATATATATATATATATCATTGAAAACCAGATAGACATTCCAAAAATACCATCCAGAATGAGGGACAACAATTAAAATGAAATATTTATGTTCGAACAAGGAAGAAGAAAACTATAATGAAAATTTATTGTTTACGTACGTTTCCAATAGATCATCTTTCACACTCTGAGAAACTCGTACGTACACTTGTCTCAGACAAATGAGCAAAGATTATTATATATCAATAGCACTATCAATATAATGTAAATGATATTTATACATGGAGAGGAACAGCTATCAAAATACTGCGATATTTAATTAGTGCTAAGTCAGACTTTTGCTGTTTGATGAATGGAATATATTTTGAAAATTTCCCCAAATTACAGTAACATTACGTGTGATAGATCAACTAGCAAAAAATCGTGTTTACAAAAAATTTGACATATGAACGTGAATTGAACGACAGGTTAAACAACGAACATGAAAATTTCAGAAATGAGAGATTTTTCGAAAGAAAATTTTCAGATACTCACAGTTGTTCCTGTCACCGCCAAATAATTTGTGGAACCTCATAAAATCCGGCCTGCCGCCAAAGTCAGCTCCTTTGGTAACTAGAACCTCTTTAATCAGTCTGAAATTGTTCACTACAACACAGGGTATAGTACCAAGATTTATGCTGAATATATCCCCATATATTTTGCTAAGTTCCGTAAACGCTTGAAACGGGGTTTCATGTTGCCCCAGTAAGTGTAAGCTGCCAATAATGGGCCAAGGTTTGGGTCCAGGTGCTGTTGAAGACTTCCTGTTTTGTGGTAAATACCACCACACCAGTAGGAATAAACATAATGAAAGAAGCGCGAACATCTCCACTGTAGGCACACACGGTAAATGCAAACAGCCAGAACGCTACCCTCTATATGACGAACACGCTCGATGGGTCCGGCTCTCGGATCGTTCGGCCCCTCCACAGGCACATCACGCCCCACCAAGGGGTGAGAGGATCTTCCTAGCCGCCCCCGCAATTTGGTCGACTATCGTGGTATTATATATATATTATTATTGTATTAATGGACAACAACTTTAAGCACAAAAATATTTCAATTGAATCAAAAGCCCTATGTACACTTTCTAGTTCCAAAAATCGAAAATAATGCAAACAATATGGGTGTGTTTGGGGACATTTGAGTAGTCTTCTTTTCAACAACTCAACAATTTGTTCAAAATTTTAATACTGAAAGATATAATAATTATATATATAAAAACTTGATGATATTTATTGAAAGATGAAGAGATGAAGAAAAGTGATATTGTGACAATAATTTTATGATCTGAATGACAAATTTCTCTCAAAATGTCTGAGAAAGTTTAACAGCCTGGAAAAATATTATTCATTTCAAAGGACTGAAGTATTTGGATGTAATTGAAAATTTTATTTTTCAACCTATTTTTTCACTGTGAAACAAAATTATAATACAGAAAACAATATATTAATGATAATAAAAATAACTTGATTGAGTAATCAGCTATAAAGAAATATTAGTACCTAATGAAAAAAACAATATTAACATTCCCATAAGATTTCATTAAAATTCTTTTGATTAATTATATTTTTTTCCATATTTTCTCTTCAACAACTCAACAATTTGTCCAAAATTTTAATAGTGAAAAGATATAATAATTATATATATAAACACTCGATGATATTTATTGAAAGATGAATAAATGTTGTATTGTGACAATAATTTTATGATCTGAATGACAAATTTCTCTCAAAATTTGTGGAAATGTTTTACAGCCTGAAAAAGTATTATTCATTTCAAAGGCCTAAAGTATTTGGATGTTACTGAAAACTTTATTCTTCAACTTCTTTTTTCACTGTGAAACAAAATTACAATGCAGAAAACAATTTCATAATGATAATAAAAATATTTTAATTAAGCAATTTGCCAAAAAAAAATAATAATGGAATCAATATTAACATTGCCTCAACACATAGCTTTTCATGAAAATTTTTCTAAAATATAATGTATGCGAGATTTTCTAAAAAACTATGATGAAACGCACACTACTTCGTAGATGGTAAATTATTGAATATAATCAAACCTCTATTAAGTAAAGATTTATACATAAAATGAGTATAATTTTTTTACTGAATTTTATCATTATCAACTCGAAAATCGTTACTATGTCTAGTTTCGTAATCAAGAGATTCGTTAACAAAATCTAGATTTTCTCTCAAATAATTAAGTAACGTATTTTCTCTGATCTTAAATATATAGTCGATATTCTCACAAAATTTGTCTTCATAATTTAATTAGTATTTTTGAAGATTTTGCTATCAATATTTTGATAACTACAATTATACGTAACCTACAATTACAGGACGTTGAAAACATTTCAATGACTGATGGTGTACCCCCAATTATGAACGAAATTATAATAAAGTATAACATTAACTTATGTTTAAATTAAAATAAACTTGAAACATAAATGTTTCATGTTGAGCATCTTCATGAAATATTCCTAAAGTTAAAGATCTCAACAAAAATTAGAATATGAAGAAGAATATAAATAAGAAATTAGATACTTGGTCAAAAATGCTGTGGTTTTTTTATGAAATCTCTTTCTTCAGAACCTAGTCATTAAACTTCACAATATCAGTCCAATACGATACACATTTGAAAATAATATATTCATATAAAATCGAAAGTGTGCTATAGAATTTCTTTAATTGTTGAATGCAATGAAATATTGAAATTAGATATTTATAAATCAGAAAATAAAAAAATCAAGTTTAACAATATAATAAACTATTTCATTTTGTATATACGTATCTTAGAATGTAAGTTTCAATACAACAATATCTTAAAATGTATTTTTCTGTATTCTTGAATTTTTTAGGAAAATAATATTTTGATCTGAATAAGAGTACGTAGCAATATATTCCATATTTTAAATATATGATTCTTTTAGGTAAAAAGTAGTAGTCAAAATGAATATTCAGTATCTGAGAACTAGAGGAGGAGCAAGGGTGGGCGGTGCCTACTCTTCATCCTCATTCCCCACAAAAGTGACATCAAAAGATACTGGGTATTTACAAATTTTCCATCAACCCCATAGATTAGACAATACGAATGACTTCCCTGAAGAATTAATTGATTAATTGACATATGTTCACTCTCTATTGAATAATGATTTTCAGTTGAAATATTTACAGGCAAGAAAACTAGCAAGAAAAAATATATAGATATATTCTCAACGGAACTAGTGAAATTCAAATACAGATTTTATTTTATTTATTGAAATTTTTTCATAAATTCGTAACAACGCTTGTCAGACTTGTTTCAGGAAAATTGAAATAAAACTTTCACTTGGGCATATAGTTATAGTTTTCGGAATGTGAAAAGATCATTTATATTTCTGTTGAATTTTACAGCAATAATTTCAAGCGAATATAACAAATAATGTATGCAATTGTGTCAAAAAACGATGTGAATTCTAGAACGTTCTTCGAAAGAAATTTTCTGCGAACTCATCTAATGTTTTCAATGAATTTGGAAAACATTGTGATGCTGTAAGGAATTGGAGAGCAATTTACTATGTATATATATATATATATATATATATATATATATATATATATATATATATATATATATATATATATATATATATATATATACATTTTGAAATATATTTAAGAGTTCACGAAATATCAAAATTTTTTCGTCAAGTTTCAAATCACCATTTGACCACTTTGTAGCTTGCAATAAAAATTTATTATAGGTTATAGAATAACTGATGTAATCTATTTACATTTGTCTCTATACTCCACAAGCAAAACGAATTAAATAACAACTACCTACTCCTACTTTATAAGCCTCTCAGCATTTTTTTAATTTCAAGAAAACATACTGAATCAGATTTAAACAAGTACAGTGTTACTAATAAACTTTTCTTCTCACCAAAATAATTTTTCACATTTTTTCACTCCAGGATGTCCCAACAGGAGAAGTACCAACGAAGGTACTTCATAGAGAAAGTCAAATGAAGTCAAAAAAATGGTACATATTATTCTTTGGCTCAAGAATTTTAAAGATGTTTCGATTTTCTGTACTTTATCTTAAATGCCATATAAAACGTCAAAAATAAAAATATAATCCAAGATTTATATGGTTGCTATTAATTGATGTGTTTTTCTTCAAGAGTAAGTAGATACTTATCTTTAGCACATGGTTTTTTAGCAGTCAAAATATAGGCATAGTTAATAGTCCTTATTAATAGTTTTCCATTATAATTATACTGTTATTAAGTGATGTTATAGAAAAAAAAACTCAAAGTCCCATTCGAAATAATTAAGTTTTAGGCGTTACTCCTACAATTTAAATAGATAATTTCGATGGGTGGTTACTTGGACGGAATTAATATTCATAATCTCACTAAATTAATTTAATTTTTTTAATATATTCAGCATCTACGCATGACGCCTATTTGGAATTAGCACTTCTTTGTCGAATGTTGAGTAATCGACAAACACAAATACTTATGTCTGACGTGAAAAAACACACCAATGATAAAAAAAAAGGAAAAAACGAATAATAAAATAACATACCTTAGAATTATTCTTATTGTTTTTCTGTGAATTCTATCATTTCGTGATTCTTACAACCAAGCACCACTTTTGTTTGTTACAATTTTGTCATTAGGGATTCCTTTTTTTCGTTTTCTCGTTTTCTTTTTCTATTTGTTCTATGTACATGGTGTGTTGTCCCTGCACATTATACATGAATTGTTCTGTTGTTATGCAGATTTTTATTGGAACTTAACAAACGTTTGTGTTTGAGTAAGTGATGTTTGAAAGTTCTCGTTATACCTCATCCCAAGTTTCATGCAAATAGGTTCGGCTTTCCTTACCGATACAATATCTGCGATTTCACTATCTGAGGATTAATATTCTGAGATGAAATCTAGCGTCAGTTACTCCTTCTGAGGTCAGCTATCTTCATCGTTTCGGAGATTACCAGGAACAAACAAACCCATAGACAAAAATTTTTGAAACTGTATTTTTTTCAACATACAGAATATATTTTCCTATGTAGGTCTTAAAAAATAATTTTGATATAACAAAGATACACATTAATTTGATTCATTTGTATAGTATATATATGATGAGCTTATATACGTCCGTTTCTGTCTTAACCTATATAATGTATAAATTGAATGAAACAAAGTGATCTTCACTAGGATTTAGTCTTACATAACAATATTGTTTCGCCAACACAGTGGCTTCATCAGTTGTAGATGATAAACTAATGAAGCCACCGTGTTGGCGAAACAATATTAGTATGTTTGACGAAATTATAGTGGAAATCAAAAAACTACTTAGTTTCATTTAAATTATATATTTAGATTTTCATCAAGTATCAATTAGTTAAATTGATACTTGAATTAAATATTCAATCGATTAAATTATCAATCGATTAGTGAGTACATAATGTATTATAACATTATGTAGAATACTTATGAATAAAAAGTGTTCGATAGCTCTTCATTTTACTAATGTTGACTGTGTGTTCTCTGATCTCTTGGTGAAACATTGTTTAATATATTAAATAAAAAACACTAGGCTAGGTTTCACAAAATTTATAATAAATAAATACTTGACAACTGTTTCGGGGTGTTACCACATTTTCAAAAGTTAGACAGAAACAATGGTCAAGTATTTATTTATTATAAATTTTGTGAAACCTAGCCAAGTGTTTTTTATTTAATATATTACTCCATTTAACTGTTTGGCATTAGAGTGAACTATTCTGGTATAATGATTTTTTTCAGACAAGATGCATTTCTTTTATTACAAATGTTAGTCACAACAAGAAACAACTTTGCCATCAAGTTGTGTTAATCGTCTAGTCTATATCTATAAGGGGTGTCAATTTACTACAACATAAGTGCTTCAGTAGCTCAAACCCAAACAGGTAAAACAATACCGATGGTTTTAACTTACAATTGGAAATTGCAATCAATGCAGTAAGACTTGAGATGTTGAGCTTTAATTGTTCCTATAATGTTATAATGATCAAGATCTTGGACAATGCATACTTAATCGCGTTATTTAATATTTCCTGAAGAAGATGATACAGCTGAAAAGCGGAATCAGAGGTAGATAGATCGCCTTCAACAATGATAAAAAATTATGCATTTTAGCAAGAAAAATGTGGTTCAACAAGGAAAGAGGAAAAGGTAAACTTATAATCAGAAAGAACTTGAGAGCTGAGATGATGTGTAAGTTGAACAAAGAATCTGAATCTTTGCACATATTGAATGGACATCATCCTGAAAGCAAAAAAATATTTTGATATTCATTGCTCTCTAACAACAGTAACTGATGATGATAAGGAACATGATAATAATTGACCAAAAAATTCAATTATTAATTAGTACTCTATTATATTGAATGGTAGTATTCAGTATATGAAAAAAGAAATTCTGTTTTCGAAAATTTTTATGATATATTTTGGTTCAATGCATGATACATTCCAAAGTACTCATACAAAGACCTCCTTGTAGGAAATTAAATTTCCTACAAGTTTTTCATTTACATTTTTCCCATAGCTCTTGTTATTTCCGAGATAAATGCGAAAAAACGTGAATTTTACGAAAAAATTAGGTTTAGTGGCCTGTACTACCTCGTCAGTGTGAGTTACGACATTGCCGCAATGGGCATTTTTGTAGAGCGTTCAATTCTGAGAAATACCTGTCTATTGTCAAAGCTGAGATAAATAAAATAAATTTATATTAAATTTATAAATAATTTTTTATTATAAATGCAATGCTGCTGAGCTATAGAAATTCAAAGATAAAAAATCAGAGTTTTCGTGTATTTTAAACGGGAAATGTTTACACGCCTTGGTCGAGCACTTAATATTAATATTAAGGGCTCAAACTATCAGGTAAATTTTTTGGGGGTATTTTCAACAAAATTTCAGGACGGGATCAAGAAAAAAAAATAATCGAAAAAAAATCACCCTAATATATATATATATATATATATATATATATATATATATATATATATATATATATATATATATATATATCTTAATTGGTTTTATTGCCTATTCGATAAAGTTATGTTTATAATATTTTACGCAATACAAGCTGTTTGTAATGCGAAATCTTCATTTTTGTTGACGTCAAATTGTTTATTACAACTTTGTCAAAATTAATGAATATTTGAATTTCATAAATTACTAATCAAAAAAATCAAAACGTCGAACGTAATTTAAAAAAAAATTCAACTAGGCTTTTTTGTCCCAGTAGTAGTATACAGAGGAATATTTCTGGCTTAGCATTCGCTTCGGAAGTTTTAGTCTTCTTCACCATGAGGAAAACTCTGAAAAACTCATGGTAAGCCAGGTGATTCTTATGAGTGTGATTTATATATACATACATATAATTACACATAGTTGAGTTTTATATACTTTTCCAGAATATGTATTTGATTGGTTTATGTGTGTGAAATTGATGGTAGATCAGAAAATAACGAATTTTGAGATATGATGTTTGGCGATTGCTGTGTATTCATTTTATGAGTGTTACTTGTAATGTTTATCAAATCGTTGTAAATAGAATTGAGATGTGTTATATCTGTTCTTTCATTCACTGTGTTTTTCAAATTTTTACAAATGTATAACATTTCTAAAATTTCTCTACATTTTTTGTCTTTTAAAAAAAATATATATTAAGCGAATGGTAAGCCAGAAATATTCTTCTGAATACTAAAAATAAATTTGTGAGAATAAAAAAAGCCAATTTCTTTTTTTTTTAATACGTTTGACGTTTTGATATCTATAGTAATTCATAAAATTCAATTATTCATTAGTTTTGACTAAGTTGTGAAAAACAACGAAACGTCAAAGAAAATAATGTTTTTAACATTAAAATAAGCATGTTATTGCCAAAAACATTGTAAATAATATATATGTATATATATATATATATATATATATATATATATATATATATTTCTAAATTGGTTTCATTGCCTATTCGATAAAGTTTTGTTTATAATATTTTGCGCAATACAAGCTGTTTGTAATGCGAAATCTTCATTTTTGTTGACGTCAAATAGTTTATTACAACTTTGTCCAAAGTAATGAATATTTGAATTTCATAAATTACTAATCAAAAAAATCAAAACGTCAAACGCAATTTAAAAAAAATTTAACTAGGCTTTTTGGTCCCAGTAGTAGTATACAGAGGAATATTTCTGGCTCAGCATTCGCTTCGGAAATTTATCAGTCTTCTTTACCATGAGGAAAACTCTGAAAAACTCATAGTAAGCTAAGTGATTCAAATGTGTGTGATATATTTTTTAAAATTGAATTTAACATAGCTGTGATTTTATATACCTACTAGTCCAGAAAATTCTGTTCAGCATTTTGGTTTATGTGTGTGAAATTTATGGTAGATCCGGAAATAATGAGTTTTGAAATACGTTGTTTTATGATTGATGTGTTTGACTCTATGAGTGTTATTTGTAAGGCTTATCAAATGGTTGTAGATAGAATTAAGATGTTTTATGTCTGTTCTTTCATTTACTGTGTTTTACAAATTTTGACGAATGTGTAACATTTCTAAAATTTGCCTACATTTTTTGTTTTTTTCGATGTTAGACCTATATAGCGTATTTTTATGAAAACAATCATGAAAACAGAATTCATAAATTCAAAAATACTTCACAATCAACAAACAATAGATCCAATGAAAATAATTACATTCCGCTAACTTATATTCCAAGAATAAGTATAAACATTGCGAAAATATTGAAACATTAATTTAGGAATAGCTCATAGCTCACTTAATAAACTCAAAAAGAACTCATACTCTTCATAATATACCTTGCAATAATTGCAGTAAATGCTATATAGGCCAAATATCGCAAAATCTTGAAGAATGAATTGAAGCACAGAAATATGCAAAAACCGAAATAACAGCCCTACATGCATGAAAAATAACTGAAAAACACTATTTTAATCACAACATCACAAAGATTTTGGCAACTGAGACAGACTAAAAATGTAGGAAATTTTAGAAATGTTACACTTTCCTCAAAATTCATTCTATCAATAAGGATGCGATAAACCTTGCAAATAACATTCATAGAATCAATACAAAACAACCATTAACCAATATATCTCAAAACTCATTGTTTCCTGATCTACCGTCAATTTCACAAACATAAACCCAAAATGCCAAACTAAATTTTCTTGTTAGAATATGGAATCTCAACTATGTAAAATTCAATTTCAAAAAATTTGTCGCACTCATTTGAATCACCTGGCTCACCATGAGTTTTTCAGAGGTTTCCTCATGTGGAAGAAGATTAATAAACTTCCGAAGCGAATGCTGAGCCAGAAATATTCCTGTGAATACTAAAGGGGAAAAAAGCCAAGTTGATTTCTTACAAACAGCCTGTTTTTGCTTGAAATATTATAAACATTTATATGTATATATAAATGATATATATATATATATATATATATATATATATATATATATATATATATATATATATATATATATATATATATATATATATATATATATATCTTAATTGATAAGGACGTGTGAAACTTTCAATGTCAGATGTATTCATGTATTTTTCATTGATTCCTAAGATTTGAGATGTACATTGATATATGTTTTATATATGCGTACGACTTACTCTATATTTCTGTCTTACAATCGATAGGAGGGTATGTGAGGATTGAAATCGTTGCCTTTCATTTGTTGAACGTGGCGTAACTGATGAGTACCTTGTAGTACGAAACAGTGACTGTCTTATGCTTTCAATAAATTTGCATCGATTTCAATATTCTCTAAAATTTATCCCTAGAACGATAATGGAGACATCGCATTGTTCATGTTTCACATAGCCAGCTCTGCTATAATGTTGTTTTGAATAATTTGTAAAAAGATTATCGAAAGAATGTTATAGTATACTTTGATAGCGAATAGCGATAGTGATAGCGAAGTGTGATAATATAGCACGACACTACAGAATTATTTTTCTTGTAGTAAATTTCTCTTATATATATATGTATATATATATATATATATATATATATATATATATATATATATATATATATATATATATTATATTTATATATATATATATATATATATATATATATATATATATATATATATATATATACCAATACAAGAGAAAGTTTCTGAAATTTCATTGAATGTAATGTTCAAATAACTAGATAGTAGGTATTGGTGTTATATAATTATGAATGATAAAAAAGATTTTAAATATATTTGGTATGTAATAGTTAGAATTTTTCAAAATAACTTTCATAAAAACTTCATCATTTCAAATTTATTTGTTCACAAAGTAATAATTGAACTTTGATGACTAACTCAATTAAAGGTTGTGTAAGTGATTAACATATTGTAAGTGTAAGAAATATTACTCACTCTTGTAATGTTAATACATTTTTGATATCTATTTGTTATATAACGAAATGTGTTATTATTCTATAATTGTATCTAAATGTATCTGCAAGACATATAGCACTAATATGATATGTATATAATATGGATATCTGACAAGTATGAATTTTTGAAACATAAACACTTCTGAACCAAACTCATCTACTTTTCTTAGGTAAAATAATGAAATATACTTGAAATTATCCTTTTGGTTAAGAAAGAGGATAATTAAGAAACTTTCGTATTTTCATCAATAGGCAATCGAAAATGTATAAAAGGAAAGACATAAATCATTGTGTATTAATGAAGGTGGTATTGTTTTTCATGAATCAATTTCGAATATAACGAATTTGTTCATGAAAAGTGCATCTTTACTTTCAATAACGAACTTCAAAAGCAGTTATAGCGTAGAACACTACAAATGCAAAATAGGTAAATTGATCTGAGGAATGAACACTGATTATCATTCATATCGTTTTTCTGCACAAAAATTTCACTTGTCTAGTTCTTCAGCGTGAAACTACAACACTTTCTAGAAATTTGAAATGTAGGTCAAATGATCTATTTATTATAAAATCTGATAATGAAATTGGATCTGACTACATCTCACAATTTGCATGCACGATCTTGTCTCAGTCGTTTATTTAATGACATATTTTTCTACCTTTAAAGTGCCTTCAATGTCACGTTTTTTTCTTTACCATGCAATTTTATCATACCAAACATAACTCAAAACTCTATTGTCATAAATGCAAAATTCCTAGAAATCAGAACAGAAATTAGGACGTGACTTATATTCTCATATTAATGAGGACTTTATTTATAGTATTTGGCCTTAGCGAAGCAGAAAAGCGATATTAATAATCAGATTATTATTAAAATATACGAAGCCAATATCATATTTTACTTCACTTAGACAATTTTGTGATTTCCTGAATTTTGCGAAAAATAGAAAAATTACAAATATGTATTTGAAGTAACAAGAAATATATCTTGTTATAATGAAATTAAGTGAGAAATGCTACTATGAAAAATAGATAGAAATAGATACGCAAATACTCAAATAACTTTAACTATAAACACAAAATAACCGAAAACTCATCAACCCTTAACAACAATTCAATTTTTGACGATTTGATTTGAACGATGCTTAATTCTGATGATACAACATCCTACGCAAAAAAATCAGAAGTATAATCTATGATGATTGATGAGGCCGATACTTGGAGAAAATTAATATCCATAATGAAACAATATTTAGAATTTTCTCATAATTTAATACAAATACGTTTCGAAGTACTACTTCTTTATCAAATGCTGAGTTAATACTTCAGTATTAATAATTCAGTATCAATAATATAAATTATTAGAAAATCATAAATATTGTTTCATGATGTATATTCTATGAAAGTTTCCGATTAGAGTATTAGAAGAGAACTATACAGAATGGTTAAAAAATTTTCATAAAATTCATCATTTGCTTCCATAAGTTTTCCAGTGATTTTCTCATTGCGAAAAAGGTAAGATAGCTCTGAATTGAATTTACCGGTAAATTCTTAGGGAGTATTTCCCAGCTTCAATCACTTTGTTATATTCTGGCTTATGAAGCTCTTAACAATCAATGCGAGCCTTAAAATTGATGAACTTATATTCCATTCTAAGATATACTATATTTCTAGTTTCTATAATTTATTTGGGGATTTTTAACTATTATTTGGAACGACAAAATTATATTGACTGTGATGATCCTTTGCTATGTGTATCATTTATAAGTGTTAATATTATTCAGGATTTTTTATTCGTTTCTTACGTTTTACCGCTGACAAGATCTTCTGAAGAATTTTAATCATTTACATTCTGCGTTTTTACTTTCTATAGTTTACTTGGCATGCATTTTCGAATGAAAAATTATCTTGAGAATGGATCTTTTTCTTAATTTGTATTTGATTTTCGAAATTTCATCAATAATTCTCAGATCTTGTGGAATAATACAAAAACGAGTAGGTATACAAGCTGGCAAAACATTAAATAATAGAGACATCTACGTTCTCTAACATTTTGAATGAATAAAACTTCGAAAAAAATGCACCTATCTAAGTTTGTTTTTGAATCATTGATCAATTAAGTTTTCGCAACTTGCTTGATTATTTTGAGACAGAAATATGCTGCTACATTAATGCAGCTTGTTTTGAAATATCGGAAATTGATTCATCATTATGATAATTGTGTAATAAAATAGAATATACAATTGGATTTTATGACATGGTTTGATTCGTAGACCAAACTGGAGGAAATCGACTTCGTAGTATTTGAAGGTTGTCTGTTTAAAAAGGCGAAATATGACACCTTATACAATAAAATCCCGTTAGCAATTTCGCTATAATTCGACAAATTGTTGTTGTTTTGCTGATGCAGGAAGAATATGTGGAACACAATATGATTGCCTTCAATATGAGTAGAATTATTATTAACAAGACAGGTCTTTTAGAATCAAAATTTCGATATATGTAGATATATATATATATATATATATATATATATATATATATATATATATATATATATATATATATATATATATATATATATATATATAGTATCATCACAGACAACAGAACTGAAGCCATTCTCGCCGTAGAAAAACTACATGAAATTGCGCAAAAAACCGGGTTACAAATTTCTTATGATAAAAATTCATGGAAGGAAAACGAAAAAATAAAACCTCTCTTTCACAAAACATGGTGAAATTCTGTAAGCCGGCCATTTTAAATACCTCGGAGAAGTTATACAGTCCTCAGATTTAAACCGAATCGCTAATGAACTGAAAATTACCAAGCTCCAAAGGGCCTACAAATTAACATGGGTTTACTATAATAAAAATTGCATATCGAGAGGCTCCAAATTTAGGCATTATAACCAGGGATGTAACGGAGGTAAATTTATCGGAAGTGAAGTCGGGAGTCGGAGTGTTTTAATTTGATTTATCAAGCCGGAACCGGAGTCGGAGTCGGAGGCAGAGTCAGAAGTGGTGGCAAGAGAGTCTTCATTAAAGGACAAAGAAAAACATTATTTAGGCAAACTTGTTTTTATTTTAATCATAAAATAATAAATTTACACACACAAAAATAAAATATCATCTTTCTAATTAAAAAAAAATGAAATGAAATGAATAACATAAATCCTAAAGGATGATATGTATTACATTTAATAAACAAAAGTTTTGAAGCCAATTAAATCGAATGCATTGACTCCAAAAGTAGTGTATTATACTTCACAAACAAAATCTTTGAAGCTTTGTCTCCTTCCAATCTATTTTTTAACGGGCCGTAGATGAGGCCAGCGCCATTAAAAAGTTGTTCGCTAGTTACCGAGCCTGGCGGACACGACAAATATTGGCGGCAATTGATTTAAGAGGCTGGAATTTTGTATTTCCATTTACTTTCCACCACAATAAGAGATCTTCACTAATATTAATACGTTTTTCCTTATCGTACTCATTTAGTATACTTTTCATTATAAGAAATTTATCAAGAACTTGTTGTTTGTCGGATGTGGTATTGTCCTGGTCTTCATCGCTACTTAACAATATACTCGACAAAACTGTTTGGACATTATTTTTGCTAGATTCTGCTGGTAATTCCATCCTTGCACGTTTTTTCACAGGAATATCATCAGCCTCATTTTTAGACGTATATGCATCACCAAGTAATGTCGTTAATTCTATTTCAACCTTCTCTTCAACTACTCCATTAAAAAATTTAGATTTATACCGAGGGTCCAGATACGTTGCTATTGCAAATAAATTGTTTGATTGAAGGTCGCCAATTTAATTGGTCAATGGCACATTTGATTAAAGTTTCAAATTCTTCATTTGTGTCTGGTTTACTGTGTTCAATTTGTAATGAATGCTTTAGTGTGTGTATAAGTAGAATAACTGATGAGACACTAGTGTATCTCATGTGTTGAAGGCTGTACTGTATTTTTCTTCTCATATTATAATTTTATTAATTGTTCGTTTTCAGTAGCATGGACAGACTTTAAATGACCCTTCAATGACATTGTCCTACCTACCTTTCTGGAATAGGTCTTCAAAACTGTTTACACTTTGCGGGTTCTGTACTAACTTCAAAGAAGTAGTTTCAAATACAAAACAAATTGATTTCTGTTTCACGGTCCAAAACAAAAACATATCACTTTTATTGATATTAAGCTACTTGTGCGTAAAAACTAAACAAGTACCTAAAGAAACAACGACTGTATGCATGTAACGCAGGCGAGGATTCCCAGCGCGACAAGTATGAACCTGTTCGCAACGGTCGACGCCGGCGCCGGCTGTCGTCGCTATTTGCTATGCTTCGACCTCCGATTAAAACCTCCGATTTAAAAGTTTTGGAGCCGAAGGTGAATAATAATCGGAAGCTCCGATTTATCGGAGTCGAAGGTCCGTAACATCCCTGATTAAAACACAACGATTCTTCCAGAAGCAATCTACGCATCTGAAACAATGGTTATTGACGGTCATTCAAGAATTAGAGAAATATAAAAACAAGAAAAAAAATTCTTAGGAAGATTTACGGGTCAATCAAAAGAAACGGCATTTGGATGAAAAGACCTCAGAATGAACTGTACCAAAAGCCAAATACGATAACGGAAGAAATCAGAAAACGACGAGCAAAGTTCTATGCACATGTCTACAGAATGAAACTGTCCAGAATACCGAAGAAACTACTAGATATAATTATGAAGAGTAAATGCGGAACAGAGTGACTAAAAGAGGTCCAAAATAATCTACAACAAATCAATATAAAAAATCTCGAAGATCGCACTGAATGTCGCTTTAAAATCGCACATGTGAAGTTTGAGCAAAAATCAAATCTTCAACCTGGAGTAAAATGGGCAGATGAACGGAAGAAAGAAGATTCAGAGAGGATGAAGAGTTTTTGGGAGACAAAAAAGATGAAGCAAAAGTGCCAGTAATTGCGAATTCAAGTAAAATCGCTCTCCTATATATATATATATATATATATATATATATATATATATATATATATATATATATATATATATATATATATATATATATATATATAGATTGTTCATCAGTTGACTGTTAAAATAATCATAATAATATTTATTGTGAAACATTCCTCACATTGTACGATTACAATGTGAGGAATTACAATTAAAACAGAAATAACAACTTAGAATAATGCTCATATAACGAGTTTTAAGTCTTATAATTCAATCATAGAACAAAAATATTGGTTCAATTTTACGTGTAAGTCCCAGTAGTATAAACCGACATTTGAAAGAAAAATAACCTTAAAAATTACTATTCTTCAATACAATTTCATATTGTACTCGAACAATTAAAGTACTCTGCCAAACTTAGTATGACTTTGTTACAGCAAAGACTTAACTCTCTTTTTGAACAAATGAGCATTTAGTAATTTCAAATTTGACGGTAAATGGTTGAAGATTTTGATACTCTGATGTTACGGGTGAGTACTCAAATTTAGCTATTTTATGCTTGGGAATAAGTAGTACATCACTGTTCCTTATTGAATACTCATGATTACTATTCAATTTGATAAACGTATCTTCATTTTCATATAATAAACATCTATAAATATATGAACAAGACGACTATTCAACTAGTCCATTAATAGAAAAGAGTTGCAAAAACACAAAACCAACCTGAAAATCATAGTGTTTTTTCGATATATACAGGATACTAAAATGAAAAATCCCTAATTGATTGTTTTTTTTCCTTGTCCTTGAAATTGAGCTTAGCCTCCTGGCTTGTGGAGTGAAAATATTCAAAGAAGTCTAATTTTGGTATTCCCTTGATGTTTCTCATTTGCAGCAGGTCAATTTCTGCTTTGCTTTTAGGTAGGTGAATAAGTATTTGTATTAGAGTGCTTTTCGATATGTATTTCGATAACATGCCCAATGGCCATTCGCAACAAGTAATAAACCAGCGGACCAGTAGGTTCACTAAGAAAAAATTATGTTAATGCTGGAGCACTTGAATAGGTATAAAAAATTTTCAATTCTCAAATTATAAGCAATTAGTTTAACTTTGTATAAGAGATGGCAAGTTACAATAAATACTCACTTCATGTTACTTTTTATGTGGAAAATGAAGAAACCGTAGTGAGACATGCACATAGAGTAATGATCCTTTGTATGCATATATCTCTTGGTGTACTATGCATTAATTTCAAGTGATAAATTATAAAAACTTGTGAAACGTTGGCAATTTATTTGAAAATAAAAAAATTATTCATTGAGGCAGTGTCTTCTAAGCGTTTGCCTGGCCATTCTCTCCTAATGTTATCCAACTAACAAATTTCGAAGTGTAAGTGTATTTTATCACCAGTATTGTGAAAATCTATGACCGTCACATGATTGTACATGGCCTGAATTCATTAAGTGCATTTTAGGAGATTTTATCTAATATGGTTACGTTTGTATAACGTGCCCAATATAATGTCGAAATTGCATGGTGAAATTGTTAGAAAAGAAAACAAAACATCTGCATCTAACGCTTTGTAAACACCTACAGTTGGGTCATTAACATTTGATTCAATGTCTCCTGTTGAAGCAGTGGAGGAGTTTTGTACTGAGGGGAAAGTGTGCCGGGTTTGAATTGCAAATGGCACTAACAGTGATTTTACTGACCTCCGAATATACGGCTGGTTTTCGACCGAAGCGCTGAATATTTGGCAAGACTAAGTCCATTTCACGCTTGAAGGGTTCGAACTTGCATCATTTAAGTGTGGAAGATAATACCATCGTAGGTGTATTTGTTTATTATTTGAGTAAGTCATGTCATAACATGCATTACGTTCTGATTGTTAAACCAAGTTCTGATACTCATAATATCAATTAATATTACTGTTTTCTGCTAAACCCATTACAGGGAATAAAATTTGTAGTAGATCATAAATTTGTAAATAATAATAAATTTCCTGAATTTTTGAGGTGGATCCATATGTTGTGAAATCCTGGGAAAGGGAGGCATGTCACGGAAAACACCAAATTCATTGAAGCTGATATCTTCACTAGTAGCGAAATTCGAGAGTTATTCAAATTTGAAATGAATCATTTTTCTTGGCCAAGGTTTCAAATTCAGTTTTCTGAAGTAGTTCAAACACACACAGCAAAGTAAAATTCTTTCTTCAGCCCTGAGAAGGAACTCTGACAAGTCTAGTACTACCAACGATGATTCATCTGCACCTTAAAAAAAAGAAATAAATCAATTGAGATACGTGACAGGTTCTGAAAGTGCTTCGATGAAGTCGTTAAAAAAATACAGACGCAGAAGAAAACATGGAATGGAAAAGTTTAAATTGACTTCACTATTACATGGAAACTCTTCTCGTAAATCAGATATGGCTTATCACTTTAAGATTCGTAATAAATATGCTAAGTGCGGGTAGAAATAAGACTTTTTATGAGTTATATTTTGCATCTTTTTTCAAGACTTTCCCTTCGGTTTTCGATTGAATAGTTCACAAAGTTTGGCCTTATTTTTACTCGAAACAAGAATTTCCTTTTTATATTTTCCTGTTATGAGAAACTAGTGTATTGTCTTGTGTTGTCATAAGAGTTGAAACACTATTGTAAAACAAATTGGTTGAGGCCAATTTATTTTACTATTGTAAAATAATTGTACAACACCTACAGAATTGTAAAAAAGTAAGCAAATTATTGAATGCTGAAGAGTAGCCGAATATCAGTGATAAAATGGCGTTTTAAGGACATTTTGATACAAAAATGTTACTTTTTGTATATTTTGACGTTTTCCAGATAATTCAAAGAAGTTTTCGATATATTTAATTCATTTCATTAGTACATGTGTGTATCAGTAACTTCAGTATTTTGTGATGAAACAAGTAAGCTATTTACGTAGTATTCAAAACTTATTCACCAAGTAAATGAATAAATATGAACACTATATCTTAACAGACTCTATTTAGTCTGAATATTCCATTTTATACAGAAGCTTTCTGCGAAATTTTTGTTGGGCTGGAAGTAAAACTAAGGAGATAATTATTTTCTACATCTCTGCAAGTTTGAGCTAGTAAATTTGACAAAATATAAAAACTGGACGTGAATGTAATCATAAATAACGAACTATAATTATGTTCATATAATTAAGTCACTTGTTATGAAAATAAACATGAGATCAACATATTGATTTCACTTTCATCAACAAAAGTACCTTGTCAAAAAAAACGGCAAGTTTGATGAACCTTATTTAGGACATCGCTACCTGTATTCGATTGAATTTTTATCATTTTCCCAGAAAAGAATGCAATAAGTTTCATTAGACGATTCTTTTCTGGAGAAGCATTGTACACGCAGAACCTGACTTATATTTGTGTATGCATGTACTATGACGTGTGATTACCTCAGAATCGTCTCATAAAATTGTCACCCAGTACAGTCGCCCGAATAACCTGAAATGGGGAGCCATTTATGAAAAATAATTTTATATTTTTACTTTTGTATGTCAATTGTCAAAGACAAAACTCAGAAAATTGAAATGTTTTAACTTGGATTACAGTAAGCTGTAAGGAACAAGTTGTAATAATCAATGCACATCGAGAGATGAATAGAGTACCACTAACTCATAATCCCACAGGAATACCTAGGTCAGTACTCTCTCCTTTTTCTTACATCATTTTATGTGTGAAGACTGAAAACAAAAAATCAAGTATACAGAAAACCAATGAAACAGTTTTCTAAAATATCCAGCGAAATCACTTTTAAAAAAGCGTTTTAGACACCTCTATTTTTCCTATATCAAATTTAATTGAATTATTCGTTTTCTGAATTTATTATTCCTCTTCAATTCTTCATAAAAACTTCTTAATTGGCTTTCGAATATTCGTTAGTAGATATTTAATTAGTCAACAAGTTCCTGGGAGCCGTCTTGATATAATAAAACGAAGAATCTGTTTGTGTCACATTCCAAATGTGTTATGAAACCGAAAACAACTCCGAATCAACTTCAGCTTAACAAAAAGTGAAAGATCGCATCGACCAAATGCAAATGAGAACCATAACGGAACTTACACGTTTTCAGATTTATGTAACAGGGAATGTGAGCTAATAAGGAACGTTATTTTAGGGTCAACATCTTCTAGTGGGTAGGTAATGTAAACTATTATATTCGACCGTGACCATGACTGTATTCTACAAAAACCGAGTTTGAACGTGTATACTTCTTGGAACGAAAGGTTCAATATTCCGTTATTCGGAGCTACATCGAAATGTGCTTAAGCTTAATCTCGTGCCAACATTCTACCGAATTGGTGATTCCTAGATGTAACCACGTTCTAATTTGAATTTTCATCCATTCACTGTTATACAAATTCTGTTTTTCTCTTCAATATTGGGTTATATGTACACACCTGCAGTGGCGCCGGCTTATAAAAAATATTTGAGGGGGCCCAACCAGTGGTCTTGCCTTGGAAAATTTTCTGAACATTAGATTAAAAATAGTGAGTTTTAAAGCTTTCTTTGAGCATTTTAGAGTTATATGATCAACATTAGAACCCCGAAAACTCGACCACTAAAACCGAGCACTACAATGACTTGTGTAAGTCCAGTTGGTGTAAACTGCTCATTATGGAAATATTGCACCGTTTCACAAACTTAAATGTATATAGCTTCATAGTATTCCTATAGAGTTTTAAAAGTGTGCAGTCAGCTGTCTTCGTTGTTATAATAGTTTTTTGAATCGTCAACTTGTTTTTATGAAAGGTCGTTCAACAATTACTAATTTAACATGTATTACTCAGTACATTGCTGAGGGTATTGACAATCGCAAACAGACTGATGAGATATACATGAGGTTCTCTAATGCGTTTGATAGGCTTGACCAAGGTATTCTATTGAATAAACAAGGCACTTTCAGGCTTTCGACATCCCTTAACAAACTTTTCGAGTCGTACTTGATAGGCAGAAAGCAACGCGTTTTTAGCCGGGGCTTTACATCAATTGAATACGGTGCTTCATCTGGAGTGCCCCAGGGTTCCATGTTGTTCCTTTGCTTTTTACAATGTTCATAAATGATATAACCGATGTCATAGATGTTGAGGGTTCGCTGATGATTTTAAGATTTTTCATTATGTTTCCATAATTGGTGAAAGTGAACGCATTGCCAGAATTTTGCGTAATACTGTCAATTCGTGTGACCTCAACAAATTAACCCTCAACATCTCCTAATGTCATGTTATGTCGTTTTCCACTGAATATAATTTGACAAATTTCCCCTATGAAATTGGTAATAATATTTTGGGAAGACCTTATACATTTATTGACCTTGGCGAAACCTTCGATTCTCAACTAACTCTTGTGCCACATATCAATGCTACAGTAACCGCTGCCTGTAGAGTATATGGTTTCATTTTTCGCTTTGGTGAGGAATTTAGCAATATCAACTCTGAAAACATTGTATTGTGCTTTCGTAAGATCTAAACTCAATACGCATCAACAGTCTGAAATCCTGGTTATCAGTTATATATTGATCAACTGAGGTATATACAACGAAAGTTCCTTGAAATTTTGAGCTTCAGATTGATGGAATATATCCACCTATAGGTATACAACATGAAACACTTACAAGTCGACATAATGGGACACATTCAGTGCGCAAAGGAAATGTCATGCAATAATCTTCTTGCATAAAATAATCAACAATAAAGTGAAATGTCAGGAATTATCGTTCAATTGAAATAATGTCAGGAAAAAAAGCTTAACTTTATTATTCCAAGAGTTTCTTCCAGAAGCGAATTCACGTTCTACCTTCCAGCAGCTAGAACGAACGTTCTAAAATTTTCTCCATTGCACACGATGTGTGAACAATGTAATATTTTGGGAGCTAAGGTGGATATTTTTAACTGTTCTGTTACTGATATTAAGGCAAGTTTCATTATGCATGATATGCATAATGTCTGCTGGAACAATCATTCAAGTGTATTCGCGTACATGATAGTGTTCAACACGTAAGTGTTAATATAATATGAATGTATATGTATGTGTGTATGTTTAACTTTATATGTATGTATAAGTTTGGTCAGCATTTAAGTTTTTTTTATTCCTATAATTATATTTCATTCTTTCACAAACTCTTCCTTTTAAAATTGAAACTTTCAAACTGTTGTACTACCAAATTTGTTTTTAGTATCTGTTGTGTTTCCTGTTTTGTAATTAGGACATGCCCTGTAAAACAGTGGATGTTAAGTAAATAAATAAAATGAAATAAATGAACTTGAGAAGGTTTTTCTTCTGAACACCATTCCCGAAATAAAAATCCACAATTTTCCCATATACCCCACTATCATACTTTCTATTGCAAATACAAATCAAGCCCTTACATATTTTTTCCAGATCAGTTACATTTAGATGAAGGAATTGAATTTTATCATTGACATCCCCTACTAGGTTTACTGTATGGCAATAAAGACCTAAAAAGAAATTAGTCTCGAATTGTAACGTTGACTAAAAGTAGCCTGCACTTTTGTAGTCTGCATCTTTTTTGTCCTCTGCAGAAAATATTTCATGAAACTCTAAAATATCTTCGAAGTTTTCAAGATACTTGGATTTATCGGAGGGCTGAACCACAAAATAATTTTCGAGGGGGGGTACAGATGCACAGCCGTAGATGGATAGATATTTCTTGATGCAATTCTCATTGTTACATTTTTGATGGTAAATTAGTAGTCCAAACAAAACAGGTGATTAAATATCCAGCACAGAATTTGTTAAAAATACATCACATGAGTAGTAGCTCTTTCGCTATAGAAACCCATTAATATGTATCTTAAATTTGGCTTGGTCAGTGCTCATCACAAGAGGAGGCAACTTATTAAAAAATTTGAAAGAATTGAAATTCTGACCATTCTGAGTTGCCCAGTCTGCATCTGCATGCACGTAGATCTTTTTCATTTCTCCTGTCACATACTACGTCTGTTCAGAAGAAAAGGTGAATTTTGAATTTTCGCGGGCTGTGCACATTCGATTATCGAAATTTTCCTAAAATTTCCATATTGAATTTTGCGATGAAAATTGAATAAAGTGCTCCAACGAAATTACAATGACTGTGCCATTCGGAGAGTCTACTTTGTCTCGAAAAGTGTTTATAAGTGGTACAAGCGCTTTGAAGAAGGCTGAGAAGATGTTGATGACGATTAGCGTCCTGGAGTTGCAACCATGTCAACCAGCGAAGGAAACATCGAAAGAGTGGAGAAAAAGGTTCTGGAAAATTTGTCGAGTTTTCTCGAATGTTTTGGGCATGAAACGTGTGGTAGCGAAGTTTATTCCGAAATTGCTAAATTTTGAGTAAAAGCAACGTCCCATTAGTATAGCTCCGATTTGCTCAAGAAGGTCATAACTGAAGATATATGAAGGTATATGGCTACATCGTCGAAACCAAGGCCCAATCATCCCAATTGAAGCATCCAGAAGAGCCAAGACCGACAAAAGCACACCAAGTTCGATCAAATGTGAAGGTTTTGCTCACTGTTTTCTTCGATTCGGACAGCGTGTGGTGCACTACGAGTTTTTGCCAACAGGTCGTCCGGTTAATAAGGAATACTACACGGAAGTCATACAACGTTTGCGTGAAGCAATACGGCTCAAACGATTGGAATTGTGGAAGAACAAATCATGGATTCTGCATCACGATAATGCACCAACTCAGACTTTTTGGTGATTTCATGTGCTTGTTCGAGATTTTTTAGGCAGAAAAAACAACGTAATCATGCCTCAACCACCTTATTCACCAGATTTGGCTCTCGAGTTTTTGTGAGTTTTTTCTATTTCCAAAACTGAAGGGACGAATGGAAGGAAAGCGTTTTGCCACAATTGATAAGATAAAGTCGAAATCGAAGAAGAAGCTGATGGCCATATCGACATGCGCATTTCAGAAGTGCTTCGAATATTGAAAAAAGCGCTGGCATAAATGCTTTATATCTGAAGGGAACATAATGGATATTGATGAATAAATAAGTACTTTTCGAAAAAACAAAAATTCATCTTTTCTTTTGAACAAACCTTGAACCTTGTATGTGAAAATCTGCACATATATATGAGGTACTTATATAAAAGTTCAGTCTGCTTAAAAAATTCGGATAATCAAAAAGAAAATTCATAATCTTGAAAATCACGACGAGGGAAAAGTATAGGTATACATCGCTGCACTAATGAATGAACGTGAAATACCTGATTTTGATATATGGCAGTTATTTTGTTCAATGAAAGCATCAATAGGAAGTTGCGATTGATAAATAGAAAGGCTCTAAAATAGAATAAAACTTACCTTTCAAAGCACATATGGTTCTATAGGGTGATTTTTTAAGCGTAGTTTTCTTTGTAAATCGAATAAAACACTTAATTTGCATCATATATTCAAAATTTTTATTGAAATTGATAACTTGGCCTTTGCCACTTACATTTAAAAGATAACGTCATTCAAATGTTTTCCGCGGCTTCGTATTAAATGGTCCATTCGGAAGGTCCAATTTGACACATGCCCAATTGCTGAGAACGGCGACGAATTGACATTTCACGACCCTCATTAACACTGTACGCTACGGCTGCAATATTCTCTTCAGTACGCACTGTACGCATGCGGAACAATGGTTTAATGTCCAACAAAGTGAACTTGGTGCGAAATTTGGTGATAACAGCACGAATTGTTGATTCATCAGGTCGATTATGACGACCATAATATGGTCGTAACAAACGATTCACATTTTTCACAGAGCACGAATTTTGATAGTAAGTTTTAACAATTTGCAATCGTTGTTCGTTTCTAAGTCTTTACATGATGAAATGGCGGAGTATACTGAAAACTTTTCAATTGGACAGATGACGTTTGGATGCCATTACCAACCAGTACCGCCAATTTGAAAAACTTAACTCTTAAAAAATCACCTGTTATTATTTTGACACCGTTAATAGTAATAAAAACGACCCTAATTTTGTTGATTGTTGAATTCATTCATATTGAAACTATTTCTTCTTGAGAAATAAAATTGATTCGATAGTTTGAACCTTTGTCGTGTATATGATATTTGTTTATGATTTTACCTTTACCATAAATGAATGAACTACAAATTATTCACGAACTGCCGCTAAATAGAAAAAATTTGAATTATTTAGGTTCATTGAAAATTGCTGCTAAACGACGGGAATTTTTATCTAGAGTAATTGAAGTATTCAAAACATATTTATTTTAGAATATTCAAAAACGCTTGGAAAAAATGTTTCGAAAATTAAGTTTTTCTTGTATTCTGTTACTCGTATCCGTATCTCAACTTCAACTGTTGTATCCCCAAAAAATATTGATTTGTGAAGGGGTCAATAATCACAGGAATTCGCGTTCTAGATTCTAAACACAAAGAAAATAGTTCTTACTTTAGAACAAAATCTCTTGTACCTCAAATCGGCCCGATATCAAAGATGATCGAATGACCGAAATTGCAACTGCCGTTATGTTTTATAACTTTATGATAATACATAGTGAATTAGTTTGATCAATTTAAATTTATGTCTACTTAAATACAATGAAGTAAATGAGTTTTTTTTGGGGCAAAACTTATATAAAAAAAATTATTGCTTCACTTTGAATTCTTTAATTATTCATGGCTGGCGTGAAAAAACTGTAAAGAAACTGCCAGAAGCAAATTAAATGCAAAAAAAATCTTAAATGGTTCTTGGAATTTTAAAAATCCAAGCAATCATTAAAACTTTTCATTATTCAAAACTTTATAAACTTCCATTTAGCGAGAGAAAAAGAAAACTTTATTAATATATGATATCAATAAGCTTTTATTTCAGCTAGTGTTCGAAATTGCGTCCTTGAACTTCATGGCACTTTTTCTCGTCTCAGAATTCAATTCGTACGCAGCTCTTCTGACTGAGTTCGCATTTAAATTATCACATTCATTTGGAATTCCTTTCACGCAATTCTTCCATGGTTGTTGAAGGTGTACTGTAAAACTTGATTTTTAATAGTACCCCATATATAAATATCGATAAACCAGATGAAGTAGTTGAATATAAACTTAAATTCAAACACTTGAACTTATGATTTACACTTTATTCACTACATAGCATGACGCGTTTCGTCGTTACAAACGACTTCTTCAGATGCTTATAGAATAAAGTTATTATTAAAAAAATTATTCTGTAAGCATCTGAAGAAGTCGTTTGTAACGATTAGTCAATAAAGTGTAAAACATAAGTTCAAGTGTTTGAATTTAAGTTTATATTCAATTATAATGGATTTACACCAAGTAAACGCCAACACTATCAAATATTTACCAGATGAAGTAAGTGGGTGAAGAAATGACCCATTGATGACTTGAACCTGTGTACAATATTTTGATTTTCTATCTAAGAACGAAAATTTTCAAAAAACATATTTGAAAAAAAATTCCAATATTTTTAGAATTAATTTTATGATCGTGGTATATCTTGTTTTTTCTCAATAACCTGTTGCTTACAAATTTCTGCATATATCATCTACTCATTTATGAATCAGATTATTGATCCATTGAGTCACAGATCGATAAAAGATCTTAAAAAAGTTCTTAACAGAAAATACAGTAAATTTTAAAACTGGTCAAAACATATCGGCTTCTCAAACTAATGAAATTTCATTACGGTTTTTCCTTCAATTTTAGCCTCAGGTCCATTTTTGGACACTCAATGAAAAAGAGATTTAGAAATCATCTTGAAAAAGCCGCGATTATATCGGTGTCTTTATCAAGATAAAATTAATATATTATGGCAGTATATATTTTTGAATATTATTTTTTTTAATTATAATATTAATTACAAGCAATAAATGCGTTATATGAGCTTATTTGCTCATTTTAGCTCAGAGTGCTCCCAAATGTCGTGATGAGGTCTCTTCTACCCAGATAGAGTTCCTCTTTTAGATCACTTCTACTCAGATAAGCTTTCAGGTCTGCTAGCCTTTCTTTATTCAGTCGAGGATAGTTTTGAACTTCAGTGAGTGGTTGAGGTATGTTCTCCAATCATCTTATATTCTCGTATGATCTTGTATCCTGATTTGATGTTTCTCGCTTTTTTCTGATGATGTCCTTCAGGATGATTGCTCCTAGATCTTGGTGACAAATTCTATTCAAAAGTATTCATTCTAAGAACTTTGTACGGACTTTTTTGAACGACTAGCATGTTTGACTTACTGATTCTTTTAGTATTATTATTATTTTTATTAATAACATGATTAGATTGAAGGACAAACATCTAATGACTCAATCTATGAGGTAAGTGTATCGTTAATCTTGACACAATGAAAACGGTGTACTACTCCTTTATTCGCAGTAAACTGGAATATGCGTATATAATTTGGTCTCCTGTGTACATTAATTCTATTGTCGACTTGGAGGTAGTTCAGAGGAAATGTTTGAAGTATATGTACTTCAGATGTTATGGGCAATATCCTTCTAGAGGCTTCGACCATTCCATCCTAACCGATAGTTTGGGAGTTGAATTATCGAAGTTGAGGCGTGAACGGTTCGGCCTAACGTTTCTCTTGAAAATTTTGTACAATTCGATTGACTCACCATTTCTTCTCAGCAAAATAAATATTCGCATAACAAGGACTGGTCTGAGGTGGAATAATACATTTTATGTCACTTACAGCAGATCAAATGTTATGACACGTTCTCCTATCAACTGTATATGTAATCTTTATGATGGGTGTTGCGGTCGATGTGATATCTATTTTGATCTGCTATCAGTGATCTTGTCATGCCATTCAGAACAGCGCAATGAGATGTCGTGATATTTTCGTGTACTTCTGTTGTCTACATATGACTTAGTTATAGATAATATTTTAATTTCAGTTTGTTTCATTTGTTTACTATATATTACTATTGCCATCGATTTTATTTTAATTGTTATTCATCAAATATATTTCGTTACTATATGGTCAACGTCTGCTGATCAAATGTAACTTTGCAATAGACAATATTTTAGTTTTTTTCCATCTGGTTATTGTTCAATACTATTTTAATTTATTTCAATTTAATTTTTTCGTTGTATATATTCGCTTATACTCTCTTTTTCTTATTTTTAGAGATTATAGGGTATATGTTCCTGGGTGACAAAATGAAAAATAGAATATAAAACAAATTTATTTAAATGAAGTTTTTGATCATATTGCTTAATTATATTATGTTCAGGTTTAGGCAATGGTTTAAAGAATTTTGTAATTTTTTCTTGCTTGGCAGTTTTTAAAGGTTCCTTCAATTCAGACTGATACTAAGCAATGACTTTAGCAATTTGTCTTGAAAATAAGACTTCGTTCCATGGATGGATCAATTTTCATAAATAAAATCAGAATGCTTATTAGCCATTCTTACAACTTCACTAAGAATTTTCAAATTAAATGTCACGTTTCCCGTGCTCGTTGAAGCCTCTTCCTCAATAGGCTTTGAATTTAACATTTCCTCCAAGTTGCTTTCAGTCAAATCTTCATCTGTCGATTGAAGCAACAACTGAATGTCACTTGACTCTATCTCTTAAAACACATCTCGTCCTATTGCATTCGCAATTTTAGCTATGTTTGCAGTCAAAGTTTGAATGTGCACAGATTCTTCGTCATTTTCTGCAGTCAGAGTAGGCCACAATTTTTCCAGAATGAACTCTATGTGTAAGGCTTCAGTTCTTCCAATGATTCCTTTATTAATAAATGACACGGAGGTTTCACTTATCTCTTCGTGTAACATTATGTTAAAAACCATAAAATTAAAAATTAACACACTTGACCTAAGTTTCACTGAATATAGTAAAAATTCTACATATGTTTTGGGTGGTTAACCCATTAACCATTAACATTGAAGTAATATTGTATACTCTTGATAATGGGTTAACGATCCGAAACAAATGTAGAGTTTTTAATATATTCAGTGAAACTTAAGTCAAGTGTGTTAATTTTTAATTTTATAGTTTTTAACATAATGTTTCACGAAGAGATAAGCGAAACCTCCGTGTCATTTATTAACAAAGGAATCATTGGAATTGATCTTATAGATTCCTTTATGTTTACTAAGCATTCTGCTATGTCAAAATCGTTCCAGCATTCCATAGCATTCATATCAAGATCACATTCCACATCATCCAATATGATTTTGAAGGTTCGTCTAATGTAATAGAGCTTGAAGGCCTGGATTATCTCTTGCTCTATAGGTTGAAGCAAGCCATCATGTTGGGAGGAAAAAATTTCACTTTATATTTGGATGCATAATTGCAAATTCGCGAGGTTGACCTGGTGCATTATCCGAAACTAAATCTGTTCAAAGCCTATATTCTGTTTTTTTAATAAGTTTCAACTTCCGAAACAAAAAAATTCAGGAACCACTTACACAAAAGAGGAATTAGATCCGTGAATAAAGAAATCTATTGCCGCGAATATAGAAATTGGGTTGCATTTTTTCAGTCAGCGAATAATGAAAACGCGAATAAAGGAATCGCGAATAAGGAGCTTTTACTGTAATAGGAAAAAGTCACAGGTAAATGTATTAAGTCGGGGTATTAATGAAAGAATTATCTCTTTTTATTACTTTGGTCATCTGATGCACAAGTGTCAATGTATGGTTCTGTGTAAAAGGGATTGAATAAACTGAATGGGTTACTGGCATTTTAAGTTAATAGGAAGCTTTTACCCTTGAGCACCAACTAGTTCAATGTCAATTTTCGAAATAACCTTTTCTTTTTTTATTTGGGCATACTCGAGTTTTGCATAATTAATACATTATTGGATTAGAACCCGTTCTGCCATGGGATTATAGAGACGAATTCTCACCATTATTAGAGAAAAGCTTCGAATATAAGCTAGATCTCTCTTCAAATTTGTACCATCCTCTCATTTAATATATTCTTGGTTTCTTAAGAATATCCTGCTTGAACTAGTTGGCTATTTATAGTCCGAGAACCCATTTCACATCAAAGTATCAGATTTTGTAGAGAATTTATAAGTCATTGACTCTAGAATTTGTTAATGGAGTCATTGACCGAGTCGAGTTTGGCCATCGACTAGATGGCCAAATTTTGTTGCTTAATAAGTTTCTGCCATCAATGATATCATTCACAGAAAATTATTCACTTTTTCAATATTCAAAAGAGATTAAAATTTTTTCTTAAATTCAGTCCTACAGTTTAACGCTGGTTCCGAACGGCCATTGGGCTTGTAATCGATGTACATTACCCAGCATATTTCATTATTTAAACTACTAAACGAAATCATAGACAAACACAAACACCCATTCCTTCAGCGGGGCTTGAATCCGAGTTCTACCGAACCATAGTCGGGAGTTCTACCAACTCAGCTACGGAGACCGAGTGAAATTTAAATGTTTCATGTACAAATAATTCATCTGAAACGACTAGAACTGTTGAAGTTTTGACTTGATTTTATGTAAAAATCATTCAAAATACAACTGTTGAAGTTTTGACTTGAAACTTTTCAATTTCACCGTGAAGTTTTCAGATTAAAATTAATATTTTTTCTCAGTTAATCTATCTGAAAACATATTCACATGAAAACCGTCTAAAATATTAAGGAAATAAAGCACGTGAATATTTTAAAACAAATTGTTAGCAACAATGTTACATATTTATCTTATCCCAGAATTGTCAGTTCTTCCGTAACCCAGAATTGTGAATCATATGGAATGAAAATTTCACACATATAGCGAAAGATAAGAAGAACATAATTGAAATAATGTAAGCAGCATGAAAAACTAAAAGAAATGAATTGAAAAGAGAAAATTTACTGCAATATAAGCTGAATACTTGCCGGATCCTGAAATACGTGTATACCTACTTTTCTCTACATATTTATATAGATAAAGTTTACCCTCTGCTTTCAGTTAGTCATTCTATATAATAGTACTTCGAAAGAAATGCCCAACTGAATATTTCATAATTAATGTGAATGTTTGAATGATTTCCTATTCATAAATTCTTCCGTTTTAAACGTGTCAGTCGAGATGTTGCCAGCTTTTCAGGATTTGCTGAATTTCAGGAGTTTCAGAAAGGTGAACACCATCACAAATTTACCCAGAAGTTTTATATTCGGTGTACTGATGTACGATACAAAATCATTCATTCAAAAATTAATTATTCGAATTTATATATTACATGGTTAATGAACTTAAATAAAAAATAGATTCCATATCAAAAGACTTAATTTTTTAGTCCTGTTAGACGTTTTGTAGGGTCAAATCAGTCCTTGCTCTTTTGTTAATGGCACAGTAGGAGCTTCTGAAAAATTTAGATTCTCAAAATGAAAGAATAAAACATAACAGAAAAATAAGAAACATAAAAGGAAAAATGAATAAATATGCAATAATAATAAGAATAATGAAAAGTTTTTTATTCTCAACAGGTTAATGCCCAATTACAGAAAATAATAACATAATGTTGAACAATAAATAACTAACTAGATGAAATATAAGAAAGAGCAAAATCTTATATGGGTATTATAAAATCTTATTCAGGGGTAATAAGGCCACTTATTAAGTTATCACAAAATTTCTTATAGTAAGACTAATAATGACACATTCTAAATCATACTTTTGATTACGAACTGTCGGAATTAAATTCGTTTAGAAATTATCGTACTTCAACCACTAAGAATTTTCTATTATACACACAATATATTTAGAGAAAAGTAGGTAATCATTTCATAACTATACTTATTCATCACAATTTTGGCAGTAAAAAAACCTTATCATTTTTGGTTAACCCTTCGCATTCTTCGTGGTACCATATTCTGCATTTAACACACTGTCTCATATACGACACACGATTTTCATTGGAACCAGGGCAAAACCAAGATTCTTCTAACGATAGATTGCTTCTTTTTCTTTTATCACCATAACATCGTTTCTTTTTTTCATTTTCAGTCTTCTTCTCTGATTCTTTGGTTTTTCTTTTGTAATTTTTTGTGTCGTTTTCCTTTTCATCTTATATTCATTCAATGTTCCTTGTTCCTTAAACAGATCTTTGGTGACTCGTTGTTCTTTATAATTGATAGCTTTTCTATTTATTTTCTTCGAAGTGTAGGCTTACGATTCGTCTGTTTAACTTTTACGAAAAACGTTTTTTTTTAACGTTTTGTTTTGAAACTGATGTCGTTTCAAAAACATCTTTAGCCAGTCTTTGCTATCAAGGCCAATGTCTTTGTTCATTGTTCAAGCTAATTTTTTTCACAAAAGATGAATGCTTGTCTGCGAATAAGTATTGGAGTAAGTGACATCCCTATATTTGCAAATCTTATTATTCTGTTGACAAGATCGCATTCTTGAGCTTCATTCGTAACTGAACGGCGTCCTAAACGTCGCATTGTATTTTCACTTTTCAAGTGGTTCCTTAGCGTAAGTCTAGATATATTATATCAATCTGCTGCACAACGCAAGTTTTCTTGAGTCCACGGAGCTCGAAGTAGAGGCATTTCTATTCGATCTGTGAGTAGAAACAAAAATCAAGTTCTATAAGAAAGGTCGGTTAATAAGGCCCATGACCTACTGTAGTGGGCCTTATAAGACTCATAACATGCTTTATAAAATCATCAATTTAGGACGAAATTAAACGCTTATTTTCGATTAATACCATAGAAAATACACACTATTATGTCTTATGTTTATTAAAATTATATTACTTTATAGCTTAATAATAATTATATCAAAATACTTACATTTCTTTGTCACCAAATTTTGTAAATCCGAGAGGTTTAGCGCAGCCTGTCACAAATCGTTCACTACTGGCAAGCTGATGGCGAGTGGTGGCCGCACGCTACCTACACCGTGTACCTACTGGTTTTATGCATGTTTGAGTCAAGTTTAAACAGGGATGAAAGTATTTTAGCGCGAGTTTTCAAATGTGGGCTTTATTACCCCCCGGGCCTTATTTGCCGCAGGTACCTTATGTCATGAAAGCAATCTACTGATAAAAATAATTTATGAACTATAATATAGTTACTGTGTCATAGAAACTATAAACGATGTGATTTTATTTAAGTTCATTATCACTAAATTAGGAAGAAATTTTCAATACGATTCAGATTAGAGAACATTCAGATATGGCAACCCCGATAGAGTTTTAATTGCGGAATAATATCACTGAAGAGATTCATGAGATGAGTATGGATTTTCGATGGGTACAATCAAATTCGAGAAATCTTTCTAATTCAATTCATATCGATTTGACGTTGATTTATTAATTTATGTACAAGTTCTTATGAATTTTCAAGGCAACCAACTTTACAATTCATCCAGAAATTTATTGAACAAAGACTTTGTTCTGAATAGTTTGAACAAAAGCATTAAATTTTCATAAGAGTTAAGGTTTTCCGAATGGCTATGAGAGGTCCTGCATTTGATTGGTCATTTGTTAAGGGAGCAAGGCGTTCAAAGTTTCCACACACCCCGTTGAGTATTCCAGCTGCGGCTGCTGCGGCAAGACGTGAAAGAACGTTGTGCCTCTAGTATTTCACAATTTCAGTAGCGCGGGATCTTTCATTCGCTTCAGCGCTTTTTTCCTGTCAATTATTCAGTGTAGCTGGTGTTATCTCATTAGATATCCTTCTAATTTCGACTAACTTGGGTAAGATCTTTTTCTGTCGTAGGTAATTTCTAGCCTTGGTAGTTTATTTTCTTGGGACTAGTATCATTAAGTTTTAATCAACAGTGTCTCTACACTCAATTATTCATTTGATCTCATCTTCTCGAAAGATTTGTTCAACATGAAAAGTTTTAAAATGACATAAAAATGTTAAAATGCCTAACTTTTCCAAAGAAGATTATCGAATTTTTTGTCAAAAGTTTTTCAGTACTAATTCATTAAAATCAATTTCCATTAACTCTTTTAGCTTTATGTTGAATTGGATATTCATTGTTTTCAGCAGAACAAAATGTCCAATGTAACACAAGCTACATAGGACAAAACTGAATAAAATTTTAAACAAATAGTCTCACAACATAAAAGTGATAGTTGTCTTGGAAAAACATCTTGTGAATTAGCGTGTCATGACCAAAAATCTGATATATCAAGAATCAATATTTTTACGAAAAAAGATTTTATTTTTTACAACACAGACAATACGATTAATGCTAAAACAAATATTGAAAAATTGAGCATCATCTAAAACAATATTTTGAAATAGAACAATTGAAATAATTTTCCCACGTCAATGGTTTACTAAATCATTGGGACCCCACACAAGTTAAAGACTTCAACGGTGTCAATTTTGGACCATTGGACCAGTTAAATAATATGTGCGATACATGATAATGCAGAATGGCCTTTTGTTAGATAATCTTAATTCCGTTACCATTTCATCAATTCTTATTGAAAGTAGAGTTATAATTTTTAAATATTCACATATGTTATCATTGTGGTCATTAATTTGCATCTTGTTTTTCTCCTGAAGATGGCACAAAAGTGTCGGAATATCGATAATTGTTTTGAATAAATGCGTTTTCAATTATTACCTATATTACCTATATATATATATATATATATATATATATATATATATATATATATATATATATATATATATATACTAGCTGACCCGCAAACGTTGTTCTGCCATGTATATTATTTCTAGGAAAAAGTTTTTTAGTTCAATAAAATAACTATCTAGTATAAGTGTGCGGGGATGTATTTATAATCGAAAGCATTATAAACAATGGAAGTATGCTTTATTGAGGTTAATAAATTAATCTTTATTAATGTAACGAATATATTATACATTACAATTTTTGATAGCTATCTGAATTATTCATATTATCGTATCAATTATGCTGTATCATAAAAAAATAAGAACAAAAAATTCAATTAAAAAAAAATTTATAGGGGTGGACGACCCTTAAAATTTAGGGGGGTGAAAAATAGATGTCAGATTTTCCACCCTAACCGATATGCACGCTAAGATTCACGAAAATCAGTTGAGCCTTTTTAGAGAATTTTCTATATTAGAGATATATATATATATATATATATATATATATATATATATATATATATATATATATATATATATATATATATATATATATATATATAAATATATATATATATATATATATATATATATATTATATATTTTTTAAACAAATTTTTGAAAGGAATGTTATAGCAGAGCTGGAAACATGAACAATAGGATGTCTACACTTTTCTTTAAGAGATAAATGTTAGAGAATATTGAAATCGATGCCCAAAATAATTTGAAAGGCAAGACAGTTAGTTCACTGTTTCGTGCTACAAGGCACTCTTCAGTTACGTCACGTCCAATAAACGAATGGAATTGACTTCAATTTTCTAATATTCTCTTATGAATCATAAGACAGAAATATATTGTTAAGTCTTACGCATATATTGTGCATAGATTACTATACATATAAAATCATAGGAATCAATAGAAAAAACATGAACACTGAAAGTTTCACAGGTCCTTTTTTATCAATTCACATACTACAATTCACAACTGTAGTTTATGAACGATTTCATTTAATTCGATTAACTAATGCCATCTAGGTTGCGATAGTAGACGCTCGGTGTTACCTTTCTAGAGGTTTGCTATCAAGAACTACTCAAAAACTGGAAATCTACTTTAAGAAAATGAATTTTTAAAAAATTGAGAAAATTGTTCATGTTTCACATATCTTTCATAATATTCTTCTGAATAATTCGTAAAAAATTATGGAGAGAAAGTTATAGTATACTTTTAATATTGAATATTTACAAGTGCGATGATATTAGCATCTTAACTATAGAATTCATTTCCTTATAACAGATTTCCACGTTTTTAGTAGCTCTTGATAGCAAACCTCAAAAATGATGAAACCTAGCGTCTAGTTTCGCAACCTAGATGGCATTAGTTTATCAAACTGGATGAAATTTTTCATAAACTAGAGTTATGAAATGTATATGAAAATATAAAGACGTGTGAAACTTCAATGTTATTCATGTATTTCTATTAATTCTTAAGATTTGAGAGGTATAGTAATATATGCATAAGACTAAACCATATATTTCTGTCTTATGATTCTAAAGAGATTATTTGAAAATTGAAGTCGACGCCTTCCGTTTGTTCGATGTGACTAAACTGAAGATTGCCTTTCAGCATGAAACATTGAACTGTCTTAGCTTCAATGAATGTAGGCACCTATTCCAATATTCTCTAACATTTATCCCTCGAAGGATAATGGAGACAACACATTGTTCATATTTCATATAACCAGCTCTGCCATAATATTTTTTTTAATAATTCGTAAAAGATTATAGATAGAAAGTTATATTATACTTTGAATAGTATGTAATTTTTACAGATACGAACTGGGGGCGTTTGAAAGTCATCGATTCTTTATTGTTTGAATAAATATCCCTGATGATTACTAATAAGGATGAAACACTTGTATGGTATTTTCATTCGACAAGTTCGATGATTTTTCGAAACGCACTCAGTATTCACTCTCGAAAGTGATAGGTTACGTCCTCGTTGACAACATTTGTGAAGACAGCTCCCTGAGAATTTCATTTGAAATATTTCGATATTTCGATTAAGAGTCTCAGTCTCAGTATTGAAAGAGCGAAAACATTTCATACCTCCACAAACCATTCAAATTCAATGAGAATCGAAAATTTCCCACTTCGTGGGAAAAGTAGGCGTAGAAGTGAACCTACTTTTTGAAAGCGAAGAACTTTTTGACAAATTCAACCGAACGAACTATAAAAATTTTAGATATTGCTCATCGAACTGCGAGATTTGTGAAAAACATATTTATTCCAATTCATTAAAAAAAATCGATGATATGCAGCCTACAAATATAAAGAAAATGGTGGTCGACGAAACAAAGGATCACAAGACGATATATACTGCTTTTTCTGCTCAGATGAATTAAAAACATCTGGAACAAAATAGCTACCCATTATTCGGCGCAATATACAGTTTGCTCTTTCCTTCTTTTTCACTGCTCCACAATTTGCTAACTGAATTTAATCCGAAATTAAATGCACACCCCCTTTTGATTGTATTATAAGCATCGAATTATTCGAAGCAGTTATATATTTCACAATTTGAATGAAACTAAGTAGTGTTTTGATTTTCACTATAATTCAGTTTACATATGTTTATTATATATATTATTATACATATTATATAATGTTCAACTGAATTATAGTGAAAATCAAAAAACTACTTAGTTTTATTCAAATTATGTATTTAGATTTTCATCAAGTATCGGCCCAATCGATCAGAAGCAATGTTATATATTTCATTGGAATAACTTCCATTTGTGGAGATACAACAAACAATTTTTAATAGAAATTATGATAACAAATACTTGTAACGCCTTACTAGTTGTTAACTTCGCATATGATGAAGAATTAATAAATACTTCGAAACAAACGTCAACATTGTTTGATGTAAATATATTGAGAAAACATAATTGGAAGTTTTTCATTATGATCATATCAGTATATCAGTTTATCAACCTATCCCAATTATCTACCTAATCAATCATTACTAAAAATTCATATTAAATTGGTCGAATATCGTTCTAAAATACGAAAATCTTTGGTGAAGAATATCAATTTCAGGTATTGATATTATTATATTGGTATTATCTTTGGTGAATTTATCTATTTCAGGTATTTATAATCAGTTTGAGACATCCCTGTGAGGGTTTGTAGTAAAAAATATTAAGTTTTTCATTTAACTTCATTCGAGTGAAAGTATGCCTACTTATATTTCTTCTGAAGAATTTTTCTTGGGAAGTAGGTTCTAATGAATTAAGTTTTGTAACGAATTTCAACATAAATATTATACTCAAAAACAGAACACTAACCAGTACAGTTGGTAAAAAGGTTATCAAAGAAGGCATGTAAGCGAGTGGTGTTCCAGTTTGATACCTGCACACTGTTCCAAAAGTGGAAGTACTTCGTTTCTAAAGGTTCTTATTGTAAGACAAAATATTTCCATTAAAATCTGTTATGATGAGTTTTTCCTTTGACTGCAGCAAACTCGTAAATTGCGTAGTGTTTTGGGAAATATATCCACATCATTATCTTCAAAATTTTGCACACTTCGATCGACTCGCCATTTATTCTCAGCGAAATAATATTCGTGCACCAAGGCCTGGTCTGCTAATGAAAAATACATTTTATGTCAATTACAGCAGATCAAATATTATGTCACGTTCTTCTATCAACTATATATGTACCTAATATCTTTATGATGGATGTTGATCCATCTGATCAGTTATTTTGACATGCCACTCAGGACATCACAATGGGACGTCGTGAATTCTTTATGAACTTCTGTTGTCTACATACGACTTTGTAATATATAACATTTTAATATTAGTGTTGTTTCATTTGGTTACTTTATATTACTATTGCAATTGATTTCAATTTTATTTACTTCTGTTGACTACGCGTGACTTTGTAATAGATAATATTTTATTTTTAGTTTGTTCCATTTAGTCATTGTTTATTGCTATTTCAATTTATTTTAATTTTATTTTCGTTGTACTCATTCGCTTATACTCTTTTTTTGTTTGTTTACTTTAATTTTTTTAATTTATTATTATTTGTGTAAAATTTGTTGATTTTTCCTTGTAATTGGATCTATTTCTGTTGGGAATTTATATGTTATTATGACGGAGAGGGCTCAGCTTGTAGGGACTACAACCAGTTTGAAATATCCTTAAGTTAATTGTGCATCAACGCTTTCAATAATATTTCTCACGCTTAATGCTTCGTTAAATGTACGTTCTACATACGTATACAATTTTTTCCGTAAATAGCACTATCTAGCAAGCTAGCAACAGTCTTATATCCTTCGATGTTATGCCCACATAGTTCGTTTTCTGATTTTCAATGTTCTGTAATTGTAACCAAATCAGCATTTGCCTGATGTGCTAGCAGTACTAGTTTATTTGATGCGTTTTCTATAGACTGAACATTCTGTTGTATAACAAGAAACTCTCGAACTGTTCTTTGTAACTACTTTTTTGGATTTACGAAGAGCTTTCGAAACTGCTAATAGTTAGAATTAAATAACTACTAATTAAAAAAAAGTTGTCAAGTTTGGTTTTTCTGGAACAGTGTTGCAATGGTTCAATTCTATTTTCGTGACATACAGGACTCTAAATTTCAAGAAATGAAGCTGGAATGGATAGGACAAGAATGGGATCATACAACAACTGATGAAAATTTGTTGTACAGAAATTTTAATGATAATTTGACGAAAGTTGTTGAAACTAAACTATAAAAGAAATTAAATTAAAAAGAAAAATGTCAGTGGTTTGATAATGAAATAAATAGGGAACAGAAGGAGAGGGATCGGTTATATAATATTTTCAAATTTACAAATAGCATCGATGGTTTTTAGGACTATAAGAGACAAAGGAATAAAGTTGTTGCAGTAATTCGTAAGAAAGAAATTGAATATTACGAAATGAAAATAGGTGAAAATCGGCAGGATAATAAAAAAATGTGGAACACTTTAAAACAAATTGTAAATAAAAATAAAGAAACTATTAATTGTTCATCGATAGAAATAGGTCAGACAAACGAGAATATTGAAAATTCGATGAATAATTTTTTTGTTGATAGTGTTCAGGATATTATAGAGAGTATTCCCGAACCTAATGTTACTTTCAAGGAGATCAAATTTAAAGTGAACACCAGATTTACAAGTTTCAAAAAAGTTTCGTTAAATAAGTTAAAGAAAACAATAAATAATTTAAAAAACAACTTATCAGATAATGCGGTGTTGTCTGAAATATGCTAAAAAAATTATTTGATGTGGTTGGGTATCCCTTATTAAATATAATAAATACATCACTAGAGACTGGAATAGTACCTGCAGAGTTCAAAAGTAGTGTTGTGATACCGGTGCAAAAATTAAACAATCCCAAAAAGTTAGAGGAACTACGACCAATAAACCTACTACCCGTTGCTGACAAAGTCTTGGAGGTTTTGGTGCATGAGCAGTTGATGAAGTATTTAGAAGAAAACAAAATATTCTATGCTGGTCAAGCCGGATTCCGAAGTAAACATTCTTGTGAAAGTGCGTGCCAGTTTATGTTGTCAAAGTGGAAAAAGCAAATTGATGAAGGAAACATTATTGTAAGTGTTTTTGTTGACTTAAAGCGGGCGTTTGAGACCATAGATAGGAGAAAGTTGATAGAGGTTTTTAGGGTTTATGGAATAGAAGGCACAGTTCTTAGTTGGTTAGAAAATTACTTAAGTAATAGATATCAGTCAACCAAAGTAGGTGGTAAAATATCAAGAGAAATGGAAGTAAATTGTGGTGTGCCACAGGGAAGTGTCTTGGGTCCCCTACTTTTTATACTTTACATGAATGACATAAACAAGTATATCTGTAATAGTTTCATTAATTTGTATGCTGATGATACGGTTATGTCAGTATCAGGAAAAAACATTGAACACGTGGTTCAAAAAATAAATAATGAACTAGATATTTTAAAAAACTGGCTAAGATTTAAAAAACTAAAGTTAAATGCTTTGAAAACAAAATGTATGATTCTGGGTACAAGGCATAACTGTAAATCATTTGCTGAGGGTCATTTTAAAATTGAGATGGATTCTGTGGCAATAGATTTAGTTAAAGAAATGAAATATCTAGGGGTTATGCTAGACCCACAATTAAAATTAAATGTACATATAGACTATATGTGTAAAAAGTTGGGAAAAAAAATTGGATACTTTGGATAAACTATCTAAATGGTCGCGACGTATGATTTATAATGCAATAATATATCCCCAGTTCACGTACTGCATATCACTATTAATGTATTGTAATAATGAAGATTAAATAAAATTCAAATTTTACAAAATAGGGCGATGATAATATTGTAGGGATGTGATAGGTATGCTGGGATAGGGGATATGTTGTCAAGTTTGAAATTTCTAAATATTAAACAAATGGTGGAGGAAGCAAACTTGATTTTTATTCACAAAATAAAAAACAATTTGATGCCCCAGTTTATGTTGGGTTTTTTGCTAAGAAGGTCGGATATGTTAAATTATAATTTAAGAACCGGTGAAGATTATTTTATTGATAGTTTTGAAACAAATGCTACAGAAATCATTGTTTGTTGAAGGTTTGAGGTTATATAATTCTCTTCCACCAGGTGTTAAGTCCTCACAAAACATAAGGGTGTTGAAAAGTAGGTTACGAAAAATATATTTTCAGATGAAATTTTAATTTTGTACACATTTTATTTTATGTTGAATTTTTTATTTATTGTAAGATTGAAGCTGAAAAGCTAAAATAAAGCATTATTATTATTTAATTCAATCTAAATATATTATTGTCGGAAACAAAGCAAAATTATCTAGATTAGAGAGAGTATGATATACAAATCGAAGTTAATAATGTACCATTGGAACAAGTCAGTGAAATTAAGTATTTAGGTGTTATTATCGATGAAAATTTGAGTTTTAAAAATTATTTTAGATATGTTATGAGTAAAATTTCAAGAAAAGTAAATTTTTTAGCAAGGATAAGTAATTATGTTAAAGTATTTAGTGTATAAGTCGATAATATTACCACATATAAACTTTTGTTCAACTGCATTATATATACACCTTGCCTCAAAATGATATTCATAAAATGCAAAAGCTCCAAAATAGAGCATTTAGAATTATATTGAAGTGCAATAGGTACACACCTGTATCACTTATATTAGAAACACTAAGTTGTTTAAATATTAGGTAGCATATAGTATATAAAACTCTATACTTTGTTCATAAAATAAAATATGGCAAGGTTCCTAGCTATATCTTTAACCGTGTGAAATACGTTGAAGGTATACATGGTTACCAAACAAGGTCTAGGGAACAAAATGATTTCTACATTGATAAGTGCAGTACATCTAAATGCCTAAACAATTTATGTGCGAAAAGAATGATTTTATTTGATAGTCTAGATCCGAACCTAAAATTATGTGAGAATCATAATGATATTAAAAAATTTTTGTATCATTTTATAAAAAATAATATCTAGGGTGAAACATGTTGTATTTACAACTTGTCTTTTTTCTGTAAAGTGTATTAGCTGTGCTAAATATAGTTTACTTCTACTACTTTGAATACTAAAATGCACTTCTTTTACACTTACCGATTCTCTTGCTTTTTTTGGGAGAGAAAAAAATCTTATAGTTGAATTCTCCCTACACAACACCCATTGACCAGAGATCCACCTTGAAAACTTTGCTGAGACTTCTCCTGATGTAATACCTACGCTGAAAGACGCAGTGGCTCACTTCTACCTGTGCATCACGGGTAGAAGAAGTTTATATACTTACCTTGGGAAAACACAAAAACATTGATGCCAAAATTCCTATATTGGATTAATCATCCTCATAACCTTTCAAAGGATATTTTAGAGAATGCGACACAAGATTAAAGTATTAAGACAGATTTTCGTTCTAGAAAAAAATCATCACTTGTGTCATGTGAATTAGAAGTTGAATATAAACTAAATTTGAAACACTTGAACTTTTGATTTACACTTTATTGACAACGTTACATGACGCGTTTGTAAGAAGTCGTTCGTAACGACGAAATGCGACATGATATGTAGTCAATAAAATGTAAATCATAAGTTCAAGTGTTTGAATTTAAGTTTATATTCAATTATAATGGATTTACATCAAGTAAACGCCAACACTATTGAAAAAAAAATTAGAAGTTTCTGGAGCATCCAGAATTTTATCTTCGAATGGGATAGGTGAAACAAAATTTCAATAAACGAAAAATTTTCGAAGTATACGTTTGTTTAGCGTTCATATATTGATTTATTTTATGCATTTTACAAATACCAATAGTGAGAGAGTTTTTGTTATATTATTCGACGGATACTCAAAACATATACTGAGAATCCAGTTCCATTCATTTTGTTGAAAAAAAAAATGAATTATAGAAAATACGTGAAATTTGTCAGTTTCAACAGTGATGCTTTAAAAATGTAACGGCACTGATGCATGTGTCTGCAATACGGTATGAAGTTTATGGTTAATTTTCGCATGATATACGCTTGTTTCCTTCTTCATCTTTGTATACTTAATGTCAGAGTATTCGTTTACCAAGACATTATTTAGAGTGAATATTGAGCAGAGATTAAGTCTAGGAAACCATAGCTGGCTCCATCCCTTTATGAATTAATATTGTTACCTAGAATTTGATAAATTCTCTTCCGTTATCGCTTGATACTATGTTGATTTATTGTATCATGTTGTTTCATTAACATGAATCAAAAGCATTGGTGGAGTGGAACACATTATGAATGTTTACGGTCGTTACTTGATATGAATCCATTTTGAATTTGAAATTGTTTTCTAGGTTTTCACAATTTTATTAAAGTATGGACTGCCTAAGTCTGACGTCATACTGACTCTAAACAAATGAGTGTTTTATTGTAAAATCCCATAAAAATATATTAATTTTATGATTTCTTATTATTGGTGATAGAATTAGAACTTCAATTTGTGTATTTTGTTTGAAGAGCATGCCTTTCAAACAAATCCTATACATTTTCACCAAATTTCAGTCAATTCAATTGAATGATTCAGCACGAAATCTTTTCGTTTAAAACACAAGTTCCAGAACAAAATGAATAGATGAGAAGTATTATTATATCGCCAAAAATGAGAAAACATTGAATGCAATATTTTTTATAGGCCTTTACTGTTATGAGCTTTTTTATTTAGAGCCAATTATTGGCTCCGCCCCCTTCTTTGACGTCTGTACTTAGGCCAGTGGTCCCTAACAAAATTTTCTCGAGGACCCCCTCATCGAGTGGCTATTGTGACAAGGACCCCCATTAATTCCTAATCATAAAATTAAAAAGTGACCTCTTGCCAGCACTCCCGTTATACCTGGCTGCTTATGTAATACAAATAATACATGGTTGGTACCTTGTCATATTACAGTATCAAGTACCAAAAAAGGCAAATTAAGAGTCTTTTTATAAGTTTTTTATTTTGTAACTCAGAAGAAACATTGATATATTCATTAATGAAAAAAAAATTGACCTTAAAACTTTTTCAAGTTAGCCATCATTGTTATTGTAGTAGTAGTAATTTTTATTGCAGAGAAACGAAATTTCTTACAAATGGTAGGAGTTTGACGAATCATTCTTCCACTCCTCCACAAATAAAATGAATATAATTTAGAAAATAATACAAAAATAGTAGATAAAGATAGAAAATTAAACCAAGATGAAACTAATGATTGAAGTCTAATAAGTGTGAACTTCGTAAACTTATTAAGATTAATTCGCCATGAGACTGAAAAAAAAACAAATTTATATAATGCACAAAAAAATGAGTCATGAAAAGTAACACATAAAAAGATCTGGTGAGCATCAAGTGCTCAGAATACTCGCTGACAGAATAGAAGCAAAATCTCAGATATTTCTTGATGTTTATTTTGAATTTATTGAAAGAAAGCTCTTCGAAATGGGAAGGTAAGATATTGTATAAATTATAATCTATCGAGTTTTTTTCGACTTATTTAGACGATACTTAGTTGTTCGGATATTATTTGCGCCTCTTGTAATATAATTATGTAGATCAGACTGTTTAATCAATGTATCTGCATCCTTATGTATTTCTAGAAGAACGTTATATATCCACAATGTAGGCAAAGGCATTATTTCATATTTTATAAATGATGGTCTGCATGAATCCAAGTAACCAACGCCTGCTATTATTCGATTTGCCTTTTTCTGCAACCTGACAACTACCAAGGCGTTGGAACAATTTCTCCACAGAACAACGCCATAACTCAAAAATGAGTGGAACAGAGAGAAGTATGAAATTCTTAATGTGGTATTGCTCGTTATAGTTCTCATTCGTCTAAGCAAAAATAGAGTATCCAAAAGTTTTCCTTTCAGTTTTGTTCAATATGGTCTTTCCAAGTAAGTTTCTATCTAATGTTACGCCAAGCAGCTTTGCAATATTTTTTACCGCAGGATTGTCAAAGTGATCAGATGAAAATTCTAAATTTTGAGTTTTGTCAGAGTTCAATTTGAGTTTGTTTGCCGTGAACCATAATTGAGACTTGGGAATTTACGTAACTGGTTTTTTCCTCCAAGCCTGAACGATTTCTATCATAGTATACAAAAGTGGTGTCATCTGCGAATAATACCGTTTTCAGTGGACCCATTAATTTGGGTAAGTCGTTTACATATATAATGAATAACAATGGCCCCAGAACTGATCCTTGCGGGACTCCATGTCTTAATAGCTTAAATTCAGACAGACAATTTTCATACCAGACAGCCTGGTGCTTATCAGTTAGATAAGATTCGATTAGCTTCAAAGGAGTGCTTCGGAGGAGAGCTTCAAAAAGAGTCTACCACTGACGCCGTAGAAATGAAGTTTTTTTTAGTAGAATATCATGAGAGACACAGTTAAAGGGCTTTGAGAGATCACACATCGTTATAGAAGTTTGTTTATGCTTCTCTAGGCCATCAACTATGCCACCCACGACATCCAAAAGTGCAAGCGTTGTAGAGCGATCTTTCCTGAAACCATATTGTGAATTGTTAAAAAAATTATTGGTCTCGAAATATGATATTATACGTTTCTTGGTGATTTTTACTGAATGATACGTTTCTCGATTATTTTACTGAATATTGATATGATTGAAATCGGCCGGTAATTATCCACAATGTCAAGATTTCCCTTTTGAAAAATTGGGATAATTTTTTAATATTTCAATAAACTTGGAAATATTCCAGTTGAGAATATAGTATTAATGAGTTGTGTCAAAGATTCAATGATTTTTTAGTTTACTTGTAACCAAACATTTTGAATTTTTCATGAATTTATAACCTGATGCACTTCTTGTGCATGAGGTGCATCTTGTGCACTATTGTTGAATTTTTGATTATTGCACAATATCTATGTCTTCAAATATGGGTGTTAATTATAAAAAAAAACTCCTTCAAAATGAAGTAAAAATTGATTATGAACTGAAAATGATCGGAAAAAATTAAAACTGAGTGTATTTGTGTTTCAAGTGTACACAAGTGTACACTTCAAATTGCAATGAGTACACATGTGTGAAGAGTAAGTAAACAATAATTTGATACGAAGTATTATTTATTTGAAAAAATACAGTTACATCAGAGTACTACATCAGTATGCAGGTAGTTTCAATTTTCAGTTCTTAATGAGATGAGTTTAATTTCATCTTTGAGTCCATTATTTCTGAAATACTAGGTTCCAAACTTGAAACTTTCACTCTGAAATCCGACCGCATGTCGAGCCGATTCCTGTATTCGTTTATTATGAAACACATGGAAGAAAATGCTTGCTCACACCGATGTGTGGTTGCGAATAGAACGATATTTTTCAATTTTCATATTTATCTCCTAGTTTCTTGTAGTCCTTGGGTGCTGATGCCCAGATATCTGCTTTTTATTACCGATGAAAATATTTTCCATCGTAGCACAGTTGAACAGATACACAAGTTAATCTTGCGCTTCTTCAGTGAGCCCTTGGATTTTGTCTATTTCTTCACAGCTGAAGAAATTTCCAATCCATCTGTCTTCAAGGTCAGGTCCTGGGAAAAACTCTCCAAAAGTGGTGGCTAGGCCGCGTAGGTGCTCAGCTACGTAGGTGCAGGATCTTGATCTGGTGAGGCAAACTCTCCTCTGATGACTGCAAGAATTGTTTTAAAGTAGAAAAGTTTTAAGTGACTCATTTTCTATCCTTGACGCTCAGATCTGACACTTTTCTACCGTAGCACTAATCTTATCCTCAACTTTGAACATGTCTACATTTTTTCCTTGTAAACTTAAATTTGACACATTGAAGTGTCGAAACACACGCAAACCTCGTCTTCCTCGATAAAGTTCTGCTCATGCAGGAAGCAGCCAAAACAAAAAAATCTGTTATCAAACGAAATATATTTTTATTCTAATACCATCTTGCGGACCCCTCTGATATAGCTCCCGGACCCCTGGGGGTCCGCCGACCACCTGTTGGGAACAACTGCCTTAAGCGGCCCTTACACGGTCATTAATAATGACATTACTTTATCAGAATGACATTAATACTGATCGTGTAACGTCGACAAAGTTGGAATGACGACGGGGAATGATGCGAATCCGGATTTTCTGATCTCCGTACATCATTACTGTAGACGGGAGGGGATACTGTCATTAATAATGATAGTGTAAGGTGTGCGGCATCATTACTCAGTCTACCAGTCGAAATTGCGAAGACAACATGTCGGCCCGGAGAGTGATTGTGTGGAAACCAGTGATGTTTTGCAATCTTTTATATCAATGTACGAAGAATTACCAGTATTATGGAATCCTTCAGATTCAAATTATAAAAATAAAAATAAAAGGACTGCCGCACTCGTGAAACTGCTGTCAGTCTACGAAAAATGCAAACCTGTAGCCAGGATCCATATCTGACGTCAGACGTAAAATTGATACTCTCAGATGTAACTACCGAAAAGAGTTAAAAAAATTGAGGACACCAAAAGATCAGGGGCTGGAACCCTGTATGTATATTTTCTTTATAAAAAAGGTGCAACTAATTTCAGCAGTTTATCGAACGTCATGTCATTCATACGGAAATAGTTTTTGTAGTCCTCTGGCCCGGTGTCTCTAATTTCATTCAATAACAAAATATGAGAATACTGTTCACGTTTTTTTAACCACTCCTTCATCCAACGTTTACGTTTTACTCGCCGTTTTGTAGCTAAAGCCAAAATTATAGCAATACAAGCGGTTTTGTGTGGATCCATTTTATTTTATACGTCTTGCTTTGACAGAGCGATTGTTGGGGTTTTTTACCTATTCGATGTATACCCAAACTCTGTTCAGTATGAACAACTTTAATTTAACATAACTATTTACAACTAAATACATTTAAGTGCACTAATAATGTTTGTAGATGACAGTCATGTTGACTGCGCCGAAGTCGACGAGATCTTGTTGTCCTCTCCTGAGGTTGCGTCCCGAGCATGCGCAGTCGTCTTTTTGTTCTTTTTCCTTGCTGTGACTAGTCTATCGGTTGATGCATCCGGTAGCAGGATGTGACTAGTCGCCGCATACTCCCCCCGCAGTGTCACACATAGTTAGCATAACATGTGGGGAACGTACTAACCTCCCTGTATACTTTATGAAAATCTAATATGGTTGGCAATGTAGTCCAATGTTCGATGCAATTATGGCTGATTTCAGTGGACGGTGGAATTCTTCGATGAGGCGTTTCGATTGCGGATAGTAAGGAGTGGTCCCTATTTTTGAATCCCTTGTGGATGAGCTAATTGCTGTGAGAGATTACTTTTGAACTGCCGTCCTTGATCCGTTGTGAATCGCGAAGGTTCTCCAATACGTGATATCCAATTCTCGTAGAATTTTGTCGCAATTGTATCTGCTGTGATATCTGTAATTAGAACAGCTTCTGGCCATTGTATGAATTCATCTGTCATTGTCAAATAATAACTTGTATCTTCTGAAGAAGGTAGAGGAACTACTATATCGAGGTGGACATGGTCAAATCTTTTCAATTGGTCAGTGAGTGAATTTACTGTGTAGCGTGAATTCTGCTTTTCTACAACTTAACATTGACTCGACCATTCGTTGCAGTCTTTATTGATATAAAGTCAAGTGAAAAAAATTTAATAAATTTGTTCGTAGCCCTAATTTCTATATGAGAAATGTGCAATGTTTCGAAAACCTGGCGCCGATACCCATTGGTATATATGGCTTTACTTACCGCTTGAGTAAACCAAAGTTTTGTACTGTTTTACCAAATTGGTTGCAATTTTAATGAAACACGTGCAATTGACAGGCATTGTTTTCGTTATTCATATTTTTAATAAAAGTTTATGTAGAATAACTAGAGTTAATTAAAGAGTTTTTTTTATGTTTCTACATGAAATATGTTCATATAAATAAATATTACTTATTTATGTGTGAAATAAGAAATATTCTGAACAATGTGAAGTGAACTTCAATAAATAAAGAAGCAGAAAAATAAAGCAAAGACAAAATAAGATACAATAACTTCAATACCTTATTAATGTCGATGTGAAATGCAAATTCTAACAAAAAAATTTTTTTTTGTGAGTATTTCAATATAAAAATGACCAATATGAGAAGATTTAACTAATTGTCCTTACCTCTGTACTATAGTTGGTCGTTGCGTCGATCACGTCAGGGGTCACCAATGTTGGGGTTTCTTAGGATGTATACCCAAACTCTGTTCAGTATGAACAACTTTATTTAACATAACTATTTACAACTAAATACATTTAAGTGCACTAATAATGTTTGTAGATGACAGTCATGTTGACTGCTTGGCGACTAGCGCCGAAGTCGACGAGATCTTGTTGTCTTCTCCTGAGGTTGCGTCCCGAGCATGCGCAGTCGTCTTTTCTTCTTTTCCTTGCTGTGACTAGTCTATCGGTTGATGCATCCTGTGGCAGGATGTGACTAGTCGCCGCAGCAATTAAACTGAGTGACTCAGAGTTTGTATATGACGTAGTATATAAAACGAAGGAGATACTACATCTAAACTCTTTTCCTAAAAAACTAGTCGGTGCAATTTTTGAACAAAGACAAATGAAGCATTCAACACAAAACCAAAAAATTTAAACACGGATAAAACTGAAGATAAAAAGAACTACCAATATCTATGCATATCATATGTTCCGTACCTGTCTGAAAATCTGGACAAACTATTCAAAAAATATGACATAGAGGTGTGCCATAAGGGGTATAATCTGCTACCAAACAATTTCAGTAGACTAAAAAGATTCCTACCGATAAAAAAACCCACACAATATACCAGATTCCATAATCGGGCTGTGCAGAAGTATATATTGGACAAACTAGCCAATACTTGAAAAATAGATTAAATGGACATAGGTATGAAAAAAAAACACCACTGCCCTCACAAAACACCAACAAACATTAGCCCATAAGTTTTTTGATATTTCGGCTACAAAAATTTTCAAAACGGAGCAGCATAAAAGAAAACCAGAAATCCAAGAAATGATCTATATAAAGAAAAATCCAGATTCCATCAACGATAAAACTGACACAATTGGTCTGAGTATAATATACAACAATATTTCAACCGAATAGGAGCACGCTGCAAAATATATAAAAATGTATTGTTTGATGTGAGTGATATTGTAGACGTGATCACTCTCCAAGTCGAGTCATATATCTACAATATGCTTTGAGATCAACGTGTTGTTGTTTTTTGGAAGAAAAATTTCAGATATTTTGAGTGTAATTGTCAATATAATTGTTATTTCAGTCGACTTTTGTGTCTGAGGTGTTCATGTTTGTGGTGAGATTTTAAATCATTGTGCGTTTGTAGGCATTATTTTTATATTCATTCTTGTTTTAGCGATCATATAACACTTTGTATCAATTTGATAAAGGTTAAAATAATATCCGAAACGTTATTGGAAAAATATTTAAAATCATTTGGTTTTAATTGAACCAAAAAACCCAAGAAGCGAATTTTTACAATAGAACTAAAATGGTTCACGAATCACATAGATATTCAAATATACATAAATATATTGAAATAAATTAAACTCTTGGCTTAATGTTTCACGATTTATTTAACAATATGTATAGTCAACATGTTTCGAGCGTTAGCTCATTTTCAAGTCTTGAAAATGAGCTAACGCTCGAAACATGTTGACTATACATATTGTTAAATAAATCGTGAAACATTAAGCCAAGAGTTTAATTTATTTTAATATTCAATTATGTTTCACCAAGAGTTAAGCGAGAATTCAATCTCATTAATATATAAATATATATATATATATATATATATATATATATATATATATATATATATATATATATATATATATATATATATATATATATTATAGTTTTCTGCCATACAACATGCATTACTTAATTTCATTGCAGTTTTCTGTGTTTTTACAGTGTCATCGCGAATGACAATGTATGGCGTTGTATCTCACCAGGAAAACAGAAATCGATACCGCTCACAAGAGGCGAGTTCTATCGAACAGGAAGATGGCGCAAGGAAGCAGAAACCTACGTCCAAAACAGTTTGCCAAAAAATGTTGGGATATTTGAAAAAGCAAATAACAGAAGAACAAGGTGAGTGCAAATTATATCAATGACAGACTATATGAAATAACAGAAATATAAAAAATATTTATTTATGTTTGACATTTCGCAGCAAATTTTAACTGTTTCAATTATAATTTAAGAAATTGATTTATGGAAATAACAGATCCCAATCAGAGAACAGCAATATTTCTGAATGTCATAGAATAATTGAAGCGATTTTATCTATACTTATAATATAAAGGGGTGAAGTTTGTGAAGTTGTAAGAGGTTAATATCTGGATCTACTAAACCGATTTCGAAAATTCTTACACCAATGAAAAACCACGTCATTTGTCAGTGACATAGGTTATATATTTCACTAGAGAAAAATACGAATCTCTACTAAAATTTCAATAATGTAAAGCAAGCTATAAAAAAACTTGCCATAAAATGTCTTTCATCGCATGCGCTGCGGAAACTATGTTTTTTTACAACAAAAATGCTTTACAATATTAAACAACATATTAAAACCTGTGAAGAACTTCGCGGTCCCATATGTCTAACTGATGTAGTTACGTCAGTATAACTACTTTTTTAAAATAATGTTAACGGCGTTAACCACACCATACCTAAAATACCGCGTTATTCATGTCTTTATATTAATCTTATCCAAATGAATGATTTATTATTTGAGACTGTTTCAGTACCTGAAAATCAGTTCTATTTGCATTCAAAAGATATAATGTCTTATAAAATGTCAACCTGAACCAAATCCTACAAATATTATTATAAACGAAAAAGTTTGTATGATGTATGGATGGATTTATGTTTGAAAAACAGAAGAAAAAGCTTCCCTTTTACTGTATATAGTTTGAGCGAATGGTTAAAGAGATAATACGACACAGGTATGGCTCACGACCTTGTCATTATCTTTCGAGTGATTTTTCTACTACACGATTTTTTTATTGCTTTATCATCAAGAAATTTTAATCTTTTATAGCTTAAGATTTTTTACAGTACGTTCTCTGGTTGATAATTTGAGAATTTGAATACACGAGACAATTTTATTAATGTTCGGTATGAAACTTTACTGAACTTCACAATAATGATGATCTATATGAAATTACATAGACCTATATACTACTAGACCTATATATACCTATATACAAAACAAAGCGCTGAGAGTAAGAGAGCGGTAGTGTGAAGAAAATATGTATTTGCTGAACAAGACGAACGGCGTAGTAGATGGAAAACAATTTGTAGTAGAGATGGAATTGGAGTGATGACTCATCATAGACAGTCGTGGCAGGATGAGAGCGATTGAACTTGAATTCCAAATTCTTAGGACTTGTGCTTCATCTTTTTTGCCTCTCAAAAACGCGTCATCCTCTCTGAATGCTCTTTCTTCCGTTCATCTCTCCATTTTATTTCAGGTAAGCGATTTGATTTTTGTCCATTCTTTACATGTGCGATTTTATAGCGACACTCAGTGCAATCTTCGAGATTTTTTGTATTGATCCTTGTAAATATTTTAGGACCTCTTTTAGCCATTCTGTTGCGCATTTACTCTTCATAATTATATCGAGTAGTTTCTTCGGTATTCTAGACTGTTTTATTCTGTAGACATGTGCATAAAACTTTGCTCGTCGTTTTCTGATTTCTGATGGTTTTATATCACCAAAAACATTACAACTTAATGAAAATCATAAATTATTTTCTTTAGATGTAATCTCAATGTATACTAATATACCTACCTAATGCAATTGTTCCATACATAATAGATCAAAAATGGAATATTTTGAAATGAAGTTTCAAACTATAATGTCTCAACGAACAATAAGTTACATGAGTAATAATCACTATTCCCAGGAAAAAGGAATAATAATTAGTTCTATAGATAGATCACTAAAATTAATATCATCATGTTTACGACATGAAACACTTGAAGAAGTTCGTACTCTTCTCATGAAAAATAATTACCATCAAACGTGATCAACAAAAACATGAAAAACAGAATTCATAAATTATATAATACTTTACATTAAAAAAAAAGTGAATCTAACGAAAATAATTACATTCCCCTACCATATATTCCGAAATTGAGTACAAACATTGCTAAAATATTAAAACCTTATAATTTAATAATAGCTCATACTGCCAAAAATCAAATCAAAGAAATGTATACCAAATTAAAAAGTGAAACAGTAACTCAGACAAAAACTCATACTGTTTATAATACACCAATTTATAATAATTGCAGTAAATGCTATATAGGACAATCATCACGAAATCTCGAAGAAGGAATTGAAGCGCATAATATAAATACGCAAAAACTCAAATAACAGCCTCAAATAAACATAAAATAACTGAAAAACACGATTTTGATTATAACAATACAAAGATTTCAGCAACTGAAAAAAACAAAAATGTAGAGAAATTTTAGAGATGTTACATATTGGTAAAAATTTGGAAAACACAGTAAATGAAAGAACAGACATTAAATATCTTAATTCTATTCACAACGATTTGATAAGCCTTACAAATAACACTCATTAAATGAATACACAACAATCACCAAACATCACATCTCAAAACTCATTCTTTCCAGATCTACCTTCAATTTCACACACATAAACCAATAAATATATTCTCGATAAGTATAAAACTCAACTATATGTAATCATATATATAGTTATGTGAACTTAGAACAATGCCTTCCTTTTAGTAAATAACGTCACTATATAGAATGCTGACTAACCAACTTTAGTTTATATAAACTCAGACTTGCATTAGAATCTTCAATATATTAACGTTAGTGAGTACGATAGTATGTATAAAGCTACTTGTAATCTTAACTTGTGAATAAAAATTGTTTTTTTAAAAAGTAATTCTTCGTGTTGAAAACCAAAATTATATGTATATATATAAATCACACTCATAAGAATCACCTGGCTTACCATGAGTTTTTCAGAGGATTCCTCATGGTGAAGAAGACTGAAACTTCCGAAGCGAATGCTAAGTCAGAAATATTCCCTCTGATACTAAAAATGAATATGGGAAAATACATTAATTTGATAAAAAAAAATGAGTTTGACGTTTTGATTTCTATTGTAATTCAGAAAATTCAATTGTTTATTAGTTTTGACAAAGTTGTGATATACACCGGAACGCAACAAATATAAAGTTTTTACATTAAAATAAGCCTGTTATTGCTAAAAACATTGAAATTGAACTATATTGAACAGGCAATAAATAAATTGTAAATATCTATGTATATATATATATATATATATATATATATATATATATATATATATATATATATATATATATATATATATATATATATATATAAATATATAACAAAATTTATGGCTGTAAGCCATAGAGCAAATAATGTGCAGCCAATAAGAATTGGAGATTGTGTTTTTGAAGGAGGAACTCAGTTTAAATATCTGGTTACTATTATAACAAACAAAAATGAGTTAAAAGTAGAAGTAAAGAACCGACTTTTGATGGCAAATAGATGCTACTTTGGCCTGAAAAATCAATTGAAGTCAAAATTTATCTCTATTGGCATTAAACTAAACTTATACAAGACCCTAATTAGACCGATTATTCTGTATGGAAGTGAGACCTGGGCATTAAACAAGACAGAGGAGAATTGACTGCGCATCTTCGAAAGAAAAATCCTTCGGTCAATTTTTGAGGCAATCAAAGAGAACGATGTTTGGAGAAGTTTGTATAACCATCATGAAGTATACAATCGATACAAACAACCAAATCTACTTAGGGTCATAAAGTCATACAGGATCAGATGGCTGGGACATGTTTTTCGACTTGAAGACCTGGACCCAGTTAAAAAGCTGACTTTTTCGAAGATTGAGGGCACAAGGAGAAGAGGGAGACCAGCTACACTGGTTGGACAGTGTTGAGAGGGACCTAAAAGTGATGGGAATGACCAGATGGAGAAATCTGGCTGCAAGTCGCCCTGTCTGGAGAAAGCAGACTGAGAAAGCCTTGACCTGCACCAGGCTGTAGTGCTGTTAAAAAAGAAGAAATATATATATATATATATATATATATATATATATATATATATATATATATATATATATATATTTTTAATTTCTGATTCTTGGGGGTAGGACATATATGATATTATACTAAAAGAAGAGAATTCTTCTTCAGGTTTTCACAATAAAATTCTACTTTACGCGTTTCGGCGATGAGCCATTTTCAAATTGTAATTTAATTGTCTGAAACAAGAACAGCCAATTTCATATAAATGTCAATTAATTAGGCATTAATACAACTTACAAAAAGAATTCATCCAACAATGCACAATTTGATGTGATGAGATTTGAACAGAACATCAATCATTCATTGTTATAATTTTACTGGCAGCATTGAGAACTGTGGAATATCAGCCAGTCTCCGTAGCTTAGTCGGTAGAACTCCCGACTATGGTGCGGAAGAACCCGGGTTCGAGCCCCGCTGAAGGCATGGATGTTTGTGTTTGTCTATGATTTAAGTAGTTTGAATAATGAAATATGCTGGGTAATGTACATCGATTACAAGTCCAATGGCCGTTCGGAACCGGCGTTAAACTTGTAGGTCCACTGAATTAAAAAAAAACTCTGGAATATGCAAGTCGGTCGTATTAGGATAACCAGTTTTTATAATATCTATATTGATATGATAAACAATGAAATGCTTGATTCCCCGAACCAATACCATCTTTTCCTTCGACAATCGCAGCAATTACAAAATTAAAATCATCATTTAAAACAATCAAAAAACACAAAAATCAAAAAGACACAAAAAAAAACAAAACAACAAGAAAACGCAGGAAACAGACTTAGCAATGTCCAATGTATAGGAACAAAATGCCAGAAATAACTGAAAATGGGTATCAAAATATAGAATTGAGGTTATAGAAATAGATTCTGATAGGTGTGAAAGAAATTGTCTAGTTGTGTTCTAGAATTGATGGAATTTTCGTCTAAATTAATCTCTAACATTTCCAGGAAATTTCTTTGTGTGTCATTACGTTCAATGGCAAGAATCTTGGCATTCTCAAAGCCAAAAGAGTGTAAATTATCCAATGCGTGTTTTGAAAGTGCGGTGCATTTTTTATTGTTGATTACAGAATATTTATGCTCATATAATCTCTTATGAATATATTGCTTCGAATTACCAATATAAGTTCCATTGCATTCTTTGCAATTAACTTTGTAAACAGTATGTGTTGTGTTTTTGAATTCGGTGGTAGGCTTAAGGTTGGTGAAAAAATTATTTGTAAAATTATTTGGCTTGTGTCCAATTTAAATGTTATATTTTTTGAGGCAATTATCAATTTTCTGAGAAAGAATTGGAACGTATTGGAGTCCGATGTATTTCATGCTGTCAGTACTTTCACCATTTTTTACTTGTGAATTATTATAAATTTGATGAATGCGCTTCTTTATGATAGGTTCAAAATAGTATTGTGGATAATTATTTTTTACTAATACACTTTTTATTTTATTTAAATTATTTTTTCGGAAGTCGGGGTGAGAAAGTTTTATACCTCTATCGACCAGTCCATTAACAACACTTCTTTTATATCTTTCAGGGGCACATGAATTAAAATTGAGGTATTTTTTATTTTGAGGTAATTAAATTAATACGTAAGGTCAGGATAAAAACTTAATAATATATATATATATATATATATATATATATATATATATATATATATATATATATATATATATATATATATATATATTCAGTAATGGTGTCACAAAATATGATTTACAATAAGACACCTGTATATAGTGAGAGGCTAGCTTAATATGTCCAAACAGGATGCGAATAAGCCAGCCTTTCAAACGAGCTCGAATGACAGGGATTAAAAATACTTTATAAAAAAATCATATACAATACACTATGCAAATAACGAAATAGCAGAAAAATCAACAGAAAAATCAATTGAACAAAAAAAACTTTTCAATCTCGAAAAAATTCACGCACCGCCGCTTTACCCATGAGCAATACATGATATTTCATTCTGTTTTTAACAAAGCCTATTGAGTTCACATTTCTGAGGTAATTCCTATACATTTGTGGCAAAGAGTTGTAAAATTTGATGCTCAAATAATCAAAATGTCTTTGAGTCATTGTTTTCTTGAAAATTGGAATACGAGAAGCTGAATTGATTCTATTGCGTGTGGAATACTCGTGTTCGAAACTATTGAGTATATTCTTGTGTCGGTAGGTATACAATAGGTAACTGTACATGTAGAGTTGTCTAACATCTAAAATTCCACTTTCCTGAAACGGTAAATTTGAGGAGTACTGGACACTTTTGTTATATATAATCTTGAGTATTCTCTGCACAATTTCCAGTTTATGCAAATGATTTTTTGTAGAGGCACCTCATGCTAGAATGCAGTATTGCAATCTGCTCTGGACAAGTGCCCAATAAATGACCCTAAGATAACGTCTGGATAGAATTTTCCGGAAGTACTTGAATTTATGCAGTAATAACCTCAGTGTGCCAGTAATATCATTAATTTGCTCATCCCACCGCAAATGGCAATCAAGCGTTATACCCAAATACTTTAATTTATCCCTTCTATGTATTTTGACAGTCTCATTTTCTTGCTTAATAGTAAGATGTACGAAGTTTGGTAAATTGTTTTTGTATAATGAGAAGGGCATGAAAAATGTTTCATTCAGATGCACTGTTAGGTTCTTTGAGTGAAACCATTCAATTACTCCTGCCAAATCTGCTTCAACAGTTTCTCTGAGATTTTCCCAAGATGTTCCCTCGTAATAAATCGCCGTATCATCTGCAGAGCTGAAAATCTTTTCCGTTGTATCCAGTTTGAGGAGGTCGTTAATAAATATACAGAACAGAGTTGGTCCCAGAACAGTACCTTGTGGTATACCAACTGTAACAGCTCCTTCTTGACTAAATACAGAACCCACCCTCACAGCCTGTACACGCTCCTGTAGATAACTTCTGAAAATGTTCAGTGGTAATCCTCGAATGCCTGTATCCTCTAAAGCTTTCAGCAAACTGAGTGTGATTGACTGTGTCGAACGCCTTTGCTAGGTCCATTAAAACACATGAGGCACGCCCTCATTCATTGCACAATTGATTCCTGATGTGATTTCCACAATTGCATCATTAGTAGATACCCCCTTCTGAAATCCAAATTGACGACAAGATATAAGTTTAATTTTTTGGAGAAAGGTAACCAATCTAACATTTAAACTTTTTTCAAACATTTTCGCGAAGGTAGGGATTAGGCAGATTGGTCCATAGTTGGTTAATAATTTGGAAATATCTTTTTTAAAGATAGGTACAGCTACCCATTCCTTGAATAATTTGGGCACTTCTCCTGTTTTGAAAATATGATTTATTGATTGGGTCATCAAGGGAATAACAATAGTATGAATCGCTTTGATTGTTTCCACCTGAATACCATCCTTCCCAGTTGACTTTTAATTTTTGAGACTCTTCAATGTTTCCTCCATTTCCTTCTCAGTAACAGGCGTCAAAAAGAATGAGAATACTTAGGGGTATACTTCCTGCAAGATAAAAGCTCAGCTCTCTTTATTTTGTCTGCCAAGTTTTTCTCTATTTGAGAAAAATATTCATTAGATTCATTCGCGAAAGATTCTGGATCTTGAATACTATGACCATGTTCATTTTGTATCTCCTTTAAACTTTATATATTTTTTTATTTTACTGGTTTCCAAAGAGATTTCAATTCGTTTTTGGAAATGTCTATTTTATTTATAGCATATATATATATATATATATATATATATATATATATATATATATATATATATATATATATATATATATATATATATATATATATATATATATATATATATATATATATATATATATATATATATATATATATATATATATATATATATATATATATATATATATATATATATGTGTGTGTGTAATTGAGGACACTGTGGGAATCGAACTCACCAGCACCAGTAGGCCGAAAGCGATAAACGGTCACCATAACGTTCGGATACTGAGCCCTTTACAATTTAGATCATTGATTGTTACCGACAAAAATTTGTGAATTCAATAAAGAAATATTCACGTTGCCGAAACTTGTGATAATAATAATGATAATAACAAAAGAGCAAGGGAAAGTACATTTATCGAAGTGGCCATTCCAAATGCGAACAGCCTAATATCAAGAATGCCGATAAAATCTCAAAATATCGGAAATATATCGAAAATATCGAGGACTTGAAGTACGAGTGCAGAGACAGTGGCACATGAACGTGGTCAGGACATTTTCAATTATCTTCGGATCCACTGGTATATTCCTTAAAAATTCCCTAAAAAATATCAAAGAACTAGCCAATAATTTACTAGAAATCAACGCCATGAAGTTCGCAGCCATGAAGATCGCCGCCATGGGGAACGCTACCACCGGACTGATAATTTGGAAAGGAGCCCCCCAGAGCTTAATCCCTCTGATATATAACATCCGGAATGAGTGAAGTTCGGCTGTGAGAGAGCGTGAAAGCCGTAAAGTTTAAAATCGGGATAATAATATAATAATGATAATAAAATAAATTCATTGTAAACATTCTTTACATTGTAGAATTACATTCATTTCGATTGATACAATAATTAGAACTAGAAATAATGCTCCCAAAAGGACTGTATTCAGTTTTGAGTCTGATCTTCCATTCAGCCCTCGAGCAAAAATATTGGTTCAAAAAAAATATTGGTTAAATTTATATTTTCAATAATATACAACTTTATTTGAGAAGAAAAAAAATAACCTCAGAAATATTAAACATTTGCGTCAATTTCACATGGTGAAAAACATTTGCGTTAAAAAAAATATAAAAACATATGATACAAAAAATTGATTCATACATTATGGCCTACATTCGAATCATCGAAATACTCTGACACACTATAGTATGCCTTCATTAAGAGCAGAGATTTAACTCTCCTCTTAAACAAATGAGCTTTCAGTACTTTCAAATTCGATGGTAAATGGTTGAAAATTTTAATATTCCGATAATAGAGAGAGTGCTCAAATTTAGCTGTTTTATGCATAGGAATAAGTAGTACATCCATTTTACTTGTTGCATACTCATGATTACTATTCAATTTAATAAACCTATCTTCATTTTCTTTAACATATAACAAACATCTATAAATATATAAACACGATAAGGTAAGTATGTAATTATTAATGAAGATAGGTTTACAAGATGTTCGTTGATGAATATTGAATATTAATCGAAGTATTCGCTTCTGTGTAATAAACACCCTATTCATTTCTGTAGAGCAGCCCCACAGGAGAATATTATAATTTAGATGACTATATACAAGACTGTAATACACATTCATAACACAGTTTCGAGGTAGGATGTTCTTAATTCTAGAGATTGCAAAAAATGAGTTACTCAATTTTTTACATAAGACCTCGATGTGTGATTTCCATCTCAAATTTCTGTCTATATATATTCCAAGAAACTTTGTTGATTGGGATGATGATACAGTGTTGTCCCCATATTTAACAACCAAGGTACTAATTCCATTGCCCTTCAGACAAAAATCCCTCCCAATGCATTCACATGCCTCCTGAAGTTCTTCAGGAGTCCTGCCAGAAACTACCACCGATGAATCATCGGAATAAAGTGTCACCAAAAACCAGGGCAACTTCGCAGACAGATCGTTTATAAACAATATGAATAGAAGAGGTCCGAGCACAAAGCCTTGCGGCACCCCAAGAGCAATGTCATGTCTCTGAGAATAAGTCTCGCCTATTTTCACTACCATTGTTCTTTCTTCAAGATAACTACGTAACCAGTTCAAGTTAATAAGTTATTTATTCTCAACAGGTATAATATCCAATTATAGAAAATAATAACATAATGTTGAATAACTACTAAATACCTAAATAGATGAAATGAAAAGAAATATGGCGAAGTAATAATAAAATTGAATGAAATATTACAAGCAACTCAATCTAATTCAATTCATTTCAGTCAATTTCTTTTGTTCACATAACAACTGATAATGTGGAGTCAAAGTGAGTGTCACATTCACTAGCAACTCTATTGAATGCAGACTCCATAATACAAAATGAGGGATTGTATTAACAAGTTGGTCGTTGGTCTCTATGTGGAATAATTCTGTGGTACGAGAATTTTGCCTAGGACAACAAAATTTCAAAGCCGACAAGAGAGGAGGACAATCATTAAGCTTGTGCAGTTACTTGTATAAAAATGAAATAACAAAGTTTCTCTTCTGGTCTGCAATGAGATAAAATAAAAAGACTCAATAATTCGTCATGATTGACTCCTCTCTGTGGATAAACTTTATCCTTCCTACAAAATGAGAATTTCAAATACCTTATCTGAATGGTGTCAAGGTGGTATTGATGGCAAGCATAAATAGGATGACAGATCATGCTGCCATATTCTAATTTATGCAAATATTTGCTATTGCGTATAACGAATCCATATATTTTCGAGGCAGATTAAATAAGTTGGGTGATGTGTGGAATGAAGGATAGTTTCTGATCGAAAACTATACCAAGACTATACCCTATCAAAATAGCCGACTACTGAAGCTATAATCACACTAAATTCGTTTTTTTTTTCTTTGTGAAAGAGACATCATTGAAGTTTGACACTTTCAAACTCAAGTAATTACCCTCACACCAACTGGCAGATAACGTGATGTCAATAACGGCACTGAGAACATCGTGAGGTTTCCATTACTTGAAGAGGGGTCAGTTTACCAAGAGGGTCAGCTGAAAAAGTCTTCTATAGAAAACGATCTCATCAGGCGCAAAACAAATGGAAATATTCTACTAAACTTTAGTAGCTCTTCAGTACCTGAAGAATATCCAGAGGTAAATGCAGCAATAGAGGCTGTCAACTCTACTGAAACTGTTGTGTTGATTTAGAAACAATGGAAATGTCTCCGTATAACTTCCGAATCTTGATATATAAAAAATATTATCGACTAGGTGCAACATTCTCATAGGGTAATCAGGTAAAAATTCTCCTTCAAACAAAGTTGAATTGAATCATATTTTATGTAGCCTCCCATTAATGTTTGCCTTTACTACCTGATAAGGTATAATTAGGTAGAACTTCACTTGTATGATATATTCAAATATTATTGGTTTATTGTGGGTAATGCTGGACACTTTTCGAATAAAACACACTTATACAGTTATGCACTGGTAAAGAGAAATTCACAGTTCGGAAGAATTATTAGGCGCCCCATTTCATATTCTCATAAAAATCATTTAGAGTCGATATAAGGAAATTTTCTAAAATATCTAACTTGGAAGGAAGATCACGTTTATCCGGCCAGAGTATATAGCCAAACTGATCTGTTAAACATCGGTATAACATAATCGGTATTACTGATCTGTATAACATAATATAACATAACACAACAAAACGTAACATAATATATCATAACAAAATAAAACATAACAAAGCATAACTTAACATAACATAATACAACATTACATAACAAAACATAACATAATATAACAAAACATAACATAACATATAATAACATAACGTAACAAAACATAACATGACAGGTTAAACAGGTTTGGAGCTAAATCACTCCAAGTCAGGGAGGGACTTTATTAGACATAGATCCTACCCTTATTGGATCTATGGATTTTCGTGTACCTAGACAATATTCACGATCAAGTCAATTTTTTTATCGGGTACTCCGAAAACTAATGCCCTCATACAATCACCCATTAGGTAATGTGTTCGCTATTCGAGGATGTGTCTGACAAATGCGACTCATTTGCTTTCATTAGTCGGGTTTACTTGGAATCTTTTTTCAAAATTCATTGGAACCACAGTTTAAAGCCAGTTCCAAACGGACAATGGGCTTGTAATCAATGCACATGGCCCAACAATTATCTTCATTAAACTACAAAAATCATAGTCAAATACATACATCCATGACTTCACCGAGGCTCGAACCCAATCCTAACGCACCATAGTAAGGTTTTTTCTATGCCATGCAGACCAGCACTTGGAATCTTTTCATGTATAGTGAATTTTGATATATAGTTACATTATTGTCTGTTATTTATTATCTCTACTTCTCTTATGGATTATCGTTTTAAAACTTTGTATTATATTATTAGGTGTTAATACTGTATACAGATTTTCAAATATTTTCTGTAACTAATGTAACTGGGTGTTTTTACGTGTAGGAAAATAAAGACTTATTATTCTTATTATTATTTCCGATAGGATGACGCTGCTAGCAAATTAAGTGAATGATATATGTAATTATAATCGTCAATTCATCGACAGTTGGTGCAAATCTTCTTAGGTTAGGATATACAAATCACATTATATTAGTTGCATATTCCATGAAACTATCAGTGACAGAATACTAGCTCAAATATCTTAGTCGAAACCGGAATTGAGCTGACACAGAAAAATTCTTGGGACATGAAGAATAATGAATGATTAAAAAACCCGTACAGACACTTTCCAACATTCTTCGATCGAATAATTCCGAATAAAACTCGGAAATATGACAAGTGGTAATGACGAATGTCAATTAGGTATTTCCATTCTCTCCGCTTAAATATGAAGTTTTAACTTCGCGTCATTAGTCCAAGTTTTAGATTTAGATTGGCATGAATTATCCTGGAAATTGAACATTACGAAATTAGATGATAAGAATAAATTGAAATGATGTTTTCAAATAATATGAAAATATTTTATAACCATTTAGAGCTCAATTGTCTAGAAACACATGACAACGTGTTACAACAAGAGCGCAGCTGGCTGTCATGATGTCACATGAGTATGACAGCTTGACATGCCAGGTCGATAGTCGGCAAAAGCGAGTTGGTAAACAGAGAGAAATACACAATAAAACGACACATTCTGGTCGTTAAACATTAGGTAGCAATCAAAATTTACCATTCAATGGCGGATGTTTGTTTATCATATTATTATTATGTTATTATGATGGTTCCAATATTCAATGAAAATAGTTTTTCTCGTGCATCTGCTGCGAAAAAATAACCAATTGTTGAAAACGTGGTATTATTTCAAATCAGTTGTGGTAATATCCACAATAAGAAATTTCGAAATATTATAGTCCTAGTAAGTAAAACGGAATATGTTTCAAACATCAAAAAGATATTATTATAGATATTCTCGTTTTCTGGAAATTCGTACCAATATTGGAGGTGACTTATGAATTCCATGAATATAACAAACAGATATATTTTGAGTCGTTTCTACAGAACAAGGTAATGGTTATATCTATGGGAGAAGAGTTGCGGCTTGTCAACGTTGAGAAATTACGCCTACAGTTGTGGTAATATCCACAATAAGAAATTTCGAAATATTATAGTCCTTGTAAGTAAAACGGAATATGTTTCAAACATCAAAAAGATATTATTATAGATATTCTCGTTTTCTGGAAATTCGTACCAATAGTGGAGGTGACTTATGAATTCCATGAATATAACAAACAGATATATTTTGAGTCGTTTCTACAGAACAAGGTAATGGTTATATCTATGGGAGAAGAGTTGCGGCTTGTCAACGTTGAGAAATTACGCCTACAGTTGTGGTAATATCCACAATAAGAAATTTCGAAATATTATAGTCCTTGTAAGTAAAACGGAATATGTTTCAAACATCAAAAAGATATTATTATAGATATTCTCGTTTTCTGGAAATTCGTACCAATATTGGAGGTGACTTATGAATTCCATGAATATAACAAACAGATATATTTTGAGTCGTTTCTACAGAACAAGGTAATGGTTATATCTATGGGAGAAGAGTTGCGGCTTGTCAACGTTGAGAAATTACGCCTACTGCAGTAATATATTACAGTGCCGTGGTAATGGCGGAATAATCCTATTTAATTGAGTTTCACGAGGTGGGATTCACAATGAGCTTTCGTTTTACAAGCTGATTTACGTGGTGGAATTGGTTCAAAATAATTTTAAATTTGAGATATTGGGTAATATATTGCGGGTAATAATTATTCTATCGCAAAATTTTCTTGAACAATTTTTCATTTTGAAGAGAACTTCGAATGTTTCGACATTTTTAATGTATTTGTGAGTTTTGTTTTTGTTACCTTGAATATCTTCAATTCGTTCGCTGCGAATGAGCTTGGTGAGAAAATATATGCAATTACTCTTCGTCATTTAGGACTTGAAATTTTTAATTGAAAAAAATTTTTATTTATATTTACCTATAAAAATGACAACTTCCTCAAAACATGAACAAACAACTATTTGCATATATATATATATATATATATATATATATATATATATATATATATATATATATATATATATATATATATATATATATATATATATATATATATATATATATATATATATATATATATATATATATATATATATATATATATATATATATATATATATATAGTAAATACTGAGACTCTTAATCGAAATATCGAAATATTTCAAATAAAATTCTCAGGGAGCTGTCTACACAATTGTTGTCAACGAGAACGAACCCATCACTTTCAAGAGTGAATATTAAGAGCGTTTCGAAAAGTTCATCGATCTTGTTGAATGATAATAGGTTACAATTGTTTCATCATTATTATGAATCATCAGTCCATATTTAATCAATCAATCAAGAATCGATGACTTTCAAAACGAACATAGGTCCTATACCAAATTGAGGACAGTTTTACCGAGTGAAATATTCACTTAGGCTCCCTTGTGTGTCTTGTGTAGACAGCTCCCTGAGAATTTTATTTGAAATATTTCGATATTTCGATTGAGAGTCTCAGTATGTACTAGTATTGAATGACTTGTGAATCTTGAAACTAGCTACACTTTTGCCCGCTAGGGCGTGATCTGGAGCGTTTAGGCATGGGATCATTCGTACACATTGCGGACAATTTTCTGTAGTGCTCGAATGAAATATCCACAAAGCCTTCTACTCTCACTCTTGTTGTCATGAGTAGGAATCTTGAACGACAGGGAGAGTTTATACGTCCTTTCTCCGATAGAAGGAGCCTAAGTGAATATTTCACTCGGTAAAACTGTCCTCAATTTGGTATAGGACCTATGTTCGTTTTGAAAGTCATCGATTCTTGATTGATTGATTAAATATGGACTGATGATTCATAATAATGATGAAACAATTGTATCCTATTATCATTCAACAAGATCGATGAACTTTTCGAAACGCTCTTAATATTCACTCTTGAAAGTGATGGGTTCGTTCTCGTTGACAACAATTGTGTAGACAGCTCCCTGAGAATTTTATTTGAAATATTTCGATATTCCGATTAAGAGTCTCAGTATTTACTAGTATTGAATGACTTGTGAATCTTGAAACTATATATATATATATATATATATATATATATATATATATATATATATATATATATATATATATATATATATATATATATATATATATATATATATAGTTGAATGTTTAACGACTGTAGATATGTATTTTCAGTGTTTAATTGGGATTGCAGTCTAGGACAGGAAAATCAGTTACCTCTTCAGTATTTTCCAAGCTTTCGAAAATGTTTATTTTCTTCTTCAGGGCTAAAATAGTACAAAAATTAACAGTTTATATAGCAAGGCACTATAAAAAGTTTTTTCTTACAATTACTGTGAAGTTAGTCCGAAAGTACATTAGTTTTTTGAATTTTGAAAATAAGTACAAGTGTTCCCAAATGCATTGGGTTGGAATGTTACTGCATTCTACGTGCTAGATAGTTGAAGGAAGCCACGACAATGACCGTATTTCTCAATTTGGCTTTTCAAGTGGAGTGTTCCCAAATGTTTTTAAGGGCGTTTTTTAAAAACATCTGGTCATAATATGAATTACAATGCCACAAAAATTTTAGATCACGCAAACAATTACAACAAACGACTTTTCCTAGAAATGGTTCATATTAAAAAGACAGGAAATTGTATTAACAAAAAATCTGATACAGATAATTTAAGCAATATATATATTAATCTCATAGGTCCTTCTGATTAATGGCTCATATTCGGATATCCTATTCACCGAAAAATCCATTCTGAATACATAAAAAACAAATTCATTCTCTTTTCGTTAGTCATAAAACTTCGGCCAACGTTATGCATTTTAAGAAACGCCCTTAAAAACATCTGGGAACACTCCACTTGAAAAGCCAAATTGAGAAATACGGTCATTGTCGAGGCTTCCTTCAACTATCTAGCACGTAGAATGCAGTAACATTCCAACCCAATGCATTTGGGAACACTTGTACTTATTTTCAAAATTCAAAAAACTAATGTACTTTCGGACTAACTTCACAGTAATTGTAAGAAAAAACTTTTTATAGTGCCTTGCTATATAAACTGTTAATTTTTGTACTATTTTAGCCCTGAAGAAGAAAATAAACATTTTCGAAAGCTTGGAAAATACTAAAGAGGTAACTGATTTTCCTGTCCTAGACTGCAATCCCAATTAAACACTGAAAATATATATATATATATATATATATATATATATATATATATATATATATATATATATATATATATATATATTCGCATTTATTAGGACTATTGCTTCATCTTTTTTGCCTCCCTAAAACGCTTCATCTTTGAACTTTGCTCGTCGTTTTCTGACTTCTGCTGTCGTAGTTGTATTTTGATGACAGTTCATTCTAAGGTCTTTTCTCATGTGATTTACGGGTGATTGGCCCGTAAATCTTTCCAAGAATTTTCCGTTCTTACTTTTCTATTTCTCTCATCATTCTCGAATCATCGTCGATAACCATTGTTTCAGCTGCGTACCTTGCTTCTGGAAGAATCGTTGTGTTGTAATGGCCCATTTTGGCGCCTCTCGAAATGCACTTTTTATTATAGTACGCCCATGTTGACTTGTAGCCCCTTTGGTATTTAAAATGGCCGAATTGCAGAATTTCACCATGTTTTGTGATGAGGGAAGATTTATTTTTTGATTTTCTTTCCATGTATTTGGTTTTATCATAAGAAATTTGTAACCCTGTTTTCTGCGCAATTTCATGTAGTCTTTCTACGGCGACAATGGCTTCCGTTCTGTTGTCTGTGATGATACCAATATCATCTGCAAAGGACAGACATTTGACAATTAGTCGATTTTCTTTTTTGATACCCACTTGCATGCCCTCACATGAAGTTCCCATTCCTTAATGATATTTTCTAAAACAATATTTGCACCCTGTTTATATATATATATATATATATATATATATATATATATATATATATATATATATATATATATATATATATATATATATATATATATATATATATATATATATATATATATATATATATATATATATATATATATATATATATATATATATATATATATATATATATATATATATATATATATATATATATATATATATATATATAAGAATATCAGGATTTTGCGGTCTGTGTGAATACTTCATTTTCCTACAAACTCAATATTTCGCCACTAGTTCGTGACATCCGCAGGAGTAAACTAAAAACAAAATCAGTCATCAGACTATGAAACAATAAAACTTCTTAAAACTTACAAGACTTAAACAAGACTTTACGGCTGGCAGATTATGCACATTCTGCCAGCAGCAGATCTGCATATTCTGCAGAATATGCCAAAGACAGGTATGTTGATAAGAGCAACAAATCATTAGCGGTGGTCTGGTTTGAAAATTTTTATATTAAATATTCAGATATATCAAAATATAATAATACTGGATTTCGACTTCTTAGATGCCAACACACCACACAAAGCTAAAAGATGATCGCTTCAAGAGAATTGACTATCCACAGTGGCTCTAAAAAACTCTGAGAGAACCAAAGGGAAGAAATTAGGGAACAAAATCACGCAATTGAAGAAAAATATAGCTAGTTAGATTTCGCTTGTATCGAGCATCATCCGGTTTGTGTCACTGTAACTCTTCATTTTTTGCACACATTTATCATGAGTGCGTTGATAGTATCATCTGTTATCGATGCAGCCTGCTAACAAGATCATTAGCAAATGATGAACATAATAGAACGTAGTGTGCAACCCTGAGGGACACCTCTCGTCACTGCAATATTAGAAAACATGGAAATTATGGAAACATGTGTTCCTTAAGACCCCCGAACGACCCATCTGTCATCTTCCTTGGCAGAACGAATTCAACTATTTCAAGAGCTTCCTCTAATGCTATATCGTTCTAATTTACGTATCAATAAATCAAAATCAATTGTGGATGTTATCACAATGTAGAACAGAAACATCATCAATTTTCTTTCAATATTCTTCACTGTTCAGATATAATTAATCATATTCTTCGTCATTAAAAACTTGATTCAGATTCATTTACATCCTTTGATAACTTCAAAAATAAGCTGCGAACTATCCTGAAGCTAACAACAGCAAAAGTCACTGGAAAAAACCGCAATTGTGTTGAATATGCTTCGCATAGTTCTGTTATTGCGAATATTAAACGTAGCTCTATTGAATAAAATTTACGAATAACTCGAATGTCGAAAATATTCGGTTTGAAATACCTCCAATGATCGTAAGCAACAATAAAACATCATATGCAAAATATACTCATATGTGTACAGAACTTCTCATTCATACACACCTTGTTCATAAAGGCTTTAGAATTCTTTGTGGAGAACTGGGCAATGAGAAAGATATAATAAATCTCCGCTGGAAAAATCCTATTATTTCAATAGCCCAACGTTTGAGTATCCTCAAGTTTTAATTGAATCATCATACCCTAGTTCCCTAGCGAGTTTTTCTATTTTTGTTGATTTGGCTTTACACTCCCTGACACGTGCACATAATAGAAAGGAAAATGAAGTTCAATTTCATTTACTTTGAAATTGACATCTTATTAGCTCAAATATATCGAAATTGTGGGTGTTTTCGTCGGTGGTTGACACGATTTCCATTCGCTATTCATTTAAATTCAAACTTCTGAAACAACACTTCATCGAAAAAATCAAATCTGAAACAAACCAATTGAAGAGTTGAGTTTATTTAAGAGTTTTAGTCACTTTACATTAATTTGTTTTTGGAAATGAAAGTACTGAGAAAATGACATTGTCCAATACTTTTAAAGAAATACCTAACACACATACATATATGTATGTGTGTTAGGTATTTGTATTTGTTAGGTATGTATATTATTTTGAATCTTTTTAGCAATAACAGGCTTCTTTTGATATGAAAAAGTTTATTTTTGTTAACGTTTCGTTGTTATATTACAACTTTGTCAAAACTTCTGTTTGTTTTTTTTTGTCATTAGTTTCGACAAAGTTGTAATATAACAACGAAACGTTAACAAAAATAAACTTTTTCATATCAAAAGAAGCCTGTTATTGCTAAAAATATTCAAAATAAAATATCTTAAACAGGCAATAAATCAATTTCAAAATATATATATATATATATATATATATATATATATATATATATATATATATATATATATATATATATATATATTTTAAATTGATTCATTGCCTGTTTAAGATATTTTATTCTGAACGTTTTCAGCAATAACAGGCTCCTTTTAATAGGAAAGACTTTATTTTTGTTGACGTTTCGTTGTATATCACAACTTTGTCAAAAATAATTAATTAATTATTGTTGATTTAATTTAATTTTCGTTGTGATATACAACGAAACGTCAACGAAAATAAAGTTTTTCATATTAAAAGAAGAATAGAAGAATGTTATTGCTTAAAACATTCAAAATAATAATAATAATATATATATATATATATATATATATATATATATATATATATATATATATATATATATTCAAATAAAACTAAGTACTTTTTTGATTTTCAATATAATTAAGTTGAATATAACAATATCATTTCGCCAAACACTGGCTTAATCAGGTGTAGATGATAAACAGTTTATCATCAGTTTATCAGTTTATCATCTACATCTGATGAAACCACTGTGTTGGCGAAATAATATTGTTATGTTTAATTTAGTTATAGTGAAAATCAAAAAACTACTTAGTTTTATTCAAATTAAGTATTAGATTTTCATCAAGTACGAGTATCGGCCCTCTTAGGGAGGTTTTTTCATGGGACGTGTCAACATTATATTTCTTCTTCGCCTTGGAAAGTGGATGCGGGAAAAATTGCGTAATAGAAACACTGAATAGGCCATTTTTTCTCTTTAGACCTTCCTCAGTAATCCTTTGACCAAGTATTATGGCGGTTATAGATTATTCCCAATTAGGCATTATACATTTTTCCCAAGAACCTACTTCATTTGAAGGCATGTTAATACTGTTTTGTAAAATTACTAACACCATCTTGAGGACGGTGAAAGTAACACAACCACAGAAAATATCACCAATATCCGCCAAATAACTATTTAACAGTTCGTTCAATGCACTCTATCCAAATCTTTCGACTTCAAGTTTCACAGTATCAAATAAATAAATGAATCAATATCAGTTTCGAAGTTACAAACATAAGAATATCTTACCATCGATAGCAGAGAGCAACAAAAAAAAATTTTAACGTTTCCTTTACTTTATTAGTCAATTCTTACTGATGTTGGATTGAGAAAAACGAATATGGCAAAGAAAAAAATTTATTCTCTCTACCTTTTTTGATATGTAAGTGATAAAAATTATTGTTTCTAAGAAATTGGTAAATATGAATTACATATGCTAACAATATTTAAAGTGTGATTGCACTATCATTAATGATATTTAAATTCAAAATTCTTCAAAAAACACCTGTTAGGTGTTTAGATCTACGAAGAATCAATCTATTCCTTTGATCGCGATATTTTCTTCTTTTAAGTGACCTCTCGAGCATGTCTACATTTAAGTCAGCAGTAATCTGCAAGCAACGCTTCATTCCAGCGGCCCTGACGTCTTCTTTTCATCACAGAAATATCTTGATGGAACCGTTATCCATGTTCTTCATCGACATCTCCGCAATCAGGTGGGAAATAATGGGAGTGGAGAAAATGGATTTTTGGGCAGATATTGGAGCGTGTTGGTGTTATTTTTGTAGAAGTTCGTAACTAATTGAGTGTAGTTATCATCCCTTTCTCTGCAGGATTTTCTGCAGGAGATTCCATTGCCGTTACCTTGATCCCAGAAGTTCTGTCTTCTCCGGTAACAAATCAAGATCTCTAATGAGATCACTCAACTCCGATTGAGTCAATTTTGCGGTTGATTAGCTTTTTATTCTTTAAAATCAGGGCAATAAGATGTTGAATGCTCATTGAGTTTTCCTTCTACACTGTCTTCATTTTTTGCTTTCAGCTCAAAATTCTGGGGGTTTAGGAACTGGTAAAAATGTGGAATAGTTCGAGTAACTGATGGAAGATGGGTATTTAACATTTTTTACTTTTTTCATTGACAAACTTTTCCTATTGTGTCTATTTGATAGTATATTAATCATTGGATTATTTGTGAAGTTATTCCTTTAGCAAATGTCAAAATCGATATTTGTCAACAAGTTTTGAAGAAAAACAAACTTGTATCGAAATACTAAAAAAAAATATATTCGATAATAGACCCATAATTTTTATAAAGTCAACATTGGAATAATGCAGTATTGAATAAAATGAGAGCCAAAATTCTCATTGGTAAGCGATTCGGGGGTGGTTCAGCATCTAGATTAATAAATGTAATGAATTCCGGAATGAAGTGGTGAAAATCGATAGTGATAGGTTTTAGTGCAGTAATTGTTCTGAAAATTAAGGTATATTACCGTTTGGAGCTGATATTGTTTTAATGAAGAAGAGAATTTAATTCAAGAGATAAAGACCTTTTGTATATGTTCCGCACTGTATTTCCTAGCATTTGATGTTTCAAAAATCCTTCATACATTTTATCGAATGTGAAATGAGCAAGTGAACTTAACTCGTATTACTTCATAGGTTACTTGACCTATTAATAATAATAATAAGTCTTTATTTTCCTACAGGTAAAAACACCAAGTTACAGGAAATATTCAAAAAAATATATACAGTATATTAACACCTATTGATATATTCAATAGTGTTGGCGTTTACTTGATGTAAATCCATTGTAATTGAATATAAACTTAAATTCAAACACTTGAACTTATGATTTACACTTTATTGACTACATAGCATGACGCGTTTCGTCGTTACAAACGACTTCTTCAGATGCTTACAGAATAATGCTATGTACTATGTACAGTTCATGCTATGTAGTCAATAAAGCGTAAATAATAAGTTCAAGTGTTTGAATTTAAGTTTATATTCAATTATAATGGATTTACATCAAGTAAACGCCAACACTATCAAATAAATCTTGTTTTTATAGACGGAATCAAGCAAAAGTAGCAATCGTCTATGTGGTTAGTGGGTTCCTGCCAAATCCTAGGCACAGCAGAAGCCATGGATCCATTTTTATTTTCCAGCCATTCTTGTGATATAACTTAAAACAAATTCCAACAAAGGTGATAATTTTGATATGCAGTCTTCACAAAAGACGTCAAATAGCGTTTTTGTAAGGCAAACGTTATTTCGACACAAATGAAACTAAAATTATTAAATGAGAGGTAATAATAAAAACTTGTCTAAAAATCACTGACTGAACAATTCTTTATTCGACTAGTTTCGCCTTTTACAGCATTATCATTCTTGATAATGCTGTAAAAGGCGAAACTAGTCGAATAAAGAATTGTTCAGTCAGTGATTTTTAGACAAGTTTTTATTATTACCTCTCATTTAATTATGAACTATCACAGAGTAGATTCATCGTCCATTGAATTTATTAAAATTATTAACTAAATCTACACATTTCCGTGGCATGTTGATTGCTCTCTTCAAAACACTCGAAAACAAGATGATATGCTCGAAATACTATAAATTTCACCGTTACCGCAATAGTATCACACTTAGTAATCTCATGGCAGTCAAACTATTATTTGACAAATGGAATTTATGTGTATTTTAAAAATTAAAAATGTTGCCAATTTCGATAAACATTTTCCGCAAATTGAAAAAGAACAGTTTATAAAATATAAAAAGTAGCTTGCATCTCTAAAACTAGAGCTAATCGGTTCTTTTAATGGGCGTTTCTGCATTCAATAAACGAGAAGACATAGGATAGGACTAATTTTGAGACCGAAACAATTTCTTTGTTGCGCAGTTCAATATAAAACAAATAGGCGTTATTTTTCGCTTGGAGTTCTTAAAATATGTTTTCCTCTCCATACATATTTTGATATCCATGAATGCAGTTTAACGCCAATTTAAAAACATTTAATCTACAGTTTTTGCCTTGTTTCAACAAGACAAGAGTGGTTGAGTTGAATCTCTGTGAAACATTAAAACTGGAAATGAATTTCAACAAATATATTTCCTCAATTAATTCGCATCATTGAAATTCATCATATATTCATATTCCAAATATTGTGGTACTGGTGTTCACCTATTGTATAACTTACGCTCAAACTATTCCAGGAAAAAGTTTTTCAGCATAAACAACAACATATATAAATGATAATAGTTGTGGCTGATAATACTGGAGTCCTGCCTTCGTTCAGGAATATGGAAGAATAAGCAATTAACCAAATGAGATATGAGGAAATTTGGGAATAGGAGACCCTTCTCCCTAGGCCCTAAGTATTTCAACGACGGAAAAGCTGGAAATGTGGAAATGCGCGCCGGGTTGCGCCACATGCTCCTGTCAGGGATCCGTTAGTACATTTTGAACCTTTGTGGAAGAATTTAGTGCTTCGTTCCTCTAGGATCTCTTGTACGCGTTCCACTGGCTAAGAATGCACGATGGGTAAAGGTTACTCTTCAATTAACATTTCATTTATCAATTTTTTAGAGACATTCTGCTTTGAACAATATTTTTAAATTTATATTTTCTATTAATGCTAAGAATAATGTTACACTGAAAACTTCTGATGAGTTCGACAAAAGTCGAAATTTATGACTTAATAAAGTTCGAAAGAATGAATTTTTCAATTATTTCACGATTACTTCAACTAGATGCGAAACAGTTATTGAGGAAATTAATCAGAGCAGAAAGTATTCTAATTTTTGTGTTTATTTTTCGATTGGTGATATTCTATTGTTGGTTTCCGATGTTTTTTATTATAATTCCTATTTTATGTTGTAGAAAATAGTGTTTATAATTTCTTTAGGTATTATTGAAGAAATTATTAGATTTTTGTCAGAAATCATAGCAAAATCCTGAATGAAATGAGATAAACTCCGCTTTTGTATTCGTTGAAAAATTATTCGTATCAAACATGTTACATATTAATAAATACTAACTATCATATCTGTGGTGGCTCAAAATATAGGTGAGTTTATATTAGTGTTTATCAGCTTGTATAACCGCTCCAGTTCACATTGTTTTGCTTATAGCCAACATCTCGAAACTACCACGATTAGTTCAAAATAACTACATAGGGTAACAGATATGTTACAATTCGAATAAACTCCACTCTCGACTGTACCTAAATAAATATGTACACCCATTCTTGAACGGTTCTCCTTCCTATATATATATATATATATATATATATATATATATATATATATATATATATATATATATATATATATATATATATATATATATATATATATATATATATATATATGAAATGGTATTATCCCTGTGTGAGTTCATTTTTATAATGAGGGTTAAATGAAACACAATTCTCACAACTCCAAAATTTGGTTTAATTAGCTACCGGTTTCGCGAAGTATTATTCGCATCATCAGGCTTCAGAGGGCTGTGAAAAAACATGTCAAGATGAAGAACAATGCAAGATACAATGCCATAAAACTTACAGTAGACCACATTGGTCAAGTATGAGGACATGTCAATTACACGTATGTTGTTGAATAACAATGGACTAGTACAAATACTTAATAAGTTTTCTAAATGAATAACTATATTATTGACTCAATAAATATTCTAAATAAATAACTATAAATTTTCACTGTAGACTTCTCAAATTCACATGTCAGACATGATGGAAATTGAATGACAAGTGTAGTAGATTTCGCGATATTCGCGCCGATAAACTGACAAATTGAATCAGACATTGACACACTGTCAAGGAGTAGACGTAATGTACAAAACGAAACTGGTAAACAAGACTGTCACTTCCAACTCATAGTTGGTAAACAATTCCACAAAGACACCAGAATAAGGATGGATTCTCAAACAAAACTGCAAATGTTGGAGATACATCTGAAGTGAGTTGGGAATTTACAACTATATTATTTATATCATTTTGAACTCTCATTATTTCTAGTTGTTCCATGTGTGGAAGTAGTGGTCCCTTGTTTAGAATGTGCAGTCCCTTCACGATTTTTAAGTTTGAAGTTTTGATATCTATAGTATTTCATAAAATTCAATTATTCATTTGTTTTGACAAAGTTGTGATATACAACGAAACGTCAACGAAAATAAAGTTTTCAAATAATGTTAAACAATGTTTTCAGCAATAACAGGCTTTTCGTTGTATACCACAACTTTGTCAAAACTAATGAATAATAGAATTTTATGAATTACTATAGATATCAAAACGTCAAACTATTTTTTTAAAAAAAATCAAAATGGCTTTTTTGTATTCTCACATATTTATTTTCAGTATTCAGAGGGATATTTCTGGCTTAGCATTCGCTTCGGAAGTAAAAATATATTGATAAAATGAAGAAATATTCGAATATAAACTATAATTCAAACACTTGAACTTTTGATTCACACTTTATTGGCAACATAGCATGACGCGTTTCGCCGTTACAAACGTCAATAAAGTGTAAATCAAAACTTCAAGTGTTTGAATTTTAGTTTATAATCAATTATAATGGATTTACATCAAGTAAACGTCAACACTATTAAATAAAGAAATATTCCTCTAAATACTAAAATTGAATATGTCAGAATACAAAAACGCCAATTTGATATTTTAAAAAAATAAGTTTGACGTTTTGATACTTATAGTTAATCATAAAATTCAATTATTCATTAGTTTCGACAGAGTTGTGATATACAACGAAACGTCAACGAAAATAAAGTTCTTAACATTAAAATAATCCTGTTACTGCTAAAAACATTGAAAATAAACAGACAATAAACAAATTGAAATCTTTAACAGACAATAAATCAATTTTAATATATATTTATATATATATATATATATATATATATATATATATATATATATTCATCGAAACATTACTGTGAATGTATTCCCAATAACCATCAATGAACTTATTAATATAAAAATTAACTTTGTGTGATCGCCATAATACCGACATGACAAAAATATTATTTATTTATTAACATAAGACTATCATTGAAAGTTAAAGCTAGTTAGGGGAATTTTAGTGGATATTGAGCTGAGCTGGAGTTTTTCGGATAGTTCGTTTAGTGAAACAAATAGAGTGCTTGCATAGTTAACAAGAAAATGAACCATTTTTTCTCCAAAAGGGTCGAAGAATGTATTGACCGCCCTTCTCCATTTCGATCATTCTGTTTCTGACGGCACCATCCAACATCGCTCCGTAATGCTGTTCAAAAAATACTCACGGATACATTTATATGTACCTACTTTTGAAAGAAATAGTGTAGTTTTTAAAAAATATTCAGTTAGGAAGAATAATCAAAAAATGTATGCGTCAGCAAGATTTGAACGAACAAATACGTTCATGAATAAGACGTACCTAATTGATTTTCTGGGTGATGCTTCGATTAACTTCATTCAAACTCAGGAGTGTGAACGGACGATAAGTTGATCCGTCGGCTGTTGATCTTCTAGCTGATTGATATATTATTCCCTAGCCCAATCTGCTGAAGAAATCTGTTTCAATCTTTTCTTTCCCATTTGAGATTTTTTCAATGTTACTCACTGAAAATATTATTGAAACTGAATATATCCAACAGGCAATGAAACCAGAATTATATATATATATATATATATATATATATATATATATATATATATATATATAATGATATATATATTTATATATATATATATATATATATATATATATATATATATATATATATATATATATATATATATATATATATATATATATATATATATATATATATATATATATATTTATTTTCAGAAAGAAATTATTGGGTTTTCTGGTTCTCAAAAATATTTATTAAACATCTTCATCACATAACGTTTCGGTCCATTTCTTGGGCCTTTTTCAAATGAAGTTTCATCAATATATTGTCATCAATTAAAAAAAGAAAAAAGAAAATGACAGGCATGTATACAACATTACACGATCAAAATCTTACCACACAAACAAAAACAATACTTATTATTATACTATAAAACAATATTTAAATGAAGAAAGGTTTACAAAAATTATTATATTTCTAATAGATAATTATCTTAATTTACACTCGATGCGCTTTCTTCATTTAAATATTGTTTCATAGTATTATAATAAGTATTGTTTCTGTTTGTGTGGTAAGTTTTTGATCGTGTAATGTTGTATACATGCCTGTCATATTCTTTTTTCTTTTTTAGTTGATGACAATATACTGATGAAACTTCATTTGAAAAAGGCCCAAGAAATGCACCGAAACGTTATGTGATGAAGATGTTTAACAAATATTTTTGAGAACCAGAAAACCCAATAATTTCTTTCTGAGAATATAAATAAAATGGTTCAAGATAGCAATGAATATGAATATATATATATATATATATATATATATATATATATATATATATATATATATATATATATATATATATATATATATATATATATAGCTGACCTGGCGAACTTTGTACGCCCATATGTCTTCATCTGAATATTTTTCAAAAATACGGAAGGACATGTTCTACTATTTGTGGTACACTATCTTGTTTTTAATATTTATCCCGTGTGGAGTCAGGGACTTTTGCTCTCTTCCGAAGAGAGTGCAATAGTTCCTGTTATTTCGAAGCAGTCGAATTATCAAAAAAATTCATATATTAACACGTTTGATATGTTGATAGTGATTAACCTGCCTGTTTTATAGTTGAAAGTTCCTAATTTCGTATCAACTTGTCCCATATATGTCATCATCAATTATTTATACGAGATATTTGCTGGATATAAGTCAAAAAATGTTCAGAATTTAGTACATTCCCATTCCATTAGTGGCTCTGGTGGATGTACCAATAGCGTCTATTTGAATTGACTCTTCGCGAAATTAAGCTTTGCCTAGCAATTTTGACACACAACGTTCATTGGTCCAATAGCAACGATTTGCTGTGAACTGTAATCTATTTCAACGCTATATAATTGAATGCAGATCGATAGGAGTTAAACGCAATATTTTCATATTATCGGCAAAAGGTGGGCAGAAGAGAGCCTTAGTTGTGTTTACAGCTACCTGTTATCCTTAGATGAGCCTGGCCAAATTTCCAATGGCTCGGACCATCGGGCGTGTTGTGATTGCTTTCTGTGTCAATACAGTTTTGTACGTTGATGTGTCATACTACGAGTATATGTTCCATGTTTTAACCTCGCTTCAGGAGTTTGTTGTACACGTCATTTAAATATCTTACGTCGTTTAGCACTGTTGCATTTATATTTAACATTATTATAATAACTATTGGATGCCTTTTGTGTCGTTTTTGTTGGCTTATTGACTTGTGTCAGATGTAGGTTTCCTTGTTCTACAAATTGTAACTGAGCAATTGACACCTTGTCTATTTTTTTTGTATTTCTCAAGAAGAATGAAATTCGTTCGAAATATAGAATTGCTGACGATTATTCGTTGAAACTAGTTCTGCCCACCTTTTGCCGATAAACCAAAATATTTTGAAAGTATATATATATATATATATATATATATATATATATATATATATATATATATATATATTCAAAATTAATTTATTACCTGTTTTTGATAGTTATTTTTAGTATTTTTAGCACTAACAGGCTATTTTCAAAGTAAAAAGCTTTATTTTTGTTTACGTTTCTTTGTATATCGCAACTTTGCCACAACTAAAGAATAATTCAATTTTATGAATTACCATAGATATCAAAACGTCAATCTTATTTTTTTTGAAAAAATCGAATAAAAATAAAGCTTTTAACATTGAAAGAGCCTGTTATTGCCAAAAATTATATATATATATATATATATATATATATATATATATATATATATATATGCGACTGACGAGTTCCTTGCAGAACGAAACATATATGTCTCGCACTTCCATCAGGTGTGGCATCGATTTCAATATTTCTCTAACATTTATCCCTTGAAGGATAATGGATGCATCACATTGTATACGTTATAATAATAATATAGTTTATTTAACATGAATTTCTCAAAGAATTTTGTAATATATAAATTAGCACATCGTTTTCTATATCATGACTTTCATACTGTCAAAACCAAAATGTAAATAAATAAGAACTACTCTATTCCCACAAAGGCTTTGCCAGAGCGTGGGATAACAATTTCCTCAACTTAAACAATAATTTCTTCAACTAAAACAATAATTCAAAGTAGAAATAATTTAAAGCAACATCATTCATTCAGAAAACAAACCCAAAGACAACACCCCAGACAGAGCGCTTCCAATCCACTCATTCCATCAAGGAGCCGATGAGATTTCTAGATCGCTCCATGAGAAACGTTTTCGTTCTAACTACGAATTGTTTTCTAGTTTTCAGATTTCTTATTTCATGCGGTAGAAAATTGAATAATCTATTTCCCAGATATTCGAGAGATCGGCGCTCCACAGTAGTGGAGCAAAATGCTGTTCTAGTTTTCTGTGGCGCAACACTTCTGGTATGATAGTCGTGTTCTATATAATTTAATTGCAGCCGTTCCTCATATTTTGCGATTACACACTTCAAAAAAGAGCTGTCTTATATCCAAAACATCTGTCTTCCGATATAGTTTATCCGATGGATAATCGCTAGTCCTACTAAGCATTAATTTTAGTACTCGTTTTTGGAATCTCTCTAATTTTATTATATGACATTTGGCAGCTGATCCCCATAACAAATTCCCATATGTCAATCTACTTTCAACCAAAGCATAATAAATCACTTTCAGTCTTTTGAGGTCTAGAACTTGTCTTAGAAATCTAAAATTTTGCAGTAGTCCCCTCAAGCCAGACACCATCCCACTTATATGAGAATTCCATCTCATATGTCTGTCAATTATAATACCAGATACTTCACTTGATCCTTCATTAAGATTTCTATAACTGTATCATCTTTAAAAATTCTCAATTTATCATATTTGGGGACATTAGATGCAAGACAGCTGAAGGCCAAGAAACACGTTTTATTAAAATTAACTGTCAAAAACCTATCACTGAATGCGTCAATCAAATGGTCCAAACCTTCGCAAGGTCTAAGAATACAGCCATCGATTTTTTTCCCTTTTCAAGGCTTCGATATATTTTGGACGCAAGAACACGGCTGCGTCCTGTGTTGAGAAATTTTTTCGGAAGCCAAACTGTCTCGAAGAAATCAAATGGTGCTTTTCCAAATATTCTATCAGTCGCTTCTTTAACACTTTTTCGAAAATTTTTGTTAGTGAGCTTATTAGCGTGATGGGTCGGTAATTCGATAATACGTTTTTGTCGCCACTCTTATATAAAGGTTTTATGATACCTACTTTAAATGCCTTAGGCACCTCACCCGATACCATTATTTTGTTTATTAAGTATGTTAAAGGAGACGATATTTCTCTCAAAGTTTCTGATCGTATTTCGTCTGTTCCTGGATTTTTATTGGTTTTCAATGATTTGATCATTTCACTGACTTCATGCTGTGTTGTCGGTGCAAGGAAAAGCGAATCCCTCATAGACATTCTCTTAATTTTTGTTCTTACAGGTTTACGAATACCCTCTGCAAGATTTTTTCCGACAGAAGGGAAGAAGTCATTAAACTCTTCAACAATATCAGCTTTTTCTGTAACCAAACCTCCAGTAGAGCCTATAACCTAGCTTATTCCGGTTCTTCTGTAATAATTTTCGTTAACAGTTTTAACGGTTTTCCAAAGTGCCCCGCTGTCAGAACCGCAGTTGTCGATTTTTTTTTAAATAATTTTCTTTCGCTATTTTCATAAGATTATGAAGTCTATTTCTATATGTTGTATATTCTCTTTTCAATTGTATGTTATTTTGATCCTGTCTGTATACTCTAAATAATTCGTTTCTTCTTGTGATTGAATTTACAAGTCCCATAGTGATATATATATATATATATATATATATATATATATATATATATATATATATATAATATTTTTAGCAATAACAGGTTTTAGTAGTTTTAACAAAGTTGTGATATACAAAGGAACGTCAACAAAAATAGAGCTTTTCACATTGAAAATAGTCTGTTATTGCAAAAAATATTATAAATATAACTATGTCAAACAGGCAATAAAACCAATTTCGAAAATATATATATATATATATATATATATATATATATATATATATATATATATATATATATATATATATATATATATAGATCTATATATAGATATATTAATTATATATATTAATCTATATATATATATATATATATATATATATATATATATATATATACATTAATTAATTTATAATTACTTTCCAACAGCTTAAGCCAATTACTAGGTGAAAAAAATACAATAAAATTTACAGCTTATGAAGAATTAAACGAGAAACCGAATTTAACTTGAAAACTTATAAACGATGCCTATGAAGTAAATAATTATGTTGGCAAACTAAAATTGAAGCTCACTTTGAAAATTACTCGACAGCCTAAAAAACATATATCTGAAAACAGTCAGGCGATATCTCGTCTGATATCATCGTCCTCATGAAAATATGTCAATGACATCATGAAATGGCTCAAAGTCACCACAAATTTTATGAACACCAGTACGAGCGAGAGGTGGATAAAATCCACTGGATTTTGTCCATTAATTAATGAAAAAGGTTATTCAACCGGTCAGCCTTTCACTGAAAATCATCTTTCTTTTAATGATATTCCTTCTCAAACCTTTCCCTAAATTTTAATCTTTGGATCCACCCTTGATTTTATGAAATTCAAAAACCAGACTCAACGGATCAGTTTCAAAATCTTCTCACTTCAAGTTCTCTTCTCAAACATTTTTGTTCTCACATATAGGCTTCTCCTCGAATTTAAATGAATAAAATGCTGATTGAATCTCCAGTTATATTTGATTATTGAAATATCGTTTTTCAATTTTTCTTATAGTTACGGTTTTCATAATTCTATCAATTTCCGTTCTTGTACTAATTCTAACTATTTATTTTTAGTGTCTTTCCTCCCATTGAATTGTCCCAAAGCACTCTAAGATATAAAAAAATTTACACATTGAAGGTTAATTCTTCGATCACCATTTCATTTGAACATCCTAACTGTTCAGATTGATGTTTCTCTTTTTGATTTCTCTTTATAATTTTAGTCTTCAATAATTTACGCAATGAAACTATCCAAAACTGAATTCGAAAATAAAAATTATAAACATTATTTCATTTTTGGCACATGGTAGTAGATCCAAAACTTATTATATTTATTCAAATTAATATGATTAAGTTCGCTCCAAAACAATCTTTATTATAATACTATACGATTTTAAGATTGATACTGTCTTATCCGATTAAAAGCCATATAGTTTAGGTCTTTAAGTTCTAAAATAATACATACATTCAAGTCCCCACGCACGAAGTCCTTCTGACCTTCAGATCGGTTATAGTATACTGGACTTCGAATGCTGTATCTAATGCCCTCAGATTGTATTCTTTGCACACAAACAAAAGTTCAACCTTGACTCACAACAGAAAGGGGATAACAACTATGGTTTTGAAAGTCGAATGCGGGCACGTTTTTCAGGGTTTTCCAACAAGCAAATCCATTTTTCATGAAACACTGAAGCAAAATATGTTAAAGCGCTTATCCGTCACAGTGAAACTTCCACAGATACTCTTTTTTCTAGAGAAAGCTTATTCGAACAAATGTATAGTAATAAAAAGATATATTCCCATTTCATAGCTGTCCGGAAAGTTGGGATTTCAACGCTCTTTTATTCTTTTAGCATATTTCCACAGAAACTTTGTCCAAACTGTTATTATGAAAAGAAGAAGTGTAATGATCCGCGATGATGAATTCCATCTAACTTGCCTCTTCGAGTCGATATTTAATTGATATAGCCCAAACATCTTTCATATGATAATATCATACAGTTTCAGGTTTCTGCTCATTTTTTTTCATGCAGAACATTCTTCATAATCAATTATCGTATATTTCACTCGTTAAGTGATACATTTCTGATTTTAGTATTTTAATATTTATGTAGTTTTGCAGTGTCATTCTTTCCATCTCCTCTGTCAAGATCGGCAATGATGTCCTTCGCCTAGGATTTTAAGAATAAAGGCACATTATAATTATTATGGTGCGTTGTCATTATTTTATTATATTCATCATTTTCATATTTCGTGTTTTTATCGTTCGCGTCTCATCGTGTCATGTCATAATAATGTCGTGTTTATTGTGCTTTTCTTTTGATGATCGTTCATCTCGTTAGCTCGTTTAAACATTACACTGTTTCTACAGAATATGACACCTTTGCAACTTTTGCTGTTTGATATATTTCTTGAGGTAACCTAAAAATTTTGAAATTTGAGATGACATTTAACATTTGAAATGAGTTAACAATATAATGATAATATCAACTACTGCAATAGTTGGTGGAATTATCACATTCCCACTTTTAAAACAAAATAACATTAATACTGTATGTTAGAATTTTTCCGTCACCTGTAGTAAGTCGTTATCCCTGCCTGTTGAGTTTATCACTATATTATAGGACAAAGCACGATAACCACTAAATGTCACTAAAAAACCATTGAAGAGACAACTCGAACCCTTAAGACAATGAAATAAAACACTGCAAAACTGCGATATGCGTTTAGAATGCGATTTAAAATTTCGAGAGGTTATTCAAAACGTAGTGAAATAACTCAACGTCCATAATATTACTTAGAGAAATTTACATCACTTTGTTCATTTCAATAGATTGCATATGTTGTTGGAACTATCCAACCTCTCTAAAATTCCAAAGAAGATTGAATGTGCTTGTTATACCTGCTTCTTCAGATTCACGAACCGAGTAACTTCTTACTTTATTGTGTATTTACTTTTATTCGTAGACATTGAAGTGACGAATGGAAGCCTATTTGAATTTGAATTGAAAAATATAAAGTGTGTACCTATATCTCTTTTGAATATTTTTCTCTTGGTAAATGACGATTGATAGCCTCTTCGAGTTCCAGGAACCTGTTTTTTATCGTAATTCGAGAGCGTTGAAGGTTCAGAGTTTTCAGAATATTCCGTGGAATAAAATATTCCATAGCTTTCATTTCCTTTAAGGGAAGGAATCTTACTAGGATGAGGTGAAAAAATGTTGATTGATGAGAAGCAATAATGGAATTTCGATATAGCTTGGGAGTAGTTATCATATGATCCCAAGATGAAATACGCGTATTTTATTTTCTGTTCTTTCTATAGATTATCGAACAAATAACCTAAACGTTAATGAAATATATATAAATCACATGAAAGTAAATGAATCAGCATTCAACATATGAAAATACAAATTATAAACATTAGATCCTTTCCCAATAGACAGTTGAGTTAATTAAGCAATTATGAAATGTCATACAACGAGAATTTTTTTGTTTTGGAGAAGAACAGAGAAAAATGTTGAGGAAATTTTCATTTCCCATGTTATTATATGATTAGTTCAGTGTATGAGTGGATAAAATATTTACTAAAACAACATTCCAGATTTTTCGCTTTGGAAGGGAATGACGGAACAGAAAAACTAAACACGGCGTTCTGCAAGGATATGAACTAGGACCATCGTTATTGTGAAAATGTACACCTGCTCAAATTTATGTTGGTAATAATCAATTTATGAGCATCGAATTAATTTTTCCAATTCTCACTTTTCATCATTTCGAAAATGTTTGCATTTTTAGTGTTTCAAAAATGAGAAGACCCCTACAGCCAATATACAAACAAGGATAAGAATTAAAATTTAATATGAAATTCCTCGTCTCATTCAATTTCTTTTGTAGTGTGAAAATGGAGTGGTGAAGTATAGAAAGCTATTAAATACCACACGAACTTCCACTTTCCATTGAATAATTTCGATAATTTCTCATGTGTTTCAAGCAATAACTGAATCCCTTCCATCAAATTGTTCTTCAGCATTGATTGAAATTCAGAAAATCTTAAGTAGTCTCTACTGCAATTATCAATCCAAATGTCCGAAATAAACTCTCAAGGAACTTGTCTACAGATATGTTTTAATTGAAAACACAAAATATCATCTTCCGAGAATGCATATTTAGATCATTACGAAAACGATGACACTCTAAAGAAATTTAGAGTTTTGAAAGTTATGATTTTATCATTTTATAGTGAGTTGAATAAAAGAAAAAAAATGTTCTTGAATATATTTTACCATATCTCCCTTGAACAAGGCTTCATAAGCTGAAACGTCAGGAAATAACTCTTATAGAAAAAAGTTTTCCTTATTCAAAGTATTTCCTTATAATTTGCTCAAAAAGGCCATAACTGGTGTCGAAACGTGAGTATATGGCGATGACGTCTAAACCAAGGCCCAATCATTCCATAGGAAGCGGCAGAAGAGCCAAGACCGAAAAAGGTACGCCAAGTTCGATAAAATGTAAGGACTTTACTCACTGTTTTCTTCGAATGCAGCGGCGTGGTACACCATGAGTTCTTGCCAACAGGTCGTACGGTTAATAAGGAACACTACAAAGGAGCTTGGCAACGTTTGCGTGAAGCAATACGGCTCAAAAAATCGGAATTGTGGAAAAACAAATCGTGGAATCTGCATCACGATAATGCTCCAGTTCACACATCAATGCTTGTTCGTGATTTTTTGGCCAAAAACAACACCGTAATCATGCCTCAACTACATATCACGCCTCAACGTCAATTAACTTTCTTTTGAAAAAACATCGTATATATATATATATATATATATATAAGCAAATGAAATTTTTTTTGTGTTTGTGGCACTGAATGAAATATTTAACAAAATGAACAGTAGAATATTCGAAAAATTCGAATTAATCAAAAGAATGTTATAGGAGAGCTAGATATATGAACGTGTACGATGTGATGTCTCCATTATCCTTCAAGGGATAAATGTTAGAGAAATATTGAAATCGATGCCCCACCTGATGGAAGTGCGAGACATATGTTTCGTTATGCAAGGAACTCGTCAGTCGCACCACGTCTAAAAAAAATAATAATAAGAAGATGCTTGGATATTGAAATCGTTGTTTCACTTCGATGGACGTAGTGCGACTGACGAGTTCCTTGCAGAACGAAACATATGTCTCGCATTTCCATCAGGTGTGGCATCGATTTCAACATTTCTCTAACATCGATCCCTTGAAGCATAATGGAGACATCACATCGTACACGTTCATATATCTAGCTCTCCTATAACATTCTTTTGATTGATTTGAATTTTTCGAATGAATGTTCTAGTGTTCATTTTCTTATATATATATATATATATATATATATATATATATATATATATATAATATATATATATATATATATATATATATATATATATATATATATATATATATATATATATATATATATATATATATATATATATATATATATAAGATATTTCTCTCCCAAGGTGGAATAAAACTGATTGGTTTCTCTGTAAACAAAGAAACTACAATAAATGTTTCTTCTTCCCCTCTTAATGTACGGAACTTATAAATTATAAATTTTATTTAGTTTGAACAATAAAATATCAGTTAATCTATCTCAACAGCTCATTTCGTGTTTTGACAGTGACAGACCACTGACAATTTAGTAAACGCGGTACAATTAGGCGCGTTCAGAAATTAAAGAAATATTTTTCTTTACATCTCCCCTTCATGGTGAGAATTATACAAGTAATTCTCAAAATGTTTAGGATAAACTATTCATAATACTCTTCACCCAAGCTTTCACTATTTATTCCTTCTTCCATTCGTATAAGTTTTGTTATATGGTATATTCCTGTTTCCTTTCTTGTTCTTCCTGTATTTATTTTGTATATTGTATTGGATATTTTTCCTGTTATTTCAAACGGGCCGATTCTTAAGTTGTCCATCTTGTTTCTATTCATTTTGTTTCCGTTTTCAATATAAACCAGTTCTCCTATATTAAATTCTATGTGTTTTCTTCCTTTATCAAATATTTTTTTATTATAAGTATGGGATCTTATTGTTCTCTCCAGTGCTTCTTCTCTATCTTTAATCCATCTATCTATATTTGTTGGTTGTCGTAGTTCTTGTGGTAAGATACTGGTGTCTTTTCCTTCTAATAAATATTCTGGTGCAAAGCCTGTCACCGAGTGTTCGGTTTCATTATATTTATCTATACATTCTCTTGCAACTGATGTCCAGGATTTCTTCTCCTTCTTTTCATTGATTTTGCATCTCATTTTATTTACTAGTGTCTGGTTCAATCGTTCATTAAGTCCATTTGAAAATGGAGTATCTACTGCAGTAAAAATTAGTTGTACATCATTATCTGTCAGAAATTCTTTAAATTCTTTCGAATTTAATCCTGAATATTGGTCTGCTAGTAAAATATCAATTTTTTCTGTCTCTAGAACCTTATTCACTAACTTAATGAAATCCGCAGCACTCTGTGTTTTAGATGTTAGAATGAACGCAAATCTTGTGAAATGATCAACCAACAAATGTAGGTATTTCTTTGTAGATCGTTGTCCTCCAAAGCCACCAATAGTATCTATCGACATTATTTGAAATGGTTTTGTCGCTGGTCCCAGATGCGACATCAATCCGTATTTATTTTGGCCTCTAGACTTATTCTTGATACAGGTGTCACAAGTCTTACATATATTTTTTATATTTTTTGTTAGACTCTTGGCTGTATAATATGGGCTTATCTTATTTATCATTTGCTGGATTCCTAAATGGCACCATTTGGTATGTACTTCTTTTATTAGTGTTATACTTGATTCTTCAGTTAATATAATTTTCTCCCTATTTCTTATTTTTTTGTAGAGTATTCCATTTCTTTCAATCAATTTGTGTTTTTCTTTTTCTATTTTCTGTTGATCTGCCTTAATATCTTCTAATTTTATATGATTTACCATCTTTAATACTTCTTCTTCATTATCATTCTCTTCCAATACTGGATTTCTGCTGAGACTATCTGCTTCTGTGTTATTTTTCCAGGTATATATTTAACATTAAAGTCGTATTGAGACAAATAAAATGTCAATTCACCGAGTTCTTCATCTGTTCTTGCTTTTATGTTGAGATTTTCTAGTGGTTTGTGATCCGAGAAAACTGTGAATTTTCTTCCAATTAGCCAGTATTGCCAGTATTTAATTGCTTCTTTGATTGCTAAACATTCAAGGTATATTGCCTTCTTCCTTTTTTGTGTGTCATTAAGTTTCTTTGAGAAATATCCAACTGGTTTTTCTTTTCCATCTTTTTGTATCTGTTTCAATATTGCACCTATACCATTCAGTGAAGCATCTGTGTAAATTCTTATAGGTAAATCTTTATCGAATATTTCCAGTACTGGTTGTGAGCATAATATCTTTTTTATATCTGAGAATGATTTCTCACATTCTTCTGACCATGTAAATTGTATATTTTTCTTCAGTAATCTATGCAGTGGATCTAGTATTATTGAATTGTTAGGTATGTATTCACGGTAGAAGTTGATCTTGCCTAAAAATTGTCTAACGTTCTTTTGAGTCTTCGGTGTTGGAAAATTTCTTATTGAAATAATGTTATCTTTGATAGGCTGCATTGTGTTGTTTCCTATTATATGTCCTAAGTATTTTACGGATGTTGCTGCAAATGTGCATTTTTTAAATTTTAGTCTGAATCCTTCATTTATTATTGCTTGTAGTACTTGTTCTATGTGTTCTATATGTTTTTCAAATGATTGTGAAAATATTAAGATGTCATCAATGTAATTTTCTGTAAATTCTTTTAAGTTATACTTTCTCAATATATTCGATAAGATTCTCTGGAAAATTGCAGGTGATGTTTTCAATCCAAATGGCAGGCATGTCCATTGGTAGTGTCCTTCTTGTGTAACAAATCCTGTTTTCTGTCTGTCTTCAATGCGTAGTGGTATAGACCAGAACGCGGAATTTATGTCCAGTGTGGTAAAATATTTACAATTTCTTGCTTTTATTATCAAGTCACTTATCAATGGAAATGGTTGTGCTTGTGGTACGATTATCTTATTTAATTCTCGGAAATCAATGCAGAGTCTTGATTTGGTGTTTTCATCTCTCTTAAAGGCCAATGTAACTGGTGCTGAAAATGGACTATATGATTCTTCGATTAAGTTGTTTTTTAGTAAATTTGCTATCTGATTTTCTATTTCTATTTTGTCCTCTATTGTACAACGGTATGGCCTTTTGCTGCAGTATCTATCTACGAGTAAGTCTATCCGGGCTTCATATTCTTTTACTGTCCCTACATCATATTTATCTTTGGCGAATACATTATCATATTTATCTATTAATCTTTGTATTTGTGTCTTCTTGTTATAGTCTAAATGATGTAAGTTTGTAATAAATTCATTTTTATTCACATGCTCATTAAAATTTATTCGAATTTCTTCTTCTGCTTTTTCTTCTAATCTATTCATAGTTTCTGTCTCTATTCTCTCTTTCTTTTGTATTATTCTTAAATCTTCATCTTGGGTTAGGTTAAATTTTTTTATCATGTCCAGTCCTATAATGAAATCTTCAAAATCAACATTGTCTACAATAAACACATCAACATTTTCTTCTACATCAAAAATCTTTACTTTTATGTTTATTAAACCTTTCGTGTATGTCACACCATTGACAGTTTTTAATTTTATTCTATTTGCATCTTCTGAAACACTCTGTATTTTTACTAATCTTTTGTTGATTAGAGAGACCTGGGAACCTGAATCATATGTTCCATTTACTAGTATTTTGTCTTCTAATAACATTTTTATTTTTATCAATGGTGTGATTACTCGTTTTTTGTTTCTTCGTTTAGATTAACTTCTAATACCGAATTACTTCCAATGATTTTACTTTCCTTTCCTTCTTTTTTTAAACCAACATGACTGTTCTGGGTGATATCGGGTACCTTTATTCAAATTTTCGCAGATTTTACATGGCTTCTTATTTATAATGTGTTTCTTGTTATCTTGTTTATCTTCTCTTTTTTAATAAAGTTACTGTTGACCAATCCTTCGCACTTCTTTATTTCATGAAGCAATCCTGTTGAATTTTCGCACTTTTCTGGATCAATTCTGTTTCTTATATATTCAGGTAAGCCAGCTGCTATCAGCATCACTAGAGTTTTCCCCCCAATATCTTCATCCATTTCTAATAACAGTTTTTCTTTTCTTATTGCATATTCCATCAGAGATCCTTCTTTATGTCTGTAATATATAGCATACATTCCTGTACTCCATCCTTTATCAGCAAATGTTTCCAAAAATTTTTCTTTCCATTCCGACCATTCTGCTTCTATTTTCAGGGTTTTCAGTGTAGCCGAGTGCCAGTCTGCACATGATTTGTCCAGAAATAATCTTAATATTTCTATCTTTGTTATATCTTCATTAATTTCATGTCGTTTGCATTCTTTTTCAAATGTATCCATCCATTGTTTTGCATTTGTGAATTTACAAACAAATTTTTCAATCATAAATCTTTCTGATATATTTTTTAAATTCAATTTGTTTTCTTTTTTTGGAGTAGTATCTTCTGATTTTGTTTGTTTTATTTCGTTGAGGTACATATCGTTGAACATTAGGTTTTCATCTTCGTCAAAATAGGTATTTATCATTTCTTTTTCACTACAAGTTATCCATATTGTTCTCACTGCACCTCTTTGATTCAAGCTCCTTTTTAATCGTTTAAAGCTGTCCGTTTTGCTGAGAGCGACATGTTTACTTGCAATTTTATCATCTTCTTCCAAGGTATACTTCTTGTTATCTTCTGTTGATATTGAGGTTATAATGATAACATTTGACTTTTTGTCTGTTTTTGATGCTACGTATGTGAAGGTAAATTGTAGTTTTGGTGCCATCATGAACAAGTATTGTAGTTTTATAAGATATTTCTCTCCCAAGGTGGAATAAAACTGATTGGTTTCTCTGTAAACAAAGAAACTACAATAAATGTTTCTTCTTCCCCTCTTAATGTACGGAACTTATAAATTATAAATTTTATTTAGTTTGAACAATAAAATATCAGTCAATCTATCTCAACAGCTCATTTCGTGTTTTGACAGTGACAGACCACTGACAATTTAGTAAACGCGGTACAATTAGGCGCGTTCAGAAATTAAAGAAATATTTTTCTTTACATATATATATCTTGAAATTGATTTATTGCCTGTTTGAGGTATTAGTTTTATGTCATTAGTTTTGACAAAGTTGTAATATAACAACGAAACGTCAACAGAAATAAACTTTTTCATATTAAAAAGCCTGTTAATGCTAAAAACTTTCAATATATATATATATATATATATATATATATATATATATATATATATATATATATATATATATATATATATATATATATATATATATATATATATATATATATATATATATATATATATATATATATATATATATATATAGAAAACTAATTATATTAGTTTTGACAAAGTTGTAATATAACAACGAAACGTCAACAAAAATAAACTTTTTCATATTAAAAAAGCCTGTTAATGCTAAAAACTTTCAAAATAAACAAACAGGCAATAAATCAATTTCAAGAAATATATTTATATATATATACATACTATCAAAGTGTACATTATAACGTTCTTTCGATAATTCTTGACGAATTATTCCAAAGAATATTATAGCGGAGCTGGCTATATGAAACATGAACAATGCGATGTCTCCATTGTCCTTCTAGGGATCAATGTTAGAGAATAATAGATTCTCCATTATCCTTCATGGGAAAAATGTTAAAGAATCTTGAAATCGCTGCCTTCATTTATTAAAAACGTGAGACAATATACTGTTTCGTACCACAAGGTACTCATCAGTCACGCCACGTTCAACGGATGAAAGGCAGAGATTTCAATCCTCACATACCCTCTAGTCGATTTTAAGACAGAAATATAGAGTAAGTCTATGCCTATAATAATATTCTTTGGAATAATTCGTCAAGAATTATCGAAAGAACGTTATAATGTACACTTTGATAGCGAATATCTATAAGTAGTATTATCTACAAGTGCGATAACGTAGCACGGAAACTACAGAATTCTTTTCTTGTAGTGTTTCCACTCTATATATATATATATATATATATATATATATATATATATATATATATATATATATATATATATCATATATATCTTGAAATTGATTTATTGCCTGTTTAAGATATTTTATTTTGAAATTTCTTAGCAATAACAGGCAATAAATAATTTTTTTAAAAAAACTAATAATCATTAGTTTTGACAAAGTTGTAATATAACAACGAAACGTCAACAAAAATAAACTTTTTCATATCAAAAAAAGCCTGTTATATATATACATATATACTTATATATATATATATATATATATATATATATATATATATATATATATATATATATATATATATATATATATAATGCTTTGTCCCAGTGTTTCCACTTCATGAACTCCTTAACTCTCAAGCGTGAACATTTTCAAATACAAAATCATTTAGCAGTTAGGTTCATAAATTTGCATTACACTGTGTTGAGGAGTAATCAAAGTAAACCTAATAAAGATTCTGGAGTTTTTTTTCAATTTAAGTTGAGAGTAATATGAGTATATATTGAGTATTGAGTAATATGAGTATATATGAATATTCACTCATTTGAGAATGAGTGAATATTCCTCAACTTGATTAATTGCTCTATAATGGTTCAAACCGTATTAGCAGAGCAAATATATTTATCAGACTTAAGTCAAACAACTTCATAAAAAATGGATAATCAACCGCAGTTTTATAGGAACCATTTTATATCTGTTCTGAATAAGTAATCCTTAATTAGTTGTTAACTTGACGTTCAACAGGTTGTCCGGATTTCAGGTGTCTTTGAAATTTCCAGGTGTATTCATCAATAACAAAATAAATTGGCAAGCTATTGCGAACCATCTGGAAGGGAAATTGGATTCAATTTTGATACCCTGGATGACATGCAATTACAACTCAATTTAAATGCACTGAAACCAATATACTGCCTGATTTTGAAGGCCTTCTAGCGTAAGCTATCATTTTTTGCTTCTTCCGATATTGGTTCTGATGAACATTGCGGTTTGATATTCAGAAGAGCCGTTACCGTGGTTTTCTTGATATATCAAATACAGAATTATTCCATATTTCCACATAAGTATAGCAGATGTATTGAGAAATATCTTTTGTACCAATAACAATTTTACTCCTCTTCTGTACGCATAATTTGGCAATGCTGAAATGATGAGCTTATTACATCGCAATAAAGTTTATGGAACTAAATTTGGTCTATAGGGCATTTAAAGTGAAGCGGACAGGAAAAAAAAGTGAGGTTCTGAAAATCGATCATATTCGGCTCGTTTATACTTCTAATACGTATGAATGTGAACACAAAATATTTTTTATGTATAATGTATATTTCACAAGTTATGGGTTTCTGAAGAATTGACGTAATTAAAATATCAATTTTTTGAAAGTAGTTTCTCCAATTTAACAAATTTACAATAGAACATTTAACAAAGCGATACATTTTGGAAAAATACTGTTCTTTTTAACAATAAAATGAAATTTGAAAAAAAAATTTTTTCATGTCCAAAACCGGAAGTAAACTTTTCAAACTTGAATTTCAGTCACTTCAACCAATTTTTTTTTCAATTTTTTTTTCAAAATATAGCCTAAAGTATACTTAAAATACCCTAAAAAATTCAAAATGGGTTCTTTATTAGTTTAGGAGTTAGAGTGATAAATATACATACGCGTCGCAATGGCCGTGATATCTGGCGCTAGCTTAGATCGGTTGGTGTGCGTGAAACAACATGTCTTGTATAATTGCTGTGATATAATAATTATAACATGATAAAACAACATTGTAACAACGCAAAAACTAGTTTATTCTGTAATTTTTGCAACTTTACAATGGGAATATATGATTGATGAAAATACTATTATACGATTGGGCTAAATCATCTTTAAAACAAACAGCCATTTACTAAAGACGATATAGAACGCCAGAGAATTTTTTTGCAAACCCGGTTTGCGTCTACAGTCACCATTGCTGGAACCAAAAAGTTTCACAGCTTTATTCCAACAACCAGTGGCCTTCTTGTGAAAAGGACAAGTTCTAGCATAGATTTCCATTGTAAAGTTGTGATTGCGACGCGTATGTATATTAATCAATCTAACTCCTAAACTAATAAAGAACCCATTTTGAATTTGAACCCAAGAGACTGAAATTCAAGTTTGAAAGTTTACTTCCGGTTTTGGACATGAAAAAAATTTTTTTTTTCAAATTTCATTTTATTGTTAAAAAGAACAGTATTTTTCCAAAATGTATCGCTATGTTAAATGTTTTTTTGTAAATTTGTTAAATTGGAATAACTACTTTCAAAAAATTGATATTACAATTACGTCAATTCTTTAGAAACCCATAACTTGTGAAATATACATAAATAATATTTTGTGTTCACATTCATACGTATTAGAAGTATAAATGAGCCGAATATGATCGATTTTCAGAACCTCACTTTTTTTCCTGTCCGCTCCACGTGAAATGCCCCCTATATGGGTCTTTAATATCTAGGAGCTTTAATTTGATTAATTTCCATAATAGTCAATTTATTTAATGTGTATCTTTGGAAAAGTGAAAGTTTATGAGTAATGCTCTTATATGTATATCTTTTCATACTTTTCCAATATGAGATATTGTTATTTTTATTTTATAATCGAATTATGAACAGAGATTTGGAAAAATGCCGATATTTTTCAAAGGCACTGAAAATTCGTTGCATGATGGCATTTTATTATTGAAATTTCACCGTAAGGTATTAGTGTCATTCGGGTGCCACGCAGCCCCCCGAAATGTCACGGACTTGTCGATATGTCAAATAATTACCCCATTTAAGAGTGTGAAATTTCATTAATCATCATGAATATTAACTACAATCTCCTCTACACGTTAATATGTTGAATATCCAATATGGCCTACCTGCTTGATTGAAAGCATAAGTGAAATCACGTGTTGTTCACGATAATATGGACGCAGTAACGGCCTGAATTATCATTGAAATGCGGATACTCCCATATTCCGCCCATCCTCTATGATTCTGGTGGTTTGATTGAGATTACCATATGTTTACATACGAAATATAGCACTGTACACCAGTAGTGAATAGAACGTATTGGAGGTTGGAATATTGCTCATGTATAGAGATAATTATAATTTTCATTTATGATTGCCGGAAAAATTTATTGTGTTTACGGAGTGAAATTTAAATTGCATTATTGAGAATATATTCAATGCATGATATGAATTAGATAGTCATTTGTTTGGAAGGAAAATATTTTCGTCGAACAATTTTTGTCTTCAATTGAGATCAACCAAGTAAGACTTCTACCTTTTTGGAATTGAACTACTGGTAGATAATTCATTTTTACTGAGCCCTTATTGTTTCTGAAAGCCTAAACTGGTTTGTAGGAATATTCTTTGCTGACCACTTTCATTTCTATTTATTTTTGTGAAATAATATGGACTGATTTACTGTAACAGTAAAATGAAAATAATCACTTCGCAAAAAAGGTGAATTGTGGTGTTTGTTCTGTATTGTGTAATCTTATTCTCATGAACCGCCGAATTTTTTCTGCTGCTAGCAGACTACCAAGACAGTTGGGGCCAAAATATACCGCCCTGGTAATTTGTCGAAAACAAGTGGAACTGCTGTCAACGGTAGTGATAAATTAGGAGCCCTGTGAGGCACATAAACGTTTAGAATTTAGAGGCCACCTGTCGTTTCAGATGTGTTTAATTGGCTAAATGCTGTTCACTGATCAAGTTGGCTTGAACAATGTAGTTTACTGAGGAACATTTGTATTTGTCGACCGAATTTTTGGATTGAGTCTCGAATTATTTCGATACGAAAAGAAGTATCAAAATAATTGAGCGTTTCTCTGCACTCTACGGTGTGCGGAGAAGATTATTATCATTTATTTCATGCAAAACGCATATCATCATATACAGTTATCCTAAAATTTTTATAATTTCAATGAAGTCTCTTCTAGGTAAAGTAGGTAGTTTATCACCAATTAAAAAGTAATTAGGAGTAAGAGGAGTAGGGTCATTTGGATCAAAGGAAGAAACGGTAATAGAAATAAAATTTAACATTGCTTCTGATCTTTGTTCGAAGGTATAAAATATTTTCTTTGCTATTGCCTCAAGATTAACTGAGTAGGAAATATTGTTGCTTCTAAGTGAAGATACCTGACATTGACCAGAGTGTTCCTTGATAAGGGTTCTTTTGACATTATTCGCTACATACGATTCTTCACTTGACGATTAAAATTTCTACTATATGAACTATTTACAACATTTAGTTGATTAACGGCTAAGTAATTAGAGTTATTTTGTTCACGAATTACTGATCCTGAAAGTATCGAACCGAGTTTGGTTTTCAGAACTATGGGCTTGTTTTGTCCTAATTCAAATTGTCCGATACACATTATATCAGAAAATATATTTACATTTAATTAATATCTATAGGTCAGGAGGTACCCTATTCATAATAGGCCATTCGTATATTTTTAGGAATATTCAGTATATTACTGTCGAAAGAGTGTAGTGGCAAATTTTCGGTAATACGTTCTACTATGAGAAACGTTTCTTTTCTTTCGTACTTTCCAAATAATGACGCAAATATGGTTTCGGTTTCATTATTAATTATTTATTATTAATTATTAATTTATTTATTAATATCAATTTGAATTTCATTCGTTTCCAGTTTCAATTTTTTAGTAATAGAAGTGGTCATGAAGTTTTTCATGCTAGCGGAATCGATCAGAGCACGTGCCGTACAGGGTTGCCATCACGGTCTAAAACATTTATCAAAACAGTAGCTAAAAAGGTTTGAGATTTCTCGTTATTTGTTAGATGCCTGTTACAGGTACTAATATCAATTTTTTTAACTTCTTCATTCATTGTGGAGTTTGTGAGAATATCCAAATGTTGAACACGCGTGATCTTGCGAAGTTGTGTATTTTTACTATCATTCATTTCATTTGTTCTGTCTCATAGGTGGTGATGTTTCCGTCCACAATATTTAGATGATATTGAATTGCAGTCTTTACTGAAAAAAAAAATAAAAAAAAAACATGACTTATTTCTTCTAATTTCTGAATATAATTCAGAGTTTTTCATTTTGATAATGTTTTCAAAATTGTAATTCAAATGATTTTGTTCGCACAATGCACTTGTTATTTTTGTGGTAACCACATGAGACACGGTTCTGTTCGTAATATTATTGTATTTCGAATGATTTGATTCGTTGTCTTTATTATAAGTGTACTCAAAATTTGTATTAGTACTATTTGCTAGTATATCCAAAAATTGGCAACGTTCTAGAATAAACTCATTCAAATCTGTTATCGTGGGACATTGTTTGTCCTTTGAAAAATCTTCCCAATTTCTTCTAGATTTATAATCTAACTTTGTAGCAAAAATATATATTAATGATATATCCCAATGTTCCGTTGGTTGCCCTAAGGAGCTCAAACATCGTAAATGTTTAAGTTGTCGTGTAATGCTCTTCATTCCGTGTGGGATTCGTTTTAACTACATTGAGAAAGAAAATGGATTTTACGTGAGTATTAATTACAAGTTTTTTGTTGACGTAACGTTCTTTTAACATATCCCAAGCAATAAAATAATTTTCATTTGTCGTATCGAGGCATTGGATTAATTCGGCTGCTTCCTCTTTCAAACCTGATCTGAGGTAAATGAATTTCCGAATATTATTGAAGGAAGTGTTATCATGTACAAGTGATTGAAAAATATCTGAAAAGGTTACTCATTCGTGATAGGTTCCTTGAAATTCTGGCAGATTTATCGGTGGTAATTTAATAGAGTCAAAATTATTAACCGTGTTAGTAATTTGTAAGTTAGAAATATACTTTTTTGCCTGTGATACAATTTTGAAGTAATTATTTTCAAATGTTTCTATTTCTAATTCATTTTCTGTCCTTTGATTGAATCTATTTCCATCTGGACGTCATCGAACACGTTGTTCAAAAGTTCAATTTGTTGTAACCTACTTGTTAGTTCCAAAATATCATAAGTATCAAAGTTATAAGTTTTTGAACCTAGCGAGCTTACTTTTGATTGTACGACATTTGATTTCTAACTCTCTCAATCTATTTTCTTTGTTATGTGCCATTTCAATTTAGTAAGAACGTAAAGTAAGAAAGGATGTGTATAAGAAGCAAAATAAATTAAAAAAACAGGATAGTAATGAGGAAGTATTTGATATACTTTTTAATGGTGTGATTGCACTAGTATCTTGTAAGTCGTCGATAAATGTCTTGAGCTGTGGTGAGTTCTCCGTTTGTAGGTGTTCTTTTTTTTCTTTTCTTGATTATATTCCACACTGGTATAGAATGTGTTTATTTTCTTCACTGGTTAATCCGGTTTGCAGGACCATGTATATTTTTGTGGAACTTTTGTGTTTTAGTAAAAGTAATATAGTGGACTGCATATATTTTAAAGGTATGTATTAATAGAACTTGTACTTGCTGTATCTAAATCTTAACTGACTAAAATATAAATATAACGGGTATTTATACTATTTGCATCTATGGTGGACTACTTGCTAACAGGTATAAGATGTAGAATTAAGGGAATGGAATTCCCAATCATACAAAACTGAACAACTACACCAAGATCTCCCACCTTATAAGAAAGAGAAAGAACCTGACCACCAACGCTATAATCACACTCAATTCGATCTCTTTTCCTTGTGAAAGAGACAACATTACACTTTGACACATTCAAACTCGAATAATTGTCCTCCCACCAACTAGCAACATGGTCCAGCGCGAGCGCGAATTGTCCTGTGATCTAATTTCATGATATAGTTTCAAGTCGTCCCCGAACAACAAATGTGTAAAGTGAAAAACAATGGAGACAAATATAAATCTAAAAGCGGCCCATAGTTTAGCTTGAACAGAGTTCATTATATTAAAGTACTAACGTTTATCTTAATTGTTCGTCATAACTATTGAATATTAGAATGTCATAGAAGATATATCATTGATGAATCATTTTCAATAAGAGTAGTATCTTACATTTGATAATATAACCTGTTCTATCATTCCTGCTGATTTTCAAACGGCAGAATACTTCAGGGAAGTTTCAGGATATTCAAAATTAATGTTGCATATATTGAAAGCTTATTTCAGCTGAGTATTATTTCATCGATATTCTCCTCATGACAGTGACGGATAAGCCGTTAATGTAGGTTGCTTTATTATTCTTTCTTTTTCCAATACACTCACGAGTTTTGATATAAAAGTTACTCTCTATCACTCCATATTTTTAGACGAATAAACTTTCATGTGGACCGTTGAATTAATTTTCTACTACACAGTGATGGTGAAATCAAATGTCGTTAGTAGAGATCGGATTTGAGTAACATAAAGAACCTGTTACATGCATGCGAATATGCATGAAAAATGCTTGAACTATGCACGAAATTTGGCAGAATATGCCAAATGAAACGAAGAATTTTGAGAACCAAAAAAGGAAATAATAGTAAGTCTTCATTTCTTCCAATCAAAAATCAGCTAACATGACACATTAAAGTAATATAAGATGACATTAAAATTATTTAATAGACATGTGAACGTAAACGTTTCAAATATTCAGTGGTATGATTGTCTTCGATCATTTAGAATTGTTTTTGTGGTTGGAAAAGTTGCGGTCCACATCCACTGAAGTAACTGGGCGAAATTTGAACATGGGTACTATGTTAGTACTTATAATTTCTAGAAAAACTTCTGCCGTCCCATTAATGAAACTATCAATTTGACACAAATATTCGAAACCTGTATTATTTTGCGAGATGTTTTCAACCAAAGTCACAAGAATAACCGACCACAGTCACAATTATCACTAATGAATAATCCTTATATTTTGTAACTACTAAATTTAGTATATTCACGATACTTTTATCACATTTTGTAACGCAGTGTGAGTACACTACACGAAAGTGTAAGTTTACACCTTAGTAACGTCGAGTATATTGTTTGTTTTTGTATCCTGCTAGAATTTTTGTTAAAAGAAATATCAACTCGAATTTTTTTTCAAGTAATTATGCGTTTCAATATGTTTACTATAAGAAATTTTGGTTTAACAATTATATGAACCGTTCTTATGCTTATGGAAATGTAATCAAACCAAATTAAATTGGAATATAGTATAGGTATACTATTTTATTGAAACTATAATGAATGATTATCAAAATAAATCGATATACAACAATTAAACAAATAACATTCATCGAACTAATAAAATATTTCGCTCTATTTTAATTAAATTGTTACAATAAACATTCATTGCTCTAATGTAAATGTAGGTACATAATAATCACTGAGTGAAATAATTCATTCCATAATAAATAAATAGGCGCATTTGCATTGAATCGATTAAATCGTTAGTTTGAATCATTTGATAGATTATCCTCATTGATCACGTATTGTTTGAATGAATCAATTTCAACTATCAATATGCTAATTTTGGGAACTACTCAATCCGATAATGTATTTCCAAATTTTTCAATTGATGCTTCACGTTGAACGAAAAATCCACTAAACTAGTATCAATTTCTTCTACAGTTATTCGGAATATTGTTTTTGGCAATCGATCATTGAATATTAGGATGAAAATTTGTATTGAACATATGGAATAAGTCTTATTGTTAATTAGATACACGATGTTGACTTGCTCATACTGAATAAGCTCTAAATATAAGCGAACTGGCTCTATTCAATGTTTTTAACCTGTGGTCTGCACACTCATGAGGTTATTGAGTAGGTAGGTGTACGAGTATGAAGCCGGACGTCCCAACTAGACGTTTTCGAATTTCATGGAATTGAGTTTTAATTTGAGTTTTAAAATCCCTGGAAAATAAATTATTTCCTCTGCTCCTCTGAAAAAAATTGCAAAACTCTCATGACGGTTCAGTAGTTCCAGTGGCACCCTCAAGGGCAGAAATATCACTACTATATATGCAATAGCGCAACCTAGTGAAATTTATAAACATTAAACTAGATCTACTTGAAGTAAATCCAACTAAAGAAACATGAAGCACTCCACGTATTAATACATTTCTGCATATTTGAGTTTTTAGGGTCAAAATAAGGGAGTTTGTGAGTTGAAGTTGATGCCCTACTGTATGCTAAACGTGGCACAACTGATGAGGTCCGCGTAGAACGAAAGTCTCGTGCTTACATCAACTATTTATTGTGGGCATTGACTTCGAGAATATCCAACGAAGGATAATGAAGGCATTACATTGTACATATTCACATAGCGACCTCTGCTGTGATATTCTTTTGATTAAAGAAAAAAATCGGCTACATGAAGTAGTCGATTCTTGTCGTCGATTTCTTCATGTTTTGAGTAGGCACAGGGAAACTTCAATAAATGATCAGCGGGCGTTTCTACAACCTAGATGGCATAACTTCATCAAATTAGATGAAATTTTTCATAAACTACAGTTGTAAAATATAGTATCTTAATTGATAAAGACGTGTAAAACTTTCAATATTAGATATTTTTATGTGCTTTATATTGATCATTAAGATTTGAGATGTACAGTAATGTATGCATTATAAACGCGTATATACCACTTAGTATATTTTTGTCTTATGGTTCATAAGAATAGATATGAGGATTGAAGTCGATGGATTTCGTTTTTGGATGTAATATAACTGATAAGAGCCTGGTTGTTGGAAACAGTGAGTGTCTTAGGTTTCCAATGAATGCGGGCACCGATTTCAATGTTCTCTAACATTTATCCCTTGAAGAATAATAGAGACATCACATTGTTCATGTCTCACATAGCCAGCTCCGCTTCAATAACACAGGCCAACAAAATGAAAAAAAAATTTGGTGCTAAAAATCTAACATCTGATTTCAGATGTTTTTAATGTGCCGATTCCAAAAGTGCCATCAAATTTTTTCTATCAGCTCTAGTTTTTGAGATACACGTTACAGGTTAAATGATATATTTTTTTCTGATAATGGACAACAAATAAAGAGATAAATATGTACTTAATCGTCAAAATAGAAATTTCCCAGAATGTAATTAGCCAAATGGATACCTGGAATTGTCCCTGACCCAATGTTCCTATACTAGGAACTACTCAATACAATGCTCTTAATTACTTTTATACCTGTAATTGCCTATGACCCGATTCTTCTATACCTGCTTGGCTGTACTTGATTTAGTATATTACTGAGTTTTCCCAAGTAAAGTTGTGCTATCATTTTGTGTAAATTTTGGTCATTTTATAGTATCAAGACACTAAACTGAAACAATGGCATCCACAAGCAGACGTACCTGTGAAATCATCCCGATGTTTTTTGTTATGTGTATGGTGAATACACTTTGAAAGAGAGCAGAAAAACGATTCCTGACTTTCTGAAAAGAGCTTATCTTGCCTATTTTGGCGTTCATTTAGGAGATCAAGATAAATCTTGGGCCCCACATTTCATATGTAAAACATGTGTTGAACATTTGCGACAGTGGACAACTGGAAAGAGGAAGTGCCTAAAGTTTGGTGTACCAATGGTTTGGAGAGAACCGCGGAACCATCATGACGACTGCTGTTTTTGTCTCGTTAATATTAAAGGCATAAATAGAAACAATAGACACAAATGGACATATCCTGATCTAGATTCTGCGAAAAGGCCTGTAGTGCATTCGGAAGAAATACCCGTTCCATCATTCAGCAGTCTACCTGAACTGACAGAAGATGATACAGAAACATCAACGTCTGACGAAGTTAAAAGAATTCAATCAGAAAACGACAGCGATTTTGAAGCAGATTTAGCAACTCCGCAGTGTTTCAATCAAGAAGAACTAAACGATCTTATAAGAAACCTGAATCTCTCAAAGGAATCCGCTGAATTACTTGCATCCAGATTAAAAGAAAAAATCTACTTTGTCGAGGTATTAATATTACATTTTATCGTAAAAGAGATATTGAACTATTATTAAATTAAGATATTATAACTATGGAAGATCGTTATCAAGGACGATGGGATATCCACATGATGGCGGACTACTGCTGGAGCCTTCAGCGAGACTGCCCTAGTAAACTCCATTCTAGAAAATCGTATAAAGAAAATTTTTATGTGATTAGTGACTAATGTAATTATGTAAATTAAGTTTTTGCAATAAATACTTAAATCCATGTGTCTTTGTTTTTTTTAACTGTCAATAGTAATATTATATATTATAACAGTTATAACGTAAATTATATACACAATTTTTAAAAAAAACTCAAGAAACTAAGAAATCTGAGAACTTTTTTACATTCTGCATCCAAATATTACTCAGGAACAGTTAAAAAATCGCAGGCACCAAAATGTGTGTTGGCCTGTGTAATCTTTTGAATAATTCGTCAAAAAACTATCGAAAAACAGTTCAAGTATACTTTATATATATATTAATGAGATTGAATTCTCGCTTAACTCTTGGTGAAACATAATTGAATATTAAAATAAATTAAACTCTTGGCTTAATGTTTCACGATTTATTTAACAATATGTATAGTCAACATGTTTCGAGCGTTAGCTCATTTTCAAGACTAAACTACTATAAGAGATGTACAACAAATTTATATCTACAAAATGGATTTGAGTAGGGAGGATAGTTGAAAATCTAATTGTTCATTTACAATTTCTTCTTTTCTCTTCCAAGAACTGCTAATTTCAATTGCTTCCAGAAGGTCTAAACGTTTACCTTTATTACCTGAGTGTAGGCATTTAGTTTTATCATAATCTATGAAGTGATTATGCATTGTATTAGCTCTAATCACTTCATAGATTATGATAAAACTAAATGCCTACACTCAGGTAATAAAGGTAAACGTTTAGACCTTCTGGAAGCAATTGAAATTAGCAGTTCTTGGAAGAGAAAAGAAGAAATTGTAAATGAACAATTAGATTTTCAACTATCCTCCCTACTCAAATCCATTTTGTAGATATAAATTTGTTGTACATCTCTTATAGTAGTTTAGTCTTGAAAATGAGCTAACGCTCGAAACATGTTGACTATACATATTGTTAAATAAATCGTGAAACATTAAGCCAAGAGTTTAATTTATTTTAATATTATATATATATAGTAGAATGTTTCACGACTGTAGATATGTATATTCAGTATCTAACAGGAATTGAAGTCCATGAATAATGTTTATTTTTTCTTCAGGGCTAAAATCATGAAATATTGACAGGTTATTCAACTAGACACTATGGAAAAATATAAATTACGTAATGTTGGCTGAAATTTTCACCATCAAACTCTGTCTCGTCGAAGCAACCGTCAAAGCCTCACTTCAACTTAAAATGATTGTATTTCGATTCTGTATTCGCTAAAAATTGAGATGAATAAAGTACAAATATTTTGTAGAGAAGGCAAATATTCTACGACAGTTTTTTCTACTGATTTCAGATGACGAAATTGATGAATTCAACTTACATATTTCAAGATACCGCCCTGAAGAACTCCATAAATTGGCATCCAGGACGAAATTTAGCAGAAAAGAAATCCAGCTTATGTATAGAGGCTTCAAACAAGTGAGTAAACTATTAGGCTTAGATCCATTTTGTCGAATACCCACAAACTTAATATCATGCTTCCCTGAGTAGAATGTAGTAGATCCTTCATTATTTTGTCGCACTTCCATTGCCAATAAATTTTAGTTCAAATTCTGAAACAAAGCTATGATTGAATGAAGAAATAAATGTTAAAATTAATCGAATTGAAAAAACTGGACAAAGGTTTAAAAATTAGTGTCCTGGGGACTGAGGCAGAAATATCGAATGAAAATGAAATACGGTTAGAATTTATTCATTTTATTTTATATTATAACTCTCTATTTGCAATTCATTTTATTCTGTTGTTATTTCATTTACATAAAATTTTTTTTGTTTTAATTTTCGGTAATCCTTTTTCAGTTTTTTCACTCCGATGAATTTCATCATTCAATTCTTCATTTAACCATAGCTTTGTTTCAGAATTTCTGAATTTATAGGCTACAAGGAAGTCGCCGTCAAAATAATGTACAATCAACTATTTGAGAAGTGCTATACTGATGTAGAAAAATAGAGTTCGCCGTTATACAACTCGAGAAATTATGGAACGTACAAATTGAAATACGTGACAAGAATGTCAAAACAATTACGCAGGGGACTTAAAATTGCCTCGTATTGTCTGAAATGCAGCTGTGGGAGATCTAGCGAAAACGACGAACGGGAAGTCCTAACGTGCAATAACATGATTCTATACAGCTTCCCAATGAATAAAATTGCCACTCACCATTATTTTATTCTATCGTGACCTGGTTTTTGCGGAGCTTTCCGACTTGTAGTTTCTTTCTCATATGAACCCTCTTTCTGTTTCACGAACTTGTAGCCGTTGCGGGAAATGCGGACTCCATTCGATTCACTCTCGGAATAAGACTTTGTTAGAGGGGTTTTCGTCAATTGATAAGACAGTACAGAAAGAATAAGAATACCGCTACCATTCTGAACTCAATTTTTATGTGCTCTAATTGTATTTGAAACTTTGGACAAGTTCCCATATTCGTTGTATTTCTGAAGCAAAGCATTTCAAATTGAAAAGTGACTCGGATAAAAAAAGCTTGGTTTGATTTCACAAGAATTATATTGCTAAACTGACAGCTTTTGAAAATGGGATAACACCCCGAAACAATTGTCCGGCAATTTAGATAAGTTTTGTGAAACCAAGCCAAGTGTTTTTCATACAATATATTAAACAATGTTTCACCAAGAGATCAGCGAAGTTTCAATTAACTTTATTGAAAAGTAACTAGTTCATTTTCCCTTATCCTTCGTTATTCTCAAATAATGCAATTTCATCATTGAAATTCCGTGTGATAACTCATTTTAACACGTACTTCCTCACATCAATCATCTCGATAATCCTGAATAATTAGTTTCCAATCCAATACATTGAAGAAAATGGTCTAAATGCAACTCAATAAATGAATTTCATCCATTTAGAGAAGAATATCGTACAAAAACTCAACAGACTATAGATATATACATATATTTCTATATACGAGGTATGATAAAAAGGTGAATTTTGAATTTTCTCAGGTTATGCACATCCGATTATCGAATTTTTTTGTTATGTCGGTACACATACGCTTCCTATATGTTGACATTATCAGCCATTTTGGATCAGTAGTTTGATTTCGACAACTTGTTTGTTCTTCGATTCACTTTTGGACAATATGGGTTGGAGATTCTCATACAATATTGAGTGTAGCATTCTGAGAGACTGTTTTGTATCAAAAAAATGTTTATGAGTGGTACAAGCGCTTTACAGAAGGCCGAGAAGATGTTGATGACGATGAGCGTCCTGGAGTTGCAACCACGTCAACAAACGAAAACAACATCGAAACAGTGAAGAAAATGGTTTTGGAAAATCGTCGAATCACTATCAGGGAAGTTGCAAAGGATGTTGTCATATAAATCGGCTCATTTAATGCAATTTTCTCGGATATTTTCGGCATGAAACGTGTGGAAGCGAAGTTTATTCCGAAATTCCTAAATTTCAAGTTGAAGCAACATCGTCTTAGTATCGCTCAGAAGTTGTTGAATGACGTCAACGACGATACAATAAGGTCTGGTGACGAAGTGTGGGTATCTACATCATCCCAATGGAAGCGGCCAGGAGAGCCAAGACCGATGAAGGACACCAAGTTCGATCAAATGGTTGGATTTGCTCACTGCTTTTTTCGATTACAATTCCGTTGTGCACCATGACTTCTTGCCAACAGGTCGTGACGTTAATAAGGACCATACAAGGAAGTTATGCAACGTTTGCCTGAAGCAATACGGCTCAAACGATCGGAATTGTGAAAAAACAAATCATCGATACTGCACCACCAAAATGTACCAGCTCACACATCAATGCTTGTTCGTTATATTTTGGCCAAAAACAACCACTGTATCATGCCTCAACTACCGTATTCGCCAGATTTGACTCCCTGCAACTTCTTCCTATTCCCAAAACTGAAGAGACCAATGAAAGGAAATACCGAAAAACCAAAAGATGACCATACCGAAAAGCGCATTTCAGAAGTGCTTCGAGGTTTTGAGCGTTGGGATAAGTGCATTATATCTGAGGGGGATTACTTTGAATGAGACGAAATGGATCTTGAATGAACTTTAAGAAAAAATTCAGAGTTCGCCTTTTCTATTGAACAAACCACATACATAGATGACTCAAAGTTTCCGCTGGAAAATATTTTAAATCTTAAATTGATTCGTACTATTTGCATTTACCCTAGTTGTTCTAAAATTATGTAGTTTCTTGGAGTAAACAATAATCGTTTATTTCATTCTGAGATGAACATACTTCGTTGAATGGATCTTGCTAATTTTTAATTTATTTTCAAATTGAATCAGGGAGAATGGAGATGGGTCTTATCGAGATTAAACAATATTCACAGCATCCTTACAGAAGGATTATATTTAGTTAATCAGTGGATTTTCATGTTTTCTTTGTGGTTCTGAAATTGGGCAATTTCTCGAACTGAACTAGGATGGTTTATTTCATTTCATTCGGGAATTCATACGATCTTACTCTCTGATATGAATTTCAAGTAGTAAGTGATTCCAAGTTCAATTAAGCCACGAAAAGAAGTCACCGAAAGGAAGAAGTGCACATCAAAATTTATGAAAAACTGAAGGCAAAAATATTTGGGTTCATGTCTGTTCAGTATCGTTAATTTGAAGCTGGTGAATACACATCTACATTTGACTATAAAATAATAATTTCAATTAAGCGTTTTAATTGGCGTTTTCCACAAATAACATATGATCCAATTTAACACATACTCAGATATATTGAAAACAATTTTTCGATCCTTTTTCATACATGCATCGAATATATATTGAATTTAACTCAGAACTATTTCCGAATGATTCTTCCGTCTACAGATGTGACAGGGATCTTTCTACGACGGGGCGTTCTACCGGGGGGAGTTCTTGTAGCAGTCCACAATAGGTATTCATGGGAGTGTAGAGATTTATCTATGCTGCAAAATTTGGTTCCATCCATAGAACTAATAGGCTGCAAAGTTAAAGCTGGTTCACTATTACTTATTGTTGTTTATATACCTCCACAAATTGATATGGTAACGTACGATTTATTCTTTGATTTTCACTCAAATATTCAATCAGTACTAGATAAGAAAGTATTAATTATTGGCGATTTCAATGCACCTCAGTTTGTAAATAATTCACATTCGGATGGAAAATGTATAGCCTCAAAATCGTTTGCAGAAATTCTCAATCTCTATCAATTCAATAATTCAGTCAATATTAATGGTAGACTACTAGATCTAATTTTCTCAAATGCTCCATGTCAAATCTCACCTGACAATTTTTCACTTGTGAATGCCGATCTCCAACATCCTCCAATTCATTTCTATGTATCTTGTAATTCAAAACATGTTTATTCCATGGGCGTGACTTCTATGGACACTAAAGTGTTCAATTTTCGTAAGGCTAATTTTCTGCTAATGTACCAAATGATATTGAATATCTCTTGGAACAGTGTCTTCGAGTCAATTCAAAGTATCGATGAGACATGCGACAAGTTTTATGCAATATTAAATGATGAATTCTTACAAACTGTACCTTATAAAATCAAGAGAAAAAGACGTGTTCCTTCTTGGTATAATTCGAATATAATAGACAACATATTGAGAAAAAATATATATCTGAATAACTTCAAGAGGTATGGTATGCCTTTATGTGGTAAGGTACAAAAGTCTGAGAAGAACCATTAAGAATTATATTGACTTGGCGTATAAAAATTTTATTCAAACAGCAGAAAATAATATTGTGCAAGATCCCTCTTCTTTCTGTTCTTTCATTAACGAGAAAAAAGGTATCTCTAGAATTCCTGGTGAGATGAGAGATGGCGAGCGTACTTATCATAAACAAACATCCATAGCTAAAGCCTTTGCTGAATATTTCAGTTCGGTATATGATGCAACTTTGAACAACAATTCATGTAAGGTGGACTATTCAGATTGTAATGACGCGATATATATCACTTCAATAACTCGGAATCAAATCATTATTGCCGCCAAGGAACTCTCTAATAAACTTACGTCTGGTCGTGATAAATACCAAGTTTAATTGGGAAAGATTGTGTTTATGCACTTTCGGACCCCTTTACACATATACTACAGTATTTAATCTTATAATGAGCAGAGCCACTTTTCCTAAAATATGGAAATCGGCCAAGATAGTACCTGTCTTGAAAAAAGGTGATACTTCTGTTGTAAATAACTACAGGCCAATATCCATCTTATCAATCTTTTCCAAACTTTTTGAAATTGTGGTCTATGATGCGATATATCCAGCCGTCGGAAATAGCATCAAGATTGAGCAACATGGATTCATGTCAATGAGATATTGTTGGAGAATCTAATGCTGTTTTCACAGTACGTTTCTGAGGTACTAGACTCCACCGGTCAAGTTGATGTGATTTACACAGATTTTCAGAAAGCATTTGATAAAGTTGCTCATGCACTCCTGGTACAGAAATAACGCAACAAATTTGGATTCTCTGATATCCACCAACCTTTTTTATTCTTACCTGGTTGACCGACGTCAATTCGTACAGCTGGAGGGTATACAGTCGTCTGAGTTCATACCTACCTCTGGAATACCTCAAAGGTCTAATCTTGGACCACTGTTATTTATTCTGTTCGTAAATGATCTGATGGATAATATTCACTCTCCACATTTCATGTTCGCAGATGATTTGAAACTATATCATGAAGTTAGAACACAGGTTAACTGTGTTCAACTTCAGCTCGCGATAGACCATGTTGTCAGTTGGTGTGAGGACAATCATTTGAGTTTGAATGTGTCAAAGTGTAATGTTGTTTCTTTCACAAGGAAAAGAGACCGAATTGACTGTGAGTACAGCGTCGGTGGTCAGGTTCTTTCTCGTTCTGATAAGGTGCGAGATCTTGGTGTATTATTCGACCAGAAGCTTTCCTTTGTCCCACACATCACCCTACTTATTTCATCTGCTGCGAAAATATATGGATTCGTTATACGTAATGGCAAATATTTTAATAACTCCTCAACATTCATAGGACTATCTAATACCCTAATCCGTAGCAAGCTGGAGTATGCCAGCATTATCTGGCATCCCATTTACACTTGCCATCAACGCCGTCTTGAGGCAATTCAGAGAAGTTTCTTGAAATTCTTTGATTGGAGGGAGGATAAAGTTTATCCACAGAGAGGAGTCAATCATAACGAATTATTGAGTCGATTTAGTTTAATCTCATTGCAGAGCAGGAGAGAAAATTTATCACTCAAATTTTTGTAATATGAAGTTATTGTAAATATTGGAATTTCGTGTTCCTAGGCAAAATTCTCGTAGTACAGAATTATTCCACCTAGAGACTCCGAGGACCAACTCCCTAATACAATCCCCCATTTGGTTTATGGAGTCTATATTCAATAGAGTTGCAAATTATTGCGACATTCACTTCGACTCAGGAGTTATGTGAACAAAGAAAATTGACTGAAATGAATTGATTTAGATTGAGTTCTTTATAATATTTCATTGAATGCTATAATGTAGTTATAAGTTACTGTTTTTTTTTAGATTAGATTGAGCTCTCTGTTATATCCTTTTCATTTTAATTATTCAGTTTTGTATTCAACATTGTTATTATTTTCTGTAATTGGGTGTTATACCTGTTGAGAATAAAGAATTTATTATTATTATTATAATTTTAAATAACCAACATTATTCGTCTCGATTCTTTCAGGTTAGAATACTTCATTTATTCATTGATTCATTTCCTTATTCAATTTCACGAATTTTCAAGTTAATGGTGCTACATAACATATTATGCTGCTAAAAATAGCCTCACTACATATTAAGAAAAAGAACAGAAAATCTCGATCATTGTTATTAGGAATATTAATTAATCATTAGAAATTATATTTATCTCCAATATTTTTTTTTATTAATAAAATAACGGCCTCGACAACCGTCATTAGCCAACATAATTCAGTCGATCTGGTAGATTTTATGAAAACAGAAGATAAGTTGATAGTTTATCCTTCAAATCTTCGGCAATTTAGAATTAAAATACACATGGACACATTACGCCAAGGGACTCGTCGAAGCGATTTAGTTCTTCATACACACACAAAGAATGATTTACACTTCAAAGAGTGATTGAATCAAAGTTTTTAGATATCTAAGTTTTGGACCGATAATGAAAGGCTACATTGAAAGATTGATTATACTTTATCGTTTTCTGTATATTCTGTAGTAGTGTTATGCATTCATGTCTGTAATTGCTACAGAATAGTAGTAAGTGATCTATGTTACCAATTTCTCCACAAATGCACAAATTATCTTGTTTCAAACCAATTCTATGTAGATAAACGGTAGACCACTTCTGACTCGACTTCTTAATATAAACTCTTCCATACTGGGTGTCTTTGAACGAAACTTTTATTAACGGATTTGGCTGTATAGACGTGTAAAATTTGCCTTTATTCAATGATTGAAATTCATCTGTCCATTTCCTCATTATGGAGATCTTATCTTTGTGAAATACATCTGTATATACGTACTTCACAGGGGTGGTTCTGTCTTTACAGGCAACTTTTGCTGCATTGTCTACTATCTCAATTCCTAACACACCTTGATGTATCTCCAATATTTGATTAAAGTTCTAACTAAATTCCAAGGCATGTAATTATACATCTTATCAATTTAAACTCTTTTCATATGTACAATTGTTAAACTGATTTACACTTATATTAAAAATTACTAATAATAAAAGACTAATTAGTCTGCACGTAGCATTTGAAAAAGATGAATCTCATCGAAACGTACGTCATGCAGTATTAGTTTTAATATAAGTGTAAATCAGTTTAACAATTGTTTTATTATACAAAAGACTTCAGTTTATGGCTCCAGCTTCGAAGTTGAGATATCTCATTATGTCGAACAACAGCCCATGAAGAATGCTATCAAATTCTTTGCTTTTATATAGTAAGTGCAGGCTGGTGATTTTCATCTCAGTTGTTCAAAATAAGCTTCAGGCTTCAGTAGAAGTACTGACACCTGATCTGAAATCTGATTGGCGTATAGATAACATTTGATGTGATTTAAGTGATTCACTAACTGTCTAGGGGCAATATTTTCAACAATTTCTGATATAATTGAAAGACATGCTATTGGCCTGAAATTAAATACTTTCGTAGGATTTTCACTTTTAGGTGAAGGATAAATTTTCGACTATTCCCATATTTTGGGAAAAACCAAGTTTGCTAATGAAACTTGATTATATAGGTAATTGGCTCAAGACATTTCGGCATAAATAACTTCAGCAGATTTCATCGGGACCCACAGCATTCGTTTTTGTTTCATTTATACGTGGAATATGGAAATGTGAACACATACTGGACATGATTCTAACTGAACTCTAACTGAAATACTAGACTGTCAACACATTGTATTCATAATAACCACTTCATAGATTCGAACTCAGAAAAATTGCTGCGTCCACAGATGAAAGGAAAAACTGGAACAATTGGATTCCCACCGAAGAAAAAAGCCAATATTGAATGATCAACTTGCCTTCAGTTTTTTGCCATTATTCTCCGTCGTTAATTTCTCAATTTGAAGAGCCGACACCAGGGAGCGATAGCGCCCTGGGGAGGTCTATCACCCCCCTATTGCAGGTAATGATGTAGAAATATATAAATTTGTTAGTCAAAATAACGTGTAGGTATTCAGTCTAGCTTTTTAAAATGGGGTAACACCGCGAAGCAATTAACAAGCAATAATTTGATGAAGTTTTTGTGAAACGAAGCCAAGTTTTAATTTATTATTATATTCAATATACAAAATCTGATATGTATCCATGTAATCTTCATTGAAATGTGGAATCCTTCTCAAACCAATATACCCAATTCAAAGATAGCATTGAGTTTTTCCTGGATAGCAACAGTGTTCCGAATTTGCCTCTTCTATCATCCTTAATTTTCAATGGCAATTGAAATTCAGCTCGTAAAGTATACACGTTCGTAATCCAGGAAAATCAGCAATTGCGAAATGGTTTTCCACGAGCCGTAGAATTTTTGGTGCGTAAATCAAATATTTGTATATGGAGATTCAGTATTTCTTATCTCAGTTCCCTCAACTCAATAAATTTGTGTTCATTACAGTTGAAATCAACAACCTCAGAATATATTACTCTCATCCACGTTTAGGATGGATATCCACGTTTAGTGTGTTGCTGAAAAACTTGTAAAGAACATGAAAAACATTTCATTCGGGAATACTGTCGTGAAAAAAACCACAACGGTAAGAATTCACTAAAGCTTCGAACGTGAAAAAATCGTGAGAGGGTTTCGCATAAAATTGGCTGAAAAAACTTTCAACTGATGAGCTACAGCTTCTAGTTATCATAAGGAAACACTTCATTCTCATTTGAGTAATTTTTTATATTTTAGTCCCAATATGAATGTGAAGAAATCTTCATAAAATGCATTATACTCGTAGTTGAAAGCAACGAGAAATAGTCTTGTTTCGAAAAATTACGGAATAGAAAGCAACTTCAATTTTTAGATCTACATAAGAAAAATTCGGATGAATATTCAAATGAATATTCAATTTCCGACGACTAAATTGAATTGGTAAATCAATTCAATAAAGCCTAGAAACATCTTCCTTTCGATTTAAAACAAAAATTTATTTCAATCGAAAATTCATTGAAGAGCATAAATAAATATGTTGCTTCCGCAATATGATTTTGAGAAGAAATTTTAAATCAACAGAGAGTAAACTTTTCCGTCGTGCTCTTAGATATATCAAGTGGAAGTTCAAATTGGTCCTTAGAGTACACATGGCAACGTTGGCTTCTGCTTTGGGTAGGTTGAAGAAATACTTCGCAAAACCAGATTTGATTGACGTAAGTCTGATGAAAAATAAGAGTAACAACCCTTTTTGCCGTCGTTATATTTCCAAACTGCTCCGTTCATCGATTTTTGAATATAAGATTGATGTTAAAGTGGAAGTTCTAATTAAAGTGGATATTGATTCATTTTTATTGAATTAATGGATCACTAAAAACAGTTTCAATATATCCTTTTAATACTTTATTGAATGAGATTGAATTCTCGCTTAACTCTTGGTGAAACATAATTGAATATTAAAATGAATTAAACTCTTGGCTTAATGTTTCACGATTTATTTAACAATATGTATAGTCAACATATCGAGCGTTAGCTCATTTTCAAGACTAAACTACTATAGGAAGGTACAACAAATTTATATCTACACAATGGATGTGAGTAGGGAGGATAATTGAAAATCTACTTGTTCATTTACAATTTCTTCTTTTCTCTTCCAAGAACTGCTTATTTCAATAATTATTATTATAATTTCAATTTATTGAAATAAGCAGTTCTTGGAAGGGAAAAGAAGAAATTTTAAATGAACAATTAGATTTTCAATTATCCTCCCTACTCACATCCATTGTGTATATATAAATTTGTTGTACCTGCCTTATAGTAGTTTAGTCTTGAAAATGAGCTAACACTCGAAACATGTTGACTATACATATTGTTAAATAAATCGTGAAACATTAAGCCAAGAGTTTAATTTATTTCAATAGGTACTTTATTGAATCTCCAAAAAAAATATATAGTTGAACGTACTATGGAGTAGATAACTAAATGAGTTGAATTCTTAATGCTGATTTAGATAAAGGACGAAATTTTGAACCTCCCAGAAGCAATGAGTATCAACAGGCACGAACATTTATACATTCATACTCTTACTAATCTACCAGTAAGGGATCAGTTGCTCAAGATTACTCACTTCCACTAAAAATAATAAGCAAGTTTTCAACATACTCTTCTCGTTGTTTGAACACACACGATAAAATCACACAGAAAAAATAAAGAACAAAATTCTTTTCTATGGCTATTTTTTTCTTCTTTTCCCTCATGTGTCCTCATATCTATAAAACAAACTCATATCTATAAAGAAAAGGTGAATTTCGAATTTGCGCGGGCTATGCACATTCGATTATTGAAATTTTTTATTCTTATGTTGGTACACATATGTTTCTCATTTGTTGACATTATCTGCCATTTTTGATTAGTAGTTTGTTATGGACAACTGAAAAGGTTAACACCTTTTTGTGTATTTTTTATTGTACCATTTTTTACTTTTGAAATGAAGGATCACAGAATCTGTATTTAATTTTGCGTTAAAAATGTAATAAAGTGCTTCAACATACTTAAAATGTTGACTGTGGCATTCGGAGAGTTTACCTTGTCTCAAAAAAGTGTTCATAAGTGGTACAAGCGCTTTACAGAACGCCGACAATATTTTGATGACGATAGGCGTCCTGGAGTTCAACCACGTAAACAAACGAAGAGAACACCGGAGCAGTGGACAAAATGTTTTCGGAAAATCGTAAAATCTTTATAAAGGAATTTGCAGAGTATGTTGGCATATCAGTCGGGTCGTGCCATGCAAATTTCTTGGATGTTCTGGTCATGAAACATGTGGCAGCGAAGTTTGTTCCAAAATTGTTGAATTTTGAGCCAGAACAACGTCGTATTAGTTTCGCTGAGGAGTTGTTGAATGATGTCAACGATAATTCAGAAAGGTCACAGCTGGTGACGTGGGTACATGGATATGACGTCGACACCAAGGCCCAATCATCGCAATGGAAGTGACCAGAACAGAAAAGATCGAAAAAGCACGCCAAGTTCGATTAAATGTGAAGGTTTAGCTCACTGTTTTCTTCGATTAAAACAGCGTGATGCAACATGAGTTCTTACCAACAGGTCGTACGGTTAATAAGAAATAATTCAAGGATTTTATGCATTGTTTGTGTGAAGCAATACGGCTCAAAAGACAGGAATTGTGGGAAAACAAATCATGGATTCTGCATCAAGTCAATGTACCAGCTCACACATCAACACCGAAATCATGGCTCAACCACCGTATTCAACAGATTTGGCTCCCAGCGACTTTTTCCTATTCCCAAAACTAAAGTGATCGATGAAAGGACAGCGTTCTGCCACAATTGATGAGATAAAAACTGAATTATAGAACGATCTGATGGCCAAACCGAAAATCGCATTCAAGTGCTTCGAGGATTGGAAGAAGTGCTCGCATAAGTGCATTATATCTGAGAGGGATTCTTTTGAAGGGGACAAAGTGGATATTGATGAATAAATGAATACTTTTCGAAAATATTCAAAATTCACTTTTTCTTCTGAACAAACCTCGTACATACTTGATAATGCGTAATAGGCGAAACTAGTTATATTTACAATAAATTAAGTAGTTTTAAGACTTGTACCTCAATGGAACAATATCCAGAATTTTCTCATTATTTTAATACAATTTACAATAATACAATTTCAATAGAATATTAAAATTAGGAGAAAATTCTCAATATTGTTTCATTATGGATATTAATTTTTTAAGTATCGGCCTCATCAATCACCGACTTGTACCTTATTGAAGTTTTATTCAAAATGGTTGTTTGTGAAACATACATTGGCGGTACATGTGAACAACACTTAACCAAATGTTCTCTATTGAGATAGCGAAGACATCACAATGTGTTAAGTGTGTGCAGTTTCAATTGTTCCAAATGCTCGTAACATCAAAGCCAACTTCGAATGAATCAATGTATACGTAGAATATACGTCTCCATATTTCAGAGTCCATTCGAGCCATTCCCGCCGAATATACTTGAATGCTTGCATTTTCAATTCCACAATCACTCGCGAAGTACAAATATCTGAATTTCAAAGAAGCCCCTCGAAACGAAACACAACATAGAATGAGTGTTATATTCACTGCATTGAAACATGAAGGGTGTTTATTTTTGTTTGTTCATACTCGAAGTTTCTCCGCATTTTTATTCCTCACATAACTACGTACTTGAAACCACAAATATGTTCAGTTTCAGGTTTCTCCACTGTGAATGGGCTAACTGGCGAATGTCTCACCGACACATCAGTCCAATTGTTATTCCTCTGTGTTATTTATTGCTGCGGATGTTGAACAAAGCTATCGTATATTGTTAACTCTGTGCCTACAGAACTTGCGTAAAAATTATTCTCGTCCTCTCTTCCGAAATATTGTTCATTCCCCTCGTATTTTTCAGGATCATTTTTCAAATTTAAAAACCATACATTTGTCTATGTACACGTCTTGAATATGATATTTGTGACCTTAAATATCATATAAGACATAAAACATCAGAATGAATTTTATTTCTTTTATACTTGATAATGGAAGTAAGGGAATAATATTTCTCTTGACAAAACGGACCACAAGGAGCTACAAAAGTGACGTTGAAGCTACTTTGTGACTTGTATGTACAAGGTATGTTAAAGAAAAAGATGAATTTTCAATTTTTGCAGGCTCTGCGCATTCTGTTATGAAATTGTTTTTGGTTTGTTATGTTGGTACACATACGTTTCTCATATGTTGTGGCATTCGGAGAGTTTACTTTGTCTCAAAAGAGTGTTTATAGGTGGTACAAGCGCTTTACAGAACGCCGAGAAGATGTTAATGACGATGAGAGTCCTGGAGTTCTAACCATGTCAACAAGCGAAGAAAACATCGGAACAGTTAAGAAAATGGCTTGGGAAAATCGTCACTATTAGGGAAGTTGCGAGAACGTTGGCAACTTTCTCGGGTGTTTTCGGCATGAAACGTAAGGCAGCGAAGTTTGTTCCGAAATGGCTAAATTCCGAGCAAAAGCAACGTTGCATTAGTATCTTTCAGGAGTTGTTGAATGACGTCAACGACGATCCAGACTCGCTCAAAAAGGTCATAACTGGTGACGAAACATGGGTATATGGTTATGACGTCGAAACCAAAGCCCAGTCATTTTAACAATAAACAATTGGTCATTAAATCAGTTGCAGTTCAAATATTTTTGAATCATTAGAGAATTTTCAAAAATTCAGCAAGGAGAGAAATCTGAACAACGATTTCGGCTTTTTCCTTCTGAAGGGCTCCTTACTCTGTAAAGCTCAGTTCAACAATGTGTTGACATTTACCTTTTCTCCACAAAGTGATCTTCAATCAGGGCGAGCGCCCTGAGGAAAGTGTGTCTTTGTCCTTGTCCTTCTAAATTTGTAGAACTTCGAGGAATTCAAGAATGAACACAAAGTTGGCGTTGTTTGAATAAATTCTGTTTTTTTTCTATAACCAACAGAATCTTATAAATGAAATCTCTCAGATTTTTTTGCAGAATTGATGAGACGCTAAGTGGGAAAAGCTACTTACTTGAGATTTTACAACATAAAAATAAACCACGAAAAGGAACGTTGTTTTCATGGAACCAATAATGTATGTGTGTAAAACAGTTAAAATGTACACCTTTGAGGGCTGATCAGCCAGGAGAGAAAAACTGAAAATAACATAGAGACCATTTCCCAAAATAACCTAGAATATCTGATTGTTCTTAGGATTCCTGAATACAAGTCTGTAAGACACGCGAATTCAAATTCAAAGATTTGATGTTTCCTTTTCTTTCATACTTCAATGTCTTCCTCATTTTCGTTGCCTCCATGCCAATATATGATATCGTTTATTTTGCGAAAAATATCCGAATCATCACTTTCTCATTATCCAACATAGTAACAACCTTTCAAATTTCAATGTTGAAATATATTCAGAAATATGGATTTCAAACTGAAGTGTAGTGAATGACATCGAATTTCAAGTATTTTGAAACTAGGCAAAATAATCCATCAAAATTATGCGCAGCGGCGGCAATCAGATATATTGCTTGCAGCTTATCCCACAGGAATGACGTGAATAAATCATTCATTGATTGCTCTCAAAATGTAATTCGATTTGAATATATCATCGAGCGACTCAGTTTCCTGTGTTGAAAGACCCGCCAATCCTGTTAATATTTTGATTGGTTCAAAAAATGTGAAAACCTTCGAACATTAATTGCAATAAAAGATGTTTATCGATTATATAACGATATAAACGTCAATAAAAAGTTATAAAATATTGAAATCGATGCCACACCTGATGGAAGTGCAAGGCAGCTGTTTCGTTCTACAAGGAACTCGTCAGTTGCACCACTCTCATCGAAGTGGGGCGAAGATTTTAATCTCTAAGCATTTCTCTAAGGAATAAATAGAAAACACCTATCAGATCATAAACACTCCAAGCATTGAACGCTCAAACGTCTTCTATACCCTTAGTTATATGCACATTAAACTATATATATATATATATATATATATATATATATATATATATATATATATATATATATTAGTAAATAGTGAGACTCTTAATCGAAATATAGAAATATTTAAAATAAAACTCTCAGGGAGATGTCTGCACAAACGTTGTCAACGAGAACGAACCTATCACTTTCGAGAGTGAATATTAAGTGCGTTTCGAAAAATAATCGATCTCATTGAATAATAACAAGATGAGAAGGAGTCATTTCTTTGTGAACATTCACGTGAGCTCTCTCTATCGAAGAAAAGACGTATAAACTTTCCCTAGCGTTCTAGATTCCTACTCATGACAACATTAGTTAAAGTACGTAAAGGCTTCGTAGACATTTCATTCGAACACATTAGAAATCCGTCTGCAATGTGTAAGAATAAAGGCGTGCAAAAAGATAGCCATTTTCAAGATTCATGAATCAAATGATGAAACAATTGGATCCTATTATCATCCAACAAAATCGATGATTTTTCGAAGCGCACTTAATATTCACTCTCAAAAGTGATAGGTTCGTTCTCACTGACAACATTTGTGTAGACAGCTCCCTGAGAGTTTTAATTGAAATATTTCGATCAAGTCTCAGTATTTACTAGTATGAATGATTTGTGAATCTTGAAACTATATATATATATATATATATATATATATATATATATATATATATATATATATATATATATATATATATATATATATATATATATATATATATATATATAGTTTATAAAGAAATATTTATATGTAAATTTGGAATCGAAATTACACCACAAAAGTTTCTCAACCTCGACTGGGATACGAACCCAGGTCTCTCAGGTTCACGCCCTGTTGCTTTACCAACTAAGCTACCGAGGTCTACACTTCGCGATGCAATTTCGACTATACCTAATTACTCTTTTGTTCGCAAGCTAGTCGTCGACGCTCAGGTTGTCGTCTTTCAAACTGCACAGGGCGTAAACCTGAGAGACCTGGGTTCGTATCCCAGTCGAGGTTGAAAACTTTGGTGGTGTAATTTCGATTCTAAATTCACATATAAATATGTCTTCATATACAATATGATCCGTACGTGCCCGGTTAGCGCGAATAATATTTGCTTTAAATATATACATATATTTATATAGGTGCGTTTATAAATATAGTTTTTTTCAATACTTTCAGCAATAACAGGCATTTTAATTGATAAATCTTCATTTCAGTTGACGTTTCGTTACTTCAAAATCAACTATGTCAAAACTGACACAGTTAGTTGACATAAGTTTTTTCGAAAGTTTTGAAAGTTGTCAACATGTTGCTGAAAATTGTAAAAGTTGCAATTCGCATGAAAAACTCAACAGAAATGAAGATTTTTCAGTTGAAAAGGCCCGTTATTCTAAGAACACTAAATGAATAACCGACAGTGAGTAGGTATATAACTTCATACAACACAAAGTGTTCGTAGAGAAGAAAGAAAGAATTCGGAAAAGAAAGAAATAATTCTGAAACAAACTTGTTTATTTGTGATTCTTAGTAAAGATTATGTTGAAAAACATTAAATTTTTGTTTCAGGAATGTCCAACTGGAATGGTAGATGAAGATTCGTTTAAGCATATTTTCGCCCAATTTTTTCCTCTCGGAGGTGAGTAGAATACTTTTCTTTCTCCTCACGAAAATCCTGGCAAAATACATAATTTGCCTAAATTCAAATAAATATTACAAATACTATCTTGAATGTATTAGACACACGACTTACACAATAAAATATATTTGAGTGATTTCATTACCATTGTGTGATACCTACGAGTATTTGAAAATGACTGATAAAATATTAACTGAAAATATTAATTTGAGTATCCGGCCGCACTGGTGATTTTTCCATATATTAAATCAAACATTTTCGCCTCAATTTACAGGTTATATGCTATAAGAATTCACATTTGCCGTAACAAGGCTATTCTTGTATAGTGTACGGTTGTAATGAAGTATAGAAAAAGTGATAATTATTATAGCATGGAATTTACCTATCCACATTCTATAGCTACAAGCTATAGTTCACAATTGAAAGGATGTGGTGCTTTTAGGAGGAAACTGGTATATAATATCCGTTAATGTACTCTCCCTGTCGATAGAAAGAAATGGAAAAGCCGGAAAATGGCAATTTGGGAATTCGTTTGCTGCTGCGTCTGCTATTCTGACTTAGATAAATCCGATTTTTTTATCAACATTTAAGAGAGTGTACCATAATAATTAAATGGAATGGCCCCCAAAAAATTGTGAATCTTTCAAAACTTCATTTTCATATGGATGTTATTGTTAGCCCTCTTCTTGGACTTACTGCCGATATCGATTTGCAATGAAAATATCTTTCAAATATAGTTTGTCACACTTTTGTTTGGCAGACAAAGAGAACTTCCATGAAGTTTATAAGTTTTCGGATATAATAGACCATTCATTTTTGGAGAGAGAACTTATGATATACAATCGTATTTTTGGAGCATTCCAAACAAAATAAATGTCGTCATTCAGACTCTGAATCCTAATAACTGATATATTTATCTATTATTTAAATGTCCAATGATAGTGTTTCAAGTCAAACAATTTTCAGTATATTTATCCCAAATACTTTATTCCCCACTTGTAGTAATTTTTCGTGAGTATTCACAGATTTATTGGATACTTCCAAAAGGCTATCGACCTAAGTCTTCCAGCCAGTTATATAAATTTTACATTGGTATTTCAATAATATATACACTTATATATACACATATTAACTCATAATATTCTATTCTATTCTAATGTACATAGGTGTTCCTGAACAAGGGAGTGACAGGTAGCTTCCTCTTTGGTGGATTTATAAGAATATAATCAAACTTTTCCTATTGTGTCTATTTGACACGAGTATTTGAGTATATTAATCATTGGATTATTTGTGAAGTTATTCCTTTAGCAAATGTCAAAATCGATATTTGTCAACAAGTTTTGAAGAAAAACAAACTTGTATCGAAATACTAAAGAAGAATATATCCGATAATAGACCCATAATTTTTATAAAGTCAACATTGGAATAATGCAGTATTGAATAAAATGAGAGCCAATATTCTCATTCGACTTGGTAAGCGATTCGGGGGTGGTTCAGCATCTAGATTAATAAATGTAATGAATTCCGGAATGAAGTGGTGAAAATCGATAGTGATAGGTTTTAGAGCAGTAATTGTTCTGAAAATTAAGGTATATTATCGTTTGGAGCTGATATTGTTTTAATGAAGAAGAGAATTTAATTCAGGAGATAAAGACCTTTTGTATATGCTCCGCACTGTATTTCCTAGCATTTGATGTTTCAAAAATCCTTCATACATTTTATCGAATGTGAAATGAGCAAGTGAACTTAACTCGTATTACTTCATAGGTTACCTGACCTATTAACAATAATAATAAGTCTTTATTTTCCAACAGGTAAAAACACCAAGTTACAGGAAATATTCAAAAAAATATATACAGTATATTAACACCTATTGATATATTTAATAGTGTTGGCGTTTACTTGATGTAAATCCATTATAATTGAATATAAACTTAAATTCAAACACTTGAACTTATGATTTACACTTTATTGACTACATAGCATGACGCGTTTCGTCGTTACAAACGACTTCTTCAGATGCTTACAGAATCAACAGTATATGCTTACAGAATAAACATGAATTATTCTGTAAGCACCTGAAGAAGTCGTTTGTAACGACGAAACGCTAAGAAAATAATAGACAATAAGAATATGGCGTACTTCAGAATTCACTATACATGAAAAGAGTCCAAGTAAACCCGACCCGACTGAAAGCAAATGAGTCACTGTTGATATCGAATTTGTCAGACACATCCTCGAATAGCAAACACATATATCTAATAATTGTACGAGGGAATAAGTTTTCGGAGTACCCAATGAAAAATTCCCGTGAACATTGCCTAGGAACATGGAAATTAATAGAGCCAATAAGGGTAGGACAATCTATATAACCATGTAAGAGGTAATACCGAAACTTCAGAGACAACAAGTCCTTGCCAACTTCGAGTGATTTAGCTCCAAACCTGTTCAACAGATCAGTTTGGCTATATCCTCTGGCCGTATGAACGTCGTCTTCCCTCCAAATTAGATATTTGAGTAATTTTCTTTGTATCGACTCTAAATAATTTTTATGAGAATTGTAAATGGGACACTTAATGATACATCCGAAATCTAATCTACTCCTTACAAGCGCATTAAATACTTATATAAGCGTTTTTTATTCGAAAAGTGTCCAGCACTACCGCACAATAAATCCATAAGATTTGAATGCTGTTGAAATTGTTTCATTTACATGAGGTACAAAAGTGAATTTCTGATCAAATATTATACCGAGGTCTCAAATTTCGTAGACCCTAGTCAGAATGGTTTCGTGAATTGTGTAGTCAAATTGTAAAGGCCGTTTCTTTTTAGTGAAAATGGCAACGTTATATTTAGTTACATTAATATTGAGTTTATTGTTGTAACACCAATCAGAAACGGCGATTCTGTAAGCTTACGCAGTTCTCATATGTTTAAATTCTGCGATATATTTTTAAATCATCAGCATACATGAGACTATGAACTGTTAGACAGTCTATTAGATCGTTCACAATTAGATGAAACAACAGTGAGCCTAAATCAGAGCCTTGTGGTACACCCGAATTGGCTGTATATACATATGACTTATGACCCTCAAATCGTACAAACTGTGTTCGATTATTTAAATAAGACTGAATTGGGGAAACAAGATCTTTGGAGAAACCTAACTTGGCTTTCAGTTTGTACAACATAACTTTTTGATTCATTTGATCAAATGCTTTCATTAAATCGGTATATACAACATCTACCTGACTCCTTTCATCAAGATTTTTCAACACAAATTGTGAGAACGTTACAAGGTTAGTCATGCAAGGTCATGAATATGGAACATGAATCCGTGTTGCTCAATCTTCACTTGGTTTCTTACTTTAGGATAAACATTATTATATACTATGATCTCAATTAATTATTAAATCTCGTTTGATAATTAAATACAAGTATTTTATTCGTATATTAATTCAAATATCATATGTAGATTATGGTGATTTTTTTTTTCGATTATTTTTTTCTTTATCCCGTACTGAACTTTTGTTGAAAATACCCCCAAAAAATTTCCCTGATAGTTTGAGCCCTTAATATTAATATTAAGTGCTCGACCGAGTCGTGTAAAGATTTCCCGTTTAAAATACACGAAAACTCTGATTTTTTATCTTTGAATTTCTATAGCTCAGCGGCATTGCATTGCATAGCTTTGACCATAGACAGGTATTTCTCAGAAGCTATGTCATGCAATGCCGCTGAGCTATAGAAATTCAAAGATAAAAAATCAGAGTTTTCGTGTATTTTAAACGGGAAATCTTTACACGCCTCGGTCGAGCACTTAATATTAATATTAAGGGCTCAAACTATCAGGGAAATTTTTTGGGGGTATTTTCAACAAAACTTCAGGACGGGATCAAGAAAAAAAATAATCGAAAAAAAAATCATCCTAATGTAGATATTTATTCAAAATGGAGACAGTTAACCTAACCGTAATGCTCTCAGTAAAATTTGCAAAAAGTGCAAAAAAGTTTTCGATATACATAATTGATTTAGAAACATGAAATGTATGCAGTGTATCCCAGTCTTTCATCCAGGGCGTTTTCATCCCCAGAATGTTATTAATGAGAACAAGGAAGTAGATTGCTTAGCATTGGTTCCCTACTTTACTTAAATTTAACTGAATTATAAAGCACTCAGGAGGAAAGTACAGTTTCAACGGAGCCGAGTAATTCATCACCGAAAACAAATTTTTCAACTCATCACACATTATTTGAAAATACTCGTACGCCTCTTCGACAAAGTCAGTCTCATGTGAAGCTGTAGGTAAAATAGAGCCTCCATAATGATATTTCAAAGGTCTCAGAAATTTCCGCTCTAAAAAGCATGCATTAAACTAATAAAATTCGAATTTTCCTTATTATATCGAGAGTTCTACATAGTGTTAGGATAAATATATATTAAGAGAATTATGCGAAATTTCTATACATAATTTGGAGTGACCTTAATTAATTTGAAAGTACAGAAGAACTCTCTTAATACTATCACGCTCAATACGATTTCTCGCATAATACGCCATTTTGCGTCAGTCCCAGCAACTTGAGACATGTTTTCAAACATTTCTTAACGGATTTTTCATCCCGTTTAATACGCCAACATGTGCCATACATATTACTATTTGCGGCCAGCTACTGCCGTAGTGACCGTAACGACACAGTGGACAGTTTGTCATTTGTTTGCTTACACTTATCTCGCGCTCTGTATTCTCTGTATTGCGCATCATTTGTCTGTCATAAAATGACTAAAATTAAGCGAACGATATTGTCAGTTCAAGAAAGAATTAAGATATTAAAAGTTTTTGATGAAAAATCTCAAACCATAAAACAAATTCAGTTAGCTGCTGAGCCAGCTGCTGATGCCTACGTTACGTATCATTTTTAAGATTAGAGAAGAAATCAAGGAGAAATATAGATAAGAAGTTTATAGAAGTGTGCAGAGAAAAAAACAAAAGGTAGGAAAGTTTGATATATTACAAAATAATTCGGTGTAATGGCTTCATCAAGCACGAGCTTCAAAGTGGCCCCATAATATGCGAAAAAGCGCAAAAAATTGAAGAATATAGATTAGAAGTATATAGAAGTGTGCAGAAAAAAAAAGGTTGAAAAGTTTGATATATTACAAAATGTTTTGGTGTAATGGCTTCATTAAGCAGGAGCTTCAAAACTGCCCAAAGTGGCCCCATAATATGCGAAAAAGCGCAAAAAATTGCTGAAAGCTTGCAAAAAAATTGCTTTAACGATTCAAATGGCTGAATAGATCGGTTTAAAAATCGCCACAGCATTGTATACTGTACATTGTAATCAGTGGGGAATTGTAATCAGGAGACAGTGACACAGCTAGATGATATATGGATGTCAACACCGCCCGAATTGTTGCAAAATTACGAACCGCGAGCCATTTTTAACGCAGACGAATTTGGTTTCAATTAATTGAAGATATTATTCAGAGTGTGAATAGCACACAAGAAGAGGCCCTAAGTGATAATGATCAAGAAAATGAGTCAACTCCGATTTTGTCACACGCCCAGTCATTATCAGCAGTTTTAAGACGCTATGTAACTTCATTGAATCAGAGCGAAAACGCACTGTAAAAGTTAAATTATATTGAAAATCTTGTAATTTGTAAGGCCTCAACATTTTTTTCTCAAACTAAAATAAGTGATTACTTTAAATAACGTAATTTTTTAATATACAATTAAATATGTACACCTGAAGTAATAATACAACATAATAAGTTTAAATAGTATGTTTTAATTCCATAACCCACATAATGCGCTTTCCCGCTTAAGAAGCATTTTTGGTCCCTTTTTCCACATTTTATATGGGTTTTACTGTATATAATTAGTTTTAATAATAACTGGAGATAATGAGTATATCTCCAGAATATATTTTTCATATAGTTCAAGGGAATATTCTCTATACGAGTATTATCGACGATTAACCTAATGGAATAATAATCTATAGATCCACACACATTAAATCCGACACATATTTGGAATATTGCCATCTTATGTTATACTAGTTAAAGCATAATCACATTCTAATATCCTCGAAAACCATGTAATATTTTTTGAAACTATTATAAAAATATTATTCATAATTTGAATAAAACTGAATAGTTTCGTGATTTTCATTCTAATTTAATCAAACATGACAATATTGTTTCGCCAGCATGATGCTTATAGCGAATTCTATCCATAATAGCCAACTTTCTGAAAAATTTATTTTTTAGTATAGCTGACGACCTTATTGCCTGCTTAACAAATAGACAGGTAAATTATTTCTTGAACTTTATCAAATCATTCACTCAAATATTGAATTTACACTAGAAGTAAATTGGAGGGCTCTATAAACGTCTTGGACCTGACAATAAAAAGAAATAACAAAAAATATGAGCTCTCAATTTTCCGCAAACCCTTCCATTCTGATCTAACAATACATAAATCATCGATATCAACATATAGCGGCTTACAACCGTATGCCACATAGATTAATAAATATGCCTTTATCGCCAGATAATTACAACAGACAATTGAATATCATCAAACAACTCGCACAAAACAATGGATATCATCATTGTTTCGTCAATAACATTTTAAGGAAAAAACTATAATAAGGCCATTCTCAAGTATATCCTATAGAAACAAATAGTAATGAAAATTTCAAAACATTAACGTATTTACGCAACCCTATATCGAAAATATCAATATCAATAAATAGGGTATCTACGAATTAATTTGCGGTACTTGTCCCAAGGTATAGTTTGTCAAACGGGCAGAAATTTCAGACTTAGAATAATTGAACACAGAAGATGCTGCGAAAAAAAACCGATTCAACTTATGCAACACATCTTATCGTAGAAAACCACTGCTTCAACAACAGTTTAAGAATTCTGCATACGGAACAAAAAGGTTAGAAACTAACCCCGTTAGAAGCCATGGAGAATATTAATAGGAATAAATCGAATAGTTTATTGAATGCCACCTTTCAATGAATAATTCTTCATTATTAAATGTATTCCAGTAAAAGACGAAGAATAAGACGAGGAAAAGGAAGGATAGTATTAATGTTCTATGATCATCTCTTCACACTTCAGCATAAATCGGGTGGTCCACAATATAATAGCTTGGTTTATCATCTACATCTCATGAAGCCTGTGTTGACGAGAGAAGATTGAAATTGAGCAACATCAATTCGTGTCAATAAGATCTTACTCAAGCAATCTAATACTAATACTAATACTAATAAAGCAATCTTTTTCTCAATACGTTTTTGAAGTACTCGACTCCAACGGTCATGTTGTGCTTTTCACAGATTTTCGGAAAGCCTTTGATAAATTTGCTCATGCGTATATAGACCTATCACGTGCTTATACAGAAATTACGCAACAAATTTGGATTCTCTGATAGCCTCCCAACCTTTTTCTTTCTAACCTGGTTGACCAACACTTGCTCAAAAGATTCGAGATTCATTCTGTGTACACAACGCTATTGATTACACAATAATAACCCCAAGTACTCATAGAAAAGGAGCAATTATACAACTACTAATTACGACCAGGACATGATATAAAAAAAAGATATGTCGAATCCATTCATCAAAATATTCGTTCGTCTTAAGCAGTGTCATCCGCTAACTCAGTTTTCTTCTTCATAGAAACAATTAGGCAGTACATCCGCATTGACTATTGCGGATGCAGATATTCCAATTTCTGCGGAAGCTACCCAATAGCGGATTCGAAGAGTCGATGTATTACTTAGTAAAAATTCGGCCTATTTTTGAAATCTCATCAGAAAATGATCCAGTTGTATATTTATATCTTGAAAATTCGAAGTGTTATAGACATTAATTGGGAGTGACAGTTTTGTCAACAACTCAGATATGTGATGTTCAAATACGTTTCCATAAAACAATCATTCCTGAAATGTGAAATCAACTGATAACAAAAAGTTATGGACTGTAACATTTACCATTTGAAATCTGCAAAGTACTTCACTAAGGGGCTATAAAAATTTAATGGTTCTCCAGAAATCTGAAAAAGCACTTTAATAAGATCAGTGATGGCCATATTTATGTCCAGACTGTCCAACTGTTTATCACTAGGCATTATGTGCTGAAGTTTCGTTGGAAATACGGGTCTGAAAATGTATTATATGGATGCTACGTGTACATCAACTCTTTCACATTTCTACTTCAAACTCTGCAAATTTACTTAGAAGTGTAATACTTGGAACAATTCTCAACAATAAGGTAAAGTCGCCAAATTTCGTCCCCTTTTTGAAAAATAGAAAATATAAAAAATATATAAGGAGTAGATTGATAAATAAAACATCAAACTTTAAGTAAACATTGCTTTATTATTTGACATAATCAATAACTAAATAAACTATTTACTTTTCCTACAAAAACAGCTTTTACAAAAATTCATAATATAACATTTTTTTTTTTGGGCTCCTAATTACGTCCCGGGGACGATATTGAGATCACAGTAATCAGTACGTAAACTTAAATTGTATTTCTAACAGTAATTATTCGTAATCATTATTATTATAATAATCTAATCAGACTTTAATTAATCCTTGGTTTAGTTTAAGTAATTTTAAGTCTCAAAACAAATCGCACAAATAAAATTAGCTCTTGGATTATCAACGCAATCCTCATGCATCCATTCGAAACATTTTGTGCACCTTATCCATTTCTCTCCCTTTTTATCTTGAGAAAAACTTTTATGACAAACTAGGCATTCAGCGTCATTATCGTCACTATCTTCTTCATCAGTAGAAACTAAAATTGGGTCATCATCATCAGACGTGTCCTCATCAAAAGAAAGATTCTTACGTTGTTTTTTGGTTTTGTTTTTGTTTTTTCCTGTCGTATTTTTTTTACATTTCTATTTCTTTTTTTTCCTGCTTTTCTTTCTTCTTTTTCCTTTTTTTTGTTTTTTGCATCTATTATTTCTTGTTTATGTGGTGAAGCTGTGATTACCATAGCTTTACCTCGCCTAGTTGACGTTGACGTTGAAGGTGGCTCAACTACTGGAATTGGTCGAACGTAGGCTGGAACTATAAATACAGATGAAGAATTGCTTAATCGTGGTGATGTAGTTGGAGTTCTTGAGCTTGCGGAATCCAAATGAACGGGGAGATCATTTACTGCAGATGCCACGATAGGGGACGATATTAGGAATTTGCCAATTTTATTGTTAACCTCCATTAACCAAGAAACACATGTCATAATCTAAATAAAATTATAATCGATTTAAATCTAAGCGTTAAGAACACTTTTTGACAAATATTTCTTTTTAATAAGTCAAACAGATCTATATTTAGACATTACCCATAATATTTCATTCAAAAACTCACCTTGAACAGTATTTTCTTTTTTTAAATATCTCAAGACAGGAGCTATATTCCACCGCCAAAGTTTTACAATGGCCGTTTGACGTAAGTAACTTTAAATTTCAACTATTAAAACTAGATGGTGTTACTTAGAAAAAAAGAAACCGATGGGGACGAAATTAGGCTTGGGGACGAAATTTGGCGACTATACCCTACCTTAATCGGCTATATGAACAAATTTGGAATTTTGATATTCATATTCACACACAGAGCCAATAAATGAATAATTGTGATGGAATACACATTTCATTATACTGGAATACACAGCGATGGAATAATTATTTCTGCGTAAAATTTGGAAATTCAATATTCAACACGGCGTGTCCGCAAAAACAAAAATTCTACGAACGATGGACGTTCTAAAATAGGTTTGATGAAATAACCGGATATGGTTTCGGGAGATGCTCCAAAATGGAATATTTTGGCTTTATTTCGAATACTATCGCAAATATTTAAATCTTTCACTATCAGATTTCGGTCATTGATTGAATTATTGTTTATATTCGAAATTGCTTTTATCTAAACGTTAATATAATTGAGTGTATGATATTTGCGAAGTAATCTATATATTTCACTAATGAAATCTCCAGTTTTTGTCCAATATTCAGAGAGAAAAAGAAAATGTTTTCAAGATAATACACGATATTCGAAATCAATTTTGCTTGTATACCTAGGTGATTTTTGTGGTTGTAAAGATTACTTGATTACAGGTTTGCCACTCTGAGAGGCGAAGTTACATTCACTTCAAATTGCTTTTCTTGCTGTGTTGACTTAAACTTTATGTTAAGTAATTATTACGAATTAGTTTCTTGCTGAGACATGCAAAATGTACATGTTTAGATTAGTGCTCCCATGTTTTCCCAAATGACATTGTTATAAATTCTGTATTGAAGTATTTACTTGAAGTTTAATAACAATCAGTGACAGAAATATGGTGTATGCTACAGGGAATTTTTCGGACGTTCCATTATCCAGTTGTTGAACTTAAATTAACGAAAAAGTTAATTGTAGTATTTCAATTTAATCAAACAAAAATAACGACACGGAATTTCAGAGGTAAAATTTCTCTCTTTTTTCGGTGTTACAATCAATCTCGGAAATTAACTGAAATGATTGCGAATTTTTCATCTCAAATCCCATTGAACGAACTCCATTTAAACGGATGAAAAAAAATACCAAAATGTAAATCTTTGCTCGATCAAATATTTAGAAAGTTCCAGTTAATCAGCGGAACCACAGACGAAGCCGAACATGAAATGGAAAACTGGAGTTCTGACACTGTTTCATTTGAATCTAACCGAATGGAGGGGGATCTGGAAAATTTGTGATGCAAGAAAGCGTTCACATGCCGCTTGTTACTTTTTATTGTCATTTCATTCTCTCGTGGATTTTTCGATTGCCAGAGGAACAATCAGACCTATTTTCATTTGCGCGGCCGGCACAAGTCATATCTTATTCAAATTGCGCCTCTTCAAACATTTTTCATTTTCATTTTTCACAAACATTTGCTGTGTTTATTTTTCATCAATAGGTTGATTATTTGGGTTCTCTTGTTTTGTTCGAGATTTTTTTTAAGTCCGGTTAGATATTTAGCTATTGAAGATATATATATATATATATATATATATATATATATATATATATATATATATATATATAAAAAATATGTAAATAATATTATAAATAATATTATTGGATGCGGAAGAAAATTAAAATGAAAATGAAGATTATCGGCATATCCCGCAAGATTAGTAGCAGCCGCTGACACGTGTTTCGAGCTTATTGGCTCTCCTCAGAACGGCGTAGCCAAGTTCTAGTTGTAGGAACCTGGAGGTGAAAAACACGAGAAGAAAAACTAAGAAAAACAAACAACCTCTGAAGGAAGTCGCAACATTTTAGGCTACGCGTTTGTTCTTTCCGGATTGGGAAATTTGGAAAGTGCTCTGCCCGTGAGGTGACTATTTATCCTTCAAAGGATAAATAGTCACCTCAATAATATTATTTATAATATTATTTAAATATTTCAACGTCTCGGCTTAGAGCATCCTTTGAAGGATAAATAGTCACCTCACGGGCAGAGCAGTTTCCAAATTTCCCAATCCGGAAAGAACAAACGCGTAGCCTAGAATGTTGCGACTTCCTTCAGAGGTTGTCTGTTTTTCTCAGTTTTTCTTCTTGTGTTTTTCACCTACAGGTTCCTACAACTAGAACTTGGCTACGCCGTTCTGAGGAGAGCCAATAAGCTCGAAACACGTGTCAGCGGCTGCTACTAATCTTGCGGGATATGCCGATAATCTTCATTTATATATATATATATATATATATATATATATATATATATATATATATATATATATATATATATATATATATATATATATATATATATATATATATATATCAATGATATTCAAACAATTAGTTCTGACTAAGTTGTGATATTCAACGAAAAATATTTTCTTTATTATGGCAAAATATTTGCGTAGAATTTTCTTATCAAATTTGTATCTGCCTTTGTGTAAACCGCATTTTCACTTTGTGTGTAAATATTGCTGTGTGGTGGTATATTCATATTTACAACAAAAATTTCAGCTATCAGGAGCAGGAAACAATTAGAAATTATGTTCCCTTTTCATATATACCGGGACTCTCCGAAAATATTGACTTTACCTTGAAAAAATATGATCTGACACTATGTCACGAAGGACACAATCTAGGTTATAACTTTTCAGCCGACGGAAGGACCCTCAACAGGGAGATCTGGGTTCGAATCCCGGGTAAGACATTGGCGTTTGTATATGTAAATGAGTTTCAGCAGTTAAATAAATAAATGAAATGAATGGGTAATGTCCAAAGATGACGAACCAAAAAAAAATTAAAAAAGTCAAAACATCAATTTGATTTTAATGAAACAAACATTGTTAGCAACGAACGTAATACCAGAAAACGTGAAATTTAAGAGATGATCGAAATTCAAAAGAATAGCGAAAATACGGTTAACGCAAAGGCAAGTTGACAAATTTGATGAGAAAATTCTACGCAAATATTTTGCCATATAACAGAAATATATTCTCATAACTTTAGTTCGCCAGCTGCATACCGACAGTTCGATGCAGTTTGACAAAAACTAAATCATGTGTCGAAAATCATTTGATAAATATATCTAATTCACTGCACCTTGTGTTTCAGTTTGGATTCGAACGTGTATGTCTCTCCGTCTGACGGTATTATTCGTATTTCCGTGAACGTATGTAATTTTTAAAGAATTTGCAACTCTTGGTACGATGGAAACGTAGTTTGTTTTTGTTTATCGATTTTATTGACAATTTGTACTATATTTTAATTAAATTTTTTAATGTGGATAAGGAAAGATTTTTTCTGAAGAAGGCAACATTTATTGCAGAAAGGTGAAAAACATCTGTACATAAATGAAAATATAGATATACCACCAATTATTGATAGACTTAATAACCCAATAAATTCAATCAAGAATATATGTATATATATATATATATATATATATATATATATATATATATATATATATATATATATATATATATATATATATATAATATATATATATATATATATATATATATATATATATATATATATATATATATATATATATATATATATATATATATATATATATATATATATATATATATATATATATATAAAGTATATATATATATATATATATATATATATATATATATATATATATATATATATATATATATATATATATATATATATATATATATATATTGAATATACCTTTCGCTGTATGAAAAGAAATAATTGTCTGTATCATGCAACTCGCTCAATTAATCTCTCATTGAAGTTATTACAGATTATTATTTTTGGTGAACTCGATTACCTGATTTGTGCTGTTTATTTGGCGTATAATCTGTACCGTCTGAATCGAAATGATTACAAAATATACGGCTAAATTAGTCAAATTACCAGCTTTGAGATTCGTTACAACTGGTAATTGTAAATTCATTAGGATACCAGGATCGAGGCAAGTTGATATTTGAGTATTGACGTTATTTACAGTATATCAGTTGTTACGAAAGTATCAAAAAGCAATCCGAAACCGAGTAAATCTAATTTCAATATCTGCAAGAATTCAGGTATCGAGTTTTTACAGATATCGTTTTGTTTCAATATAAATTTCAATTCCTATGCATTTTCCTCTGAAGAAACTTTGAAAAGTTAAGATAGACTTAATGAAACACTAATTTGAATTATCTCGTTCGTAAAATGAAACACATAACGCGCGTTTCGAAGTACAACTCATCTTTCAGATACTAAATAAACACTAAACATTTAACAGATGATATAGATTGTTGATTTAGCATTTGAATAGGAAATTGTACTCAGAAAAAAGCGTCATGCGTATTATGCCGCTCAGAGGCACAATGGGCAAGAGGTATAGTGACCCTATACGTTCTAGTCTTACTGGTGGTGGTGGGTTCGATTCCAATGGTATCCTTGTGCCGTTCGGAATCGACGTTAAACTGCAGGACCAACAGAGATATATAGGTCTCTGACCTCCGCTCTCAGAACAATGATAATAATAATAATAATATTAAATGAGGGGGGCCCCTGTCGCACAAAAAACTTCAGATCCAAACTAACACAGATACCAACGCAGAAGTCCAACAAAATCTTCAACTCGGCTTGCCGAAGGTGCTGAGCTGGTCAGCTGTTACTATTACAGTCAGCTGTCACTGAGGCAGGATTACCCAGAAGGCGCATGAAATTAACTACGTCTATGAATGAAACTATACTACGAATTTATTTTCGAGTGATGAATTTAGGACAGGAAACTACGACCTGAAGCTTATGACCAGCACCAAGGAACAATTGGATCAAATGCTTGATATTGTAGATGAATTCACCAGCGTTATAAAAATGCAGATTGGTATGGATAAATGTCGCACTTCGAGTGTTAGAAGAGGCAAAATAGAGCAGGAGGAAATTCATATGCGAAATGGAGACCACATCGAGTGAATGCAAGAGGGAAACACCTATAATTACTTGGGAATGAAGCAATGTCAAAGAATCAATCATCGTTATTAAACGGTGATTAGAAGAATAATGAAAAGTTCATTAGAAGGAAGAAATCTCCACTGAATTCACGAAATGAGTGAGAGTCGTACTGAAAAAAAACTTGACATTAAACATATCAAGGCAATTAACACTTACGCCTCTTCAGTTTTTGTTTAGTCATCCGGAATATTAAAGTGGAGCAGAAAGTAAAGTGGAGCAGAACTGATGTTGAAAACCTGCAACGAAAGATCAGAACATTGCTTACGAAGTTCAGTAACCACCTCGCAGGAAGCTACGTCGGTAACATGTTGGACCGGCAAGTAGGGAATCTATGTGACTATTTCCACAGGAAGTCTGTTAACTTTCGTCCACAGAGTGATCTGCCAAATTGATAACTCCACTCCTGTGAAACTCAGTGAACGCCAGCTTACAACTTTCATCAATCTGACAAAGAAAAGCTACAGAGTTGGAGAAAAAAACCTTGCATTGGAGACACACTAATGAGACAACGAAGGAAAATGTCAACAACGAACTACTGGTTGATCTCAGGCAGAAGGTTCCCGAAACTGAGAGCACACTCCTAGTTATTCAAGACCAGGTTATTCTAACCCGCAATTTACTGAAACACATCATTAAATACCCAACTGTGAAGGACGACAACTGCCGATACGGATGTCAAATATCAGAGACAGTCTAGCATATAACAGGGGTATGTCAAAATTATTCGCATTAACATAGTGCAAAGAGAGACATGACGTCGTAGGAAATATTGTGCCTCACTACAATACATTACAGGGCCAATTTTGGAGAATGGCCAGTTTAGACTCTACTGGAATCGCACTATCTTCACTGATGAAACAGTTTCTCACAATAGGCCTGACGTAGCCCTGGTATACAAAAGAGCCAGGGAAACTTCATTTATCAAGGTGGTCATTTCAATGGAGAACAACCCAATAAAGAAGAATGCCGATAAACATTCTATATCTACCTATATATCGATATAATTATACATTGGAAGGTCAAATTCTAGATAGATGTGTTGAGTTTAAGGATCTGGGGGTACTTTTCGACTGTAAGCTGTCCTTCTCTAAACATATAACTTGCATTACGGCTTCTGCTTCTAGGATGCTGGGTTATTTGGTTAGAAATTGGGGCAACTTTGTTGATCTTGACACTATGAAAACGCTTTACTACTCCTTTATTCGCAGTAAACTGGAATATGCGTCTATAATTTGGTCTCCTGTGTACATTAATTCTATTGTCGACTTGGAGGCAGTTCAGAGGAAATGTTTGAAGTACATGTACTTCAGATGTTATGGGCAATATCCTTCTAGAGGCTTCGACCATTCTATCCTAACCGATAGTTTGGGAATTGAATTATTGAAGTTGAGGAGTGAATGGTTCGGCCTAACATTTCTCTTCAAAATTTTGCAGAATTCGATTGACTCACCATTTCTTCTCAGCAAAATAAATATTCGCGTACCAAGGCCTGGTCTGAGGCGGAATAATACATTTTATGTCACTTACAGCAGATCAAATGTTATGTCACGTTCTCCTATCAATTTTATATGTAATCTTTATGATGTTTGTTGCGGTCGATGTGATATCTATTTTGATCGGCTAGCAGTTATTTTGGCATGCCACTCAGAACAGCGCATTGGGATGTCGTGATATTTTCCTGAACTTCTGTTGTCCACATATGTCTTAGTTATAAATATTATTTTAATTTTAGTTATTTTATTTGTTTACTAGATAATACTAACGCAATCGATTTTAATTTTATTTTTATTTATCAAACATATTTCGTTACTAAATGGTCAACTTCTGCTGACCATACGTAACTCTGTAATGGACAATATTTCATTTTTGTTTTTAGTTATCTGCTTATTTCAATTCATTTTGAATTAATTTTTCGTTGTATATATTAGCTTATACTCCCTATTTTTGATTTTTTTTCTTGTTAATTTCTTTTCTTATTCATTATTATTTGTGTACAATTTTGCAATTTTCTGTAAATTGTAATTTTTTTTGTAATTTTTTCTCTGTAATTGGATGTATATCTGTTGGGAATAAATGTCTCATTATTATCATTATTATTATTATAAAATCTTTAAATATCTAAATATCTTTAAATATAGAGTGCGAATGCAGAAAGAGTCGCACATGAACGTGGCCAGAACTGTTTCAATTATCTTGGGATCCACTGGTAAAATCCCGAAAAATCTCCTGAAATATATCAGATAACTAGGATCGGGGAACATCTCAATAAGGAATTAAAGAAATCGGTGCTGCTGGCCACAACAAGGACTATCAGGAAGTTTCTAGGACATAGTGCAAATCAATGCCATGAAGTTCGCCGCCGTGAATATCGCCACCTGAGGATCGCATCTACGGGTCCGAGTTATATATATATATATATATATATATATATATATATATATATATATATATATATATATATATATATATATATATATATATATATATATATATATATATATATATATATATATATATATATATATATATATATATATATATATATATATATATATATATATATATATATATATATATATATATATATACATATTTGTTGATTCAGCATTTGATAAAGAAGTAAAACTTCAAAACGCGTCATGCGTATTCTTTAAATTATGAGAAAATTTTAAATATTGTTTTATACATTTAATTAACGAATGAGGCTTTTTCTTTTAAGTGATAAATAACGTTGCCGATACCAATTCAGATGAAAAAAATGTCCAATAATTTTCCAGGTAACGACTCATAAAATATTGGACAAATTATGCAGTGCTTTATTGATGGTGATTGGTGGTGCCATTTGAGATCAATCTGCATAATTTCCAGAAGTTTCAGTTTATACATCTAAACTTCAGGTTCATAACCATAATGATAAAAAAATTACAATTTATTTCAAACAGCTGAGTCACTTTGACTTACTTTCTGAATTATATATTTGATATTACGTATTCATTATAAGGTATAAGGATATGAAATTATTGTCCATTGAAACGATCACCAGTAATAGGACCCAAAATTCTTTGGGCGTAACTGGGAAGTTAAAGTTCTAAACGATGATTAAATGTTTTTCATTATATTTTATGGACCTCAGTTGAAAATTTCCCGAACCTGAACGAGTATACCCGGAAAAAGAAGTTGAATAAAAGATAAGACTGTTATTGTGTCCCACGAAGAGATTTATTTGGTGATAATCACATCTTGGTGTCATCTTAGACCAGTTGTTGAGTTTCCTCGTTCATACCTCTTTATCGGTTTTTTTTTCAAATATAAATGCAGTAAACACATCAAGAATGGGGAAAAAAAGATTTTCTGGAATCTGTTTGAACAATAGAAGATTGAAAATGAAAGTCAATGATTGAAAGCTCGAATAAAAACGTCCAATCATAAGTTGTTTCAATCGAGTTTGACAATAAATTAATGAATATATGTTGTCATAAACAAACATTGTTCATATCATACTCAGAGTACATTTTTATGACAATTTTTCTCGAAATGTCTAATTCTTGTCCGAAGTTATCTTTTGTGCCTTCATAAAGTATCAGAATTATATCAAAAAAGTCAGAAAATAACAATGGCCCACGATTATTTGTATCTAAATATTGAGAACGTAATTAATGAATTTTTACATTCTAGCTGTATAATATCAAAAAACTTAGACAAAAAAATTACCCCATTCGAAAATTGAATTTCATGATGAATAAACTATAAAATAATAATGAAAAATTTATTAATATATTCTGCATTATGAAGCAACAGATGACATGTGTTCCGACCTTGTTGATTTTCTTCAGAACGACATACCCAAATTTTGATTCCACAAATTAGGAGGTGAAACAAATGAACAAAATCCATATCACTTAAGAAGTCTCCACTTGCGAGTTCCGCTTGAAATGCCCAGATTGAGAAATTCTATTCACAAGGAAATATTCTTATGTGATATGTTTTCTTATGTTATCATTTCGCTGAAATCTGTGCATCTGTGCATCCTGAGTGTCTGATTGTAATTTTTCCATTTCTTCAAACCCAGAGCATGGAATAATCGCTAGGTATAATATTATTTATGTCAGTGACACTTTTGGAAGTTCACTTAATTAGAATGTCTTTCAGTGATTGTTAATTGTTTTCCATTACATTTCTTCTTTTTGAAAATTGAATATTGAAAGATTCAAAAAAACCGTGGTTGTTTACTTCGTTGTATGAGAAAATATATAATTTTCTAATTTCGTAGAAACATTCCAATCAGCAATTTTTATACACCTTCAATTCATTAATCCTGATAACAGAGCTTCCGAAATGTCCTATTTATAGCTGTGTCAGACTGGAATAAGCGATACTTGACATCAGTAAAATATTCATTCAGGCGAATACGGCGGCAATCGATTTATATACATAAATAATGAGTCTTGCTGTTCTTCAACACAAATTCCTTCCATGTTCGCCACTCACTCAGTCGTGTTCTAATAAAATGTCATAGTCAAATTATATACCTAGACTTTGCATTTCTCATGATTGTGAGTCCTATCTTTTCGAAAATGAAATACTGTTCGGAAAAATAACGGATAAGCGTAGTTGTATTTTTATATCCTAACTACATTTTTTCTGTTACTTCACTGCTCTACATTAGCGCTTCGTCTGGTCCCGGAAAACGTGTGAACTATTGATGTATGAAAACTTGCATAGATTTATTTCTCAATTTTCGATCGATTTTTGATGCAGTCTCGATTTCTTTGATAAGATTTCTAAAATAAGTAATAAATGGCCTTCAAACCTTTACCAATTTGAAGTTGAATAAATTCTCTAGGGGGTCAGATATTTTAAAATTTTCCAATATGAGTGGATATTTTTAATTAATTCCTTAATGCGGACAATTTATTCGTGAAAAAAAGGAGCAATTTGAAATTTTGGTTTTTCAAACTATTGATGGAATTCGTCAACTTTAAAATTATTTAGCGTTCTGGAAAAAAATATTCACGATTCGAAAACCGTTTTTAGATTCAAGAAATTCGTTCAATAATGGTGTCAAAGAAACCTCAGACTTGTTTCTTAAAATGGACTAAACCCCAGCCTTAGACTCGTAGGCGTTCTATACCTAACTTGACCATTTATTTTTTTCACCGAAGCGGGACATCTAGGGAACTATATATATATATATATATATATATATATATATATATATATATATATATATATATATATATATATATATATATATATATATATATATATATATATATATATATATATATATATATATAGAAGATAAACACTAGAACATTCATGAAAAAAATTCAAATTAATAAAGAGAATGTTATAGTAGAGCTAGATATGTGAACGTGTACGATGTGATGTCTCCATTATCCTTCGAGGGATAAATGTTAGAGAAATATTGAAATCGATGCCACACCTGATGGAAGTGCGAGACATATATGTTTCGTTCTGCAAGGAACTCGTCAGTCGCACCACGTCCATCCGAATAGGCCCCTGAAATACGGGAATAAACGCGAGCGTACTACTAACGCAACTTATTGACATTTAAAAACATCGTTCGATATTTGTCAAATAGACATTGCAATTTAGTAGATACCTACGGGTATAGAAGATATGTGAAATTTCGATGCTTGGTGTGTCCGTAATCTGAGAGGGGTGTTTTCTACTGATTTCTATAGATGGAATTGTTGAGTATTTATTACTCTACGATCTTCCACTTCAAGTCACAAGGAGATGCTTGGGGGTTAGAAATCGTTGCCTCACTTCGATGGACGTGGTGCGACTGACAAGTTCCTTGCACATTAAAACATATATGTCTCGCACTTCCATCAGGTGTGGCATCGATTTCAATATTTCTCTAACATTTATCCCTTGAAGGATAATGCAGACATCACATCGTACACGTTCACATATCTAGCTCTACTATAACATTCTCTTGATTAATTAGAATTTTTTGAGATGAATGTTCTAGTGTTCATCTTCTCAAATATTTCATTCAGTGCCATAAGCACAAAAAAATTTCATTTCCTTATTGAATTTTCCTTAAGCAATTTTTCACAAATTTTTCATTATAGAAGATGGAATAACACAATAAAATCAAAGCACTGAACACCAAATACTTGAGTAGGCACTACTTACTAAGCTCCAGTATTGGTTTTCCACATTCAACAGCTTCATAAAAGATCACTGCTTGTGCGTGCAGCAAATGTAACCAAAATTTTGAGCTGGGATTTTCGAAAAACGAATTATATATTTGGGAAATTGTCGATACTCAGAAAAGGATTATTTAAATGCTGAAACATTGTTTTAACTCTCTGAAACAGGAACTACCAAAGTGTTCGAGTGGACCCCTAGAGGTCTACGAGAGACCCGTCGGGGGTCTACGTTGGGCGTGACAAAAAATGGTCGTCCACAATCGTAAGCCAGGGTCCATGAAAATTAATTTGGTTTCGATAGTGAAGTAGTAGTTTGTTGTCTTAACTTCTCCTATCAACATAAGCAGATAATATTTTGAGAAAATTTACTGTCAATCCATCAAGTACATCCCTCTCATAAAAATAAATTTTTTTTGTTATTTCAATTGTATACGTTACATTACGTAGAAGTGTTTATTTTTCATTTTATTACGACTGTTATAATAATAATAATTTATATATTTGAACAAATACTTACAACACAAAAAAATCTTCTATATTTTTTTCACCACTCCGAATGGGAATTTTTCTAAATAAAATCTGTGAGAATTGATTGATTTCCATGCTGAGAGTCACTGTAGATTTCAAAAAAGTAAACTTGAATGGAGTCAATTTTTCGATTGACCAACTTTGCTTTTTTGACATCCACTCACACCACAATCAATAAGAATTTAATGGAGAATTTGTTCAATACTTTTTATTATCAAATGATTAACCCTATCAAGCAAACTGTTAATACTTTGAAACTCAGTCAGAGCGCAATTTTCTATAGATAGATCTAATGTTCACGTTTTTTTTTGTGAGATTCATAAATTGGTTGTAATGTAGCTGCAGGGTTTCATCGGATCCAGCAGAACTTTGAAAGTAGTCACCTTTTTCACTGTAGCCCAGCAGTTTGTGATAAAGGCGTATATTTTCCCTATGATGCATTCGAAGTCAACAGAAAGACAATCAGCATCAGTTTTGATCGCGATATGGACTATGTGGGCTCCATATCCAATTCCAACAAGCTATCTGCCGAGTAACTCGTTCAATTTTCAATAAAATTCAATTCAGGGAAATGCATTTCAAATTATTGTTTGGTTTGTTTTCAAAAGAGAGACTATATCGACCTAGGGGCATCGGGACAGACTAATTGAAAGCGGAACTGTCCTGCTCAAAGTTGGACCTATAGTCACGTTATTTATACCAGACTTCGAGTTTTGTATCGTTTGCTATTGCTTATTTGAAGCCTCTTATACGTCCATCATAAGTCAGTAAGTGAGTCTTGAAAATTCTCAAATCGTTCTTAATGTAAGTGAAAACTGAAAATCTGTATGATCAACACAGTTTTTATTGGAGAAATAGTTGGAAGTACTAGATTTATTGAAGTAGCAATTACTAATGATAATCTTGATTGAGAAGTACATGCGATACTTCAAGAATTATTCTCAAAATACCGGAAATGAATGAAGGTACGTCATTATTGACGTGGTCCTTTTGCTTTCCGTTTTTTATAATGTACCACCTTGAATTAACAATATAATTTATCTATAATTTATCTTCTCAGTATTGATTCAATTCGGTTATATTTTTCCATTCATCACGTAGTTTCGAATATATAAATGTAAATCATTTTTTGGCAGTTGTGTGTCCGTATATGATGAATAATGTACTTATTTATCTGATATATTCTTCTGTTGCAGATGCTACAAACTACGCTCATTACGTATTCAACACTATGAAACAGAAACAGTCAGGAAAAATCAATTTTGATGTAAGTGCATACAACCATTTCTGAACAAAATGAAATAATATTTACTCGATCGAAATACAGGCTGCTCAATAAGTTAATAAGCAGGCTGTAGTTCAATTCTTGAGTTTATATGATAATAAAAATAAGTGAATAATATTGCAACTCTAGATCTCTATAATCTTCCAATGTTTGGTTCTTGATTTCTAACTCAAGCGGAGAAGTAAAATTTCATGTTAAAAAAGTGGCAATATAAATAAATAGCAACTCGAATAAATGAAATATTACTTTCTTCATTGATTTTGATGAATAAGATTTCTGCGTGCAACACAATTCGCATTTTCGCGAAACATAATGAGTAATAATGAAAACATGGCAAATCACTCCAGACTGAATTCCAAAGAACGCAGGTGTTTCGCCTTACAAACTTGGGAAAGGTATATATTTCATTTAAGCCTACTTTTTTACTACCAAGGGAAGTTCCACAAGAGAGGTTAATTAGTAAATTCCCAGAAGGCCGTTACTTCACAGGAAAATATAATATTCAAATTGAAGCTTGATATTTCATTAATGTCAAAAAAAAATTGATACTATATTATCTTTCTAAAACTGATAATATACAAAACAAATTCACCTCATATATAATTCAAATGCATTTCTTGTTTCATTCCTCGGCGCAATATAAAAGGACAGAAGCTCAACATCACAGCTTTCGTTTTGTGAGTGGTCAATTGTGACGATGACTTCAGAACGACCAGTCCATTCTAACGAAATACACTCTGATCCTTCTATACTAACCTTGATTTCTCAGAAAGGTCAGATTCTCCTTTATTGTCGACGCTGCTCTTTTGATTCTCTTCTAACCATCAACAAAAGTATTCTGTTTTTATTTTCAAATTATCTATAATTTGACATAAGGTTACAGTTGCACATGTGGAAGTCTGAAAAAGAATATAGAGAAATGAATTAATCAATGAATTTGATCTTCCTCAATAAAACTTTTGGAGATGCCGGGTATCGAACCCGGGGCCTTTCACATGCAAAGCGAACGCTCTACCACTGAGCTACATCCCCTACATACCCTTCCCAACAAAAAATCATTGATCCGATGAAAGCTAAATATTTCGAAACTGTATACTTAATTACTCCAACATATGCCAATTTCTTATTATATTACAGAATTTTCAGCACATGGGGTATTAGCGTATATTTAATATTTGGTCCGCCGTTGCGGAAATGTTTTTTCTCAGTTAAGATATGAATACAAGTGTTAGTTTCAAAATTCTACTTTAATGTTATTGTCCCGTTCATTTAGAACCTGAGTTCATTTAAAGAAAAAGGATCGCTTATTTATGGGCATTTGACCACTGCTCTAAATGTCTGAGGTCCAAAAAAATTTATGTTAGTCTATACGATGAGTGATGTCTAGGTATTTGTTTAGATTCATCGATTTCCAATCGTTATGAAAGTCTTTGAGCTATATATTGTCTATTTAAATGTTAGTAAATTGTAATCCTAAATCATGCGTTACAGTCAGTGGCGGATTAACGTATAAGCACACCAAGCACGTGCTTGGGGCCCCTGTTCTCCAGGGGCCTCCATCCTCTGCTGGCGTTTCATTTTATACCTACATTTTATCGAGATTCATCCACAATATATCCGAAATCACAAGGCGCGAGCAGTCCGGGAGTGACCCTTCATACACCCCTGCAGGGCCCTGCCCCATTCGGGGGAGTATGAAGGGTCTCCCTGGGCCTGCGGGGGCCCCCAGGCGGGGCGCGCCGCGAGACCGACTGAGTGAGTTGTCCTTGCATTTCAAATGATAGCGTCCATACGCATTACCGCACGTACCCTTACTTTATTTACGGAGTGGCTTTGATTGAAACTACACTTATCGTTACCCCACACAAAGTTTTCAGGTAAGTACTATATTTATGCTTTCACTATTGATTACGTACACGTATGAAGAATATGGCTTTTTTCAACAATAATTCTAACTTTATGTTTCATACTAAACTTCGAAAAGTCCCTCAACTTTGACGAACAACTGTCACCACACTTTTTTTCTCAAAGGATTTTTGTATTGCTTTGTTTGTTTGGTAACAAATCCATCGCTACAGCGCCGAGCCAATTTGCAGCTGACGGATTTAGTGATTGGCGCAACGTAATTGCAATGGAGCACCATGAAAATAGTTCAGCGAATAAGGACTTTATGCTAACTTATTTGAGTCGAAGACAAGGTCTAGGGATCACCAAAAATCTAGAGGCACAAGTGAAAGAAGAAAGAAAATATTGGCAAAATGTATTGCAACGAGTTATTGCAGTTATACAAACGCTTGCAGAACGTGGTTTGGCCTTTAGGGGACATGATGAGTCTTTTGGATCTATACATAATGGGAATTTTTTGGGTTTACTTGAACTTGTGGCTCAATTTGATCCATTTTTAGCAAGACATATTGCAAGATATGGAAATAAAGGGAAAGGCAACCCATCATATGTATCTAAAACAGTATGCGACGAACTTATCGATTTAATGAGTGATAAAGTTCACAAAGTGTTTGTCGAACAAATACAATCAGCTGGGTACTTCAGCCTCTCAGTGGACTCCACGCCTGACCTATCACATACGGATCAACTAAGTATTATTTTGAGATACGTATCGCCGTCTGATGGAACGCCCGTGAAACGATTTCTGAGGTTTTCAAATTTAAAAAGTCATACCGGAGAAGATATGGCAAATATAGTACTCAGTTATCTAGAGGGTTGCAAAATAGATATTGCAAAGTGCAGAGGACAATCATATGACAATGCTGCTAATATGTCAGGACGATACAAAGGGATGCAGCAAAAAATTTTAGAGCACAACAAATATGCTGTATTTATACCATGCGCTGCACATACTCTAAACTTGATTGGTCACATTGCTGTTGATTGTTGTACGATCGCAGTTTTTCGGTTTCTACTCATCGTTGGGCAGTTTTAAGAGAATTACTTAATAGGAAACGATAGCGTTCTGAAGTCGCTGTCGGACACTCGTTGGGAAGCTCACGCTGTAGCTACGAATGCAATATTACAATCCTATCCGAAAATTTTGGATGCTTTAGATGAAATTGCTGAGGACACAAACCAAAAAGGTGAGACCAGGTTAGAATCACAAAATATTTCAAACAAAATGCAAGAGTTTGAGTTTATATTTATGCTCACCTTGGGGAATGATATTCTACAAGTTTTTCATCGCACCAGTAAAGGACTCCAAGAAGAAGAATTAGATCTTAAAATGTGTTCCAATTTGTATTCTTCTTTATCGGGACATCTCGTTGAAATGAGGAATCAATTTGAAAAATTTGAAGGCGAGGCAAGAAAAATTTTTCCTAATGGGGAATATAAGGAAACTCGAAGACGAATTAGGAAGAAACAAGTAAATGATGGAAATGCAGAGGAACTTGATTTGAATCCTAGAGACAAATTCCGAATTGAGACTTTCAATTTAATAATTGGCACACTTAATGCTCAAATTGCAAAGAAGAGGTGATGTATACCACGAAGTTTCACAAAAGTTTTCCTTTCTTGCGGATCTAAATAAGTCATGCTCAGAATATGAAAAAGATATCCAATTGCTCTTAGAATTTTACCTAGAAGACTTCAATGAAAACTTCCTCGGCGAATTTAATCATTTTCACAAATATGTTCGAATAAAATATGAATCTTCAGAAAAAAAGGTCACCCATTCCGATCTATATGAAATGATTATTAAAGATGAAGTAAAGTGCGTATTCCCAAATATAGAAGTTGCGTTCAGAATCTTTCACAGCTTAATGATTACTAACTGCTCTGCTGAACGATCCTTCTCACAACTTAAAAGATTGAAAAACCAGCAAAGAACAAAAATCCGTCCAGACAAGCTTAATTCTTTAGCATTAATGTGTATTGAGGCAGACATATTTCGTCAGATAAATTTCGACGATGTAATCTCGGAGTTTGCTCTGATTAATGCAAGGAAAAAAATGTTTGAAGTTTCAAATTATACGTACTACACTTTCTATTTTGATGAACTTTCATTTTATACTCTCTACCTTCCATTCCATTCCTTCCATTTCTATTTAAGCAGTAGAGGGCCTACACAGGCTATGTGCTTAGGGCCTCGGATACACTTAATCCGCCACTGGTTACAGTTTCTATCTTCAAAATTGCACAATGCATTTTCTGGAGATTATTCTCAGGGGTGTTATTAGGTATATACGTCACTCATTGCAAGTACGATGATTCCTCTAAAGAACAGACCATCATTTTTAGTAAGGAATGAACCAAATTTGCAACAGTTTATGATAACTTTCTAGATGCGTTGAATATAATTCAGAATCACATAAAATATTCTTGAAGCAAATATATTTGAAGCAGTTCCTGAGGTTCGGTCGTAAACAAAATCTAAATGGAAAACAGGAAAGAAACCAACATTTCGTTCGCCAAGGACTCATATTCAATATGCAATTTCTAAAAAGTATGAACAGAATATAAGATGTCTTGCAGATTCATAATGTAGAGAAGAGGTTGTTCGAACATTCTTCTCGCGAATAATACGAGTAAACTGTAAAATCCCATCTTATGTTTTTCATGCTACTAGCATCTAGTGTGGAGGTCAGAGTAAGGTAACGCAAGACTTGCAATTTCTAAAAATAATATTCGCCTGACAATGCAGATTTGCTGAGAGCTGTGAAGTGTGAAGAAATGAAAAAAGAAGCAATATTTCGGCTGAAGGATCAGCCGTTGTATTCCTCCGCAGTTTTAATCTTCAGTTTATAAATGAAATATGGATGGGAGTTCTGCACTGACTCGTGAAAAAATATTCGTAGCTCGAAAGATTTGAATGGACCTGTAGAAAATTTATGTAGTGGCATGGATTTTAAGCTCGTTCGGCCATTCTTCTCTACCAGTCCCCGAAGCTAAGCAAACAGTATATTCAAGTCTTCTACAGCCCGTTTATGTAATTGCAGAAATAATTATGGCTCAATTTTTTAACCCCAATAAAGCGACCCTTCATTATATGGGAAATTAAAACTGCCAAGTAATTTAAAAGAATTGCGTCATTAGTTCTACCGTTGCGCTCTATTAATTATACGAGCTGAGCTACATTTTGGTTTCAGTTCTTTAATTAAACACATTTGCTAATTTGGATTTAACTCCTCATAGTGACAAAATTTATATGACTATAATCTTGCGTTGCTTATTAAAAGCGTTGCATATACTAGTCCGACATATATTTTTGTCAAATCAAATGACCTACAGTTTAACTGTAATCTCGAGCGGCTCACAAAATGTATAGTTTTACCTGATGTATTCAAATACAGCATGTTCGGACATGTTCGAAACACTTCTAAACTGCTAAATTCTATCAAAATTAAGTAGGTACACTTGAATGGTACAAAATTCATTAAAACATAGGTTTGGCGTTGGGTTATTGGTTTGAGTTATTCATTTCAACTGACGTTGTTTTAGTTGGAATAAGTTGTATCAAACACTCAGACTTATGATTTACACTTTATTCACTACATAGCATGACGCGTTTCGTCGTTACAAACGACTTCTTCAGATGCTTGCAGAATAATAACAACATTTTGAAAAACACAGGTATAAATATCAGGGAATTTGGGATTCTATAACTTTGGGTTTTAACTAAGATATTCCATTCTGACAAATAATTTTTATTACCTGAAAAGGTTTAAGGTTCAATTGTTTAATTCTATCTGTTCATTGAGCAAATTTCTAGAATTTTTAAGCCGATTTATTTCCACTATTTCCCAATAATCTAATTGACTACTTCTCTATATATTGTGTAAAATTTTGAAATTCGTATCAAAAGTATGGTTTTCTCTTAATAAATGGTTAGCATAGTTCGAATTACTTTTACTAATTATGCGCGAAGCTATATTTTTGTTCCTGTATTCTAGTACCGAAATTTCTACTAGTTTTACCTATATATATACCGGGACATGTTCCACAATTCAATTGGTAAACACCTGATTTGTCTTCTCTTTTAATTTTGTTTTTATTGCTCTTAATGTGTCTCGATAAATTATTGTTCAATTTAAATAAAATATTAAAATTATGTTCTCTTAAAAAGGTTTTGACTTTTTGACTGACGGTTCCAAAGTATGTTAAACTATTATATTTACGATTTCTATCCGACTGATAAGGAAATACTAATCGTAGAGCTTTCTGATAGAGTTTTTTGTGAAGAATTTTTGACACTAGTTCGCTTTCATAATTTTTATCAACCGCAATCTGTTTAATTATGTTCAGTTCTTTATTGAAGTTTTCTTCTGATAAAGATTTATTAGTTAATCTGTGTATCATACTATGAAACGCTGCCATTTTATGTGGATATGAGTGGCATCAGGAGTTGTGTATTTTGTTATCCGTATGGGAAGGCTTATGAAAAATAGAAAAATCAAATTTATTATCTAATTTTGTGATTGTCAAGTCTGAAAAATTGATGGATTTATCAGATTCTATTTCGGTTGTGAATTTTATATTAGGATGAACTGCATTAATGAAATTCTCAAAATTTTTCAATGAACGATCGCTACCAGTAAAACTAGTGATTATATCATCTACATATCTATACCAGAATACAAAGTGTTTGAAATGCGGGTTTTTTTGAAAACTATTTTTCAACTCGCCCATAAATATCTCAGCTAAAAGAGGACTTAATGGATTTCCCATAATAAGACCACTCTTACTACTATAAATCTTATCATTGAACATAAAGTAATTTTGGCTCAAACAAATTTCCAATAACATGATTATTTCAGATTGAACTATTATATTTACGTTATTTTTAATAAGCAAATCTTCAATTATTTTAATTGTATCGGAAGGTGGGATAGAGGGAATTAGGTTAACTACATCGAAAGAGATAAGTTTACAATTACTAGGCAGTGTTACCTTTTCAATTTTATTGACTAATTCATAGGAATTTTTGAGCCCCTTCCACTAAAATTTCAAGAGTGCTCATAGATATTATAAAATCGTATTGTAATTTCAAACCAAAATTTTACAACAAAAACCAAAGTTTTAACAAAGTTTAACATACTTTGGAACCGTCAGTCAAAAATTCAAAACCTTTTTAAAAAAACGTAATTTTAATAATTCATTTAAAACGAACAATAATTTATCGAGACACATTAAGAACAATAGAAACAAAATGAAAAGAGAAGACAAATCAGGTGCTTACCAATTGAATTGTGAAACATGTCCCGGTATATATATATATATATATAGTCAATTAGATTATTGGGAAATAGTGGAAATAAATCGGCCTAAAAATTCTGGAAATTTGCTCAATGAACAGATAGAATTAAACAATTCACCCTTGTTAAACCTTTTTAGGTAATAAAAATTATATGTCAGAATGGAATATCTCAGGTAAAACCCAAAGTTATAGAATCCCAAATTCCCTGATATTTAAACCTGTGTCTTTCAAAATGTTGTTATTATTCTGTAAGTACCTGAAGAAGTCGTTTGTAACGACGAAACGCGTCATGCTATGTAGTGAATAAAGTGTAAATCATAAATTCAAGTGTTTAAATTTAAGTTTATATTCAATTATAATGGATTCACATCAAGTAAACGCCAACACTATTGAACAATTCACTAAATTCTATAAAAAGTAAAAACACTTAGTCGAATACTAAGAAATTATTTTATACACTCGATATATAATTGGCGCTGGATAATTGCTTTTGGTTATTCAATGCAATTGACGTTGTGTTAGTTGAGGTTAGTTGTATCAAACTCTAGTACCAAGAGTTTGATACAACTGAGTTTTACTTATACAACGTTAGTTGTCTTAAATTCTCGCTTCAAATTACTAGCTCAAAAAATACGTCGAGTGTATTGAAAAATTTCGTAGAAATGGGATCAATATTTCCAATTAAAGAATACATTTAAAAATATTTCACTTACTTTTGTGATCGGGCTGTTTACTATTGCCAACAGTTGACAAAACACTTGTTACGTTCATTTTAAAACGAATCATGTATGCAATACTATAATATACTTGTATACAATTCGACAACACTATTTAGCTATATGTAAAATTAGAACACGACATTCCATTTAGTCTTTTAGTATATTTCTGAAAGTGCCTTGAGATTTTCAGTTTTCAATCATAATGAAAATGAGAATATTATAAGAATGTTGATAGTGACTGCTTCAGTTTAGAACCATATTTTGTCTCTCGAGGACTAACCTCATATAAAATGTCATTAAAATTTTTTAAACACGTGTTTTCGAGTTTCTCTCTCAAACATTTTCATTTATTTCACGCTACCATAGTAGTAGTAGTAATCTTTATAGAAGAGAAAAAAAAATTTTTTTTACAAATGATAGGAGTTTTGAAGAATCAATCTTCCACTCCTCCAAAAATAAAATTAATATAAATTAGAAAAAAAGATAAAATAGTAGATAAAGATACACTTAATCTTAGGTGGAACTAATGATTGAAGTCTAAAAAGTATAAACTTGGTGAACTTAAGTAATTAATTCACCATAAAACGGAAAAAAATACATATAATGCACAAAAGATAACACAAAAAATGTAACACATAAAAAGATGCGGTGAGCATGTTCATTTTGAAGACTGCCTTGAAGTGCTCGGAATACTCGCTGACAGAATAGAAGCAAAATCTCAGAAGATATTTCTTGATGTTTATTTTGAATTTACTGAAAGAAAGCTCTTTGAAATGGGAAGGTAAGATATTGTATAAATTATAATCAATCGGGTTTTTTTTTGACTTACTTAGCACTTAGCCTTACCATATGGCAATTATATTCATTATCCTGACATATTTCTCATGACATTTCTTACCGCTGGTAATAGGACCGCTGCCTTGGTCCTATTTTCGACCACTTCTTAAATATATACATTGTATTTTTACCAGTTATATTTGCTTCTTTGGGTTTTCAAAATTGAAAGATGTATATTCTGTAGTTTTTTCTCTATTTCTTATTCATTATATACGGTACTCATTTCAAGTACGATGATAACCATAATGAACAGATAACATTTATTTGAAAAGAACAGACTACTTCTTTATTCAGTGAGTTATGAAAGATTTTTCACAAAATGGTAGCCTGCTCAGCTAGAAAGGTTGACAAACGCTGCTTTTTTCCTATTTTCCACAAGTTCTAAAATATATGAATGATTTTTTTATCAGTTATATCTGCTTGTTTGGGTTTTCTTGAAAGATATCTTAGGAGATTTTGAAAACAAGAATGTTTGACATCTGAAACTTATCGGATCTTGCTCACATTCACAATATTGTTCCCAGATTTTTGTAGACTCTGCGAATGAAGGTAATCCATTTATTTTTCCTCTGTATTTTTGCCTGTCGAACGATTCAGCATCGGTTCGTATTTCAGTTGTTAGTTCCCACGACGATGAAATAAAATATGTTCGGCTTGTATTGGACAATTCAATTAGCCGAATTCCTAACGTTTCGCCGGGAGTGATTGATGCGTTCTCAAGAATATCCGATGAAGGACAATGACATTTTTTCAATACTTGTCACAGATATCTGAAAAGTCTATTATAAAAGCTTTTGCAATGTATCTTCTAAAACAAGAAATAAATACTAACCTGATTCAGTTGGTATAAAATAATGGCAAAACGCTGCTGGCCCATACACTATTTTTTTATCAGCACTTATTGAGATTAACAATCTATTTCTTGAAAGTATTGAGTAAATGTGATTCTTGTTGAGTCAGTGAAAAAGTGTTGATATTTAAAACTTCACTATTGGAACTTCACATTAACTCGTTCAACCACGTCCGTTATAGTCCTCGAAGGTTGAATGGATCTTCAGTGAGTTAATCTATCAGTTGGTTCGTGTGTCCTAGTTTATCGTGGTATTTTCTTAACAAGTTTTGTATCTCAGTGGTGCTAGGTATATGGTACTATTAAATAGTCATTGATTGTGAGGTTGGAGGCGTACCAAGGTGCATTGACTGTTGAGCATAATATTTTTGATTGTAATCTTTGGATATTTTCTTGACAAGTTTTGTATCTCAGTGGTGCTAGGTATATGGTACTATTAAATAGTCATTGATTGTGAGGTTGGAGGCGTACCAAGGTGCATTCACTGTTGAGCATAATATTTTTGATTGTAATCTTTGGATATTTTCTTGACAAGTTTTGTATCTCAGTGGTGCTAGGTATATGGTACTATTAAATAGTCATTGATTGTGAGGTTGGAGGCGTACCGAGGTGCATTGACTGTTGAGCAAAATATTTTTGATTGTAATCTTTGGGTATTTTCTTGACAAGATTTGTATCTCAGTGGTGCTAGGTATATGGTACTATTAAATAGTCATTGATTGTGAGGTTGGAGGCGTACCAAGGTGCATTGACTGTTGAGCATAATATTTTTGATTGTAATCTTTGGATATTTTCTTGACAAGTTTTGTATCTCAGTGGTGATAGGTATATGGTACTATTAAATAGTCATTGATTGTGAGGTTGGAGGCGTACCAAGGTCCATTGACTGTTGAGCATAATATTTTTGATTGTAATCTTTGGATATTTTCTTGACAAGTTTTGTATCTTAGTGGTGCTAGGTATATGGTACTATTAAATAGTCATTGATTGTGAGGTTGGAGGCGTACCAAGGTGCATTCACTGTTGAGCATAATATTTTTGATTGTAATCTTTGGATATTTTCTTGACAAGTTTTGTATCTCAGTGGTGATAGTTATGTGGTACTATTAAACCGTCATTAATTGTGAGGTTGTAGGAGTACCAAGGTGCGTTGACTTTCGAGCGTAATATATTTGATTGTTATCTTTAGATAATTGTTTTTTGTGAAAAGCAATCATTTTTTCGACATAAGAAAATGTTTGAAGATGTTAACTGAATATTCGTTTCAATGAATGGCAGAAACTTAAGCTGCCAAAACTAATCTACTATTATTATTATCATTAATCTTTATTAATATATCCTCATTTGAATTGATCTTCAGAGTCTTACCTGTACCCAAAACTATGTAGTCAGATGTATACATATTTAGGTATAAGCATAACCATTCAGGTTTCACTCGAGTCCAAATCGTATTCATTTTAGAAAAGATTAGAGCACAGCCAATTTTCAGAAAAACTCTATTTCTGGTTCATTGAAAAACAAAAAATTACCAGAAAGCTCAACTTTGTGTTGTTTCGTGTTCACTTTCAATTCTTCCATAAGTGACATAGATTGTTAATTTTTTAAAAGACTTCCGACAGAGAAAATTGGGAACGGAACTTGAAAATTAGTCCTTATAAGCCTAACGAACTAGCTTTTCGGGTTCAAATTTTTTCCTAAGAAGACGAATAGCGAGAGGCAAATAAACGGAAAGTGGAAAGAACGATTGAAACATTCCACCCGACAGAATACGTGGAAAAGGTTCTCGTGTTATTGTATAATTCAATTTATGTCGCAGTGAGGTAGTTTATTTTACATTCCTGAGACAATCTGTTTTCTCTGTTGATATTTCTCTGTAGAAACTAAGAAATGTGTCGAAGCAATGACCAAATATAAAGGCCTACATCGAAGTGTGATTGAATTATCCGAAGATCTGATATCTGATCTGATAGCAGCAGAAATATTGGTTTAGAAACGTCTGTATCTTTCGATAAACTAATTAAGATAACTATACGGTAGTTCAAACACTTGAAGTTGATTTACACTTTTGTTGTATATAACGTGACTCGTTTCATCTGGTTATAGACTCCTTCAGACGCTAACAGAATATGATTTAACAACAAATATGACTGTACAAGAATTTATGGAGAACTATCTAAATTAAAAGAATAAGAAGAACCATAGTTTTTTTCACAAAGGACTTATATACTGAAATGAGTTCTTCACCTAAAAAGCGCCAACAATGGTGAATTATTCAAATCCAATTGTTATTGAGCAAATTCTAAGAATTTTTGTATCTATTGATTTCCACTGTTTCCTATAGTTTCATGAATATCTTGTGAAATTTTTCAATTTAGGTAAATCGATTGTATGATTCGATTCAGTCAAATGATTTGAATAATTTAAATTACTTTCATTATATGTTAAACTGTATTTGTGTTCTTCAATTCTATATAAACAAAATTCTACCATGTAATTGAAAACTTTTTGGTAATTAACCAAAAGCGCTACAATGAAGCTTTCAACAAATTCCAAGTGTCTAAGAGTAAATCAACAACCAGACCTGACAGCTCGGAAAAGGTGAACTATTCGAGATTCGAAGAATATTTAGAATTGTTTGGGAGAAAACTGACTTCTGAGAAAATTTAAATTCGTCTAAGGATTGTTATTTCTGTAACGTGGAAGTGTTTATATTATGTGAAATCCATCGATGCAGCCAAAGATAATTTCGATGTTTGTACAACATGAAAGATTCCACCAGTCATAATAAAAATCATAAACTTATTAAATATTTAATATTGTTGGCGTTTACTTGATGTAAATCCATTATAATTGAATATAAACTTAAATTCAAAGACTTGAACTTATGATTTACACTTAATTCACTACATAGCATGACGCGTTTCGTCGTTACAAACGACTTATTCAGATGCTTACAGAATAATAACAACATTTTGAAAAACACAGGTATAAATATCAGGAAATTTGGGATTCTATGACTTTGGGTTTTACCTAAGATATTCCATTCTGACATATAATTTTTATTACCAGATAAGGTTTAACAAGGGTGAATTGTTTAATTCTATCTGTTCATTAGGAAAATTTCCAGATTTTTTAAGCCCATTTATTTCCACTATTTCCCAATAACCTAATTGACTACTTCTCTCCATATTGTGTAAAATTTTGACATTCGTATCAAAAGTATGATTTTCTGTTAATGAATGGTTAGCATAATTTGAAATACTCTTATTATGCGGGAAGTTATATTTATGTTCCTGTATTCTAGTACCGAAATTTCTACTAGTTTTACCTATATACACCGGGACATGTTCCACAATTCAATTGGTGAACACCTGATTTGTCTTCAGTTCAATCAAATCAGGTGTTTACCAATTGAATTGTGGAACATGTCCCGTATATATATATATATATATATATATATATATATATATATATATATATATATATATATATAGGTAAAGCCAGTAGAAATTTCGGTACTAGAATACAGAAACAAAAATATAGCTTCGCGCATAATAAAAGTAATTCGAATTATGCTAACCATTTATTAACAGAAAACTATACTTTTGATACGAATTTCAAAATTTCACACAATATAGAGAGAAGTAGTCAATTAGATTATTGGGAAATAGTGGAAATAAATCGGCTTAAAAATTCTAGAAATTTGCTCAATGAACAGATAAATTAAACAATTCACCCTTGTTAAACCTTTTCAGGTAATGAAAATTATATGTCAGAATGGAATATCTTAGGTGAAACCCAAAGTCATAGAATCCCAAATTCCCGGATATTTATACCTGTGTTTTTCAAAATGTTGTTATTATTATGTAAGTATGTTAAGTATTCTGAATGTAATCTGAAGAAGTCGTTTGTAACGACGAAACGCGTCATGCTATGTTATGAAAAAAGTGTAAATCATAAGTTCAAGTCTTTGAATTTAAGTTTATATTCAATCATACACTTATTGATCAAAGCATAAATAGAACGATAGAAAAATTTTTAAAAATGAATCCTGCAATTTAAAGATAATCAAAAACCAAACGACAACTGATTGTATGGAATAAAATGTATCACAGTCATGAGTGAAATATTATAATAACAAATGTTAAATCTATCGTAAAAGAGCATCTTACTCACTTTCTCAAACCTTAAAAATGAAAATAATAAATATGGCGACTCTAAGTCTTTTTCCACAAAAGGCGAATATTTGCAATTGTGTACGTACTAATAGTACAGAACAACAAATTCTTTGAGAGAAATATCGAAAAATATTAATGTTCAATTGGCACTAGAAAAAGAATTTTTAAAAAAATATCAAGAAGAATTTATATATATATATATATATATATATATATATATATGATAAAAAAATATATTGAACAATTTTATTTCGAGAACTACACTGTCAATATATACCTGCCCAATGGGAATGAAAATAATATAATGAAAATAATGAAAAATTATCTAATAAAGGACATATTTCCGTGAAATAAATAAATCATCAATAATCTTCGTGAAAATATTATTTCCATTAGAAAAGTGGCAATATATTCTATATACACTAATATCAAATAACCCGTTCAAATTGCTTCCATAACTCCAGAGATACGTCATAAGCAATAAGCCGACTCCTCCAGAATATATTCAATGACGCGATGAACTTATTCAATAGATAAAAATAAAATATGAAATACCTTTTCCTATTACTTTTCGAAGAATGGGACATAAAGTGTGATCTGGTAGAGAGGGTCCCCGTTTCCACGATTTTCCCGTATTCGAGCTACATTTTCCGTTGTCTAAATAGGTTGAAGTAGCTACCATTTCGTTTTATCTCTGCAGTCGGTTATATGATGATTTACTGAATAGCCTTTCTTTGCTGCTACACTAGCAACGCTTATTGGTTAAGATTTCCTCTGTGAATGATCGTGTCAGTGTAAAATACCCAAGAGAAGCCACATTCGACATCTGCGGGAACATGTTACCTCGATAGGTCTAGCAGCCTGCCAGGTTCTACTTGGGGAACGATAAAACCGGATTTTCACTATAAATGATTGCTGCTACTCTCACAAGTTTTCTTCTGTTGATTAAAATGGCTTCGGGGTTTATAGTATTATTCCAATGGATCGCGTAATCGATAACAATGGTGTTATCTTGTCCTCGTAATTTACTGTATGCAAATTGAATGTTTTCAGCAATTAAACTAAACTTCAAGCCAATTTGTGAGTTTCTGTAAAGAAAATGAATTATGTAATTCAATCCTACTGACCAGAAACATATATCCATTTCCACTTATGTTTACATCATTCCACTTAGGTAACAGTTGAATTTCAACATTAACTGAACACACTATAAACAAATTGACCTGTGACAAACTATTGAACTCTAAATAACATTCGTAAAATTCTTCTGCATATATCTATTACTTTCCACTGTCAATGTTAATTTTGTCCAGTATTCTATTCTGTGGTTCAAATTGTCGGATGATTTTCGTTGGAATCATCTAATCATCTAGTTGGCCACGATAGAATGGTGTGTTTGGATAAGTTAAAATATATATATATATATATATATATATATATATATATATATATATATATATATATATATATATTTATACAGGATAATGGTTACCCAAAGCAAATGTTAAGTAAGCTACTTTATGAAACAAACATTCACCACAGAATGGAATCTGAACCCGGAACTTTATCCAACAACAACTCTAATGTTGAGGAAAATAACATCATAAAATATGGTAGTTTACCAAATATCAGAAACCTGACAAACAAAATAAAAAATTGCTTCAAGAATGAAAATATCAAGATAGCAACATATAATATAAAAACTATCTCTACCCTATATAGTAACTTGAAAGACCGAACACCCAAATTACTTAAATCCAACATTATTTATAAAATAAAATGTGCTGAATGCGAGAGTACATATGTGGGACAAACAGCACAGTGGCTGAAAAGTCGATTGGCACTTCATAAAAGCGACATAACAAAGAGAAACCCCAGATGTGCATTAGCCCTACACTCACTGGAAAAAAACCATAAAATAGATTTCGAAAGTACTGAAATATTGGAAGTGAATGGCAAATACAACAAAAGATTGATCCTAGAAATGATAAATATCAGAAGGCAGACAAACCCAATAAACAGAAAGAACGACACACAAGGATTGAACAATGTTTATACCTATCTTTTAACATATCCAAACAAAACAAACAACTCCTTCGATGGACCCCTGGATGAATAACGCCATCTATCAGACACAGTCAAAATTCCTTCAGTACCAGAAAAAGAAAAAGACACCTTGGACGACACAGCCATAGAACAAAGTTGAAATTGTCGTTATCATTGATAGATATGTGAACGTGTACGATGTGATGTCTCCATTATCATCCAAGAGATAAATGTTAGAGAAATATTGAAATCGATGGCACACTTTATGGAAGTGCGAGGCATATATGTTTCGTTCTGCAAGGAACTCGTCAGTCGCACCACGTCCATCGAAGTGATGCAACGATTTGAACCCCCAAGAATAATTATATTAAATAATTATAAGCACAAAAATTTCATTTTCTCAAAAATATCGCCGAATAGGCCCCTGAAATACGGGAGTAAAGGCGAGCGTACTACTAACGCAACCTATTGACATTTGAAAATATCGTATGATGATATTTGTCAAATAGACATTGCAATTTAGTAGATACCTGCGGGTGTAGAAGATATGCGAAATTTCGATGCTTGGTGTGTCTGTAATCTGAGAGGTGTTTTCTACTGATTCCTATAAAAGGAATTGTGGAGTATTCATTACTCTACGGTCTTCCACTTGAAGTCACAAGAAGATGCTTCGGGGTTGAAATCGTTGCCTCACTTCGATGGACGTGGTGTGACTGACGCGTTCCTTGCAGAACGAAACAGCTGTCTCACACTTCCATCAGGTGTGGCATCGATTTCAATATTTCCTTAACATGTATTTCTTGAAGGATAATGGAGACATCACATCGTACACGTTCACATATCTAGCTCGACTGTAACATTATCTTGGTTAATTTGAATTTTTCAAATGAATGTGTTAGTGTTCATTTTCATATATATATATATATATATATATATATATATATATATATATATATATATATATATATATATATATATATATATATATATATATATATATATATATATATATATATATATATATATATATATATATATATATATATATATATATATATATATATATATATATATATATATATATATATATATATATATATATATATATATATATATATATATATATATATATATATATATATATATATATATATATATATATATATATATATATATTCTGGATACAAGTATATAAAACCCAAGTTTGTGTAATTATATGTATGTATATATGTATATTTAAATGACACTCAAAAGAATCCTCTGGCTTACCATATGTTTTTCAGAGTATTCCTCATGGTGAAGAATAATAAAACTTCCGAAGCGAATGCTGAGCCAGAAATATTCCTCCGAATACTAAAAATGAATATGTGAGAATACAAAGAAGCCAATTTGATTTCTTAAAAAAAATAAGTTTGACGTTTTGATATCTATAGTAATTCATAAAATTCAATTATTCATTAGTTTTGGCAAAGTTGTGATATACAACGAAACGTCATCGAAAATAAAGTTTTATCATCAAAATAAGCCTGTTATTGCTGAAAACATTGAGAATACACTATCTAAAACAGGCAATAAATCAATTTTGAATATATATATATATATATATATATATATATATATATATATATATATATATATATATATAGATGTATATATATATATATATATATATATATATATATATATATATATATATATATATATATATATATATATATATATATATATATATATATATATATATATATATATATAAACAGAAATATTATGAGTTATCGGCAAAATAGAAGGCCCACTATGAATGAATTTCAACCAATTTGTTAACCTGGTCTATATTTCGATCATGATTATAATCTTCATCAGGACTATATAAAATAACAGATGTTAATAAATATCATGATAAAAAAGTCTCACATCTTACGGCTAACTAGTTAAAATATTTGACAAACACCATAAACAGGAGTGTGTGTACTTATGATATATATGATATTATACAGGAAACTGGAAATTAATACTAAGGTATATACTAGAACCAACAACGATAGAAACAGTAGACTAGAGCTGACCGAAGCACAGAAAAATGTCACCGAAAAAGCACAGAAGGTAAAAGAGTGAACCAATGTGGAAGCAAACGTCATACTGAGCACGTAACACATTGTGTATATATATATATATATATATATATATATATATATATATATATATATATATATATATATATAAGAAAATGAACACTAGAACACTCATTTGAAAAATTGAAATTAATCAAGAGAATGTTATAGCAGAGCTAGATATGTGAACGTGTACGATGTGATGTCTCCATTATTCTTCAAGGGATAAATGTTAGAGAAATATTGAAATCGATGCCACACCTGATGGAAGTGCGAGACATATATGTTTCGTTCTGCAAGGAACTCGTCAGTCGCACCACGTCCATCGAAGTGAGGCAACGATTTCAACCTCCAAGCATCTTCTTGTGACTTCAAGTGGAAGATCGTAGAGTAATGAATACTCTACAATTCCATCTATAGAAATCAGTAGAAAACACCTCTCTCAGATTACAGAGTCACCAAGCATCGAAATTTCACATATCTTCTATACCCGTAGGTATCTTAATATAACTGACGAGTTCCTTGCAGAACGAAACATATATGTCTCGCACTTCCATCAGGTGTGGCATCGATTTCAATATTTCTCTAACATTTATCCCTTGAAGAATAATGGAGACATCACATCGTACACGTTCACATATCTAGCTCTGCTATAACATTCTCTTGATTAATTTCAATTTTTCAAATGAATGTTCTAGTGTTCATTTTCTTAAATATTTCATTCAGTGCCATAAGCACAAAAAATTTCATTTAGTTCCCCATTAATATTGCTGAACACTTCTTCAAATTGCACTTGAAAATGAACAAACTGAAAATGAAATATGTATTGTTGAAATTGGAGAATTTGCATTATAAGAATTATTTGTTATCACAAATATTCTTCTCCCACAACACATAATGAAATATACTCGTCTGAAATCAACGGAAAATATTCAATTTGCTCGACATCGATGTCCATTTATCAAGATTTCAATCTACTTCTAGTAATTGGTAAGTAGCAGAAAATAAATGTTGAATGTATCGAACAGTTTTATTGAGTAAAGTCAAGTGTTTTGAATTATTTCGTACATTTCAGGCAATAATTTGGCCGAATTCTACAGAACGAATATCATCAACATCCTTCGATTGCTGTGAGTTGTTCTCAGATTACAAACTTTTTCATAATACCAATGCCAAATTATAAAATTCACAAAAGATTCAGAACAGCATAAATCAGAATAGGATTTTTCAGTCAATGTTACAATGATATTTTTCTCTGAAAGTTAGACGTCCACAACAAAATAATTAGTTCACGTGAAATACTGCTGCTCTGTCGTTGGCTCGTGTCATTTTCATCAGGGAGGTTACTCTAACTGAAATCATTTATGCTAATTGCATTTCTCTCAATAGCTGCTTGCTGAAAATTTAAATAGGCCGTTCAGTAAGTTTGCGATTCCATTTAGGGAACAGGAATTCAAAGTAGAAATCTTCAGCGAATTTATGACTTCATCTTCATGTTCAAACCAAATATTTAGGAATATTGTTTAACTTCGCCCCATAAAATTCAAAGAAAATATTGTTTTCATTGAATCCCTTTTAATCAGAAATCGCCGATACTTGGATAACTCATAATAATTTACTTGAATAATATGGATGAGATAATATGTATGAAGGAAAAGAAAACATCAGTTGTCTTAGATATTATTGATTTATTTATTCATCAACAAGTTCAATAAACGAAAAGATATCAAAATCAAGTTGGCTACGAGTTCTTGAAGAGTAGTCACTGCTGAGTTAATATCCCAGACGGTCTAAAATGGTGGCGAAGTAATAAGCCGTGATAATTTGGCGGGTTAATAGAGGCGAAAGGTTATATCATAACATTATAAGTACAATTAAGTGAGGTTATGTTCATCCATTAGAACCTACGCTGTAAATGCTCGTTACCCTTCTGAAGAATTATCTCCTCCTTTCCTTACTAGAGCAAAACTTTGTACCTCTTGTTTATATGTAGAATGTAATGAAAAATCTAATACACATATATATATATATATATATATATATATATATATATATATATATATATATATATATATATATATATATATATATATATATATATATATATCAGTGATATGACTAGATATAAACAAGAAATTCTGAAGGTTTTTATATATAAAGTTGTAGACTGTCTCAACCTAAGAATATTATGTACATATTATGAAGGATTTAATAAATTCAATAAATTCACCAATTCTCTTAAAAAATTATTAACGTGGCTTGGATATTCATTTCATAGAGTAATTTAAAGAAAGTATATTTTAGATAATGAGATAAGTATGTAATCCAACATGTTTGGATTTTTCAAAATATGTGAGTTTTCTTATAGCTTCCGCTAAATAACTTTTATTATATTCATTGAACACATTTTTGATTATTATGTTATTATCATTATTATAGAATATTCGATAGGTACTTAATTAGCCACAAAAAATATATCAATCAAATATGAAGTTTTCCATTAGGGACGCAATTTTTCGTGATGTTTTATGTATATAATGATTTATTAGTGATTTTTTCAAAAAACTTAATTTAATTGCCGTCAACCTGAAAAACTTTTTTCAAGTTGGCGGCACTGGTTGGTAATGTCATCCAAACTTCATCTGTCCAATTGAAAAGTTTTCAGTATACTCTGCCATTTCATCATGTGAAGACTTACAAACGAGCAAAGATTGCAAATTGTTGAAATTTACTATCAATGTGTATCGTTTGTTACGACCATGTTATGGTCGTCATAATCGACCTGGTGAATTAACAATTCGTGCTGTTATCACCAAATTCACTTTCTTGGAAATTAAACCATTGTCTCGCATGCGTACAGTGCGTGCTGAAGAGAATATTGCAGCCGTAGCGTAGAGTGTTAATGAGGATCGTGAAATGTTAATTCGTCGCCGTTCTCGGCAATTGGGCATGTGTTACTCAACCACATGGAAAATTTTACGTGTTGATTTGGATTTCAACGCCTATAAAATTCAACTTCTGCAAGAATTGAAGCCGAATGAGCTACCACAACGTCTAATTTTAGGTGAATGGGCCTTAGAACAGCTTAATGAAAATCCGCTGTTTTATCGAAAAATTGTGTTCAGCGATGAGGCTCATTTCTGGCTTAACGGATATGTAAATAAACAACACTGTCGCATCTGGAGTGATGAACAGCCACATGCCATACAAGAATTACCGATGCATCCCGAAAAAACCCATTCGAAACCCATTCCCGAAAAATCCCGGATTGGTACCAAGAACGTAATCTTAAAACAATTAAATGCTCGATCTAATGTGTGTCCAAGAGTTCTTCTGGATGCAAACGATGTACGGAGTACCGAGATTGCACTACGGTCAGTTGCCAACAATCCACTGAAACCGGCCGGGGATTTAAAAAAAGCCTTAAGACTGAAGGCAAGAAAAACTGTGTTGAGATGTCTGTGTTTTAAAAATAAAGTATTATGTACTTCCAAATGCCATTCGAGCTTACCCTGCAAAAATAAATAGCTATATGGACTGACAAAGTATTATAATATAAAGATATACTTTTATACTGTGACATTTATAATTACTGAATTATCAGACTGGTTACTTGCCAAATGAAAATTTGATTTTATAAGAATAAATATAAGTTGATTTATATATATATATATATATGATGATGTATATATATATATATATATATATATATATATATATATATATATACATATGTATATATATATATATATATATATATATATATATATATATATATATCCCGCAATTAGTCGCCTCAAGGGCGCAGTAGTTTTTTCAACTCTCCCAACCCGGAGATTAAAAACGCAGTATCCTAAAATGTGTCGACTTGCTTCAGTGCGGAGTCTGTTTCTTTCTTGTTTTTCCATCTCCAGGTTCGTACAACTTGAACTTGGCTACGCCGTTCTGAGGAGAGCCAATAAGCTCGAAACACGTGTCAACGGCTGCCACTAATTGCGGGATATGCCGACAGTGTCTACTTTTGATTGAAATTTTCCCCCGCGTTGAACATTTATAATTATATATGAACATTCATTATAATTTACAATTATAATGAACGTATAATTTCTCGGCTAGAGGCATCCTTGAAGGATAAATAGTCGCCTCACGGGCGAAGTATGTTTTCAAGTCTCCCAACCCGGATAGTAAAAACGCAGTTGCTTAAAATGTGTACTTCTTTCAGTGGAGAGTGTCTTTCACTTCAGCAGTGTCTACTTTTGATTTATATATACATATATATATATATATATATATATATATATATATATATATATATATATATATATATATATATATATATATATATATATATATATATATATATATATATATATATATATATATATATATATATATATATATATATATATATATATATATATATATATATATATATATATATATATATATATATATATATATATATATATATATATATATATATATATATATATATATATATATGTATATATATATATATATGTTATAGTATATTTTCTATGCTTGTCACCCACAATATCAAATATTATTATCTACTGTGTTTGATAATTTACAAAATGAAAAGATATAGTGTTGAAGAACGCATCCAAATAATTCTGCTTAATTGTGAAAATGGACGTTGAAATAAAGAATTCTTTCGTAAATTACGCGATTTTTATGGTCAATAACAGACAACGAACAACAACGTCTGACTTGGGAAAATTATATAAAAGATCTATATCAAAATGTTCGGCCAGCAGCACAAAATTTAACTCAACAGGAAGATATAACTGGCCCCCCAATACTTGTTTCAGAAGTAGAACATGCTATAGCAAATCTAAAAGACGGAAAAACACCTGGTGAAGATATGATTCATGCAGAAGTTCTAAAATTAATGGACCCAAAAATCTTATGTCGATTATTTAATAAGATCTATGACTCTGGTATTATTCCTACGGGATGGTTAAGATCAATATTTATAGCGTTACCAAAAAAGAACAAGGCCTATAACTGCGGTGATCATAGACTCATAAGTTTAATGAGTCATGCATTAAAAGCATTTTTAAGAATTCTGCATTATAGAATATATAGGAAATGCGAAGAGCACAGCGGCAGCACACAATTTGGATTTAAAAGTGCAATGGGTACAAGGGAGGCTATGTATTGCCTACAATTATTGACCCAAAAATGTTACGACCAACGTAAAGACGTGTTTATAGTTTTCATTGATTATCAGAAAGCTTTCGATAGCATTAAGCATGAGCACATGATGGAAGTACTACAACAAATTGGTCTTGATACAAAAGATCTTAGAGTTATCCAAAATTTGTATTGGAATCAAACAGCAATACTTCGTATTAACAACTTTTTAGATACGCAAGAATTAGAAATAACAAACGGGGTTCGCCAAGGTTGTATTTTGTCTCCGCTACTATTCAACGTATATACTGAGATGATTTTCAGAAGGCGCTGGACAATCAGCAAAAAGGTATAAAAATAAACGGAATCCCAATAAACAATATACGCTATGCTGATGACACTGCCATCTTAACAAACGATTTGGAAGACCTACAGCAATTTCTAAACAAAATTAATACGATAGGTAAGGAATATGGACTCAAAATCAACACCGAAAAGACAAAATTCATGATCATCAGCAGAGAACAGCATAATCAGGCCCAAATAATGATTGAGGATAAACCTATAGAAAGGGTCAATAAATTTAAATACCTTGGTTGTAACATTAATGACAAATTGGATAGCGATATAGAAATAAAAATACGGACGGCGATGGCAAGAACTACATTTATCAAATTTCAGAGATACCTATGTCGAAGAGAAGTATCATTAGACATAAGACTTCGTATGGTAAAATGCTATATTTGGCCCATAATAACATATGGGGCCGAAACATGGTCACTCAAAATAAAATCCATGAACCGCATAGAGGCTTTTGAGATGTGGACACTCCGCAGGTTATTAAAAATTCCTTGGGTGGACCGAATAACAAATGAGGAAGTACTTAGAAGAGCCGGCGTCGAGCGAGTGTTATTAAAAAATATAAAGCAACGCAAGATCTCTTATTTGGGCCACATACTCCGAGGCAATAAATATGAGATCTTAAGACTAATACTAATGGGTAAAATAGAAGGTAGAAGAGGTCCAGGCCGAAAACGGCATTCATGGTTGTGCGATATCAAGAACTGGTGTGGAGTGAAAAACGTGGGTGATATATTCGCACTAGCTACGGAGGGGCAATTACGGATTATAGAATGAGTGGATGATCGCCTACACGCTGTAAGCGTTGGCACGAGAAGAAGAAAGAAGAAGAAGCTTGAAAATATTGATATCACTTGTTACAACAAGATGGTTCAACATGTCCTAAAGCTGCTGCAAAAATCAATTTATTGCATCGAACTTTTCCTTAGCGTCTAATCTCAAAAAGTGGAGAAGTTAATTGGCCAACAAGATCGTGCGATATAACACCATTGGACATTTTTCTTTTGGGCTATGTTAAAAATCTTGTCTACAGAACCCCCCACGAAAAATTGATCAATTAAAAGCTGAAATAATTCGAGTTAATGGTGAGATTGAACCTCAATTGTGTGAAAATGTTATTCATAGTTTTCATAAGAGTCACCTACTGCGAGGAGTAAAAGTGGTCACTCATCAGACATTATTTTCAAAATATAATTGTCAAACCTCAAACTTCAATTATCAATAAAAATCTGAATCACTGCAGCAAACAATTAGAGTTTTATTAACTAATCAGAAATAGCAGTTTCAATGGAAAACCTTTATATTTAGGCTTTCTGTTAGTTGAGACACAATTTCTCACCTTATGAAGGTGATAAATTGAATTCTAATCCTCCTTCATTGGTAAATTGGAACCGGTTAAAAATTCCTAGGAAAATTTATCAGAATTTCAAGAAAATCCTTACAAATTTAATTTGGTAACTGTTTAATCATATATTGAGAAACATAACGTATTTATAGCTTCTAAACCAACATACTCACTTGGGTGTTAAAACAATGGTTAGTTTTAGGTCCCGCAAATCCGATTAGAGTATTATATTCGGGTCTGCTTTGAGCATCCACGTTTTTGTTTATAAATTAATTACGCTGAAAGATTTTAATTCTTGATTGGTTGTACGTTGTTCGTGTAGGTATTGAATATTTTATCTGAGCACAAAACAACATCGCTTTTTCAATATTTCGTTTGAAGTCCTTTGATGCTGCAATTTCATGAAATACTCGTTTCTCAATTTATACTTGCATCTCAGCTCCTAATCGATTTTCGTATATAAGTATGTCAGGCATCATATAACTGTTTGGATATACCCAGCCTTTTCATCGAATATAATCTCAGTAAACGAAATATTCATGATGTTAAGCCAATAAACAAAAAATTTCCGTTCAAATATATTTGGTTCCTCTGAATTTAGGATTGTTTTACTGTAATAAAAACAACACAACACAATCAACAAACAATTATACGAACCAAGACACAATCGTATGTACATAATTATCCAGTGCAAATTCTATCAATTTGCAAAAAACCCCTTAAGACAAATTTTTCAATAATAATAATAGTTAATTATCACATGGATAATAGATATTCATTATCTACTGGAGACAACCGAAATGAAGGTACTTCGCAGGATAACCGGGAAAACACTTCTCAACGGAGAAAGGAGTGAAAATGTTAGAAACATGTGCAAGGTGGACAGCATTAATGACTGGGTATTGAACAGAAAACAGGAGTGGAATGACCATATAAACAGAATGGACGACAGAAGAATAGTGAGAATCGCCCGTGATAGATCTCCACTGGGGCGCAGAAGTGTGGACGACCACGGAAAAGATGGAGGGACAACTTAAACGTTCCGTAAAAGACAAACGACCGAAGAATAAACAGGCGGCTTTCGCCTAAAATAAAGAAGAAGAAGAAGAAGATTATCACATAGTTAAAGGCGCAGCAGTGAAGGACGACAGCTACCGATACTTATGCCAAACATCAGAGGCAATCCAACATATAACAGTGGAATGTTAAATATTCGCACCAACAGAATATAAAGGGAGACATGACGCCGTAGCAAAGATTGTGCATCAAGAACTGGCATTAAAATTACATCTTCTATGAAAGGAGAAGGTGTCTTACTACAAATACATTCGGAGCCAATTTTGTAGAATACAAAATAATAATCAGAATCAGGTTGTAATAATCAGTTTAGACTACTTGACCGCACTATCTTGACTGATCAAACAGTTTCCCACAATAGGTCTGACTTGGTCCTGCTTGACAGAAGAGCAAGGAATACTAAATTTATCGAGGTGGCCGTTCTAAATGCGAACAACCTAATTGAGAAGAATGCTGAATAATCTCAAAATATCGAGAACTTGATGTGCGAGTGCAGAGACAGTGCCACATGGACGTGGTCAGGACTGTTCCAATTATCTTGAATCCACTGGTATGATTCCGAAAAATCTCCTGAAAAATATCAGAGATCTAGAACTCGGCGAACATCTCTATAAAGAATTACAGAAATCGGTGCTACTTGCCACAGCAAGGTCTGTTAGGAAGTTTCTAGGACATAACATAAATCAACGCCGTGAAGATCGCCGCCATATGCCTGATAATATAAAAAGGGCCCTCACAGAGCTTAATCCCTGATAATATCTGGAATAAGTGAAAGTTCCCCTGAGAGGGAGCGTGAAAGTCGTAAGTCTTGAAATCGAGGGTCCTTTATTATTATTATTATGAAAAACTCATACAAGAGGCTATTGACCTTAGGTACCTCAGCCCATTTAATATATAGTGTCATTTCAATTTTAATCAATTATCTAAGAACATGCTTAGTGCTTCCAGTAGAGTCTCAGTTGGGAATTTTCTTCGTTCATAGTTCCAGTTTGTTCAGTCTTGTATGGAACTTCTTGTTAAGTTTGTGAAGCCGATTTTTTATTGGTTCTATGTTTGTTTTTGTATACAGTAGCTCATTGCAGGGGTTGTGCAGTCTGTTCAGTGGAGTCTTATTCTTGTAATGGTACGCAGAGATGATCTTTCAGCTATCCCTATATTCTTAAGCGAGCACATTTTGCAATTTGCATAAATTGTGTCTGCATATTCTGGTATAGGTCTACATATGGTTTTGGATATTTTAACTGCACCCTCAATACCTATTCTGATTCAATATATTTTGAAGTTGAGGATACCATTAGAGCCTTAAAAAAAAAGCATCGGTGTTGATTCCATATCGGCCAAAGTTTTGAGAGGAATTAGTGGAATTATTGGAGAGCACTTTGCATATCTCATCAATGTTTCCATCACTACTGCTGAGTTCCCCAATATCCTTATTCAATCCATAGTAATTACAGTATTTAAGAATGGAACCGTATGTGAAATAATTAATCGCCTAATATCCATTTCGAGCGAGTTTTTCGAGGTAACAGAGAAAATTGTTTTCGCCAGAATGATGATTCGCCTCAATAGATTCAAAATAATTGACTCCGCGCAACATGGATTCAGAAGCGGCCACTCAACCCAATCACCTACAGTTAAGTTTTTTCAATCCGTATACGAGTGATTGGATAAACACTTGTTTGTGGCGGGGTTATTTTTTGATTTATCTTCGACATTTGATTCACAATCCTTTGAATTTATACTTGATAAATTTGGGCTTCAGAGTCGTTTTTCTCAATTGGTTACCTAGTTATCTTGAAGAAAGCACAATGGTGGTTAAAATAAGTGCGAGAGTTATCCTCAGACACATGGCATTGCTCTTGGAGTGCCGCAAGGCTCTGTACTCTGACCCCTAGTATTCATATTGTTTATAAACGATCTGCCTGCGAAGTTGTCCCGATTTTTGGTGACACTATTTGCCGATGATTCATCGGTGGTTGTTTCTGGCAGGGCTTCTGAAGAAGTCCTGGAGGCATGTGAGGGAGTTTGTCAGTTGGTGTCGAATGAATAATCTGCTGCTGAACGTTGACAAAACTCTATGTGTTCATTTTTGTCTGAAAGGCAATGGAATTAGTAAATTAGATGTTAAATATGGGGACAACACTATATCATCATCCCAATCAACAAAGTTTCTTGGAATATATGAAGACAAAAATTTGAGATGGACATCACACATTGATGTTTTATGTAAAAAATTGAGTAACTAATTTTTTGCAATCACTAGCATTAAGAACATCACACCTAGAAACTGTGTTATGATTGTGTATTACAGTCTTGTATATAGTCATCTAAACTATAATATTCTGCTGTGGGACTGCTCTACAGAAATAAATAAGGTGTTTATTACACAGAAGCGAATACTTCGATTAATGTTCAATATTCATCAACGAACATCTTGTAAACCTATCTTCATTAATAATTACACTCACCTTACCGTGTTTATATAGTTATAGATGTTTGTTAAATGTTAAAGAAAATGAAGATAGGTTTATTAAATTGAATAGTAATCATGAGTATTCAACAAGGAACAGTGATGTGCTACTTATTCCTATGCAAAAAACAGCTAAATTTGAATACTCTCTCTATTATCAGAGTATTAAAATCTTCAACTATTTACCATCGAATTTGAAAGTACTGAAAGCTCATTTGTTTAAGAGGAGAATTAAATCTCTGCTCTTAACAAAGGCATACTATAGTGTGGCAGAGTACTTCGATGACTCGAATGTAGGCAATAATGTATGAATCAATTTTTTGTATCATATGTTTGAATATTTTTTTACCACAAATATCCTTCACCATGTGAAATTGTCTGAAATGTTTAATATTTGCTGAAGTAATTTTTTTCTTTTCTTTTCAAATAAAATTGTATGTTATTGTGAACATATATTCAACCAATATTTTTGTTTGAACCAATATTTTTGTTCGAGGGCTGGATGGAAGACCAGACTCAAAACTGAATTCAGTCCTTTTGTGAGCATTCTTCTTTGTTGTAATTATTGTATCAATAGAATGAATGTAATTTTACAATGTAAGGAATGTCTCTCAATAAATTTAATTTTATTATTATATATTATTATTATTATTATATTCCTCAATTCCCATACGTTAGACATCTGAAATGTTTTGCTCTTGCTTTCTTCTTCTTTGACTGTGTGTGAAGGTTCAAATTTTCTATTATTTATCATTTTATTGCTGATACTAAGGATCGGTAAATGATAAATAAATACGTTGCAGATAAAATGAATTCAAAACATTCATCATAGGGATTAGAAACTCACTGTAATAACGCAGTTATTATAGAAGAATAATTATTTTATAAATTTAAATAATCCTTGGATATATTGAAAAAACAACTGTTTCACTTCCAGAAAGCTTTTTCGAAAGAACTTGTTAATTACGAATGAACGCTACATTTGGCTTCAGGCGCATCGCAGCTGTAAGAATTTGCGTAAGTATTGTCAATATGTTCATAAGTGTCAAAAATTCATTCAGTGAACTCGAATCAAGCACTTGATTTTGTATGGAAGGAAGAAGTTGTTGAGTAAAAAGTAGATATAATTATCTTGATTTAAACAAATTAAAAACCTTCCCAAATGGGAGTGTTTTTTCACTAAAAGAAGTATAAAATTCATGAACTCTTTTGGGTTCAATAATATCTACCCGAGTTTGATCAAAGCGTAGTTCCGAATGTCAATCATAGGCATGACATATCAATCGATCTTTCACCACATACTAGATTTCCTAGGCTTTTTCACTTCTTCGTATTGAGAGATATGGTATATAAAAAAAAATGATAACATTTGTATTCATCTTGCTAAGCAACAGTTGACAAATTAATATACAAGTTGAATTCCGAATGTCATCAATAATAACAGTATGAAATTTATTTTCATCAGCAATTCTACAAATCATTCAAAGAAATTCAAACACTATATTACATCAAAAGTGTAAGATGACAAACTTAAACTATTTAATGAACAAAAACGATACAAACTTCTAACTCAGGATTGGTTAATTACAAAATAGACAGCACCCCAATATGAAAGATCTAAACCACAAAATCCACGGACTCTTTGTGGTCTGCTCATCAGAAAACTAGAAAAATTACAGGTACAAACGTATTCTCACATTCTCTCTAGTTCTTATATCCACCTTGATATGTTATAGAGACTGATGTCATCAATAATAACAATAGAAAATTTATTGTCAACAGTAATTCTACCAATCATTCAACAAAATTCAAATACTATATGACAACAAAAGTTTAAGATGACCAATTTAACACTATTTATTGAAAAAAAACGATACAAACTTCTGAGTAAGGGTTGATTAATTACAAAATTCACAGTACCCCAATATGAAAAATTTAAACCACAAAATGCACGACTCTCTGTGGCCTACTCATCAGAAAAAGAAACAAATTTACAGAAATAAACGTATTTCCACATTCTTTCTATTCCTTATATCCACCTTGATATATTATAAAGACTGAATGTCATCAATAATAATAGGAAATTTATTGTCAACAGTAATTCTACCAATCATTCAACAAAATAATACAATATGACAACAAAAGTTTTAGATGACCAATTTAACACTATTTATTGAAAAAAAAACGATACAAACTTCTAACTCAGGGTTGATTAATTACAAAATTGACAGTACGCCAATATAAAAAATCTAAACCTCAAAATGCACGACTCTCTGTTTCCTACTCATCAGAAAACGAAACAAATTTACAGAAACAAACGTATTTTCACATTCTCTCTATTCCTTATATCCACCTTGACATATTATAAAGACTGAATTTCATCAATAATAACAATAGGAAATTTATTGTCAACAGTAATTCTACCAATCATTCAACAAAATATTACAATATGACCACAAAAGTTTTAGATGACCCATTTAACACTATTTATTAAAAAAAAACGATACAAACTTCTAACTCAGGGTTGATTAATTACAAAATTGACAGTACGCCAACATAAAAAATCTAAACCACAAAATGCACGACTCTCTGTGGCCTACTCATCAGAAAACGAAACAAATTTACAGAAACAAACGTATTTTCACATTCTCTCTATTCCTTATATCCACCTTGATATATTATAAAGACTGAATGTCATCAATAATAACAATAGGAAATTTATTGTCAACAGTAATTCTACCAATCATTCAACAAAATAATACAATATGACCACAAAAGTTTTAGATGACCAATTTAACACTATTTATTAAAAAAAACGATACAAACTTCTAACTCAGGGTTGATTAATTACAAAATTGACCGTACGCCAATATAAAAAATCTAAACCACAAAATGCACGACTCTCTGTGGCCTACTCATCAGAAAACGAAACAAATTTACAGAAACGAACGTATTTTCACATTCTCTCTATTCCTTATATCTACCTTGATATATTATGAAGACTGAATGTCATCAATAATAACAATAGGAAATTTATTGTCAACAGTAATTCTACCAATCATTCAACAAAATTCAAATACTATATGACAACCAAAGTTTGAGATGATCAATTTAACACTATTTATTGAAAAAAAACGATACAAACTTCTAACTCAGGGTTGATTAATTACAAAATTGACAGTACGCCAATATAAAAAATCTAAACCACAAAATGCACGACTCTCTGTGGCCTACTCATCAGAAAACGAAACAAATTTACAGAAACAAACGTATTTTCACATTCTCTCTATTCCTTATATCTACCTTGATATATTATAAAGACTGAATGTCATCAATAATAACAATAGGAAATTTATTGTCAACAGTAATTCTACCAATCATTCAACAAAATAATACAATATGACCACAAAAGTTTTAGATGACCAATTTAACACTATTTATTAAAAAAAACGATACAAACTTCTAACTCAGGGTTGATTAATTACAAAATTGACGGTACGCCAATATCAAAAATCTAAACCACAAAATGCACGACTCTCTGTGTCCGTATTTTCTCATTCTCTCTATTCCTTATATCTACCTTGATATATTATAAAGACTGAATGTCATCAATAATAACAATAGGAAATTTATTGTCAACAGTAATTCTACCAATCATTCAACAAAATTCAAATACTATATGACAACAAAAGTTTAAGATGACCAATTTAACACTATTTATTGAAAAAAAACGATACAAACTTCTGAGTAAGGGTTGATTAATTACAAAATTCACAGTACCCCAATATGAAAAATTTAAACCACAAAATGCACGACTCTCTGTGGCCTACTCATCAGAAAAAGAAACAAATTTACAGAAATAAACGTATTTCCACATTCTTTCTATTCCTTATATCCACCTTGATATATTATAAAGACTGAATGTCATCAATAATAATAGGAAATTTATTGTCAACAGTAATTCTACCAATCATTCAACAAAATAATACAATATGACAACAAAAGTTTTAGATGACCAATTTAACACTATTTATTGAAAAAAAAACGATACAAACTTCTAACTCAGGGTTGATTAATTACAAAATTGACAGTACGCCAATATAAAAAATCTAAACCTCAGAATGCACGACTCTCTGTGGCCTAATCATCAGAAAACGAAACAAATTTACAGAAACAAACGTATTTTCACATTCTCTCTATTCCTTATATCCACCTTGACATATTATAAAGACTGAATTTCATCAATAATAACAATAGGAAATTTATTGTCAACAGTAATTCTACCAATCATTCAACAAAATATTACAATATGACCACAAAAGTTTTAGATGACCCATTTAACACTATTTATTAAAAAAAAACGATACAAACTTCTAACTCAGGGTTGATTAATTACAAAATTGACAGTACGCCAACATAAAAAATCTAAACCACAAAATGCACGACTCTCTGTGGCCTACTCATCAGAAAACTAAACAAATTTACAGAAACAAACGTATTTTCACATTCTCTCTATTCCTTATATCCACCTTGATATATTATAAAGACTGAATGTCATCAATAATAACAATAGGAAATTTATTGTCAACAGTAATTCTACCAATCATTCAACAAAATAATACAATATGACCACAAAAGTTTTAGATGACCAATTTAACACTATTTATTAAAAAAAACGATACAAACTTCTAACTCAGGGTTGATTAATTACAAAATTGACCGTACGCCAATATAAAAAATCTAAACCACAAAATGCACGACTCTCTGTGGCCTACTCATCAGAAAACGAAACAAATTTACAGAAACAAACGTATTTTCACATTCTCTCTATTCCTTATATCTACCTTGATATATTATGAAGACTGAATGTCATCAATAATAACAATAGGAAATTTATTGTCAACAGTAATTCTACCAATCATTCAACAAAATTCAAATACTATATGACAACCAAAGTTTGAGATGATCAATTTAACACTATTTATTGAAAAAAAACGATACAAACTTCTAACTCAGGGTTGATTAATTACAAAATTGACAGTACGCCAATATAAAAAATCTAAACCACAAAATGCACGACTCTCTGTGGCCTAATCATCAGAAAACGAAACAAATTTACAGAAACAAACGTATTTTCACATTCTCTCTATTCCTTATATCTACCTTGATATATTATAAAGACTGAATGTCATCAATAATAACAATAGGAAATTTATTGTCAACAGTAATTCTACCAATCATTCAACAAAATAATACAATATGACCACAAAAGTTTTAGATGACCAATTTAACACTATTTATTAAAAAAAACGATACAAACTTCTAACTCAGGGTTGATTAATTACAAAATTGACGGTACGCCAATATCAAAAATCTAAACCACAAAATGCACGACTCTCTGTGTCCGTATTTTCTCATTCTCTCTATTCCTTATATCTACCTTGATATATTATAAAGACTGAATGTCATCAATAATAACAATAGGAAATTTATTGTCAACAGTAATTCTACCAATCATTCAACAAAATTCAAATACTATATGACAACCAAAGTTTGAGATGACCAATTTAACACTATTTATTGAAAAAAACGATACAAACTTCTAACTCAGGGTTGATTAATTACAAAATTGACAGTACGCTAATATGAAAAATCTAAACCACAAAATGTACGACGCTCTGCGGCCTACTCAGAAAATTAAACAAATTTTTAGGTACAAACGTATTATCACATTCTCTCTATTTCTTATAACCACCTGTGATATGTTATAAAGACTAAACAATATATTTTTAAAGTATATATTTGTTAGCATTGAATTGATACTTTTGAATTTTTATGTGCCAGGTTGGCTCATCATACCTGGTTAACAAAATTTCGATAAGTATGCGTTTAGTTTTCCCTAACAAAATATTCTCCCAGAGTTAGCAATGGTTTATTCCAATGAGTTAGTTTATTAAAACAACAAGGTGAAGAAAATTGAATAACCAGAGCAAATAACTCATTTCTTTTTCCACAGTAGCAACGTGATTTGAAGGACCAGAGAGATTTCATAATAGAAACGGATAATGTTCGAGAAACAGAATGAGCTTGTCATGTTAGAAAAATAACTAGGTTATAAATATCGAGTCGCCGGTTCTTTTGAGTCGCCATTTTTTTCACTTTATTGGCTGTTCTCTGACGGAAGAGGCATTTCAACAGGTTTAATTAGCCAAGAATAAAAATACCCGGGAAAGATCAATAAAAGACAGAGAGTCACCGACACTTTCACTCAATGCCGCTACTTTTTAATTTAGAAAATTTGCTGAAGGAAGGGATGAATAGATTCTGTTGGAATATAACGGAGTTTATCAAAATACGTTTAACGCCTCTAGAAGTTGGAAAAAGTTAATAGCCATGAAAAATATATGCATATAAATAGTTCAGGTATTTCAGGTATTCAAATTTTCACTTTATGAAACACACTATAGTTACACATCAAATTCACAGTACTCCACTCACTCTATTGTTTGTTTCGCTGAAAACTGTAGCTTCTTCATGTAACGCTTTTAAACCGAATGACATAATACATACATTTGAAAAGAAGGCCTTGAAAAGACTTTGAGAAGTCCTACCAAAATTCGAACAAAATAATTCTCAGAATGCCAAGTATTTGATTCGATGAAATCTAGATGTTTTATGAGATTTAGAACTCAAAATCTTGTTAACATATACCGAGTGTATTGTGTTATTAGAATTTATTGTTATACCTATAATTATATTGTTGAAATTTTTGAATACTTGCCTTAAATATATTCAAGTACCGCATCAATTTTGCAAATGCAGATTTGCGGAGATTGCTCTGAATAGAAGCACTATTGACTGTTTTTAATGTTTAATAACTGATATTCAGTATTCATAAAGAGCTTAATGAATAGGTATATTTTTTCATGTGAAGTATCTACTTATCTAATATTGTGATGATATAATATTCACGATTTTTCATGAATAAGTATGAAAAATCCAATAAGTCATTCATCCTCTTCCATATCCTGCTGTGAAAAAATATTTAACTGTTAGTTTCAGTTAAATATGGTGAAATACGTTGAGCAATGAGCATAGATTATGACGCCGGTACGGTTGTTCCATTTTCGTTAGAATAAATACATGAAGGGAAATATGAATCGTGTGAATTGGGTTCCAGTTTTCTCACAGGCATCATAAATAAACTAGCTAATCCTTTGTATTTTCCGTTTAACATGTATCCGATACATAGAACTGAGTAACCATCACGCTTAAGCGATTATTGAATTTTCTGGTTTTAACCTGCTTTATGAAGGAAGCCCAATAGTAAAATTGAAATCTGCCTACACTTATAGAATTATTAACCTGTTACTGTGTTATACCACTGTTCACTGTGTAGCTAATCCAAGAAAGCACGAGAAATATATATGTATATATATATATATATATATATATATATATATATATATATATAGTAAATACTGAGACTCTTAATCGAAATATTTCAAATAAAACTCTTAGGGAGCTGTCTACACACAAATGTTGTCAAAGAGAACGAACCCATCACTTTCGAGAGTGAATATTAGGAGCGTTTCGAAAAATTCATTGATCTTGTTGAATGATAATAGTATACAATTGTTTCATCATTATTATGAATCATCAGTACATATTTAATCTATCAATCAAGAATCGATTACTTTCAACGCTGTGATCTTTTCATTTTAATGAAGACCGGAATTTCTTCCATACGCCTCTTCATCTCGTTTCAACCTTTTTTTTACTGCTTTTGAGAGAAGTTTTAACCTTAGCCTACTACTGACTCGGAAACACCAGCCTCTCCTGAGGATTTAGCTAAAGTTGATATCTCCGAAGAGCTCTCCCTTCTCTGTTTTCACATGTTTCTTTTCAACGTCTCTTGAAAATTTCAAGGATTTTCGTTGTTCCTCTATCAGTTTTATTTTCTGCTCGATCGTTGTTGAAATTTCTTGTCATTCTTCCCAGTATCGTGTCAAGTTCGTCTAGGTCGTTGTTTTTTGCGTTTCTTCCTTTCGGTTTTTCTTCTTTTCGTTTATTTTTCTCCCATCTTTTTCTCCAGTAGTTTTCCGGAGGTGGTGGGGCATCGATCAGCTTTCGTTTCGTAGTTGGTCTGTTTCTGGGATTGTTTGTGCATCTTATGTTTGTGGAGAGGTGCTCTCCCTGGCAATTAGCGCATTTCGGTGCCGTTGTTCTCGGCTTTTCACATTCGTGGGTGCTGTGCTCTTCTCCACATTTCATACATTTGGGCGTTGCATGGCAATTTCTCTGAGCATGGCCGAAAAGTTGACAGCGGTGGCACTGGATCACTTCTGATTTTGTTCTGAAACTTTCCACTTTTACAGAAAGTCCACAGCATCTTTCGAGTTTATTGTATATCGATCTGTATTCCTTCGATATCTCGATAAGTACCAGGGGGGCAGGGTAGCCCTTTTTTCCCTTCATCCTCATTACTTTTAGGACTGGGTATCCCTGATATTGTAGGTCTTCTTTTATTTCTTCTTCATTCTTTTCTGTCTTTATTCCTTTTATGACTATTTTTAGATTCTTCTTTCTCCATTGGCTCCATTTTTCCTTTTCTCGGATGATCAATGGAGGTATTTTCTCAGTATTCTTTTCTCTTTCTTGAATTTTGGTTTTTTCTTCTCTGTTCTCGCTTTTTTCTTCATTCTCGGTCGTTTGTTGGTTCTCGGTTTCCATTTGTTCTTCGTCACTTCCGTCATTCAGGGCCTCGTACTGATTCCTTGTAGACGTCTGTGTTACCGTTTCCAGTTTTTCATACTTCGTCGTTCTTCTCGGTTCCTCGAAATCGTTTTCCTGTAAATAATTTTCAATATTAGTTTTACTGTGCTTCACACAGTTCTCACCTGATTTCCGAGGCTTCTCCATCTGCTCGGACTGTTCTTTCGCTTCTCCGTGCCTATTTCGTTGGCCGTTATCAGTGTTCGAGCTCCGCGGTGCAGGGCTTCGTTTGACGATCGATGTATTTTCCACATCGAGTTGTTCTTGAACAATGAGTTTCAGGACCTCATTAGCCGGGAACCCATGCTTTGCCAAGGCTGCTAGTCCGGCTCTGATCTCCGTAAAAACTTCTTGTATCATGTTGTTTGCCCTTTTCGCTAAGTCGGTTTTTCGTTTTCTAAACAAGTTCAGAAAATAATAATCGCTGTGATGTATGACTACTTTCAAAACGATCATATATCCTATACCAAATCGAGAGATATTCTACAGAGTGAAATATTCACGTAGGCTCCCTCTATCGGCGAAAGGACGAATAAACTCTCCCTAGCGTTCAAGATTCCTACTCATGATTTATACAATTTATACAATTTGGTATAGGACCTATGTTCGTTTTGAAAGTCATCGATTCTTGATTGATAGATTAAATATGGACTGATGATTCATAATAATGATGAAACAATTGTATCCTATTATCATTCAACAAGATGAATGAATTTACGAAGCCTTCCACTCGCACTCTTGTTGTCATGAGTAGGAATCTTGAACGCTAGGGAGAGTTTATACGTCCTTTCGCCGATAGAAGGAGCCTACGTGAATATTATTATTACTAATGATATACCGAAATTCGAAAAAACATAATTAGCACTTTTTGCTGATGATGCTGCAGTTCTTTCAGAGAGTTGGAAAATTGATCAAAATATAAAAAATATTCAAAAGCATGTAATTATCCTTGAAAAATTTTTTGACAAATGGAAAATTAGGATCAATGCAGAAAAAACAAACATAACACATTTCACCACAAAAATAAAAGATAAACCAAACATAAATTTAAAAATGTATAACGAAAATATTCGAAACACAAACGAAACCAAATATTTTGGTGTCCTCCTAGACAAAAAACTCACATTCACTCCACTTATAAACAGTCAATTAAATAAAGCTTACATAGCAGCGAAAACACTAAATCCACTTATGAAAAAACATCAGTACTCTCAACAAAAGCGAAAACCTTAATTTACAAAGCAGCAATCGGACCAATTGTATTATATGCATGTCCCACATGGAACAGAACATATAAATACAATTATGAAAAAATCCAAATATCCCAAAACAGAATTCTCAAAAATATACTGAGGTCTCCAAAAAACATACCTATAGATACACTAAAAAAATCCTTAGAAATAACAAAAATAAAATCAGAAATTAGAAAACAATCTCTCAACTTTTTTGAAAATCAAGTACAAAATTCACATTTCACAACAAACATAATAAAACAGAATGCATCATCCATACCATTCAGAATTAAACACAAACTCATACATGATATAATCATCGACGAAATAAAATAGATTTCATATAAAAGTTTTATATCAAAGTTTTTTGACCATAATCAGATTCATATTCAGCAACACGTACTTCACTTTCAAGGATTGTCATTATAAACAAACTCTCGGCACTCCTATGGGATCTCCCATTAGTAACATTCTGGCAAAAATAGTGTTAGATCACCTCCTAAAAAAGATCATTCCAAAGCTTCCATATAGCCTACCCTTCATATATAAATATGTTGATGATATTATTTGCGCAATTCCAAATAACCATGAAGAATTGACGCTAAAGATCTTTAACTCTGCCAATGACCATGTGCAATTTACGATAGAGACAGAAACACAACAGAGTGTACCATTCCTTGACACAAAATTGATCAGACTTGACAATGGTGATATAATTCTGGACTGGTATAGGAAAGCAACATCATCTGGTAGATTCCTCAACTACCACTCAAATCATCCTAAGAACCAAAAATACAATACTGTTATTGCTTTGAAGAACAGAATAACACATATAGGTGATGAAAGGTTCCTGCAAAAAAATTTGAAAATACTGTATGGTACTTTTCTTAATAATGGATACCCGAAACATATATTGAATTTTCTTATATACAACTCTAATATGTATGATGCCCCTACAGAACATACAGAACGACTTGCAATGAAATACAGAAAAATACCATACATTAATCAACTCTCATTGCAACTAAAGTCCTTATTCAAACAAATCCCAGACTTGATAATCGCAAACTACCATGTAGTTACGATTTCTCAATTGTTCTCCAAAGTAAAGGATAAAACACCAACCATGCAAAAAAACAATGTCGTATATGAAATTCCCTGCTCAACGTATTACACAGCATAATAGTGATTGTCGTTTAGGTAAAAATTCTTGTGCAGTGGTGCAACACCATAGTGATACTGGACATATATTCGACTTCAACAATGTGAGAATTATCGATCAACATAGCAATTATAAAACGAGACTTTTTCTGGAAATGTGTGATATAGCGAAAAACAAAAATTGTGTCAACTACAAAACTGATACGGGCCAACTTAGTAACATCTATTGCCGAATCATAAAAAGTATGTAATACATCCTCACTCTACCATCACTCAGTCGTGCGGTACCCACAGTGTTTCTTTGTTGTATTTTAACGTCCTGAGACTCTATATATGTAAGTTCTGTGATGTGTTCCTTTTATCTTTACAATTAATGTAATTTCATTTCATTTTAGTGTACTCCTGATGAAGTCACCAATTTACAGTGACGAAATATTGAGTTTAACGAGAATGTAAGAGTTTTCATTTTTCCACAGACCGCTTACCGAAAGAATTCACAATATTTAATATATATATATATATATATATATATATATATATATATATATATATATATATATATATATATATATATATATATACATATATACATCATGTGCTTTTCATTGATTTTAAGATTTGAGATGTACATTAATCTATGCATTATTTAGACATACGACTTACTCTATCTTTCTATCTTAAAATCGAGTGTATGTGATAATTGAAATCATTGCCTTTCATCCGTTGAACGTGGCGTGACTGATGAGTACCTTGTAGTACGAAACAGTATACTGTCTCACGTTTTCAATGAATGTAGGCATCGATTTCAAAATTCTTTAACATTTTTCCCATGAAGAATAATGGAGAATCTATTATTCTCTAACAATGATCCCTAGAAGGACAATGGAGACATCGCATTGTTCATGTTTCACATAGCCAGCTCCGCTATTATTCTTTGGAATAATTCGTCAAGAATTATCGAAAGAAAGTTATAATGTACTTTGATAGCGAATATCAAAGTGCGATAACATACATACATAGCACGCGAACTAGAGATTTCTTCTTTTTGTAGTGAATTTATTGTGACATATTTATTTTGGCGGTCTTTCAAGAATTAGAGAAATAGAAAAACAAGAAAGTAAAATTCTCAGAAAGATTTACGGGCCAATCAATAGAAACGGCATTTGGATGAAAAGACCTTAGAATGAACTGTATCAAAAGACAAATACGATAACGGAAGAAATCAGAAAACGACAGAAGTTCTATGCACATGTTTACAGAATGAAACAGTCCAGAATACCGAAGAAACTACTCGATTATATAATTATGACTCGGCTACTATAATTATGATTAGTAAATTCGGAACAGAGTGGCTAAAAGAGGTCCAAAAGGATCTACAACAGATCAATATGAAAAATCTCGAAGATCGCACTGAATGTCGGTATAAAATCGCACATGTGAAGTTTGAGCAGAAATCAAATCGTCAACCTGGAGTAAAGTGGACAGAAGAACGGAAGAAAGTGCATTCTGAGAAAAAGAATGAGATGAAGCAAAATTCCTAATGATTGCGAATTCAAGTTCAGTCGCTCTCCTCATGGGGAACAATCGTAATAATAATAATAATATATATATATATATATATATATATATATATATATATATATATATATATATATTATATATATATATATATATATATATATATATATATATATATATATATATATATATATATATATATATATATATATATATATATATATATATATATATATATAATTCGTTTAGTTTTCTTGTGCTTTGCTTAATAACATAAGTGTGAAGGTTTCTTGGGAATGAGCACAGTTTAAACTTGATGGAGTAATTATTTATTCGACATATGTTTCGGCTCTAGGCCTTTTTCAAGAATATTATAATTCTTGAAAATATAATATTCTTGAAAAAGGCCTATATATATATATATATATATATATATATATATATATATATATATATATATATATATATATATATATATATATATATATCTATATATATATAAAAATATATATATATATATATATATATATATATATATATATATATATATATATATATATATATATATATATATATATATATATATATATATATATATATATATATATATATATATATATATACAATAGATATATATACCTACGGGTATAGAAGATATGTGAAATTTCGATGCTTGGTGACTCTGTAATCTGAGAGAGGTGTTTTCTACTGATTTCTATAGATGGAATTGTAGAGTATTCATTACTCTACGATCTTCCACTTGAAGTCACAAGAAGATGCTTGGAGGTTGAAATCGTTGCCTCACTTCGATGGACGTGGTGCGACTGACGAGTTCCTTGCAGAACGAAACATATATGTCTCGCACTACCATCAGGTGTGGCATCGATTTCAATATTTCTCTAACATTTATCCCTTGAAGGATAATGGAGACATCACATCGTACACGTTCACATATCTAGCTCTGCTATAACATTCTCTTGATTAATTTCAATTTTTCAAATGAATGTTCTAGTGTTCATTTTCTTATATATATATATATATATATATATATATATATATATATATATATATATATATATACATCGCTGTCCTCTACAGTAACTTCATGGAAAACTGGTGCTTCTTCATATGTCGTGTCCAAACTAATTCGTACCGACATCTAGTAGCGAATTACACACACAGCAAACAGTGGAGCAACAATTTTAGCTTCTCCAGCAGCACCTTGATCTCTCTGAAAAAGTTCATTTAATTAACATAATTATTTCATGCTCCCAACCTATTGTTAAGAGCTTCACAACTGTGGAGTCATGATATGGATTTGGAGTCCGAAACATATTCATCGTCCATTGAATTTATCCGAAACATATGTCAAGCAAATGAACTTTTTTTTTTTTAATTCAGTGGACCTACAGTTTAACGGCGGTTCCGAAGTTCGCACAGAACAAACCCCCATTTATAATTGTAGTAAATCTTTTTATCATTAGACATAAGACTTCGTATGGTAAAATGCTATATTTGGCCCATAATAACATATGGGGCCGAAACATGGTCACTCAAAATAAAATCCATGAACCGCATAGAGGCTTTTGAGATGTTGATACTCCGCAGGTTATTAAAGATTCCTTGGGTGGAGCAAATAACGAATGAGGAAGTACTTAGAAGAGCCGGCGTCGAGCGAGTGTTATTAAAAAATATAAAGCAACGCAAGATCTCTTATTTGAGCCACATACTCCGAGGCAATAAATATGAGATCCTAAGACTAATATTATTGGGTAAAATAGAAGGTAGAAGAGGTCCAGGCCGAAAACGGCATTCATGGTTGTGCGATATCAAGAACTGGTGTGGAGTGAAAAACGTGGGTGATATATTCGCACTAGCTACGGAGGGGCAATTACGGATTATAGAATGAGTGGATGATCGCTTACACGCTGTAAGCGTTGGCACGAGAAGAAGAAGAAGTAAATCTTTTACGTTTCTATTAATAAGTTCAACATGAAACGAAAGACTTAAACTCGACATTTTCCTTTAATGAAGACAAACCTCATTTCACTCTTTACATTAGTCATTGAGGAATTCACAAATTGTCACATTCCATTTTCGTAATAACAGATCATCTGTGTGATATTGGTCTTCTCTTGCTATTTGGTGAAACATATCGCTCTCATAATCTGTTATTATTCATCAAAACTCTACCTTCACATTGTTTCATTGTTACATGTTTTCATTACTTGATTGGTTCTTTCACTTTCATGGCTTTTCGCCACTCTTGGAAAATGATCCAATATCCAATAATCCAGAATATATGTATTCGAACAAAAAGCACAATCATTATGATAGCTTCATTTGAAAAGTACTCAAAAAACTCTAGTCTCTACTTACCCAAAAAGGTTTTTAAAGCGCGGAAAACGATTGAACTTCATGTTTCTTCTTTTATATCATTGTGCGAGGGTTATTTACTCCGCTCGAAGCTTTAAAATATCATAAATGTGAGTTTTCTGAGACGACACGAGAAATGAACTTTTTCAATTTTCTAACAGGATGAAGGATACCGGGATGTGTCTCACATCATATATTTTCTGCAGCAATATCGTAATAATATTGTTTTGGACGGCAGTGCTGTAAAATGTAATGATAAGGTGAAGAGTTTGGGTGTGTGGATTGACCAGGACTTGAGATTTGCAGATCACATCAGCATGTGTTTACAGAGGGCTTACGCATCTTCGAAATTGTTGTATCATAGTAGGCATATTCTTGATAAGTCCACTAAGTCATTGTTGTGCAACGCTATGGTGCTGTCGAAATTGAATTATTGTGACGTACTGTATAATTCATGTTTAACTGAGTTTGACTCTAATAGAATACATAAACTGCAGAACTCATGCTTAAGATTGATTTTTGGAGTAAGGAAATATGAACGTATAAGTCACACATTAAAAATTAATAATTGGTTGAATATGCGGTGCCGAATGAAATTGCACTCACTGTGTTTTTATAACAAGCTTATTACGGATCGAGTACCTCCATATTTGTACGACAAGATACGTTTTAGGACTGATATTCATAATTTAAATGTTAGGCATAAGAACACTATCACCATACCTAGACATGCAACACAGTATTTCAGACGGTCATTTTCTTTTTGTTTAGCGGATACTATGAACAGCTTATCAGTTGAACTTCGTGTTTTGTCCGGGTTGCGTTTTAAAAAAAAATTGTGGAGAAATTGTTATCGATGTAATATTGCAGTGTTTTAGTTGTTTTCTTATGGTTTGTGCCTTTGTAGTTATTTTCCATCGAGTTTTGATCTTGCTTTCAGTGAAATATTTTGTTCACTTGATTGAATGTGTGTTTCTGCTCTGGAGTGTTCACCTTATTTATAGTATAGGAAACCATTAATTTAGGCTAGTTTTTTTTTTTTTTTTCAATTCTGAAGTCGAATTATCGCATCTTGTCTTTTAGTAGACTTAAGGTATACTTGGTTAATTCAGTAGATAGGGTTAGATGATAGTAGATCTAAGGGTTGGATGGAAGAGCAGATGTACGTTCTTGTTTTACGATTGCGTGCATACTGAATCTCGCCCTGAGGAATGATTTGTTTTTTTGATGTAAAATATTGTGATTTATTTTTAATAAAGACATTTATTATTATTATTATTATTATTATCTATTGAATTGAAAAGAAACACGCCGAGTCTTGCCGGGTTGATATTTGAGTAGACGTTTTCAAGACATTTTACTTGTTATTTCTCGTCTACATGTATGTACATCCGATTTGATTGAATGGAATTTTTGCCATATGTTAGAACGCGATTGATAGGTTACTCAAAGAATTTGAATAAATGGCCTGTCTCCGTAGTTTAGTCGGTAGAACTCCCGACTATGCGGTAGAACTCGGGTTTGAGCCCCGCTGAAGGCATGGGTGTTTGTGTTTGTCTATGATTTAAGCAGTTGAAATAATGAAATATTGTGGGTAATGTACATCGATTACAAGCCCAATGGCCGTTCGGAACCGGCGTTAAACTGTAGGTCCACTGAATTAAAAAAAAATATGAATGAAGAAGAACAGCCAAAATGGCTAAAAAAAGGGTGAAAATAATAGAATAAAGCTATCGAAGGCATTTCAATCACATTTCTCTGCACTGAAATCTGTAGAATAATATAAAATGATATTATTATTATAGCTATTATTGCCCGTTAAAAGAGAACCATTGCACTTGAATTCATACATTTTTAGCGCTCTTGTTTTTGCTAATTCTTCTCCCAAAAACTCTTCATCCTGTAGAATATTCCTTCTGTCGTTCATCTGTCCATTCAATGTCCTGTGGTCGGGTTCTCTCTCGTTCTGGTAGGGCGAGAGAGATCGTAGTATAGTCTTCGATCAGAAACATTCCTTCATTCTACACAATACCCGTCCTATTTCATTTGAATCGAAAATATATGGATTATTTATACGCAATGGCAAATATTTCAATAATTCCTCAACATTTATGAAACTATTTAATACCCTAACCCGTAGCACTTGGAGTAAGGCAACATGATTAGTCCATCAAGACGAATTATTGAGTCGATTTTGTTTAATCTCATTGCAGGGCAGAAGAGAAACTTTATGAATCAAATTTTTGTACAAATTAATGCACAACAGTATTGATTGTCCGCTTTGAAATTTCGTGTTTCTAGGCGAAAGTATCGTACTACATAATTACTCCACCTAGAAATTGCAAGGACCAACTCTCTAATACAATTCCACATTTGGTTTATGGAATCTACATTCCATACAGTTGCTAATAAATGTGACATTCAATTTGACTCCATAGAAGCTATCATTAGAAATTATGTGAACAAGGGAAATTTACTAAAATGAATGAATTAGATCAAGTTCTTTGTAATATTTCATTTAATTTTATTATTAGTTAATTTTTAGGATTTTTAAATTAAATTGAGCTCTGTGTTATATTTCTTTTCATTTAGTTATTATTCAAAATTATGTTATTATTTTCTGTAATTGGGTATTATACCTGTTTAGAATAAAGAACTTATTATTAATAAACTTTTAGGTTAGCGCGATGTTCTTTGCTAAAATATCACATGAGCGATGTTATTGCGACACTCCATACGATCTTTGAGATTCTCGATACGAGTATTGATCTGTTGTAAATCTTTTTGAACCTCTCTGAGCCATTTGCCCCATTTATTCTTTTTCATTATATCGCTACTCCGTAGTATTTCATCCTGTAGATTTGTGCATAGAACTTGGGGTCTTTTCATCCAAATATCATTTTTATTGATTGATCCGTAAATCTCCTGAGAATTTCTCCCATTTTTCCCATATCTTGTAATTGGAATAGATTTATATCATTTTTGTATTGTTCATTCTTCTGCTGTCTTTTCATACGAGGTTTTTCAAAAGAAAATATGAATTTTGAATTATTTCGAATAGCACTTATTTATTATAGTATTATAATATTAATATATTATTTAATATAGTGAATATATTTTATAGTATTTAATATAGTATTATATATTATTCAATAATAGTATTATTTCATATAGTATTCAATTTTTATAGTATTAATTCAGCATTTGATAAAGAAGTAGTACATCGAAACGTCGTCATGCGTATTTGTATTAAATTATGAAAATATTATAAATATTGTTTCATTATAGTATTTATTTATTCATCGAGATCCATTTTGTCCCCTTCAAAGTAACCCCTCTCAGATATAATGCACTTATGCCAGCGCTTCTTGCAATCCTCGAAATTCTGACATGCGCTTTTCGGTATGGCCATCAGCTCGTTCTTCGTTTCCGACTTTATCTTATCAATTTTGGCCAAACACTTTCCTCTCATGGGTCTCTTCAGTTTTGGGAATAGCAAAAAGGCGCAGGGAAACAAATCTGGTGAATACGGTGATTGAGGCATCATAACGGTGTTGTTTTTGGCCAAAAAAATTACGAGAAAGCATTGATGTTTGAGCTGATGCATTATCGTGATGAAGAATCCATGATTTGTTTTTCCACAATTTCGATCGTTTGAGTCGTATTGCTTCATGCGAACGTTGCATAACTTCCTTGAAATATTCCTTACTAACCGTACGGTATGACCTGTTGGCAAGAACTCATGATACTCTACGCCGTTGTAATCGAAGAAAACAGTGAGGAAAACCTTCACATTTGATCGAACTTGGCGCGCATCTTTCGGTCTCTTCTGGCCGTTTCCATTGGAATGATGGGCTTTAGCTTGAGCGTTTTGTGCTAAAAACTTGAGGGTTTGGATAGATAAGAAGTTATCATTCAGGCACTATGTTGCCTCTATGAGAAAGGGCAGCTATATGAGGTTGAAGGGGCTACGATAATTAAATATGAGTTGACTGAAGTAATTAAGTTCAGACTTGTCCAATCTTTGGTCTACCGCTTAGTTTATTACCGCTGTCCGGTGTACTGTGGTTTATTAACGAAGAAGGAAAAATATAAACTGGCCAAGGTTCAAAATTCTTGACTGCGTTTTATATCTTGTATTCCCTACATAAGCCATGTCACACCGTACCGTAGTAGACTAGAAGAAATCACATATCCACAGAGGGCTGAGTATTTGTTGATTAGTTTTCTTGCAAAATTGATTGCTAGTGAAACTCCTAACTAGCTATTCAATAGATTGGAACTACGTAAATCAGCTCATCAGGTGAATATACGTGAGGACGGTAATTTCTGCGTTCCTCAGTATAGAACATCTAAATTTGAGTGGTCTTTCGATTATATCGCCCCTCTCACATCAAATAAGTTTAGGATGTTGTTTGATACTGATACCTCAATAATTAATTTAAACAAGAAACTGTACCATCGGTTAAGAGAGGAGAGTTTCAGTTGAGTTTTAGATCTAGGTTTAGTTGGGTATATCATTTTTTTGATCCTGTATGTAAGGCAATTACAATAAACTTATTATCAATATTTTTATATTATTATCTGGATCGTCGTTGAGGTCATAAATCAACTCCTGAGCGATACTAATGCGACGATCAAAATTTAGCAATTTCGGAACAAAATTCCCTGCCACATGATTCATGACCAAAACATCCGAGAAAATTCCATGGCATGAGCCGATAGATATGCTAACATCCTCTGCAACTTCCTTTATAATGATTCGACGATTCTCCAAAACCACTTTTTTCTATGTGTCGACAATTCTTTACTTGTTGACGTGGTTGCAACTCCAGTACGTTCATCGCCATCAACATCTTCTCGGCCTTCTGTAAAGCGCTTGTACCACTTATGAATACATTTTTGAAACAAAGTAGACTCACCGAATGCCACAGTCACTTTGTTCCATTTTTAACTCAAAACTTAATACAGATTCTTTGATCCATTTTTTTTCGAAAATAAGGAATATCCAACATAACGAAAAAAATTTTAATAATCGAATGTGCACAGCCCGCGAAAATTAAAAATTCACCTTTTCTTTTGAAGAGACCTCGTATATACTCGTATATATATATATATATATATATATATATATATATATATATATATATATATATATATATATATATATATATATATATATATATATATATATGTGTTATAAAAGATCAATTGAAAATATCACATATAATATAATTATTATAGTGGGAGATTTATAATTCAATCACAGAATAACTCAATTCTCCATTAAATGCTCATGCAGTATATCTTTCGAACACTGAAAATTGCATGTTGTTTTCGAATTGTATGGACCTCTTGAATATTTTCTATTACTTGGCTGCTGCTCTGAACATCTGTGAATGCAGCTATCAATTATTTTGCCTCCTTCCTTGGTAATGTGCTTTCACCACGGAAATATGTTTCATTGTCCACATCAAATAAATGTCGTATTAAATCTTAGACTATTCTAGCCCTTGTTTCCTTATCAATAAATTCGAACAACAAATAGATATATATATATATATATATATATATATATATATATATATATATATATATATATATATATATATATATTATTTCGAAAGTTTTTAGCAATAACAGGCTTTTTTTGATATGAAAAAGTTTATTTCTGTTGACGTTTCGTTGTTATATTACTACTGTGTCAAAACTAATGGTCTCATCAAATGTAGAGAGTCAATAATATCCATCAGATCATTTACGAACAGACTAAATAACAGTGGCCTAAGATTAAACCCATGAGTTATTCCTAATGTAGGTATGAATTAGGACGACTGTATACCACCCATCTGTACAAACTGACGTCGGTTAGGAAGAAAAAGATTGGTGAGGCTATCAGAGAATCCAAATTTGTTGCGTAATTTCTGTACAAGGAGCCCATGAGCAACTTTATCAAATGCTTTCTGAAAATCTGTGTAAATCACAACTTGACCGGTGGAATCGAGTACTTCAAAAACATATTGAGAAAACAGTATTAAATTTTTTGAGTAAGGTCTTATTGACATTAATCATTATTGACGAACATCAAATGTGGCAAGTCAATATTATCCATCAGATCATTCACAAACAGAATAAATAACAATGGCCCAATATTAGACCCCTGAGGTAGGTATGAACTCAGACGACCGTATACCCTCCACCTGTACGAACTGACGTCGGTCAACCAAGTAAGAATGAAAAAGGTTGGTGAAGCTATTGGAGAATCCAAATTTGTTGCGTAATTTCTTCATAAGGAGCGCATGAGCAACTTTATCAAAGGCTTTCTGAAAATCTGTGTATCTACACAGATTTTTTTAAATCACAGATGTGATTTATCTAAATCACATCAAATTGACCAGTGGAATCTCATTCACATTAATACATGTTGCTCGATCTTGATGCTGTTTGTGACGGATGGATCTATAGAATTATAGATGATTTCAAAGATTTCGGAAAAGTTGATAAGATGGATATTGGGCTAAAGTTCTTCGCAACAGAAGGATCACCTTTTTTTTAAGACAGGTACTATCTTTGCCGATTTCCATTTTTTAGGAAAAGTGGTTTTGCTTATGATGAGATCAAATAAATGTGTTATGTATCCGTTAATATTTATGGGAATACCGCTGTTCTTCACATTCTAAACCTTCATCTCATCAACTTATTCCCCAATTTAATTTCCAGATTCACAGATTTCTTATCATTCGTAATAATAAATGGTGTTGAAGATATCAAACCAAATTCAAGAGTTGACGAAAATTTCACGTATTCAGAGAGATGCACTTACAAACTTCAATTGTTTCACCTACTTCGGTGATTCCAGAGTTCATGCATACTCTCAGGGAGTAACCATTGTGCTCGTTCATTACCACTTTGCCCCTTTGAGATTTATAACTAATGAATACACTAACATAAAGGCACTAGAAGTTCTCAGAAGTATACTTTACTTGAACGTAGTTTCTGATATCGTTGGAACAATGATGTAATAAAATGAACTTTACTGTTCGTTTACGTGTTAGTATGTTGCTGTTTGCGTTTTCTCTGCAAGAATATCTTTGCGAGCGGAATAAAATAAGGAGTATATTATTAAAAAAAATGCCAATGTATCGGCTAAATGAAACAGTTCAGTTTTTTCTGTATAGTTTCAGTTTAAACTAAGTATCAAAGTATTAAATATTTTATGATTTGTTCAGGAATGACAAAACTACTCGCTACTCAAAACTCAGGGCGCTTCGGCATTTTGTTAATTTTGTAGCCTCTTGTTGAGCTTTGCCTTAAAATCAAGTTAAACAAGTTAATCGTTAATAACAAGTCAAGAAAGTAATAATTTATTGATTCATTTCATTCATGAGGGCGTTACTTGAAGAAATTTGATATTCATACAGTATCAAAAATATTTCTCCAAAATTATTTCATCTTTTTCTTAGTACACAAATTCTGTTTCTGTATTTACAATAATGATCTTAGGTTTTTCAATTAGCGAATTAACAATAGCACTATAATAAAGAGATATTTTATAGCATTTTGTTAGTAACTTTATCATTTATGATTGAATATAACTTAAATTCAAGCACTTGAACTTATGATTTACACTTTATTGACTACATAGCATGACGCGTTTCGTCGTTACAAACGACTTCTTCAGATGCTTACAGAATAATATCTTAGGTAAAACTTAGTTAATATCTTAGGTAAAACCAAAACCATAGAACACCAAAATTCCCTGATATATATATACCTGTATTTTTAAAAATGTTGTTATTATTCTGTAAGCATCTGAAGAAGTCGTTTGCAACGACGAAACGCGTCATGCTATGTAGTCAATAAAGTGTAAATCATAAGTTCAAGTGTTTGAATTTAAGTTATATTCAATTATAATGGATTTACATCAAGTAAACGCCAACACTATTAAATATTTATCATTTATGAACTGCTGAAATAAAACAGGCAATAAGTTTTAAGTGAAGTTTGCCACGATAGGCTAGTAAGAACCTCGCCCAAATCGGTTGAGCCGTTTCGGAAATTAGCGCGACAAATACAGACAAATAAATTCTAGAATTATTTGCTTTACATTCTATTGCGTTAATAAAGTCCCCCGATAAAAGTTTTTCTCGTATATCCTCCAGGTAGAGACAGCGATCAGTTACATTTTTATTATATCCATAGAAGATAGGTACCTACCCGTATTCCATTCGAGATAAAATTTTCATCACGAATTTCCTTCAGCTTAAGGTCATCTGTCAAATCGCATCAGTGTATGTTTCGGGTTCGACAGGCCTTCGTAAAATAGATATGATCACGGCAAAAATACTTCATTTTACTGAAGCCAATTTCTTATCACACTATTTTCATTTAAAAAAAATAGCTATTAATTATTGTAATCTGATGCTACTCATCATAATATTCACTTTCAGCATAGGAATAAATTTCTTACGTGTATAATTATATTTATATATTATATGAATAAAATTTTTATTTATTTATTAGACATAAATCTACAAATCATCATGTGTGATGTTAACATAGATATATTTTATTAGGTACATATGTATTCCATAATATTAGCTGTGTGAACTTAAGAACGGTGAGTTGTTGGCAACCGTTGCGAGGTCAAACCATCCATAATGTGTTCCCTTAGTTTTTTGTTAAACTTTCTTATATCCTGTTGCTCTTTTATTTCAGTAGGTAATTTATTGTAGTAGGTGGTAGCCTGGTAGATGGGGGAGTGTAACGCTTTGTTAGTTCTTATATTGTTCAGCTGATAGTTTAGGTTGTATCTCGTATTATGATCATGTATTTCTATTCTTTTTTTGAGCGAAATATTTACTTTTAGTAGTTTATTTTCTATTTGATGAATCATTTTCGAGTCTTCAATTTTTTTCATTTGTTTAATGTTCGGCAGATTGACAATTTTATGTAGTTCTTTTGAAGAGGTGTTGTAAGGCAAGTTGTATACAGCTTTTATGGCCCTGTTCTGAATGCGTTGAACTCTTTTTATATTAGAAACTGAAGTATTTGACCATATACTCAACAAGTAAGTTAATGTGGAGTGTATATAGGAAAAGTATATTGATTTTTTGGCTCTAAGATTTAAATATGGGCTTACTTTTCTGAGTGCTCCTATCAGTGGTATTAATTTTTTAGCTATATTATCTATGTGTTTTGTCCATTCTAGTTTTGTATCTATCGTTAGACCCAGATAGTTGTATTCATTGGATTCGTTGATATTTGCTCCATTTATTTTTATGTTGAGTGTTGTTCTTTTCATATTTTTTTGATGAAATAGTAGAGCTACTGTTTTATCCAGATTGATAATTAATTTATTGTTTTGCAGCCAACTTTGAAATTGTATTAGATCTTGGTTTATATCACTTTGTAGGGTTTCTAAGTTTGGGCTTTCATAATAAAGGGCTGTGTCATCAGCGAACATGTAGTGTTGGGCACTAATTCCTGATGTTTTCAGGTCTTCTACATACAGAAGGTACAGTAGAGGACCCAACACTGAACCCTGAGGAACTCCTTTATTTACCTTTTCTTCAGAACTTTTTGTCTGATCTATTTGTGTATATTGCTTCCTATTTTTCAGAAATATTTCAATAAATTTGTGTGTTTTTCCGGAAATGCCCATGCATTCGATTTTTTGCAGCAGAATTTCATGATCAACAAGGTCGAACGCCTTCTTTAGATCTATGAAGATAATGATTACATACTTTCTTGAATCTAGACTGTAGCATATGTTTTGTATTAAATCTACCGCAGCACCTAAGGTCGAGCTATTTTTTTGGAAGCCATATTGGTGATTTGAAAATTTTAGAAAGGAGCATATTCTGTCTTTTAAGACTCTTTCAATAATCTTGGAAAATGTTGAAGTCAGAGCTATTGGTCTATAATTACCTGGATTTGTTTTAGTCCCTTTTTTGAAAATTGGTATTACTTTTGAGATTAGGCATTGTGGTGGTATATCTCCAGTCTTGAGTATTTCATTTATGAAGTTGAGAAGTTGTGTTTTGATTTTTGTTAGTAGTAGTTTTATATCATGTGTTGAGATTCCGTCATTTCCGGGAGCAGTTCTTGATTTTAATGATTCCATTATTTTGGTTAATTCTTTTTCGGTGCATTTCTTTATATAAATTGATTTATCACTTTTGTCAGTTTTATCGCTGCAGTAATTCGAGTCGTTCTTTTGTTGGTTCTCTACATTTATGAAGTATTCATTCATTTTGTTGCATATGTTCTCTTTTTCTGTATACTCTTTTCCATCAACAATTATTTTTTCAATTGCATTTTTTTTTGGTTCTTGATTATTAATCAGTTCCTTAATACTGTCCCAAATCTTTTTTGTGTTGTTATTTGCATTTAGGAATTTGTTACTGTAATAGTTATTTTTAGCATTTCTTATCTTAATCTTTGCTAGGTTCTTTAATAACTGAAATTTTCTACTTAGGATTTCATCCTTAATCTTCTTTTTGTGTTTGATATAAGCTCTGTCTCTTTCTTTGAGCGCTTTTTCTACTTCATCATTAAACCAGTTTTTACCCAATATTCTTTTGAAAGTTTTAGTATATGTGGCCTCAGCTTTCGACTCGATGATAATATCAATAAATTTACTTGGATTAATCTTTTCGTTGTATAATTCTTATATATTATTATAACATATAAATTCTTATATGTTATAATAATTTGATAACGGTGATTGAAATATAATTATAATGTTAATAATAATAATAATAAGTTCTTCATTCTCAACAGGTATAATACCCAATTACAGACAATAATAACATAATGTTGAATACTAACTAAATAATTAAAATTGAAAAGCTATAACAAAGAGCTCAATCTAATTAAAAAGAAATAGTAACTAATAACTACATAATAGCATTTAATGAAATATCACAAAGAACTCAATCTAAATCAATTAATTTTAGTCAATTCCCTTTGTTAACATAACTCCTAATAACTTCTATGGACTCAAAGTGAATGTCACAATTATTGGCAACTCTAATGAATGTAGACTCCATAAACCAAATGAGGGATTGTATAAGATAGTTGGTCCTCCGAGTTTCTAAGTGGAATAATTCTCTATTACGAGAATTTTGCCTAGGAACAAGGAATTTCAAAGTGGACAAGAAAGGAGGGGAATCAATACTATTGTGCAGTAATTTGTACAAAAATTTGAGTGATAAACTTTCTCTCCTGCTCTGTAATGAGATTAAACTAAATCGACTCAATAATGCGTTATAATTAAGTAGTTTCTGTGGATAAACTTTATCCTCCCTCCAAACTAAGGGATTCAAGAACGTTCTCTGAATAGACTCAAGATGGCGTTGATGGCAAGTGTAAATAGGATGCCAGATCATGCTGCCATACTCCAACTTGCTACGGATTAGGGTATTGAAATAGTCCTATGAATGTTGAGGAATTATTAAAATATTTGCCATTGCGTATAACGAATCCATATATTTTAGAGGCACATGAAATAAGTTAGGTGATGTGTAGGACAAAAGAAAGCTTCTGATCGAAGACTACAGCAAGATCTCTCACCTTTTCAGAACGAGAAAGAACCTGACCACCGACGCTATAATCACACTCAATTCGGTCTCTTTTCCTGTGAAAGAGACAATAATAAATTTGATATCGAATCAACCAGAGATTTTTAACCTAAAGTCTGCAAAACCAGGAGAAAATAGAAAAGCTGTGATCTACAAAGGTTTAAACTTTGTTCTTAATTCACCCTTTAGGCGCCTTCCATAAATTACGTCACACAAATTTCATGATTTTTTGCCCCTCACGTATCCTTGTCACAGTTCATCATATTTGAAGACTCCCTCCTCCCTAGTGCGACGTCACATATTTGGAATTTTAGATCTAGAAACTATTGAATCAAAACAAAATAGTTCCGGAATTAAGTTGATATCCACTTGAACTTAATTTCCATTTGGACTTAATTATCTTGAGTCCATGGACTTTGAATCAAGTCCTTTGAATTTTTTATAGCTGGAATAGCAGCGACTTTGTTCTCAGTTTGATTTGTTAATTTTAGTTGTTCAATGAATCGTTGTATCAACATCTATATAAGCCAACCCCAGAGCATCATCGTCTTCATTCAAACAAAGCATTTCTCTGGCATGTCTAGCAGCAATTCTTGTGGGCGAATTTTCGCGATCGCAAAACGTCTTTTTGACTCTTATGTAATTTCTTGTGTTGATTAGTGGCCTTCTATAATGCGGAATATGCCAATAACTATGACGCAGGAATGCCACATGATAGCTGAAACAAGCATACCTCAACACTGTCATATGTGATGACGATCCAAGTTAACTGAAGTGACTTCTGAGTTCCGAGAGAGTTACAAATGTCTTCATGAACCATTTGACTTAATAATTTTTCTCGCGATAAACTTACCTTCTAGAATTATCTAATTATATGAGAAAATATACATTTATAATAATACAAAAAATGAAGCAAATGTCTTATACACTGTCTTTATGTCAAACTCTCCCTTTTTATCCAACCCGTTTCAACGAGTTCTGCGAAGAATATACTGAAATAAAAAACTGTCCCTGAAATGTAATTTCGCAAATCAAAATCATCAATACTTTAGCAATTTCTGTGAATGACTGCGTGAGATAGAATCCCTCCATTTTATGCAGCGCTGGAATTGGTCAGAAGTATTTATGTCATGTTTTCACCCCACGTATTGGTTTTTCATAACATCATTCACAAATCACTGTTATATATGTCTGTCCTTCAGAGACTGGTGAAAACGTTTCCAGGGATAATCTAATCTCGTCCACCTCCATGTTGTTTCCACAACAGTACGTTAACGAGGACTTGTGTTAAAGCTATATGAATTTATATTACAAGATCACTGGCCTAAATTTTTATCCTCGGTTATATATATATATATATATATATATATATATATATATATATATATATATATATATATATATATATATATATATATATAGGGGAAAGTGGGGTAATTGGGAACGGCGGGTAAATAGGAACACTTGAATATCTAATACTTTTCCCAGCACTACACCGGCCGCGTTCGTTAAGTAGACGCGCTCAGGGTCCCTAAGTTCTCTCGCAGAAATGTAAAGAAAAATTCGCGCGCATCCTGTCACGGATAGTCAAACAACTTTATTTCGTATTTTCATTACAATTTTTGTCGTATGTAGAAATCGATGTAATGAGCATATTTTTGAGCCTAAAGACGACACATATTGTTAATATCTTTCATGTAATATCTGTTTTTACATTTTACAGTAGCTTTAAAATCATTGAAGATAATATTGCAAGTAACGTCCATTTAGATTTCAGTTGCCTACTTCGGGTAATTAGGAACGGTGTCAGGAGGGTAAATGTGAACGTTCCCAATTACCCCTATGAACTGATTAATCTTGTATAAATATTCTAACACTACAAATTGTTTTAGATGCCTCGTCATTACAAAAGAAAAACCACACCTAGATATAAATTGGATATATAGGTATATATATATATATATATATATATATATATATATATATATATATATATATATAATCAAAAGTAGGCACTGTCGGCATATCCCGCAATTAGTAGCAGCCGTTGACACGTGTTTCGAGCTTATTGGCTCTCCTCAGAACGGCGTAGCCAGGTTCAAGTTGTACGAATCTGGAGATAGAAAACAAGAAAGAAACAGACACTCCACTGAAGGAAGTCGACGCACTTTCTTGTTTTTTTGTATACAGATTCGTGTAACTTGAACTTGGCTACGCCGTTCTGAGGAGAGCCAATAAGCTCGAAACACGTGTCAACGGCTGCTACTCATTGCAGGATATGCCGACAGTGTCTTCTTTTGATTGAAATTTTCCCCGCGTTGAACATTATTTATATTTTATATATTATATATATATATATATATATATATATATATATATATATATATATATATATATATATATATATATATATATATAGATAGGAAATGAGAAACATGTCCAGATTTTATCCAGCACACCTATGAAATATCAACTAGAGGAGAAAGAGAAAAGACAAGTGGAAAAGAAAATAAAAAAAGAAATAGTTCAGAAGATAAAGGCCACTAATATTAAGAAAATAAAGCAACAAGTTAAGAGTAAGGAAGTCAGATAGTTGAAGAGGATGTTAGAAGATAATGAAAATGAAGGGGAGTATTACTGTATATTCTGCTGCGAAAAATATGAATCTTCACCTGAAAAAGACTGGATTATGTGCGCTGAATGTAACAACTGGGCACATGATGAACGTACCTCTGGTCAATCCAGTACCCGTTACGTCTGTGATTTCTGCCACACAAAATAATTCTAATACTTATAGAGATTTTGTTATGTCGTTCACAATTACCCCATATCGTTCCCATTTTCCCCGCGGACTGTTCTCAATTACCCCATATGGTATCGGGTAAATGAGAACTCCAATATTTTTTACTTTCATTAATTTTTTTAATTTAGAGTTTATTTTCAAGCATTTTGATTTAAGTTATTTGTAGGTAGATTAGTAACGTTAATGTTGCAATAAAAGTTGATTATATTTGTGCTTTTGTTTTCATTTTTTTAGGCGTTAAAGTTAGGTGTTCCCAATTACCCCACTTTCCCCTATATTAAAATAAATTAAACTCTTGGCTTAATGTTTCACGATTTATTTAACAATGTTTTTGTCAACATGTTTCGAGCGTTAGCTCATTTTCAAGAAAAAACTTGTTGACAAGACTGTTTAGTCTTGAAAATGAGCTAACGCTCGAAACATGTTGACTATACATATTGTTATAGTCAACATATGTTTATATATATATATATATATATATATATATATATATATATATACATAATATATGTATAGTCAACATGTTTCGAGCGTTAGCTCATTTTCAAGACTAAACTTGTTGACAAGACTGTTTAGTCTTGAAAATGAGCTAACGCTCGAAACATGTTGACTATACATATTGTTAAATAAATCGTGAAACATTAAGCCAAGAGTTTAATTTATTTTAATATTCAATTATGTTTCACCAAGAGTTAAGCGAGAATTCGATCTCATTCATATATATATATATATATATATATATATATATATATATATATATATATATATATATATATATATTTATATATTTATATATTTATATATATATATTAAGAACAAGGTTTGTCAGGTAGAAAATGGAGTTAAGAATTTTCGGTATGTACCTGGGATTTACGTTGCTTGTTTATTTGTAACAGCCGTTTACATATGTTTCAAGCTAATTGGCTGTCATCAGAACGCCGTAGTTCAAGTTATTAGATGTTCACACTCGAAAGTTGATTGAAAAAAAAAGACACAGAACGAAACAACACAAAATTCCACGTGAGGAATCTACATCATTTTTGGTTTAAAATTGAGCATCTTGATCGAGCTATTACAAATCTATTTTTAGACTGAATCAATGTCTACCTGCAATGAGATATTTATACCTTCTAGAAATTTTGTATCGACAATATGATAAATTAAGAACAAGGTTTGTCAGGTTGAAAATGGAGTTAAGAATTTTCGGTATTTACCTGAGATTTGTGTCGATTGTCCTCACGTTTTTTTAACGTTGTTCCCACAACGTTCTCACGTTGTTTTAAACCTAAGATTCTTCATTACTGTGAAAAAGGAATTGAAATGAACTACCTGGAAGCCATGGAAATAAATAAACTTCAAAAATCCGATAAATACAATCTTCTTAATGACCAGTTAGACCTAAACCACTCCCCGCTGTTGAATCTCTGATAATTTGGAAACCCCCACCTCTATGACGGAATTTAAGGTGGTCCGAACAGATCTGCAAAATATTTATAGGTTGTCTTTGTAATATGTATTCATTCTTGATAATGCTGTAAAAGGCGAAACTAGTCGAATAAAGAATTGTTCAGTCATTGATTTTTAGACAAGTTTTTATTATTACATCTCAGAGTAGATTCATCGTCCATTGATTTTATTTTTTAAGCATTCAATTCATCTGCAGGCGTTCCACGGGGAATTAGTGGCAACGACTGCCTGAAATCGCCTGCCAACAATATCATCAAGCCGCCAAAGATGTTGTTATTTCGCCGAAGATCCTTCCGTGTGAAGTTAAGTGCATCAAGTGATTTCTTATGTGCCATTGTGCACTCATCCCAAGGATTCACACAATCCTGACATCCTTGTATCCATCTCTGATACATAGCATGTACTACAAACCAATATTTTAAGTAGATGGCGCCGGTGCTTGATACATTATTTGACGCTGTCAAACAATGTATCACGCACCGGCGGTGCGTGAGTGGCTAAAGAGGTCCAAAAGGATATACAACAGATCAATATAAAAATCTCGAAGATCGCACTGAATGTCGCTATAAAATCGCCATGTGAAGTTTGAGCAAAAGTCAAATTGTCAACCTGGAGTGAAATGGACATATGAACGGAAGAAACAGCGTTCAGAGAGGATGAAGCGTTTTTGCGAGGCAAAAAACATGAAGCAAAAGTCATAATAATTGCGAATTCAAGTTCAGTCGCTCTCCTCATGGGAAACAATCGTAATAATAATAATATATATATATATATATATATATATATATATATATATATATATATATATATATATATATATATATATATGTAACAACAGTCCATATATATATATATATATATATATATATATATATATATATATATATATATATATATATATATATATACATTTATTTATATCTGTGTGGGTATGTATACAGTTTAGGTACTCTTGATTGTTTATCAAAGCGGAATTAACTTCCATAATAAATGATATGGGATATAATGAAGCCGACATTTCAATGAAACGAAAATCTTGCACTTATCAAGCTCGTTTATTAATAACCTGACAGATAATCGTTTATGCGAGCTTTCACTGAGTTTATGAATTGGTAATATGTTTGTTCGTGGACCCTTTTATTGATTGTCCAGCATCTATGTCAATCTATAATCAACCAAGATTATTTCGTAGGTAAAAGTAAAACAATTCGCAACTCAAATTGTATGAATATATTTCAGTGAACGGAATATTTTGAAGATAATATTCAGAAGAAACTGAAGATTATAAAGATGTCCCAAAATTAACTCAAGATGTAAATTTGCCACCATTTATGAAACATGAGAACCGAACATGAGTTTGCGAAATTGTGATTTCAACAAGATGGTGTCACATGCCATAGAGTCTGTAAAACACCTTAATTAATGCATGAGACATTTTCGATGATTTGACTTGGCCCTCTAGGTCATGTGATTTAACACCGTTAGATTTTTTATGAGGGGATTTAAAATCACAGGTCTATGTCAACAAGCCCACAATCACGCGTGGTTTAAAGGAGGATATTCAACGTTGCACCAACAAAACTTCAATAGTGTTGGCGTTTACTTGATGTAAATCCGTTATAATTGAATATAAACTTAAATTCACTTTAATTCACTATAAACTAAAAACACTTGAACTTATGATTCACACTTTTGACGCGTTTCGTCGTTACAAACGACTTCTTCAGATGCTTACAGAATAATGAAGAATAATGAAATATTATTCTGTAAGCATCTGAAGAAGTCGTTTGTAACGACGAAACGCGTCATGCTATGTAGTCAATAAAGTGTAAATCATAAGTTCAAGTGTTCACATTTATGCAGAGGGTCATGAAAAATTTCGACAAACGAGTACGTATATGTATGCAAAGCCCTGGAGGACATTTGCCTGATGTTATTCCATAAATAACCTTATCCTATGTATTTTATGATTCAATAAAAAAATTACAATAAAAAGACTAAAGTATGATTAAATTCGAATATTGAGTTAGTTTTAGAACACCTATATAACTCCATCCATTAAAAGATGATATGATAATAGTGAGCATGAATATAGATAAGGTTTTATCATTGTTAATTTTCAATAAACCAAATCACCATCCGAAGTTATACTCTTAATTATGTAATAGGTACCTATATAAAATTAAGCTTATTGAACAGATATCAATGCTTCGTTAGTTAATGGTTTCTTAGTCGAAACATATTATTTGATGATGTGGGCCTTCACTGCGTTCATGAATAATTGATGATATCTCTATCCGTGGACCCTTATATTGATTGTTCAGGGCTCTCCCAATCTATATTTAAACCAACACCATTTCCGAAGTTGGAGGTAAAAGCAAAGCGTTTTATAGATACCTATGTAGATATATATATATATATATATATATATATATATATATATATATATATATATATATATATAGAAATATATCAGAATAACTATTACATAAAAGGCTCCTGGAGTTTCAAAGAAAAGTTGAAGGACATTGTGATCCCAAATGAATATGAATTAATATCATTGGACGGATATTACTTTATACCATACTTCATATTGAAACTGCGTTAGATATAAAGAAATACACTGACATCCCATGAAATGAATTCTCAACAGCTGTAGAACTTACACAAACTTGGACTTATTTATTTAATAGTGTTGGCGTTTAGTTAATGTAAATCCATTATAATTGAATATAAACTTAAATTCAAACACTTGAACTTATGATTTTCACTTTATTGACTACATAGCATGACGCGTTTCGTCGTTACAAACGTTATTCTGTAAGCATCTGAAGAAGTCGTTTGTAACGACGAAACGCGTCATGCTATGTAGACAACAAAGTGTAAATAATAAGTTCAAGTGTTTGAATTTAAGTTTATATACAATTGGACTTATTTTAAATATAATAAAACCTTCTACAAACAACGCGACGGATGTGCTATGGGTGCTCCAATTTCTAGCATAATTGCACAGTTGGTGATGGAAGATTTGGAATGTGAAGTGATTTCCAAATTGTATTTTTCTCTGCCATTTTTCTACAGATATGTCGACGACTGCATCACTGCCATTCCCAAAAACAAGACGGAATATGTGTTGAATCAGTTCAATAACTATCACGTAAAACTTAAATTTACAGTGGAATCTGAATTTAACAAGAGCATAAATTTCCTTGATATGACCATTCATCACAGAAACAACAACTTGCAGACGGAATGGTACACCAAACCCACATGGTCGGGACGTACCTCAATTACAATTCGCAGCACCACATAGCCCAAAAAAAATCTGTAATAATGGGGCTAGCAGATCGGGCAATTAGACTAAGTGACTCAGAGTTTGTGCATGACGCAGTATATAAAGCGAAGGAAATACTACCTCTAAACTCTTATCCCAAAAAGCAAGTCGGTGCAATTTTTGAACAAAGACAAAAGAAGCATTCAACACAGAACCAAAACAATGTTAACACTGCTAAAACTAAAGATAAAAAGAGCAACCAATATCTATGCATACCATATATAGAGAGACATAGAGGTATGTCATAAGGGGTATAATCTGCTACAAAAAAGTTTCAGCAGACTAAAAAATACTATTCCAACCCATAAAAAAACCCACACAATATACCAGAATTACCAGATTCCATGTTCAGTCTATAGGTACAGGAATATATATTGGGCAAACTAGCCAATACTTGACGAATAGTTTAAGTGGGCATAGGTATGATAAAAAAACACCACTGCCCTCACAAAACACCAAACAAAAATTAGGCCATAAGTTTGATTTTTCGGATACAAAAATCCTCAAAACAGAGCAGCATAAAAAAACGAGAAATCAAGTAAATGATCTATATAAGAAAAATCCAGATTCCATCAATGATAAAACTGACATAACTACTCTGAGTAAAATATACAACAATATTTTAACCGCATAGGAGCACGGTGCAAAATATAAAGATATATTGTTTGATGTGAGTGATATTATAGACGTAATCAGCCTCCAAGTCGAGTTATATATTTACAATATGCTTTGAGAGATGAACGTGTTATTCTTCTTTGGAAAAATTTTAGATATTTCAAGTATAATTGTCAATATAATTGTTATTTGTCAACTTTTGCGTCTGAGGTGCCTATTTTTGTGGTAAGATTTTGAATCATTAGTGCGTCTGTAGGCATTATTTTTATATTCATCATTGTTTTAGCGATCATATGACATGTATCAATTTGATAAAGGTTAAAATAATAACCGAAACGTAATTGGAAAACATTTAACACCATTTTGTTTTAATTGAATCAAAAACCCAAGAATCGAATTTTTATATATATATATATATATATATATATATATATATATATATATATATATATATATATATATATATATATATATATATATATATATATATATATTTCTTGAAATTGATTTATTGCCTGTTTAAGATATTTTATTTTGGAAGTTTTTAGCAATAACAGGCTTTTTTTGATATGAAAAAGTTTAATTTTGAAACGTCGACAAAAATAAACTTTTTCATATCAAAAAAAGCCTGTTATTGCTAAAAACTTCCAATATATATATATATATTTATACATATATATATATATATATATATATATATATATATATATATACGATATAAATATATATATATATATATATATATATATATATATATATATATATATATATATATATATATATAAATATATATATATATATATATATATATATATATATATATATATTCAAAGGATAGTGAATCAAATGCGGAAGATAAATCAAAAAATAACCCTACGACAAACAAGTGTTTATCCAAACTCTCGTAGACGGATTCAAAAAACTTAACTGCAGCTAATGGTTGGCTATCCTCAACTTCAATTTTAGTGACAGGGTAGAAGTGAAAATTGGTGTTCACCATGGGTGATAATGTGCAAATCCGAGATAGATTATTGCCATATCGAGATGTTTATTTAGTATTAGCCATTGTGGAAAAATGTTCAGCGAAAACATCAGCTAACTGATTCGGATCGTCGAATACCCCCCCCCCTCAAAGTTTGAGGTCACATACTTCGCCTACCGCCACTTTTCCCAGAAGGATCGTTAACAATATTCCAAATTGTTTTATTTCTGTTCGATGAACCATCAATAGCTGATCTATAAAACGTATATTTCGTATTTTTGATAAGCATATTGTGTTGATTTCTGGCATTTTTATAGTTTTGTAGGGCACATTCCGAACGGGTATTTTTATGTAGTCGATGAAGGTAAGATAGGTTACGTTTACTTCGAAATATCTCAGTTGTTACCCATCTTTTCCTTCGATCTGCCGAAAGTACTTTACGTATAGGACAGCATTGTTCAAAAATGATATCGAATAACATCAATGAATGAATCAAAACATGTATCAGCCTCAAAATTATAAATCAGATCAGAAAAATTGTATTCAGATAAAAGGAAACAAAAAATTATTCATATTTTTCTGACTAATATTTCTGAATGAGTAAGTTGTTTCTTTTTCATTGCGTGCTTGTTTGTCAACTGTCTCAAATAGAATGCATTTGTGGTCACTGATATGGGGTTCAAAAACACTAACTTTGTAATTTTCGGAATCAATATTTGTAATGATATAGTCTACTTTAGAGATACTGGTATGACCATTTATATTGGTGAATTCTCTAGTAGCATACTGGGACGTAACGTTCAATCCGAAACAATCTAATAGATCTCTGAACAATTTAAAATATTTACAGTCATTTTTTAAATAATCAATGTTCAAATCGCCACATAAAACAATATAATTTACCGTTTGGAAACAACGCTGTGATGCACAAAATAGTCGATCAAAAAAAAGATCATAGTTACCTAAACATGGTCTATAAACACTGAGGATGCCAAATCGAATACCTCGATCCGAAATAATAACACCACAGATTTCAACATGCATCTCTTCAGAGAATTTGGAAACCATTAAGTTTTTCACCTTCAAGTTTTGCTTGGTGTACAAGATGGATCCACCGTGTTTTCTGTGGGTACGACAAAAACAATCAGCTCGAACATAACCCGCAATCACCATGGAATTAACACTATCTGCACTACACCAATGTTCCGACACACTCAGAATATCCGTATTTGTTTCCATCAGTAACACCTCCAGATTATCGAGTTTGTTTGAGATACATTGAGCATTCAGCTGTATAATTCTCAAACATTCATTGGCGGCCGGAACAATCAGTCCACTCAATTTTGTTTCGTTTTTTTGTGGAAAAAATGATTCACGATTACTTTATTTGGCCAACTTGAAGAATCGAGAGCTTTGCTATATTCGGAACTGGGTATAAGCACCTTGAACGATGCGTAGGAATCTGGGTAGCGTGAGGTTAATTTTTCACATTTGACCTTGGAAAATTTGTTTTTCAGGAAATTCTGTAGACTTTCGACATTTGTTTCAGGTTTGAGATTTGAAACATGGAAAGCTTTGAATTTGTCTAAGCCCTCCACGTCAGCAGCTCCAGCATCAGTTCCCACAACCAGAGTTTTCCTAGGCTTGCTACTTTTTTTTCTCACAATTTTCCATTCAGAATCCAATGCTTTATCGAGTTTGGGAGGAGATTCATTAGTTTCATTGAGATTTCCTACTATTTGTGCTGATTCAACCGCCTGATTTACCTCAACCAGAGTAAACTTTTTGAATGATTTCTGTTTCTTATTCTTTTTAGGAAGATCGAGAGTTGTACATGAGTTTGTAACTTTTCCTTTAACCAGACTAGTTTTCCGGTGAGCTTCGGGTGAACACACGGATAATGTGGACATAGGGGAATCACCGGAATTTCTCTCAGTATCAGCACATGGTGTAAGCTTCTCATCATCTACAATAGTGACAAGTTCTTTGTCCAGTTGCTTCATTATATGCCCTTTTCCTTTAATTTGATCTTCTAGTGATACAATTTTGGACCTAAGTAAGGAATTATTTTCTACCAAAATATTGTTTTTGGACTCCAACTCATAAATTATTTTTAGAAGAAGATCCACTTGAGTAGATTCCTTGTCTATGATCCTAGGTGTTAAACTAACCATCGTTGATGAGCTTCCAGTTGTTTCTCCACTAGGACACTGACATGGATAATTCGATGTCACAACACTTTTTCACCTTCGATCCACAACCTGGGTGGAACGACTTCAGACAATGTTGGCACTTTGCGCATTTTTTTACAATCGATTTTCTACAAAGTCCACATTGAGGAATATCAACTTGTAGAGAAGAAATCGTATCGATTTGCTTACTTGCCGACATATTAATTATAATTTAATATGAATGGATCCAAAATTAAAACTGATGATTGTAATATATTTTCTATCGAAGCGTTATTCACCTTCAATTGCTAGATACACTCGATATATATTCCTATATCATTGTTGTGACATTTAATTTTTATATCTTAATGATATAGTTTAGTTCTGTAAGTTTCAACATTTGTTTATCATCTATTTTCACTGCTACGTACAGTCTGGCTACATCTTGGGCCTAGTTAACCGTAAGATGTAATTTTTTATTTAGATCATTTTGTTTTCAGAGTCCTGATGAAGAATATAAACATATTCGAAATAGAGACAAGGTTAATAAATTGATTGTGTATCAATTATAGTGGCCCTACTTTATCCGAGAAGCCATCTATTACTTAATTATATATATATATATATATATATATATATATATATATATATATATATATATATATATATATATATATATATATATATGTATAGACATGGAAATCGACCTTACGAAGTCGATTAATGCTTACAGAATTATTCTGTGAGCATCTGAAACGCGTTTCAGATTATATCATCCACATATTTGAATAAAAAGGGAATACTGAAAGGCCGTTGAGGAATTATCACATCCAGTAGGTGGTCTAAGACTATTTGTGCTATTATAGGGCTGATAGGAGAGCCCATTGATGTTCCAAATATTTGTTTGTGAAAACTTTTAATAAAACTAAAATATGTGTTGCCAAATATGAAGTTAATCATTTTGATGAAATTGGCTTTAGAGATTGTGGTGTATCTTTCAATTTTATGCCATTTTGTCTCTAAGATGCTGGTTGTTAGATGTAAAGGGATGTTTGTGAATAAAGAGACAACATCTAATGAAATTAGTACATAATTAGGCGGTAATATGATATCAGACATGAGACGAACAAAAACAAAAGTGTCCTTGATAATTTGTGTTGGTGTTACAATTCTACTATATATTGTTACATCTATTTATTACATCTAAAATTACATCTATAATTTAATTCAACTTAATTTTAAAAAAGAGACATTCCTGTTTTATGGTTTTTGGCCATAACTTTTATTCCTAGTTAGCCGTAAGTTGTAAATCATAATTTTTATCAGTGGAATTGTATAAACATCTTTTTCAGAGTCCTGATGAAGACTGTAAACACAGTCTAAATATAGACCAGGCAAACAAATTGGATAAAATCTATTCATAGTGGCCTCTTATTTTTGCCTATAACCCACAACAATTATATTTATATATATATATATATATATATATATATATATATATATATATATATATATATATATATATATATATATATATATTCGCAGCTGAAACAATGGTTATTGGCGGCCATTCAAGAATTAGAGAAATAGAAAAACAAGAACGAACAATTCTCAGAAAGATTTACGGGCCAATCAATAGAAACAGTATTTGGATGAAAAGACCTCAAAATGAACTGTATCAAAAGACAAATACGATAACGGAAGAAATCAGAAAACGACGAGCAAAGTTCTATGCACATGTCTACAGAATGAAACAGTCCAGAATACCGAAGAAACTACTCAATATAATTATGAATAGTAAATGCGGAACAGAATGGCTAAAAGAGGTCCAAGAGGATCTACAACAGATCAATATAAAAAATCTCGAAGATCGCACTGAATGCCGCTATAAAATCGCACATATAAAGTTTGAGCAAAAAGTAAATCGTCAACCTGGAGTAAAGTGGACAGATGAACGGAAGAAAGAGCATTCAGAGAGGATGAAGCGTTTTTGGGAGGCAAAAAAGATGAAGCAAAATTCCTAATGATTGCGAATTCAAGTTCAGTCGCTCTCCTCATGGGGAACAATCGAAATAATAATAATATATATATACATTGATAAATGCATAATATTTAATAGTGTTATGGCGTTTACTTGATGTGAATCCATTATAATTGAATATAAACTAAAATTCTTGAACACTTGAACTTTTGATTTACACTTTATTGACAACATAGCATTACACGTTTCGTCGTTGCAACGACTTCTTCAGATGCTAACAGAATTCTGACTGTCAGTATTCTGTTAGCATCTGAAGAAGTCGTTTGTAACGACGAAACGCGTCATGCAATGTTGTCAAAAAAGTGTTCGAATTTTAGTTTATGTTCAAAGATAAACGTATAGTTACTGTAAAAAGTATCTACAGCAATTTTCAATTTTTTTACAGGATTTCATCAATATACTGTCTAAGGTATCCAGAGGAAGTGTACAAGAGAAACTGCAGTGGGTTTTCGGTTTATACGATATCAATGGAGATGGACTAATCACAAAAACCGAAATGGTAGATGTAGTTTCTAGTATATACCAAATGTTAGGTAGAGCTACTCGACCTGTCGTTGAAGACACTTCAGCTAAAGAACATGTAGAAAAAATTTTCCACGTAAGTTATAACACAAAATCAAGCCTCAAAGCCAGCTATTTGTATTTCTGACCAGATAATGAAATGAATATATTGATCGTAGTTGGTTTTTCATTTTTTAAAATATACCTACTCAAAGAACTTCAGACACTTTTGCATACGTTTGAATTAATTTTCGAAGCAATTTTTCCTCTCCGATTCCCAATGATGCTGAATCTCATTAACATCATGTTTCATCAGTTCCGAAATGTTTATGAGCACAACAGCCGTTTTTGAAAAACTTCCACAGAAATTCTCTAAAGCAAACGTCGACCAATTTGAAATTCCTTCTACCATTTTAACACCAGTGAAGGTTAGTGCTTTTTATGTTCAAGGAGTACTAAGTTCATAGATTAAATATTTTGTACAAAATCTGTGTCGAAGTTTATAGAAATGTTTCCAATAATTTTCTTATTCCTATAAACTTTTACCACTTTAGACCAACTAAAACGTTCATACAAACAACTGTTATTATGATTATTTAAAAACGAGGCAGTTTTTATGAATGAAACAACTAAGAATATTCTTCAATCACAAATATAAAAGTAGCCCTTTTGCATATGAATAAAACTGTTAAAATGTGATGTATGTTGAGTACTTTGTATTTTGTATTTTTTAGTTGATAGATACGAATAAAGATGGAGTGGTTACAATAGAAGAATTAGTCCAATGGTGTTCAAGGGATGAAAATATTTTGAAGTCGTTGGAAACACTAGACACTGTATTGTGATCATCATTCATATTTGGCTGTATAGAAATATTTTATGATTCCATTCAAATTTTGCCACCAAATTTCAGAACTTCGCATGCCAAATTCTCAACTGAGAACAAAACCTTCAAGAATTATAAATTCAGCAGTTGGCTAATTTATCCATTCTAAAACATGCAAATATATTCGAATTAAGGTCTTCACTGACTAAATCAATGGAAATAGTAGGATTTGATTATTTTAGAATATGAGAGTGTTTGTTTAGGTCTAGTGCTAAAGTCAATTTTTGTCATCTGGCGGAGGATCGAAAAAGTCACATTCGTGTGTTTCAAAAAGCATGGTACAAAAATTGAAATGTTCAATTGAATTATATCACTTCATTCGATATCACAAAAAAAAACAAGAAGTTGTTGAATTTTAACAGGAGTATGGATAAGAGACAATATGATATGATAATGAAGAAAATGAATTAACTGACTCTTATATAAATAAAAAAAACGTAATGTTTAACCGTATAACAATTGTATTTTTCACTTTTTCCAATTCTAAAAATTGAGAAAAGTATTCTTTATTCAAATCTGAATTAATTTCATCTTCCGGATCTCTCGCATTTTATAGAATGCCAATTAAAACAGAGGTTGTACAACGCTTTTCTTTGAGAAATAATGGATTGAATTTCCTCCGAAATTTTTTATTAATTTTCGCAACAGATTAATACAAAAACATATGGCTATTATGGGTCCATGATGATAGAAAAAAATAATAAGAATATGAATTTTTGATGTGCTCTTGGCTAAACTTTGTATAGGTATATACATCTATAAAATATTTTGAATATGTCTCGACCATTGTTTCAATGTTACTTCATGGTTAATAAAATTATCTAGTATTAGATCAAGTTTCCTGTCTACCCATGTCTGAATCTATTGAAGCTTTGATAACTTGTTAATGCTGTTATAACCTTTCTAATATTGTGATATTATCCTCAAATCATACAAATTTGTTAAATTTCAATCTTGTGCTATTCAATCCGTATCAACTATAAAAATTAAATTCAAAAAATCTCATTTCTTTGATGAGCTCAGTAGAATAGTGAAACCTTTGTGTATCTGTCAAGTTTATTTCGGTATATATTATAATATGTCAAACTGAAATGTTTGTGCAGAATGAACAATATGAATACAACGTTTTCACTGTATTTTTGAACTTTTTAAATTTTTCTCTAGGGGAACAATTATATATTCTAGCTAGGATGTCGTTTAAATTGTAATTCCAAAGTTATTGTGATAGTATTAAAGGTACCAATTCAATGTTCAAGAAAGATGGAAGCCCCATTTGCATGACATTCAGAATTATTGTTTCTTGTTTTGTATTGATTGAAATTCCAAGGTGTAAAATAAATAATAAAGATGTTTCTTTGATTGTATTTAAATTTATATATAATTCCCTATATCCTTGAATCTATACCGATATAAATACATAAGAATATCATCTACATTATATAGATGATATTCTTATATCAAATATAAAAGCATATAAGTATATACTTCTAATATATATAAGCATATAAAAGTATATTAAAATAAATTAAACTCTTGGCTTAATGTTTCACGATTTATTTAACAATATGTATAGTCAACATGTTTCGAGCGTTAGCTCATTTTCAAGACTAAAAGACTTTTAAAAGATTTAAGACTTCTAAAAAGATTTTTAGTCTTGAAAATGAGCTAACGCTCGAAACATGTTGACTATACATATTGTTAAATAAATCGTGAAACATTAAGCCAAGAGTTTAATTTATTTTAATATTCAATTATATTTCACCAAGAGTTAAGCGAGAATTCAATCTCATTAATATAAAAGTATCTAATATATAAAATTCTCGTGTCACGGTGTACGTTATTGAACTTCTCTGAAACGCCTCAACCGATTTTCGTGAATCTTAGCGTGCATATCGGCTAGGGTGGAGAATCGGACAATATCTATTTTTCACCCCCCTAAATGTTAAGGGTGGTCCTCCCCCCAAATTGTTTTCTATTTTTTTCAAACAGAATTTTTTGTTTTTATTTTTTTATGATACAGCATACACAAATACATACAAGCCTAAATTTTCACCCATCTACGATCAACCCTTATGACTTTTTTTTCAATTCAATTTGATCTTCCGTCGTAGCCGGTCGACAACTGATCAACTATCGATTGATCAGTTATTCCCGCCAGGTGTCACCACTCAACATCATGGAGTAGGAATGAGGACGAAGCCGGTCTCCTGTCTTACTCTCTATACATTTTTCAGCCATTTTTTTTTGTTTTATTTGTGTATCAATCGTAGTAGTCACTGTTATACCTATTTCTTTAATTTTTCTGTGCAACTGTCATGTTAATTTTACTGTCATCGTAAATTTATCATTCATTTCCAGTGCAATAATTATTTATTTACAATTTATTAATCTGACAAAGACAGTTTTAACTTTCAGTTTATTAAGTGATCTCATGTAAAAACACGTGTTGTAAGCTTCCGCCAACAACGGCCATTATCGTACCTGTATATATTGTTCCCAACATTTTTTTGAAATAGTTTTAAATCAAAAGGAAAAAGTGTAAGTGGTTAATAAATATACCTGTTTTATTATTGTGAAAGGTAAGTCAAATATTAAGCAAATGAATACAATATTATGTCACTATTTTTCACCAATACACTGATAGACGGATTTATTACCTATTGAATAATTGAATAATTGAATCCAGTCGAAGCAAAGCCGCAATGAATGAACCATATACACGAGCCTTGTAGTTTTGACGTCTAATTTTAGTGTCTGTGAAAGTTATCTTGTTTTAATGTTTTTTAAGAGGTCCAATAAATGTAAATCATCGGAGTGGAGATTTCCTTTTCTGGTGAGTTCTTGAAAGACAATATTGTCACATTTTATTGTGAAAGCTGTAAGTTTTCTGTTTTTCCGTAGATTGTAATATTTATAAGTAACTGAAGAAGAATACATGTGTTGATAGAAACGTTTCGAAATAAAAAGTTTTTTAATGGAGTATTAACTACTACTTAGAACCAGCATTCCCAAGAAAACCTAAATTCTAGAATATAGTTGAAACGGTTCAAGAATTCAAAATTTTTCAAGTATATATATATATATATATATATATATATATATATATATATATATATATATATATATAAAATGAGAGGTAATAATAAAAACTTGTCTAAAAATCACTGACAGAACAATTCTTTATTCGACTAGTTTCGACTTTCACAACATTATCAGCATTCTTCATAATGCTGATATATATATATATATATATATATATATATATATATATATATATATATGATGATTCATAATGTAAAAGGCGAAACTAGTCGAATAAAGAATTGTTCAGTCAGTGATTTTTAGACAAGTTTTTATTATTACCTCTCATTTAAATATGAACTATCACAGAGTAGATTCATCGTCCATTGAATTTATATATATATATATATATATATATATATATATATATATACGTCAACAGAAAACACAGTGAAATAAAAATACACTTTCGCTACCCTAATATTTTCATCGTTCATTTAGGAAAGCTCACTATTATGTATTAAAAATACTATGGAAAATATTCTTTCAACTAGTTATTTTTGTATTTTTAAGACGGAAAAATTTTCTTTAATACAGCCGGTGAGAATTTAAGAAAATAATACAGTTCTCTGCACGGTTTTATATATATATATATATATATATATATATATATATATATATATATATATATATATATATATATATATATAATCGCTTTCAAAACTGGAATGTAACAGACTTTTTCCAAGCGTACATAATTAATTCATTATTTCACTCACCGAGATTCTGTAATACTTTTCGGTTATTCCATTCGGTTGTATTTTACACTGGAGAATACCATACAATCGTATAAACCTTTTGTAATGCAGTAAAATTGTTATGGTACTAAGAGCGGAGGTCAGAGACCTATATAGCTCCAATTGGACCTACACTTTTATGCCGGTTCCGAACGGCTCAAGATTACGGCGGGAATCGAACCCACCAGCACCAGTAAGTCGAAAGCGTTATACGATCACTATACCACTCGACCACTGAGCCTCTTAAATATAAAAATATATAAACAAAAATTTCACAAAACAATATCTCTTCTAAAAAATATATGAAATCGTATATATATATATATATATATATATATATATATATATATATATATATATATATATATATATATATATATATATATATATATATATATATATATATATATATATATATATACTAGCAAACCCGGCGAACTCCGTTTCGCCACCAGATGGCTTCGTTTTATGTAACATTTCGTTTGGTGATTAAAAGATCAAGAAAATTTTTTTTTTGTTTTATATCTGAAAAGGAAAAATTTTATTTCATTTCACAACAGTAATGAATTCATTTCGATTACAAAAATGAAATGTTATTTAGTTGAACTTCTCTAAGTAAATGAAAGTTAATCCAAAGTAAATACTGAATCGAAGCGTTATACGTGTCCACAAATTATCCGTTTCATTGAAGTGCTCTTTGGTAAACCACATTTTTTGTTTTTTGGTCTGACGTTAACACAAACGAAGCGGATGGTTTCCCAACTCGTGAACACGCAACGTATAACTGCCCATGTGAAAAACAATGATTTTCTAAATTTATACCGCAAACACTAAGCGATTGGCCTTGCGACTTGTTAATTGTCATTGCGAACGCAAGGCGAACTGGAAATTGCAATCGTTTGAAGTCAAACGGAAGATCAATCGGAATCATTGGTATTCGAGGAACACATACATTTTCACCTGCGTACTTTCCGTTAATAATTGTTGCCCCAATCAAATTCGGCATAAGTCTTTTTACCGAAAGTCGAGTACCGTTGCAAAGTCGCGGTGGATTCAAATTATGCAATATCATAATAACTGTACCAACTTTGAGTTGCAAGTTATGTGGTGGAAATCCTAGTAACTCCAGAGAGTTCAAAAACTCCGTTGGATAATTTACTACATCATCGGGATTTGTTATGGAATCAACGGATTTGTATGTCACCAAATTGCGAGCAATTTTTGATTGAATGGTGAAATTCAGTGCGTGTACATCATTATTCTTTGCGGCAAGAATTGCTCGCCAAGCATAATTCTGATAATTCTCACTAATGTTTGGGAAAACATTTTCAATAAGAGCTAATTGAGAGTCTACAAATCGGCAAAAGTCGTTGGTAAGAGTAATTAATCCAGATGTCGTATCAACTGGGACTTTTCCATTTCCAACAGCTAACAATTGTTTGGAAAATTGTGCAGCACTTTGATCATTTTTAAGTTGAACTCTCACATTAGTGGTTAGCGATAATGTTTTTACTCTATTCCATAAAGGTGATGCCTTCAGGCAAGCATTCAATTCATCTGCAGGCGTTCCACGGGGAATTACTGGCAACCTCTGCCTGAAATCGCCTGCCAACAATATCATCAAGCCGCCAAAGAAATAAACAGCTATAAAAAATAAGGTTGATCGTAGAAGGGTGAAAATTTAGGATTGTATGTATTTTTGTATGTTGTATCATAAAAAAATAAAAACTGAAAATTTTGTCTAAAAAATAAAAAAAATTTAGGGGTGGACTACCCATAACATTTAGGGGGATGAAAAATAGATGTTGGCCGATTCTCAGACCTACTTAATACGCTCGCAAAATTTCATGAGAATCGGTCAAGCCGTTCCGGAGGAGTTCGATTACGCACCCCGTGACAGAAGAATTTTATATATTAGATATATATATATATATATATATATATATATATATATATATATATATATATATATATATATATATTTACTGAACTTAGATCACGTAATTAATATATCATGCCTTAATCATCGATAAGAGTATTTATTCAGATGATGATATTATCTTATCACAAAAAAGCTTGATAAAACGGATGTTCCGAAGTATAATTTTAGAAGAAACGTTAACCTACCTTTCAGATTCAGAAAAATGACACATATTATAAGGGTCTTTGTTTTGATTTTTTCAGCATGCTATATACACGGAAAAAAAATAAAAGTTGACTGCCCATCTTACTGTGAATGTGATGTTTTTGCCCATCTAAATAGGGCCACTTGTGTGAACAGAACCATTGTGGAAATTCAATTAGATTTACCACCATTCACTCAAATTTTAGATCTATCCCACAATCAGATCAGTCAAATTGATGAAAACGCCTTTCAAGTGAGTACCAACATCATACAATACATCTTTACTAAATGAGGAAGAAGTATACGTAAAGTGACGAAACTTTCGTTCATCAAATGATTGTCTAAGACCAGTGAAAATGAGTAAAAGTGCAAAACTGCAGCAATGCAAGCTCGTCTCTGTTGATACATACTGAACAGTGTTTCACGATGAAAAATTATGTAGTATGTATATCATTATGACGGTAATGATAGTAACCAATTAAATTTGTTCGAATTATGCATTATTGAAAAATGTAATTTCGATAAGTAAAATCAATTTACATTTACAAAGACCACAAGAAAGCTGATCGTACGATAATAAATCTAAAAACACACTCATCCGCAATATTTTATTCGTGAGAATAACTCAATTTATTGTTTGTTTTATATCAACCTCAATGAAAAAAATATGCTTTGTTTTTATCACTATTTTCATTTCGACTACAATTTCATAGTATCACTACATTTTTAAGCAATTGAATAATTACGTTAAGTGGATAAATGATTATTCACATGATTGACAATGCGATGCTACAAAACTGCAGTTGTATTTATATAAATAAATAATACACTGATGTAGCAATAATTTTGCATCAATATCATGGATCAACATAATGTAACAGACTTTATAATGTAACAATATTATTTATATTGAACTTTGTTTTCTATGAGAATAACAAATAAAAAACTTTGAAATGATTGCAGTACACAAATTTACTGAAGCTAAAATTTCTAAATATTTCATTCAATAAATTGGGACAAATAAGTATTTTTGCTTTTGATGGTTTGAATGAACTTGTGGCTTTGGATCTTTCTTATAATGCAATAAAATATATAGTACCCAACTGGTTCAATTCGATGAAGCATCTTGAAAATCTTTACCTAAGAGGCAATAACTTAGGTGACATGATCAACATACAAAAATATGCATTCAATTCAAATAGTTTGAAGGTAAGAAAATCAAGATACATTTGATAAATTCATTTTTAAAACCTGACTATTTTAGCTTTTAGATCTTAGCAAATCATTTATTTACAACTTGGCTCCAAATATATTCAAATTGCCAAATTTAGAATACCTGGATTTGAGTGAAAATCAACTGCTTTCATTGAGCCCTAAAGTCATTACTCACCTCAAAAATCTAAAACAACTGAAAATAACCAACAACACATTTGCGTGTAATAAAGTCTCTCATGCTCTTAAAAGATTTATAATACAAAGAAAAATAAATTTTGAAGATCCATGCTTAGAAAAAACTCCTATAAAATTTGAGAAACTCGAAATGGAAACTACCACACTAAGAGGAAACTTTTGGAATATAGAGGATAATCAAAATGAAATAATACTTGTGAACAATTCTATCGAAAAAATCCCAAACTATCCACTTAAGGAAAAAAATAATTCTCTTATTTGTATATCCGAATTTCCATACATAATAATAATAATTGCAGTTCTTATTTATGGACTGTTAATTGGATTCATATGTGGAAGTGGAGTGAAGTCATGTAAAATAAAACATAGAATCAAGCGTTACAGGGCTAAAAATTTAGTTAAATTAAAGCACATGAAGATATTAGATGAAGAAACCCTACATCTTTCTTCAGATATTGATCCTGTTGGACAATCGACACCCATTTTGATCAGGGGATTGAAATTGACTGATTTTTATTGATTAGTGAAATTCTCTTTAGATTTTAAGGTAAACTGAAACAAATATTTCTTAACAAAATTGAATATATATATATTGATAGAAATCAACAGAATATTCAACACATATCGTATTTGTAACTATACTTTAGCTAAAGCAATGGCACATCGAGATGGAATATATACCTGAAAAGAAGAACAAAATCAGTGAGCTAGAAGTTTACTATTCAAATACTATCAAAAAATAATTATTTTTCATAAAATTTGTATTTCCAAGAATGTTTTTGATATGATACATTTGAAAAACAGCACTCAACTATTGAATAATATTAGAGTATTATTTTCAAATGGAGTATTATTTAAAAGATTATCTAAATAGAGTATTATTTTAAAGATTTTATAAGATTTTCATTTTGCATTTTTTGCCAAAAATCGGAGTCATGACCAAATAATTTTTGCATGCCTTTCATTCCTAGAAATTAGAAAAAGTCATCATCCATTTTTTTCAATTTTACCATGAAAAAACTAAAACGTTAAAATAACTTCTATTTTAAAAAATCTCGAGAATCGTACAATTGGCATGAATAATTTTTATATAGTACAGAAATGATCCCTCATGTGCTAGTCGAAAATAATTCATTATTAATTAAAATGAAATAAAAATAATATCAATTTAATATTTTATTTATGATATATAGAGCTCGAAAAAAATGCAATTTGCATTTTTTTGCATCTTTTGCGTTTTTTACACTCCTTCCCAAAAAATGCATTTTTTAAAGATTTGAGCATATTTTGCATTTATTGCCAATTATTTCAAAATCCTATTGAACAGAAAGTTTTCATTATGGAATTTTTAAATCTGTTTGGGTTTGGAACTACCTGCTACCCCAAAATGGGAAATACCAAATACCATAAACAAGTAACTGTAACCGGGGGATTTCCAAAACATCGCAGCCGGAGCGGCCTCCCCCGGTAAATATTAGGTAAACCTTTAATTGAGCAGTATCTTCCAAGGAAAGCATTACGATTAGTGAACAGTGAACCTATTTTACTTTCTTTCAATCAGGATACAATGTACAAGTGTTTGAGTCGAAATGCCTAAAAAGACATTTAAGGTATGTGGATAAAGTGTCACCGAGAACTTACTTGGGACGGAGATCACCTTTTTTGTACAGTGTGTTCAAAAATTGTAAGTATATGTTACATATTGCTATTGGGTTTGGTTTTGAAGTATGTTTTATCTAAAAGTATAAGTATTCATGTGTTCAAGATATAGGTTACATATTATTATTTTTCATTTTCTTTTTCTTATTTATTCTTTTTCATTTCTTTTAACTTATTCGCAACTTATTTTTTAACAAATTGTAACCGGATGTTACTATTTTGTTGTTTATTTTTTTTGTGAACTTGTCGTTTATAAAAAAGGCGTTTAATGATTCATCTTCACAAGATCATAAAATCACAAAACTGTTAAACCTATTTTAAAAGATAATTATAAAACAAAAGGGTGAATGATATGGTCGGACGTGACTGACACGTTCTTTGTGCCTACCAAGTAAAAAAATTGTCCTTTCAAAAACATACAGGCTGTCGAATTATTTTGCAGTTAGATATTTGTTTTTTGTTTTTGCGTATATTTGTCTTGTAAAAATAATCAATACTTTTCCGTTCCCATTATAGATCCACACCAAGAAAAAATTCATTGTGGATCAACACGTGAAATCTGCAAAGCATATTTCCAATATGCAGAAATTATCATCGCAACAAACCTTAAGAGGTTGCCTCCAACAACAGAAGCCAAAATAAGACGACCAAAAAGAGTTTAACGAGGATTTGTGCAAGGCAATGATTGCCAGTAACATACCGTTGAACAAGTTAAATAATCCCAACCTGAAGGAATTTTTAGGAAAATATTGTAAACTAAATATTCCTGACGAGTCAACCTTACGTAAAGCAAGTGTCGACTCAATTTATAGACAAACATTAACTTGTATCAAAAACGAAGTGAATTCAAACTATTTCTATACTGTAGAAGACGAAACCACCGATTCGTGCGGTAGATATATCGCACATGCGTTAATAAGTGTTTTAGGGGAAACAAATCCAAGCAGATCCTATCTTTTTGCTTCAAAAAAAACTTGAAAAAGCTAATCATTTAATAATTGCACGATTTGTCCGCGATTCATCGAGCAATTTTTTCTTGTCCCAAATTGTCCCCACAGAAAAATTTATTTTATTTTTATCTGATGCAGCACCTCTGGACAAAAACTTAATATATTTTATTCGAATCTGCAACATGTAACCTGTCTAGCTCATGGAATTAATAGAGTGGCAGAATGTATGAAAGCAGTTTCCTTTGGTCAATGACCTAATTAACAATGAAAAAAAGGGTTTTTAAAAGCTCCGACACTTGTTCAATTTTACAAAAAAAAATTCCAAATCTTGCCTTACCTCCACAACCTGTAATAACTCGTTGGGGTACCTGGTTGGATGCAGCTTTATTTTATGCTGACAATTACCACGCCATTAAACATGTGATTGACGATCTGAGTGACTCTTCATCTACATCTATTTTGCACTCAAAAAAATCTTTTTAAAAATTCATTAATGTTTGTATCTACAAGTATTAAAAATTTAGAAAAAAATCATTAACGGACCCAGTAGCTCTAAGCAGACAGTTAGAGTCAAATTGTAAGAAAGTCGGTTGACAAATTGGGACCGTCGTTCTAAATAAATTAAATTCTGTGGCTCAAAATAATACAGGCTTTCAAATTTTGAAAAATATGTCGAAAATTTTTATGGGCGAAAACGATGTAAATATACCAAATTTAGGATTAAACATCATTTGTAAATATGAATATGCTCTTCTGCACCACGAGTTTCATGAAGATTGTCCGATAAATCGCCACTACTTTAATTACCTAAAAAATCTTTTTGTATATCGTGATATCCCGAAAGAACAGTTATTGACCTATTTCAGAACTATTGAGGGGTGACACTTTTGTATAACGGATCACAACTGATCACTAACTAGAAGACGTTAACAACTCACTCAGAATTTAAAAAAAAATGGAACAAAAGTACTCTCATCAGTTTTTAGATAAGTTTGTTCACTATTCTTATCGCTCCCGTCAAATTGACGGTGTGCGGTCTTAGTAGTTATTTGTAAAGGAATCTCATGTAACACATAAAATACAATAGTTTTTTTTGTATCGATAGGCTTACAATTACAAATTAGGAAAAGTCATTAAATATGAAAAAAACAAACACTTAGTTCGTAAAATATTCAAGAATGAACTTTCCGTGCCGTCAAATTGACTGCCTTGGTCTTTCTAATGTTGATGAGACATAAATTAATTTGGATGTATCAACTTTTTGCACTGCAAATGTAGAAATAATCATATTAAGTTAGATCGTCAATGCACTATGCATTCTGACTTACCCTTTATAACAGTTTAAATTGAAATTGAATATGTAGCATTCTCAACACAATATGTAAGTACAAACCTGCAAGGAGTGACGTCTTCCGGCGTAACCTTCATCTGACGTGAAGAAAGGTACAGAAACATCTATACGATTATGGCCACCAAATCTCGGCTCATCAGAACACAAGACAATACGATATTCTCCGCTACCTTCCAATCCAATTTTATAATCAGGAAAGCTCTTGCTTGGATGGAAATTGAAAACAAATACAACACCATTTCTCTCAAAAACGATGACTTTATCACTCTGATGCTTCCAACTGACATAAGCTGGTTCATGAGCTAACCAACCATATTTGGCTTCTGTATGATTCATCGCAGCATCCCATTCATTTAAATACTTATACTTCAGCAATTCATCATCGACAAGATTCCACTGGCGTCGAGCGTAATGATACGAACTATTATTACCCTCTCTGGGAAAATCTAACCATTCTGGATGACCAAATTCATTGCCCATAAAATTGAGGTAAGCTTCTCCACCCAATCCATGAGTTAGAAATCTGATAAGTTTGTGTAGAGCAATCCCACGATCTATTATAGGGGAAGGATCTGATAAAGTGCTCATGTGTGTATACATTTCTTTATCCATCAGCCAGAAAGCAATTGTCTTGTCCCCTACCAAAGCTTGATCATGAGATTCACAGTAGGCCACATTAGGTTCCATCCATCTTCGATTGGTCAATGTGTGAATGATATTACCTTTGAAAACAAATAATTAGCACAAAATTACAGAAAGAAAAATTTGAAATTGTTTTTTATCAATAAATTAAACTTTAAAGATTTGACAATTTGTTCCTAAATAGTATTGTAACTTCTATTGGGCTGATACGCTGGTAAACTGAGAGTCCTTCTTTTACAGATGTTGATAACGCTGGGGAACAATTTTTAACATAATTTCCGTTGACTTCGATTTTTAGGATGTGTTAGAGGTAAATTGACATGCTGATTCCAAAACTTCAATCAGTTTTTTTCTATCACGTGAAGTTTATTCCACTATTATTTTTCCTGAGGAGTTGAAATCTGCAATAGTAAAACCCATCTATAAAAAAGGCGATAAAGAGGAAATGGAAAACTATAGACCAATAAGTCTTTTGCCTGCCTTCTCAAAACTATTTGAACTAGTAATAAGTAAAAGAGCTAATATCCTTCCTAAGTCAACATAGCATCCTCTCAACCTCCCAACACGCATATGTCAAGGGGTATTCAACACAAACAGCCATATATGAATTCATTGCCAACATAGTTCATGCATTAGAGGACTCTGACATTGCAATTGGCTTGTTCCTAGACCTGTCAAGGGCTTTCGATAGTCTGAATCATGGGTACATCTTCAAAAAAATGGAACAATATGGAATTAGAGGGACATCTCTGGAATGGTTTAAATCCTACCTTCATTTCCGGACCCAGACGGTGTCGATTAACACCGATACATCTGAAGTAAATTCCGAGACATTACCAATTGAATTTGGGGTACCACAGGGAAGTATATTGGGACCCATAATCTTTATAATTTTTATAAATGATCTGAGTGATAAATTGACTAACAACCATGTATCAGTAATCAACTATGCAGACGACACCAACATTCTCTTGAGGAGCACCAATTGTTTTGAAGCTACACAACTAACCATGAATACACTAAGCCAAGCAAACGAATGGTTCATAAATAATCAGTTATGCATGAACAAACAAAAAACCCAGGCAACACTGTTCAAAACTTCTCACGCATCCTTTGTAACGCCAAAACTGATTAGTGTACAGGGTGAGAAGTTGAATCTAGATAAAACAATTAAGCTTCTGGGAGTATGGATGGACGAAAGTTTGAAATGGAACAAACATATTGAGGAACTCAGCAAGAGATTAAGTTCCAATTGCTATTCATTAGGTGTCCTGAATAAATACCTAGACAAAGAGTCATTAAAAATTGTTTACCAAGCGTCATTTGAATCTAGGATTAGATACGGGTGTATGTTCTATGGCAATGCGTCCAATATAGACAATGTTGCAAGACTCCAAAAAAGAGCTCTTAGATACATTCTAAAAATGAAATCGGCAGATTCCTGCCGCGGGAAATTCTGTGAGAATGGCCTCTTGACAATTGCGGCCATTCATATTCAGGAATGTCTGTTGTTCCTATTCAAGAACAAACATCGTTTTGAACAAAAAACATCCACAGAGTACAACACTAGGACCACTCAGTTGAAGTATCCAGCACACAAACTTGCATTTACAGAACGTTGCCCAGAATACATGTGTAAAAGATACTTTAACAAGATTCGACCAACAATGAGAGCTGAGAAGAACATCAAAAAGTTCAAAAGTCTTGTTTATGAGATGCTTCTGAAGATGGAGCCATACAGCGTCAAAGAATTCTTGGACTATAACATGGAAAGGTTACCCACCGGATCTTCATGATTTGTACTGTATATTGACACAATTTCATTTCAATGTGTACAATTTGTTAAATTGTTCTACTTTTATTTGGAATAAAGAAGCATTATTATTATTATTATTATTATTATTATTACTATTGCGTATTCTATTACGCATACTATTACGCTTCGCGGAACTGAACGCGAATTACAGAAAGCCCTACTGCACTCCTGTCGGCGGAACTTTTTCCAGTAACGACTGGAGGGGATAATGACGCGGCGCAATAGGTTTAGATTTGTATTGTCTAGACTAATTTGGTCAGTTCAACATGAGACACTGTAGTAAACAGGTGTACTTGTCTCTCTGAAATAGTGCAAGATTTTATATTTACACAAGATTAGCAGTATTTCGTTCTTATTTATATATAAACTAAAAAATTTCTTTCAAAATTGCAGTCAAATTAAGTGGCCGCCAAGATCAGACCTGAAACCTGGAGATCCAAACATTCCAAATCTTGTCAACAGAAAAAACATTATATTTCCGCCTTTGCATAAAACTAGATTTTTAATATGCAAAATTTAAAATTTTGAATAACTGACCCTCTCCATATCCGAATTATTATACAGGAGTTATTCAAGAAAACTCAAAAGAACTTTATATAAATTTGTCACTCACATTTATCTGTGAGTGACATTGAGTATTCACTCAATCTCCATCTGAGTAATGTTTCTATATTTAAATTCATGATAATATTATTATCCATTCAAAAAATTTGAGTCACTGAACTTCCCCAACTCCCACAGGAATTGAGTCCCCCATATCGGAATTATATTGCATGATTTATTCAAGAAAAACAATTTAATATAGGCTTGTCACAAAAATGCTTACCTATATCCCAATCTTCATCTGAACAATGTTTCAATAGTTCAATCCATTTGTCCGGAATAGCCATAGCAAGACGATAGTCAAATCCTAAGCATCCCTCAGTAACAGGTCTGCATGTTCCAGGCATGCCAGAAACATCTTCAGCAATAGTAACTGCATCCTTGTTGAAATGATGTATAACATAATTAGCCAACATAAGATAAACTACACCTTCTGTATCAACACCAAGACTGAAATAATCATCATAATGTCCACCAAATCCTTGACCTGTGAACATAAATTCTCTTGAATAATACAAAATGAGAAATTACGTTCTATATTTAATTTTACCTATTCCTCTTGAGTGATATAACATAGAAGTCACTCCGTCAAACCGGAATCCATCAAACTGGTATTCTTCCATATACCAACGAATATTCGACAATAAAAACCTCAAAACTTCAAATTCTGAGTAGTTGAATAGCCTGGAGTCCCACAATGAGTGTTCGCCTCTGGGTCCAGCATGGAAAAAGCAAGAATCGGTCCCATCAAATGAATTCAAACCATCCATAACATTTTTACTTGCATGAGAGTGTACAAGATCCAGCATCACAACTAAACCAAGCTCATGTGCTCTATCCACTAGTCGTTTCAGCTGTTCAGGATTTCCATAGCGACTTGAAGCTGCATAAAAACTAGTTACCTGGTATCCAAAACTAGCATAATATGCATGTTCCATAACTGCCATAAGTTGAATTGCATTATACCCTTGCTTAATAATACGAGGAAGAATATTGTCAGTGAAGTTATCATAAGAGCCTACATTCAATTCTTGGGTAGCAATACCCACATGACACTCATAAATTCGGAGACTTGCTGGCCTTGCCACCTTACGGTTTCTGAAAATGTGACGCTAAAAAAAAGAATCTACATATTTCAATCAATTTATCAAGATCTAAAATGCTCACCTGTGTTTGAAGAGGATTCCAAAATTTATGTTTATATATAGTTCCTTCTTCTTTTGGTGGTTCCACAACATATGTAGCATATGGAGACAGTCTATCTTCTTTTGATCCATTTTGTGTTTCAACAACAACCTGAATAATAAACTCAAATTTAGTAATAGTAACCATTTTGCTCTTTTATAATGATGAAATTATTCCCCTAATTTAGAACCAAAAAATTAATCAGTTAGTTACTTGAATAACATTTTTATGTTAAACTTTTACCGGGAGCTTCAGGTCAGAACAATAAAACATAATTAACATTAGAAACCAAATTATGGTGAAATTCAGCAAATTAATGTAGAATTGCAAGTTGCTCTGAATAAATAACTGCATTTTTTGAAATATAGCGTTTGTGATATTTATTTATTTATTTTTTTTTTAACGGATACGCCTTTTTACAATATTAAACTTTTAACAATTAATAACATAGCATTATATAAGATTTGAAAACTTTCAAACAACACTTACAGCTTTACATAAGTTTTATACTATCTATTTACATGGCGGACTTAAATCAACAGACAAAGGATATATCCAGAACAATATAATACCCAAATTTATAAAAATTAAGAAAAATACAGGGGATACATCAAACATCATAAAATGTAGATCATTCCAGGATAACTGGCCACAATACATATTATAGAATTTTCCTCAATATCACAGATCTCAAGTCAGTCTTAAATGAACGCAAAGACATGTTGAAGTAGTTAAATTCCGAATGCTCATTAACTAGTTTAACCTATTGTAGGATAAATTTTGGTAATGGTGGCTACAAAAAGTATCGTATGCGAGAAGAGGGGATCTTCTCAAATTTGTAGGTGGAACATAAAATTTTATATCGCCTAGTATTTCCGGAGAGATAATATAGTTGTTGACAATTTTAAAAAGGAAGCCTATGCCCAGAAATTCCCTTCGATTTTGTAATGAACCCAAATTGTAGTGATTCATTACCTGGTCAAGCTTTAGATATAGCCCTCTTGAAGACATTTTATACTGTAAATACTTTAGAATTTTTTTTTTAATAGCTTCAATTCTATTTACATGTACTTCATAGTCAGGAGACCAAATTGAAGAAGCAAATTCCAACACAGATCGAGCAATGCAAACGTGAAGCGAAACAATAGATGTCAAATCGTTAAAATCATTAGACATTCTTACAACAAACCCCAACATTTGGTTAGCCTTACTTATCATTCTGTCATAGTGATCTGTAAACCGAAGCCTACTATCCAAATGTACTCCCAGATCCTTTATGGAGTCAACCATGCTCAGATTAGTCCCTCCAATATCATAAGTACATACGATAACGTTTTTTTACGAGTGAAAACCATGCACGAACACTTATCAATATTCAGTTTCAAATTGTTTTTTAGGCACCACTCATGTAACAGGTCAAGATCTTTCTGCAGCAATTTACAGTCCTCAGGAGGTGATCCTATACTCCTAAAAACCTTCAGATCATCCGCGAAAAGCAAACAATCTGAGTTAAAGTTATCCCCAATATAATTTATTAGGAGCAAAAATAACTTAGGGCCTAAGTGAGACCCCTGCGGGACACCAGCAGCTGCATGAAATGAGGGCGAGAGGAATCCCCGCAATCCAACTTGCAAGGTTCTTCCCCTTAAGTACGAAGAAAACCAAGAATAGAGGAAACCATCAATACCAAATTGTTTAAGCTTGCACAATAAGATATTATGATCTTCCAAATCGAATGCCTTGCTGAAATCAGTAGATACTGCATGCACTTCACATCCCCGGTCCATCTCCTTTCCTATGTAATTACTATAGATATACAGGTTAGTTATGGTGGATCTTCCCTCCACAAATCCGTGTTGCCTCTCAACAATATCATTTCTAAAGGTCCCCTCCAGTACTGGTAAGATCAATTTCTCAAACACTTTAGGAATAGCGGACTGCTTACAAATAGGTCTATAATTTTGAATGTCGTTGCTGCTCCCTGACTTGAAAATTGGTGTTATAAAAGAATGTTTCCATTTTTCCAGAAATACCCCTTTCTTCAGTGATAAATTGAAAACAAAAGACAATGGTTCAGACAGAGAAACTGCACATTCTCTAAAAAATATATTAGGTAGCAAGTCTGGACCTGCACCTCTGTGTACATTTAAAGATAATAGTGTTTCCATAACACATTGAAAGCTTATGTCTGTCTTACTAACAATGAGTCCCTTTGAACAATCAATTCCAGAATCAACATTTAACATATCTGCATTACGAAATCCTGCATACACTGAACCAAAATGTTTGGCAAACATATTTACAATTTCTTGACCACCTTCCATCTGTTGACCATTAAGAAACATACAATCTGGTATATCCTGTCGACGTATTTTCTTATTTCTCACAAATTTCCAAAATTCAGCTCCATTCTCTTTCAGACGCTATTTGACATCACTTACATAGTTTCTATAACACTCAAATGATAGTCTATCACACTCATATCTTAAATTTCTAAATCTTGTAAAATTATGCAGACCCCTGGCCGTTTTATATTTTTTATGAGCAATTTTCTTTTCATTAATTTTTTTTTTTAATATGGAGAAAACCATACTGGAAAGCTTGACTTACAAAGAGGATACTTAGGAACAAAGTGATCTAAGGCCTCTTATATTATTTCATAGAACCTGTCAACAATATCATTAACATCCGTGCGACAATAAAGTTCTACCCAATTTACCTATAATAAAAAGTTATTCAAGGCCCCGTAGTTAACTCTATAAAAATTATACCTTATTTCATATTGAGGCTGTAAGTACTGTTCTTTAAATAATATAAGAGATTCTATGGGAGGATGATAAGTATCACATGGCACTAATGGATCCTTACATTCAGTGATATTGATGTACTCATTTGAAAAACATAAATCATGTAAAGAGCTAGTTATATTTAATACATGATTATATTGACATGATTATTTGTACCAAATCGGTACAAATATTTCTAGCATGCAAAGTATTACAGCCCTATTTCAGGTTTGGAAGATTATAGTCTCCGAATATTATTATTTTATAGTCCCTATACTGATTTATAACACTCTTCTGGGTCTGTACATGATTGAAATAAACTGCAAAGTCTGATCTAGGTGATATGTATACACAGACAAAAATGAATCTCAAGTATCCTACCTTAACCTTTACAAAAACATGCTCCACATCTGAGTCATCAACAGAAACTAAGCTGCAATATAGAACAAACCTAACCGCAATAACCACTCCACCACCACGAGTTTTGCCACTAACAACACTATCCCTATCTCTCCAAAAGACTGTAAATTTTGAGCAGAACACTTTATAGTTTGCAATATCTGGGGTTATCCAGCTCTCAGTCAACAGAATAATACCATGTACTGAAGATGAAGTAGCCATATGCGCAGTGAGAAGTTTCGTGCGGAGGCCTTGAACATTCTAATAACAGACTGACAAGCAATCAATCTGCTGACAGTCTGAGCTTAGTCGTTTTTTGTTTCCACTCTGGAATGAGGTCTTGGTGGTATTCCCTTCATAATTACGGGAGCATTATTCCTGTAACGAACAATTAAGCCCTCCTCGCCGTTTTCTTTCCTCCTTTTCAGCTCTTCATATACTTCTTTGATTTATATTCGTTGAAATGGAGTTAAATCAGATTTAATTTTTACACCTGATGGAATTAGTTTGAACTTTTTTCTCAATAACTCTGCAGGCAAGGAAGGATTATTGAAAATTAACTAACAGGTCTGGGTAAAGAAGAAGTTCGGCCAATTCTGTATACACGAAAATCTACTAGTTCCACATCCAATTTGGTTAGTAATTCCAATGTCTGAGATTTATCATGACTCACTCTGTCTTTGACCTCCTTAGATTTACTTTCTTCGACATTGAAAACCATATTTCTAGCACGATTAGTTCTTTCTTGGAGTTCCTGGAACATATCTAGTTCCCCTACAAATGTATCATGTTGATTTTTACCATCCAACCCTTGAGATCCAGAAGAATTTTTGATTTTTAGATTGTGTATTTCCTGCTTCAGTTGATCAATCTAAACTCTCCAGAAATTTTTTCATTCCTAAGTAACTGTGCTTCTTTAATCTCAATAAGAGTCGTTTGCATTTTACTATTTTGGTCTAATGCTAAGTTTACCATGAGAGAAATTACTTGAAGCACATCTTTATTGCTCGGGCTAGTCTTCTTTAGCAAACTATGTAAATTATGCTTCATCTCATTTTCTCGTGTGATTTCCAATGAGTCATCGGGTATTATCAACCAATGAGATGATCTATATGTCTTATAAGTAAAACTGCAAAAAATTAAAAAATTCATCTACCTTCAATTCTGACAAATGCGGTATGGCACAAGTACCATCTTGGTTTGGTGGCAAAATAAGCTCCCATTTTCCATATTCTTGTTTGTTGTATGGATGGCTTTCTCTATTCCATCCATCTGCAACAAAGAAAAATATTTTAGAAAAAAAAACGTTAACAAGTTAATATTCCACATACAAAATATTATGATACTTACTGAAATCCCCTGTAAGATAAAGTTGTCTTGCTCCAGGAGCCCACTCTCTACATATAATTGTATTATCTGGCTGCACATTAATACCATAATACCTATATCCTTTAGTGAAAGAATCCAAGCCTCCACCATTTTCATTTATCGACTCTAGGATGTCTTTGAAGCAGGCATAACTGGTAATTTATAGAAGTTAATAAGGTACTTTTAAACAAATACAAATTTCATTTTATTACTATACTCATTCAAAATGTGAAGCCAATTGTAATTGTTAAGGTGAATATTTTGAAAAAAAGAGAACTCAACTACAATATTTTTGAACTTTAACTCCTATATTAGATTTAATAATTGTACATATTTTGCAGCAGAACTCAAAAATATGTTAAATTGTTCAAGTTAGTTACTCATCTTGGTATACCCTTATCTGATTTAACACAGTCAATGAAAATTCACTTATATAAATATAATACTAAAATGAAAAATTTATATAGAAAATATTTATATATCCTATATACATGCTGACATTATTTATATTTGAAATACATATAAGCAGACTAAATTTATATCGGAAATTGTCAGTATGTAAATAATATTGATAGGTAATTTTTCTTTAATAACGAAAAATTCAAGTACATCTAAATTTTTCAAGATGTAAAAAATGTTGAAAGTGGTTAATTTTGATAGTTGCCCAGTTAAAAATACTTCTTAAAAAGGCGTTATAAGAAATCTGTTCAATTTGTGTCCTAGGATGTCCTCTAACGACCTTTACAAAAACAAGTTCACCACAATAAATAATAGTATACATACCGGCGTCTGATCTCTTTTTCATAAGGTTGTAAATATGGATCACGGCCCAGTAAGTTCTTTATGTCTGGAACTTCAACTTGCATAGGATCTAAGGATGAATATTTTCCACCCATATTTGCTCTGATTAATTACTATTATTCATGTGTTAAACTAGCCGCTACTATATTATACAATCATTAAAGAGTGAATACATAATTCATTATATTTGATCAGCATAAATCGAAGGTTGAGAGGTTATCTTATCCTCATGCGCTGTATTTCAAATTTTGGATTTTTTTTATTTCTTGATATAATTTCAATATGGGATACATAAGGGGTGCTCAAATGGTCGATCGCAATCGACCAGTCGATCGCGAGTGCTTTTTGAGTAGATCTGGAGAAGAAAAAAATATTTAGTAAGTAGGTAACTAAATTACCAAAATAGGTAATAAAATAACACTCTGCTAGCGGCAAAAGGCGGGTTTATCAAAGGAACGCGCGGTACTTGTCCACGAAAAGCCGCGTTTTTCATTCTTGCCGCTTTTTCTAGAAATTTCGGGCGGCGCGTTTGACGGGAATATTCGAGACTTTCGTTCACGCCGATATAAATGTTGCGCCTGCAGGAATTGGTGTCATTCTGAATTGTAACTTGAACGCAATACTACGTCCATACAAAGTTTATTATTAAATAGTACAAAATGAGTGCAACGAAGAAATCTAAAACGTATCATTTTAATAACGATTCCGAACAATAATTTTTCTTTTGTATGGTGAAGGTTAAATGCATTTGTCTTATTTGTCGTGCGTTAGTTGCAATACCTGAGCGTGGTAACTTAGAGAGGCATCATAAAACGGTTCATTAAAACCACGAAAAGGATTTTCTGCCACAGAACGAATTAAAAAAACAAAAAGTACGTGATTTGATATCTTGTTTGAAAAAAGAACAAACCATGTTCTCAAGACCAGCCAAACAATCAAAAGCTGCTACGATCGCGTCATTTAAAATATCTCATATATTGGCGAAACACAAGAAACCATTCGAAGATGGATCGGTTGTGAAGGAAGCATTTATTGATGCGGGTGAGACTTTATTTGGAGATTTTGAAAATAAAACAGAAATCATATCTATTAGAGAACTTCAGTTATCTCGTCCGACTGTCACATAGCGTATTGAAGTCATGAGTCATGAGATTTGACAGACACTGCCCAGCTGTGTATTTTTATTCGGATGGTATTCAATGACATGTTGGCTAAGGAAGAAATTTTTGACAGTAATTCCTTTAAAGGGGAAGACCCGTGGCGAAGATATATATGACGTTTTCTTAAATTTTGTAAAAAAACTACAAGCTACCAATTTATAACTTAGTGCGCATTACAACTGATGGAGCACCAGCAATGACTGGAAACAAAAACGGTTTTGAGGCATTGTGTCGAGCTAATGAAGATTTCCCTTCATTTTCTTCATTCCATTGCATTATACATCAACAAGTTTTGTGTTCAAAAGTTTTAAGCACGGAGGAAATTATGGGCATTGCAACAAAAATTGTGAATTCCATCAGTGCACGTAGCTTGCAACGGCGGCTCTTTAAGTTGCAGTTGGAAGATAGGGAGTCAGCTGAACACACTGATTTAGTTCTTCACACGGACGTCAGGTGGTTGAGTCGCGGAAAATTCCTAGAAAGGTTTCAAGAATTATTGCCTTCAGCATTTCTAGACGAAAGAGGTGATGGTACTCAGATGCTGATCCGAAAAATGGCTGACTGATTTGGCATTTTTGACTGACATCACAATGCACTTAAACACCATTAACTTCAAGGTAAAGGAAGAACTATTATTGAGATGATTAGCGGAGTAAACGTATTCAATAGTAAATTGCAATTTATGATAGATCAACTGAAAAGAAAGGATCTGAAACATTTTCCGTCTTTGAAAGCAAGGATCCCTTAGTTGAATTATGATACGTATGAGGCTGAATTATCAAATATTTTGGGACAATTCAAAATGCGTTTTTATGATTGCAGTAAATTGACAAATATAGCATCATTTATGAGTTATCCTTTTTCATGTAAAAACATTGAGGAATTAGCTACTGAAATATCAAGTCAGTTTAATATGAACACATGTTCTGTTGAAAACGAGTTGGTGCAGATTATATCAGATATACATCTCAAAGCTACAGCATCTGATACAAATTTCTGGTGTTTTATATTTGAAGATAAATATTCGAATCTAAGGCAAATCGACCTTCAATACTGACGGCAATGTTTGGGTCAACTTACTTGTGCGAGTCTGCATTTTCTGAAATAAAGATCTGACTCGCCTGACGATCATGTCATCATGCTTGCGATTAGCACTCAGTGGTTATGTACCATCTTATGAAAAGTATGCTGAGGACATGCAGTGCCACGCTTCAACTTCCAAAGTCACTCCTTTTGTTAAGTTTAACACCATATGTAACTCTTTTGTTTTGTAACAACCAATAAACTTGCAATTTTGAATAACTATGAGTTTTTTCATTGATATTGTAGAGAAGAACCTAACTAAACCTAACCCAAACCTTGACTAAAATAACGCATATTGTGCGGAAAGCTAATTTCTATATATGCCACGGTACAACCTACCTAGATAGGTAGGGTGCATCTTGTATGCACGACAACCGTGCATCACACATACTTGCAGCCTCTCAGAGTCGATCGTAAATAGTCTAAAAATATTGAGGTAGATCGCCAGCAGTTCAAGTTTGAGCACCCCTGGGATACATTATTAAAACAGTCATAGAAGATTTTCCGTGTAATTTCCTTTTCAAGCAACATAGAAAATCGATCAGTGTTTTTTTCAAATAAACTATTATTCTTTGTTTTCATTCAGTAGGAAGCATCTATTTTTGGACAAATTTTTCAACGGAGCAAAAGGAGTTTTATAAGATATTAATATCAAAAACAAATTACTAGAAAAGAGAAAACGTTCCTCTGCATTTTAGTCACATATACACATTACTTTCATTTTTTAATATGGCTTCTCTTCAATTTGACTTAAAGTCTATTGCTAAACAGCTTTCCACATTTAAAGACAACTGAACTCTTGAAGATGACGATTGACTCTTCGAAAAATTAAGTTATCAGTTTTTTAAGTTAAGAAATTTTCAAAATATTCAAGTAAAACTCTCAATTTGTTCTAAAAGCTTTTAGAATTTTAAGTGAAGAGTTTATATTACAGAACTAGAATAAACTTCTCAATATTAATCAACTATTCAGAATCAACAATATTAGAAAACAAGTTTGCTGTAAACTACTGGGAAGACTAAATTCAAAGTAATTGCCTACTTTCCGTGAAAAAATATAACCGTTTTCCATGTACATCTCCCTAATAAGTGTAGGAAAAAATAATATTGATTTTATTAAATTATACTAACTACAGATTATATTTATATATAATGATATACAGCAACTATAAAACTGAGTGCTATTCAAGCCAATAAACAAATATTTTATATATAATTAGTTGTCAACCTCATCAATTTTTTTCTTATGGCGAGCAATTGCTTCTTGGTGTCTCTTAATTTGCTCCTCATGAAAACTTATTTCATCTTGTAAGTTTGTCTTCAAGCTCTTAAGTTGTTCTTTTTGCTGCCAAAAAACAAATAAACATTGAGAATCTCTAAATCAGAATAATTCAAGTTGCAGGAATTGTTAATAGGGATTACAAAGTCAAAATAGTTGAATAGGTAAATTCAACTTTGAAAGTATTGAAAACAATAATATGCAAAATTTGGAATTGATTATGTAATGGTTATACCTTTTTGTAGAAATATTCCTCTTCTCTTGCAGCTTCAGTTTTTCCAAATGCTCCACCAGCCTCCCTAATGCTTCCTCCTCCACCACCACCTTTACCTGCTCCACTTCCAAGATCACCAAGTTGAGACATCAGCCTAACGTGTCTGAAAAACCAACAACATTTAGGTATTAGTAACTACGTAATATTTAACATCCACTGTATTCACCTCGGAACACTGTTGAATACCACAGCACGTAACGTATTCATAACTCCGTTAATTAAAGGGATTATATATAATGAAACAAATCTTCAAAAAATGGTATAGCTCAATACTCCTTCGTTTTCACAGCTACAATGTGACAACACAATATAATTTAGAACACACAATGCGGTAAAAAAGTGAATAAATAATGACAGTCCTAATTGGGAAATTAAGGTTATAATTGACATATTCAAGCGGAAGGAATCTGTAATAATTTTACAAGGATATCCGCGATTGAAATGAATTTCCTAGGCAAAATCTAGATGGTGCGTTCAAACCTTCCAGAGAGATCAGGATATTACAAATAATTATATAAGGAATGGTAAATGTATTTTCTGCTATTTTAATTATGAATGGTTCACTGGGTGGAAGTAAGCGCTTATCTACAACAAAAGGAATGCATTTCGGTTTATCTATATTGATAGTAAAGAAGTAATGCTTCTACCAATTATAGATATTCACAAAATCAGAATCAGCTTTGGCTTCGATATCGCTCCAGTTTGATCTTGAGTAAACTATCGGCAGGAGCCAACTGGAGCGATATCAAAGCCAAAGCAGAATCTGATTTTGTGAATGTCTATATTTGGTTAAAACATCGCCTCTTAACTATCGATACATAATTATATATAATATCAATTTATGATTAAATAATGAATTTGTCTATAACTTTTCGTGTAAGCTCACCTCTTACTCGATGTTATTGAATGAGCTGATATTTGCAGGCAAATTTAATGGAAACATCCATTAAATGAAAGCCAATTGCGATTCAATATGAATATTCATATTTGAAGTGAAACGATAAAAAAATATGTTTATTTTTCCTATTCCTATAGTTTGTTATATATATATATATATATATATATATATATATATATATATATATATATATATATATATATATATATATTATATATATATATATATATATCCAGATTTACTTTTTGCTTAAACTTTATATGTGCGATTTTATAGCGGCATTCAGTGCGATCTTCGAGATTTTTTACATTGATCTGTTGTAGATCCTCTTGGACCTCTTTTAGCCACTCTGTTCCGCATTTACTATTCATAATTATATTGAGTAGTTTCTTCGGTATTCTGGACTGTTTCATTCTGTAGACATGTGCATAGAACTTTGCTCGTCGTTTTCTGATTTCTTCCGTTATCGTATTTGTCTTTTGATACAGTTCATTTTGAGGTCTTTTCATCCAAATACCGTTTCTATTGATTGGCCCGTAAATCTTTCTGAGAATTTTTCGTTCTTGTTTTTCTATTTCTCTAATTCTTGAATGGCCGCCAATAACCATTGTTTCAGCTGCGTAGATTGCTTCCGGAAGAATCGTTGTGTTATAATGCCTCAATTTGGCGTCTCTCGAAATGCACTTTTTGTTATAGTGTGCCCATGCTAGTTTGTAGGCCCTTTGGAGCTTGGTTATTCTCTGTTCATTAGCGATTCGGTTTAAACCTGAGGACTGTATAACTTCTCCGAGGTATTTAAAATGACCTACTTGCAGAATTTCACCATGTTTTGTCATAAGAGAAGATTTATTTTTTGGTTTTATTTCCATGTATTTGGTTTTATCATAAGAAATTTGTAACCCGGTTTTCTGCGCAATTTCATGTAGTTTTTCCACGACGCGAATGGCTTCAGTTCTGTTGTCTGTGATGATAGCAATATCGTCTGCAAAGGCGAGACATTTGACATTTATTCTATTTTCTTTTTTGACGCCCACTTGTATGCCCTTCACGTGAAGTTCCCATTCCCTTATGATCTTTTCTAAAACAATATTGAAAAGAATTGGCGAAAGTCCGTCCCCCTGCCGCACACCGGTTTTGATTTCAAAGGGATCTGATATTTCACCCATAAATTTTACCTTGGAAGTTGTACCTGTAAGTGTCTGTTCTATAATTGTTCGGGTCTTTCGATCGATTCCAAATTCTTTCATGATTTCGAAAAGGGTTTCGCGGTCTACCGAGTCATATGCTTTCTTGAAGTCAATGAATGTGATCACTGTATTTCTACATTTCCTCATCTGTAGTATCGTCTTCAAAGTCCAGATCTGTTCAGCACATGATCGGCCTTTTCTGAATCCAGCTTGGTATTCCCCAATTAGTGGATCCGCTAGGTGTTCTACTCTGTTTAGGAGTGCTTTAGAAAGTATTTTGTACGCAACCGGGAGTAAGGAAATTCTCCTGTAATTATTGATATCCATTTTGTCCCCCTTTTTGTGCAATGGATGTATCAACGCGCATTTCCAATCCTCTGGTATCTGTTCCGTTCTCCAGATTTCTGATATTAAATGATGAAGTTTTTGGGTCAAAGTAGTATCGTTCAGTTTCCAGAGTTCCGCAATAATCCCATCTTCTCCTGCTGCTTTGTTGCTTTTGAGTTGCTTGATAATTGCTGTAGTCTCTTCCATATCAGGGGCTTGCGAGTCTGGATGCGTAAACCCCGAAAAGTCGAACTTAAGTTTTTCTTGGGGAGGATTGCAGTTGAGAAGGGTGCTGAAATATTCGGCTAACATTTTGCAGTTATTTTTTGTGTTAGTTTCCAACGCGCCATCGGATTTTTTGAAGCAAAGAGTGGGCGCTTGGTATCCTCGCAAGTTTTCTCTGAAAGTTTTGTAAAAAATCTCTAGTATTATTATTAGTGAAATCCTTCTGTATTTCGTGACACATATTTTTATCATATCTCCGTTTTTCTCGTCTAATTACTTTGCAGGCCTGTTTTTGAGTTGTAAGGAAATTCTCCCAGTTTTCGTCATTTTTATGGCCGTTAAATTTTTTCCATGCAGTTATTCTCTTGTCGACTGCTTGGTCGCAGATTAAGTTCCACCAGCGGTGTTTCCTGGTGCGAGGAGGTTGCCCTAGTGTGATGGCTTCCTGAATATTCTTTGTAAGGATTTCCCAATTCGTCGATTCTTCCTGATTGATTTGTGCAATGATTGTATTCTTGTGAAGTTTCAGATATTCGGGATCGGACCTAACTTTTCTGGGTGTAATTTTTTTATTTCTGTTGGGTTGAAATTTTGTTTTTATTTGGAGGAGATAGTGATCCGAATCAAAGACGCCTTTACGAGTTCTGACATTTAAAATTTCCTTTACGTTGTTCTTGGAAATTGCGACATGAACAATTTGATATTCACCCTGCTCGAGACTGGGCGATCTCCAAGTAGTTAGCGTATGTTCAGGTTTTTGAAATTGAGTACTCATGATTTTGAGTTCGAAGTTCCTACAGAACGCGATTAACCTTTCACCGTTCTTGTTGGTACGTTTGTGTTTAGTATGGGGACCCGTAGTATCTCTGAATTTTCTTTCCTTACCTAGCTGTGCGTTAAAATCTCCTAGCAAGATTTTCACGTGGTGTTTTGGTATTTTATTGGTTGTTTCTTCCAATGTTTCCCAAAAATCTTGTATGCTTTCTGGAACTCTATATATATATATATATATATATATATATATATATATATATATATATATATATATATATATATATATATATATATATATATATATATGTGAACTTAGAACAATGCCTTCCTTTTAGTAAATAACGTCACTATATACGAATGCTGACTAACCAACTTTAGTTTATATAAACTCGGACTTGCCTTAGAATCTTCAATATATTAACGTTAGTGAGTACGATAGTATGTATAAAGCTACTTGTAATCTTAACTTGTGAATAAAAATTGTTTTTTTAAAAAGTAATTCTTCGTGTTGAAAACCAAAATTGGCGACGAGGATGGGATTGCTGCATTAAACGCTTCCGAATCAAGAGATTGGCAAACAGGATAATTCTTCCGAATTAGAGTAAGAAGAGTAATCAATGCGTTAACTCAAACCGTACGAAGATTGTTTAAGTGAATATTAATTCTCAAGCACAATCCGAACCAAACACAAGCTCAGTCGTGTCTCACAGATGATTGCGAATTTGGTAGTACCAGTCCGGAGCTCGATTGACCATTGAAGAATTCGAACAGAGTGCAAAGCAAGGGTAGCGCCGACGACTCCACTTTGGGAAAACAAATCACAGTAAGTTGCAAGTGTTAATTATATTCCTGTTTTTTCCACGGTTTCAGCCAAAAACCTAAACTCCCTATAATTTATCATTATAGTAGGTTGTTATATATTAAGCGAAGATTGGAAATAGTGAATACACATTTCTCAATAAAATTAACAAAGAAAAATATTTATGATAAATTCGCTCATAGACTCAATTGAAAAACTGAACTTAAATAAAGAAGAAAAGTCAGAAAAAACAAAAGTCATGGCGGAAAATAATTTAAGAATTGCCCGTGAATTTGGAGCATTATTACCGAAATTCTCAGGAATACAAGCAGAATTAAACTCATTTTTAAGCGCTTGTGAAGAGTATATCGCACAATTCGCGAATACAGAACAAATAGTAAAAAGATACTGTATAGCAGTTGTTAAAAGCAAATTAATTGAAAAGGCAAACGCCGAATATCGTTCTTCTAACGTACCAAATACGTGGAACGCATTTAAGAATTTCTTATTACAGAAATTCGGAGATCATGCCAATTTGGATGTTCTCAAAAATCAGTTACAATTCTTGAGGAAGAAACCTAATCAAGATATTACCGATTTCATTGAAGAAATCAAAGCTTATAAAATTAGAATTAATTATAGAATAGACGCAGAACCGACGTTAGACGCCGCATTAAAATTGTTACATAAACAATTAACTTCCGACCTAGCTAAAAATGTATTAATTAGCAATGTGTCGATCGATTTACAAACTGCTCTTTTAACAACACCGAATATCACATTTGATTTAGCAGTACAAACCGTAGAGAATTATATCTCTCAAAAATCCCAATTAGACTTAATGAGATCTTGGAGACAACCATACCAAATGAAAACGTTTCCTTCTCAATCAATAAATGTAAAACCACAAATTAATAATGTACCTAGACATTATCCGACGAATAAAGAAGTTTTTGGTAGAAGTAATACTTACGAATCTCAAAAAAGTAACGTATTTAAACCCAATAAAAACTTTGTACCCAAATATAGACAAACACCTATGTCTACGACAACCGCGAATCCAATAATTCAAAGAAGACAAATACAAAATCATAATCAAACACCACAAAGAACTTTCTTTGATAATAATTCGAGAAGTTTTAATCACTTCCAAAATCATAAACAGATATCACCCAATTATATATCTGAAGAATTAACGAATTTAGACGCAAAAAATAATGACAATGATCAATTTGATGAAAATTTTGAATTTGAAGAAGATCCAAATATAATTGAAGAAAATGAAAATATTGTTGATGAAAAATTTTCAGATAACTGCCTCAAAAACCACATTGACTTAAATTCTTTAAACAACAAAATTAGGAAAAATCATTTACCTTTCATTGAAATTAATTATCCAAAATGTAAATTATTACTTGATAGTGGATGCACCGTTTGTTTAATAGATCCAAAAATTGCGTATAATAATATTCCACATTTGATTCATTCAGAGGACACAGATTTGATAACTCCACATGGACATGATATTAGTCACGAAAAAGTTGCTTTTCCATTAAATTCTTTTGGATTACAAAAAGAATATCCATTTGTTTTATATAAATTCCATACTCAATATGAAGGAATTGTAGGATTTGAATTTCTTAAGCAGAATAATTTTACAATTGATTTACAAAATAATTTATTAATAGGAGAAAATTGTAAAATCCCTATTCATTTCCAAAAAGTTATTCCAAGAAGATTATCTTATCCTGTAGATTTGAACCATTTACCTATGAAAATTCAGAATCAACTTATTAAAATTTTCAACAATACTGAAAAAGCATTGCAATTATCAGACAAGGATAACAACGCAGATTATTTATCTAGGCTAAAAATAAATACTGATGAATCGCAGAATGATACTCATTGCGACTTAAAAAAGGAAATAGATAAGAATACTGCATTGAATGAATCAAAAGATATCAACATCGTAGAAGACGATATCGATTCCTTATTTCCTAACGTAACTGCAGACGAACTAGAATTAACAAACAATGAATTAGATGACATCATGAAAATCCTTGAAGATGATGATGCGCAAAATGAAACAATACATAGTAGTATTGAAAATCCCATATTAGAATTGCCCTTCACAGAACGACCACTGAATCATTATAAAAATCAAATTATATTTGTCAACACCTCCAAAACCTATTTCGTACATAAAGCGAAAATATTTAGAAATCGTAACAGACTCACAGTTTCGATAAGTGATACAAATGACTTTATAACATTTATTAAGGAATACTTACAACCCGGAAAATCATATTGTTTATTTTTTAAACATGACGAATTGAAAATACCTTTTATTAATATACTTCAAAGCAATTTTAAAGCTAAATCGTTTGATTTAAAAATAGCGAATGTTTTTCTAGAAGATATTGAAACAGAATGTGATCAATTGGAAAAAGTCAAACTATATCATGAAGCGAAATCTGGACATAGAGGAATGCAAGAAAACATACAAGCATTGAAACGAAAATTCTATTGGCCTCAATTGGATATTACTGTCCAAAAATATATAAATGCATGTGAAACTTGTCAAAAGAACAAATATGAACGTACACCCACAAAAATGATATTTAAAAATACACCTGTTGGCTCAAAACCATTCTCTCATTTATATGTGGACACCTTGAAAATAGAAAATACTAATAGTCTAACAATTATCGATTCATTCTCAAAATTCGCACAATGCTATCCTTTAATTCATAAAACAGCGAATGAAGTAATGGACAAATTGATATTTTTCATAAGTAACAATGGAGTACCTGAACGTATTACTTGCGATAATGGTACAGAATTTAAGAATAAAACCATTCAGAATTTTTGTGAAATACACAAGATAGCTCTACACTATATAACTAATTTGAATCCAAATTCAAATGCCCCAATAGAGAGATTTCACTCCACCTTAATTGAACATTTAAGATGTCTTTCTTCAGAGAAAATTCCGTTTACATCTCGAATTAACAGAGCTATTATGACTTATAACAATTCCATTCATTCTAACTTGGAATACACACCTATGCAGATTATCAAAGGTGATTTAAATTATTCAATTCCAATAGAGAAAACGGCACAAGAGATAATAACAGATTATGTACAAACATATCAAGAGAATATGAAAGAAATATTTCAGGTAGTGGATAATGCCAAAAATAAAAACGAAGCGAATGTCAAAAAACTGAATATCAATAGACAAGATCATAAGGATTTACAAGAAGATGAAGATGCTTATTTGAAACTACCGTTTCAATCAAAAATGAAAGAACCATATAAGAAGATACCTATAAACATAATAAGTGATATAACGATAAGAAATCCTCAAAATAAACACGTATATCACAGAAATAGGATCAAACAGAGAAAACATTAACTAGTTTCTTTGTTTTCAGATGAACTCCATATCCTTCATCTTTCTAATCATACTAACTAAAAGTTACTCATTTTCCGTTCAAGAAATCGAGAATAACTTGTTGCCTATCCATTTAGGAAAGATCTATATTGCAGATCATGCAAAATATCTATTATTTCACTATAACATTTCCGGAATACCCGAATTAATTCAACTTCAGAAAAATATTATTAAAGAATGTGTGAATACTACGTATACTATCCCTGTGTATCATTATTTGATTATGGCTAATTCTTCAATACATAGAAATGAAGAAACTTTTAATAACATAATTACTCAGAAAATAAGAGAACGAAAAGGCCTATTAAATATTGGAGGTTCCATTTCAAAATTTTTGTTTGGTACCTTAGATGCAGACGACGAAATTTTATATGAAAAATATTTCGAAAGTATTAGAAAAAATGAAGATATCCTTAAAGTAAATCAACAAAAAATATTAAATATCATATCTAATACTCAGGCGAAGTACACGAATACAATAAATTTGCTTATAGCAAAGACTAAACAGTTGGAGATATCTACTCAATTAAGTTTTAAATTGAATTTAATAATTCTCCATTCTCACGAGATTGCAATAATATTATCCGAAATTGAAAACGCAATTAGTTTTGCACGGTTACATCTTTTACATGAAAATATTTTACCATTAAATAAATTCAATGAACTAATACAAAAAGAAAAAATGCTACCTTTTACTCATCTGACAGACTACTACGCTGTTTGTACAACAAAAGCATTTATTAAAGATTTCAATATTTTATTTAGCATAACCGTTCCAATCTTCGGTAATATTCAATATGACCTATTTAAATTGTATAATTTACCGTACCAAAATTCCAAAATACCTAACCTATTATCCTATGGATTAACACGCAACGACAAAATCGTCTGGACAACCGAAATAGTTCAACAAGTTGAAGATTTCTATCTAAGTAAACAAGATTATCTCAGAAAACCACCTGAATGTATCCAAATGGTCCTGAAGCACCTGAAAGAAAAATGTAATTGAAGTTTTGTGGAATCACAAAAAGATTTATTCCAACTAGAAAATGGAAAAATAATTTCGATTAATAATGAAATAATACGTGAAGAATGTCAGACGGGCTCCTTATCTCATAAGATTCCCAAAGTATCTTTAATAACTTCTGAATGCATTGTTACCAATGAACTGAAGAGAATACACCCTCAGAAGATTTTCAACAAATATGGTCAAGTGGATCTTACACTCTTAGAAATGAATTGGACGAATATCAAAGATTCCAATTACTTAGAAGAAGAAGCCATTCCCAAACTAGAAGACTTGTATCAATGGGCCCCGCACCCTACAACTATGAACTTTGTCATATTAATAATTATTCTTTTTATAATAATCATTTCAATTATATTATTTTACAAAATTTATGTAAAGGTTCGTCATCTTAAAAATAAGAATAACGAACTTTCTTCAAAAGGGGAGGAGTTATATGAACTTAGAACAATGCCTTCCTTTTAGTAAATAACGTCACTATATACGAATGCTGACTAACCAACTTTAGTTTATATAAACTCGGACTTGCCTTAGAATCTTCAATATATTAACGTTAGTGAGTACGATAGTATGTATAAAGCTACTTGTAATCTTAACTTGTGAATAAAAATTGTTTTTTTAAAAAGTAATTCTTCGTGTTGAAAACCAAAATTATATATATATATATAGATAAAAGGTAATCTCTCGACCGTGCGATACTTAGTAAAATTTAGGTAACGGGAATAATCGGTCTTGTGAAGTGTTTGAAAACTCATTTATTCATTAAAATTCTCTATATTTCGACACTTATTTGTGTCTTCTTCAGGAGAACAACAAGCTGCAAAGTAATGACTACAGTGATAAATTTCAATATGTATAAAATAAAAATACTTACAATTAGAGTTTATGCCGTGAAGATAAACTAACTAACATTTTTTCATAATAAATGTTTCTTATTTTGTTGCCACTTATTCGCTACATGTTGCTAAACTGAATGGTCAAAAGTTTCAACACCCTAGAAGGCTGAAGGCCAGGCTATTGTGTATAATGAGTTGATCGTAAATTTTTTGAACCATTGACGTAGAAAAATGTTTTTTTTCTTTCTATTTTAAAATATTATTATAAATGATGCTCAATTTTTCAATATCTGATATTGAGTTGATCGTATTGTCTGTGTTATGTATATGTGCCATTTCCAAAAATGTGTTGCATACGTAGAATCGGCTTTATTTTTTGCAAAGCATCTTTGGTGTTCAGATATTCTAAGGTTGAAATTCCTGCCAGTTTAGCCAACATATACTTTGGGACAAGTACCGCAACTCAACTTATAAATACCCGATTTATCATCAGGCGAAATTTTATCTTTCGCATTTCTGATGTGTATTCTGTCCACGGTATTCTGGGTTTTGAAAGCTATCGTTAAATTTCTATCAGATAAAAACTTCGGGATTTTGGAAACAGGGTTGCCTAAATACGTTAATGTTCTGAACTTTTTTTGTATTTTTAAGTATTCTATGGTCATCCCCCACCACAGCCTAACTCTACTTACAAGCCATGAACTAAGAAATCTGGCAACATCCAAGCAAGACCCACAAATAATGATGCTGTAATGGCGTTCTAATGGTTTTTGGTCATTGCTGCTGAATAAATCGCTATTTAACGAGAGAAATAAAATTCAAATCCAAAAATAACTTGTGAAAAGTGCTATTGTTTGAAGTTGTGAGGAACAAGCAAAAGAAATTTCCCGCTAATGTCTTATATAAACAGGAATATCTGTTGTGTTTCAAGTTGTGCTTTTTTTTTTGATATACCTGGAGAGGTAGTAATAATACCTAACTTTTACCATCTCATAATTGTGTGAAAACAAAAATCCGCGTTTTAGTTGTTGTGCTATTATGTGATGTATAGTGTTTAGAAAGTGCTACTGTGTTTTTTTCAGCAACAGACTAAGGAATACCTTTGAAATTTGTATGTAAATAGCTACCGATTACTGATGTTTTGACTGAGTAGTTCAGACATTAACAAAAGCATTATTTGCTAGAATTGTTCCTTTTTTGTGATTAGTAGAGTTACTTACCCTTTGTTAGATTAAGTAGTTATTTAGAACTAATCTCTTATAGGTCTTGTTCTTGATATTAGCACAAAAATTAACATGCCAAGTCATTGCTGTGTGCCTGGATGCAAGTCGAACTACAAAACTTACCTCGAGGCCGGCGAACCGCCAGTTTCTGTATTTTGTTTTCCATAGGATGGTAATCTAACGAATCAATGGCTAAAAAATATTCCTGGGGCATCATGGACCCCCACAAAATATTCTGTAGTTTGTGCCAAACATTTTCCAGAGGGAGCACTTACTAGCGAAGGTATTCATCGTTTGCTAGATTGATCAACAGAAGGCTAAATTGATAAAGTTAAACTCAATTTAAATGCAGTGCCAAGTATTTTTCTTCATTTACCCCTGCTTATCAAAAGCAGTCCACTCTCAAAGAGAATATCCGACCAGTATTGAAGGAACGTTGTGAGAAATTGAATGAAGCCTTTGAAAACTCAGATTCAATTTGTAATTTTGTTGATTTAACATCTAATTATAAAAAAAGATTTTAATATGTAAATCGTGGAATATAAAAACTTTTGAAACTAACAGCATTTTCTTACACTCTAGTTTTTCCATCCAACGTAACTGAATGTTCACAAATAAACAGTATATAAATTATTAATCAGATTTTAGTAGATTCAGATATGCATGTAAATGTTTTTATCAATAAAAATTAACTGTCTCCTAATGATTCAAAATGAATTTTACAACTGAAATTAACTAAATAGTCTCAACTGAAAAATTTGCTTTCTCGTTACAAATATGATATCAGAATCATTCTACCGTCCAAATTACTCTACACATCTCAATAAAGGTTTAAAGGAATTGACGCATTAAACTTACTCTCACCTGAGAATGAAAAATAATGAAATTTATAGCATATTGTCAATTCTAATTGATAAAGTGAACTTGTTAGTGTACATACTAAAAAAACAACATTTGAATCGCTATAACTCAGACATAGTTCTTCTTAGAAAAAAAGTGTATTAATAATTTCTATAGATAATTGTATGACCTACAATTTTTGTCAAAACTATTTTTTTATACAAAGTACCGTTTCGCTGAAAATTTTTCTGAAAAGGCTATTATTAACATGCAGTAGACCGATGTTCGAAGATCGATCGGTCTACCGGATTAAGCAGATGCGGCGTTGCCAAGTTTATGTTCATGGCTTGTAAGTAGAGTTAGGCTGTGCCCCCACAATTCAGAAGAAATATATTCTATAGTCATCCCCCTGTAAAAGAAGAACAGTGTTCTATGGTCATTCCCATCCCACGCACTTCAGGATAAATATACGCAGTCCACAATGTAATAGCTCAGTTTATCATCAACATCTGATGAAGCCACTGTGTTGGAGAAACGATATTGTCATATTAATTATAGTGAAAATCGAAAAACTACTTAGTTTTATTTAAATTATGTATTTAGATTTTTATCAAGTATCGGTCCAATCGATTCATGATCTCATTTCTTATATATTTAAGATATTTCAATTATTGAATATCAATTGAGTATGGTTTTTTGGATTTGTATATTCATGGACTGTAATTAGCCTTACATGATACTGGACTATCAATTTAGTATTCTATTTTCACTAGTTAAAAACACAATAATATAAATCATATGTATAAATAATATGTATAAAATAAAATATGTATAAATATCTCAAAGATGTGTCAAGATTAGAATTTATTGTGCACTACTCTCCCACTACTGAAAAATTTAATGAAACATTTATATATATATATATACTAGCAGACCCGGCGAACTCCGTTTCGCCACCAGATGGCTTCGTTTTATGTAACATTTCGTTTGGTGATTAAAAGTTTTATATTTGAAAAGGAAAAATTTTATTTCGTTTCTCAACAGTAATGAATTCATTTCGATTACAAAAATGAAGTGTTATTTAGTTGAACGTCTCTAAGTAAATGAAAGTGAATCAAAAGTAAATACTGAATTATATCCGTGTCCGCAAATTATCCGTTTCATTGAAGTAACCACATTTTTTGTTTTTTGGTCTGACGTTAACACAAACAAAGCGGATGGTTTCCCAACTCGTGAACACGCAACGTATAACTGCCCATGTGAAAAACAATGATTTTCTAAATTTATCCCGCAAACACTAAGCGATTGGCCTTGCGACTTGTTCATTGTCATTGCGAACGCAAGGCGACCTGGAAATTGCAATCGTTTGAAGTCAAACGGAAGATCAGTCGGAATCATTGGTATTCGAGGAATACATACATTTTCACTTGCGTACTTTCCGTTAATAATGGTTGCCTCAATCAAATTCGGCATGTCTTTTAACCGAAAGTCGAGTACCGTTGCAAAGTCGCGGTGGATTCAAATTACGCAATATCATAATAACTGTACCATCTTTGAGTTGCAAGTTATGTGCTGGAAATCCTGGTAACTCCAGAGAGTTCAAAAACTCCGTTGGATAATTTACTACATCATCGGGATTTGTTATGGAATCAACGGATTTGTATGTCACCAAATCGCCTGCAATTTTTGATTGAATGGTGAAATTCAGTGCGTGTATATCATTATTCTTTGCTGCAAGAATTGTTCGTTGACTTAACTAAGCATAATTCTGATAATTCTCACTAATGTTTGGAAAACATCTTCAATAAAAGCTAATTGAGAGTCTACAAATCGGCAAAAGTTGTTGGTAAGAGTAATTTATCCAGATGTCGCATCAACTGGGACTTTTCAATTTCCAACAGCTAATAATTGTTTGGAAAATTGTGCAGCACTTTGATCATTTTGAAGTTGAATTCTCATATTAGTGGTTAGCGATAATGTTTTTACGTTATTCCATAATAACGGTAACATATAAAGGTGATGCCATCAGGCAAGCATTCAATTCATCTGCAGGCGTTCCACGGGGAATTACTGGCAACGTCTGCCTGAAATCGCCTGCCAACAATATCATCAAGCCGCCAAAGAAATAAACAGCTATAAAAAATAAGGGTTGATCGTAGAAGGGTGAAAATTTAGTATTGTATGTATTTTTGTATGTTGTATCATAAAAAAATAAAAACTGAAAATTTTGTCTAAAAAATAAAAAACAAAATTCAGGGGTGGACTACCCCTAACATTTAGGGGGATGAAAAATAGATGTTGGCCGATTCTCAGACCTACTCAATACGCTCACAAAATTTTATGAGAATCGCTCAAGCCGTTTCGGAGGAGTATGGAAACGAAAACTGTGACACGAGAATTTTATATATAAGATATAAAATGAGAGGTAATAATAAAAACTTGTCTAAAAATCACTGACTGAACAATTCTTTATTCGACTAGTTTCGCCTTTTACAGCATTATCAAGAAAGATAATAACAGCATTCTTGATAATGCTGTAAAAGGCGAAACTAGTCGAATAAAGAATTGTTCAGTCAGTGATTTTTAGACAAGTTTTTATTATTACCTCTCATTTAATTATGAACTATCACAGAGTAGATTCATCGTCCATTGAATTTATATATATATATATATATATATATATATATATATATATATATATATATATATATATATAAACATTTAAAAATTATCAAATTTCAAACAGTTTCAAAAAGCAGTCTCATTGTAAACGTTTTATCATTTTTAGGAGAATAACATGAAATAAAATTTAATTCAGGTAATAATTTTTCACTTAAGTGTATGTACATAATCAGAGGTAATATAACTAAAGGAAACAATAGCGTCACCTTTGAAAAATTTAAAATTAAGAAAGTGAATACGAATTTGTAAAAATTCAAGCCTACTTACTGCTAAAAATTTCCCTATAGAGAGGTGTCCTGTCTCTTGACTTTTAAATATTTCGAATAGATTCTCTTCTGTTTCAGAATCTTCACCCCCCCCTGCAATATACATTATCGGAAAACCCGGAACTCTCATGAAAAAAATCGAAGCAATCAAATGTAAGAACAAACAAATATAAAAGTTTGAAGATAAGATTTAGCTACGGTAATAAAAGTTAAATAATTCAGACTTACATGTAGTGGGTATCATGAATGAAAGAATATTGCCGTGTCCTAAAGTCAGCAGTGGAAATGTGGAAAATTCACATGTTAATTCGATATTCAACTACACTATTATTCTTTTTACCTTCCCCATTCCAATGTAGGTCCAATTTGTTGAGCATATATCTGTAATAAATTTATTATCGTTTATATATCAAAATTCAAATAAAACCACTTTATCAGTACCGGTGTGAGTCCACTTTGAGATGAATTTGCATGTTTTCGCTTGATATTGCTTGTTGAAAATGCTCGACGAGTCACCTTCCTGTCGATTAGGATTTCGATAATTCTAAAACGTCGAGACCCCAAATTCAAACAAGCGTCGGACATCGATCACATTTCCTCAAAGAGGATACGCGGATGTGTTAAAAAATAGAACTGATAATTAAATATATTTCAGATGTTTATGAAAATTACACAGTAGAGTGAAGGACTCGGGATTCATCAATGACGTGGATACCTACATTTTCAATTTTCACTTCCACTGTGTTGTATGAAATCTGACTAGTTTGTTGAATTGTACTTCGTTCTTCACTCTCAATTGGACTTAAATTGCACTTAAAATTCCGTTCAAGATTTATTGAATTAGAAAGATTATTCGAGATAAATCTTTCAATGAACTAGTGTTTTACTCTCTTTTTATCCAAAAAAACTTCGTTACCTTCAAATTTTTAATTCGATGTATGTGCTTCAAGAATTTTGAGATTTGAATTTTGCGTACCTATCTCTGAATGAAATAAATAAACAGATTGGCATAAAAACTTTCTTTGATGGACTTGGTAAATTTGTTCCTTTTGGAACTTCTTTTGGTGGATGTTTTAATTCTGAATTGAAAAATTTAGATACCATGGTATGGTACTAGCAATGAATTAGCCGCTCAAAACAGTTGAAAACTGCTACATTTCTAATGAAAAATTCATTCGTTCTGCGAATTACTTAACAATAGTACCCAAAAACAGCGTTCAAATGTTCATTTAGAAACTCTCATGAAGATGAGTAAATTGTAGACGGAATAATCAATTTAAAGTTTCGCAATTCGTTCTTAATGATTCGTAATAAAGAAATAAATTATATACTAACAACAATTCTACGGATTTCGCTTCATCATTGTGTTTATTTTAGTGTTACAGTTGTAGCAGGTAAGTATTTAGGAATGTGTCCTTATGGATAAAATTCCTATTTGAGTTTAACATATTATATGTTTGTATTATACTTAGCAAGTATGTATTAGCAAAATAGGTATATGTAATGATGAAAACCATCGATTTTATTTTCAATTCGTTAATTTACTGAAGTAACGAATGAAATTATTTAAACGTAGAACTATATTTCAGCTTGCGCCAAACTATTTGCGCAATAAATTAAAGACTTTTAGTGACATCCACGAAGTATAGATATCTATACTTCGTGGTGACATCCATGAGTATAGTACACGAAACAGAGACATATTTACATTGGATCATAAAAAGACAAAGGTATTACAAAATTCCGTGTTTTTTAAGTCCTTGATTGCATATAATAAATGGCCATTATATGTACGTAATTTAAACATAAAAAACTTTAATGTGAAAGTTAGGAATTTATATTTGAGTAAACAGGACTAGTAAAAATTTGAAAAAACAATAAAGATTCTTACATGTTCTTAAATTAAAATGTAATTAGTTTATTATGTAGCATCTTTCCTAAATAAAGTTCTTATTATTATTATAAAAATGTATACTCGTATTACAATTCCAAAATTGGTGAAATAATGTTCTATGCAACACAAATGTTATAAACTCAAGAAAGCAACCCAATATTCATGTACCGATTCCAATGGAGATTACGCGGGAAATTGAAATATAGTTTTTCAGCTTCTTAGTACAAGATTTGACATCCATCGTCAGCGACAAATCTCAAAGTCTTTAAGGGATATTGATTTAATATTGTTATGAAGCTGAATTGTAATTGTATCTACACAATCTAATCTACGACATAATATTCTCTTGGAGAAAACTGAATATAGTGATCACAAGGTTATAGTTTTCGGTATTACAATTTACGAAAATCCTCGTAAATTGTTCAAGCTACAATATTTTATCTATTCCATTTTTATCATATCCATTCCATGATTACAAAAATATTTTTTTCTGGTTATACCTATATTTCATAAGGACCAGCATTTTCAATGTACAATCAATTTTTCATATATTTTAATATGATTATTATAATAAATAACAATATTCATGAATAATATTACACTCAATAATTTTAGTTTGCTGTTTTCGCATATCTTCATCTGTTAATCCATTTTTACAGTTTTAGGGTGGATTTTAAATGACTATAGTTGATATAACGTACATACATTAAAACTAAATCAATAAAAATCGTATAACGTAGTCCTGATATTCAATTTAAGTTAACTTTAATAATAATTAAAAAGTATTTTTCCACGAATTTCAAATAAGATTGTTTCTAGAAATGGGTAACTAATTTCTCAATCTCTAAATAATTCCTAACTACCTTACTGTCATCATTCTTAAAATAATAAGAATTCTTTATTTCTTAAGATAACTTCCAAAAATTATTGAAATATCTTGATTAACAATTGCATCTTAACAATTTTAGATAAATAATTTGAAATAATATAATGAAAACTTTGAAATAATCTTGGCGTTTTGGTTCACATTCTAAAGTAGTTCAGAGTTCGGCTCTATTCTATCAAAATATGGTGGTAATGATTCATTGTTTAATGTTACGAGATGAAAAATCTTCGAACTTTCAAAAGAAATATCAATTAGGTATCAATATCAAAAAAATTATACCAATCAAAACATTCGTCGATATAAAATTGATTTTTGTATAGCGTTTGCAGCTAGAGAACTTAGAGAAAAAGTGTTTTATGTCACCTCTTCATAACATAACTAGTTTTTCTTCATGTTATTCTTGTGTGTTAATAAGTTTTCAATCAAAACTTAAACCTCATATAATTAAGCTTATATATTCTTACGAAAAAAGTTATACACCAGGCGCTAAAGAGTTGTGCAACTCAACACAAAATATTTAAAAAAGAGCTATTGGTACAAATATATGCAAGTGATAAAAATTCATTCTCTTTAATCAAAAGTAGGAATCAAACACACGATAATATTTGCCAATACAACATCACATCTTACTTCTCTTTTGTATTTTTTTTTTGGACCTGGGCAAATAATTTCTAAAATGATAAATAAAATAACTAATTCACATTTTTTAATATCTTCCATAACAAACAAAAAATAATAAAACATAATACACATTTATTTATTATGAGCATTTTTGTCACTTTCTTTGAAAATAACATATTCATTGTATCATCATAACTGCATTCATGGATACTAAACGCAAAAAATAAAACGTGTTTTATTAATGGAACTTCAATTAAATATTTTGTGCGTATTTATTATACATTCATTATAATCCAATATATTCAAATAATGACTTTACATCAGATAACATCTACTATAAATAAAATAACACATGTAGTACATGATTTGAAAGGGATATGTCTGGAATAACAAGTAGCATTTAATGGCAGATCTTAAAAAACTAGCGCTATAGTACTAACAGTTTTTTAAATGTTGTTTTGATAGGGATCTGTGGTCAAGTTCTATCAAATTCTTCATTAAAAGAAAATACAAAACACAATTAATATGTAGAACATAATTAGATTTCAGTGGATTTAAAAACATTAATCGGCTGAAATGAGAAATAAGAGACATGTTAAGATTTAGCTCAGACACATATGTACACTTACAGACATAAAAATTCGAGCACAAAATACATATTGATGTAGTTTCAGAGCATTGACATCTCTCTATATATATATTAATTTCTGAAAGTATAGATAGATATATTACTTAGATATTGTAAATACTTTACAATGAGAACTTTTTCATTATAGTGTTCTAGTGATAGATATAGTTGTTCTCAGGCAATAGATTAATTAACAAATATTTGAACTAGGTTTTACATAATAAAATATCCATTTACTCTAAAACTGGTCAGCAAGTAAATTGCATATTTCTACAGAAACACTTTCTTTGCTAGAGCGAACAGTCAGTCTATACATCTGAAACAAAAAAATAACAAAGTTGTTATACAACATTTTAACAATATATCAGTTTCAAAAACGCTAATTTCTATTATGCTGACATTTCAATGTTATGCTACAATTTCAATATTAACATTTGAATAATAATATTAAAATACTGATAAATATTTAATATTATGATTCACACCTCATCTAATTACTTGTCCATTTCATTAATACTAAATAACTCAATTTTGATATTGAACAATTGTTTTATAAATAAAACTTTATATTTTATAATGCTATTTGGTTGGGGGTCGTCCATTAATCATGCGAGGCTCGAAAGGGGGAGGGGGGTCCATAAAAAAATCACTAAATATCACAACGTGGTGGGAGAGTGTAGTAATATATCACACATATTTATTTTTTCGGCAAACGCGCGATACTGAACCGAAAAGCGGCGTTAGGTGTTTTTATTTTTTCGAATGAACGAACGGTAGATCGAAAGATTCTCTGCGTAGTGCGCGAAAATGAAGACGCCGAGTGGCTTGATGAAACCGATGTTGATCTTCAACAAAGCACTGTGCCTACAACTAACTTGCAAGATGCTTATCCAGTTATTGGTGATGAAGAAAGTCTTGCTTATCCGCGGTCTGAGGAAATTGTAAATTAAATTATGTTCATGTATTAGTACAAAAAAGTTTTTCGCATTTCTTTCATTATTTTTATCACAGTCCAAAACAACTCGCAACCTTTCTGTCTGCCTCTTAAGGTTATTATTATAATTTTTTTTATTTTCCATAATAAAATTTGATGATACTTAAACCTGTTAGTACAGGATCCGTGGCCTATTTTTTCAATTGATTACTATCAAGCTAAATTTACTAACTGAATTGTTTTTATTAAATCTTATGATAATTATCTAAATTATTTGAAAAAATATTTGTCCTACAAAATCTATGGTTTCATCAAAGAGTCCTCCCCCTCCAACATGTATTGATAACGAGATCACCAAAAATGATTACTAACCAGCTGATTTTTTTATTACTTAGTTAATATATATATATAATTTAACAGCCATATTGTCCTACAAATTTCGTGGTATGTTATCCCGGTTCCTACGCTTAAAAGTAGTAGTACAGATCATTGATGTAAAAATAATTACAATTTCTGAGCGTAGGACCGGGATAACATACCACGGAATTTGTAGGACAATATGACCGTTACATTATATAAATATTAACTAAGTAAAAAAAAAAAAAAAGCTGGTTAGTAATCATTTTTGGTGATCTCGTTATCAATACATGTTGGAGGGGGAGGACTCTTTGATGAAACCATAGATTTTGTAGGACAAATATTTTTTCAAATAATTTAGATAATTATCATAAGATTTAATAAAAACAATTCAGTTAGTAATAAATATTGAAGAATCATCAAATCGACATATTTTATCATTGCTACCTCTGTTAGCTACCACAATCAAAAATTTTCGCACAGGAAATTGTTGGGCGTCTTATCAAAATGAAGCTACTCACGGAAAATAAGCTTGATAGTAATCAAGTGAAAAAATAGGCCACGGATCCTGTACTATGTATTTTATAATAGATATTTTGAAAAAATCAAGATTCTTTGTAGGTACTAAAAAAAAAACACGTGATATAGGGAAGGGGGTAGTCTTAAACCTCACCATGTATCACCAAGGGGGAGCCTAAAATGCCAAAAAAAAGCATCACATGATTAATGGACGGCCCCTTGGTATAATTCTATTGTAAGGTCAAAGATAGAGTACGCGACGGTCGTCTGGAACCCAAATTATGATAAATACACAAATAGAATAGAAAATATTCAACGGGAGTTTATTAATGAGTTTAATATCCGTTATGACAGGTCCCTCATGGATTCTCATATATAAGTAATGTGAGATTTTATAGGTTGGAATATTTGAGTTTGAGAGGAGAGTACTTTGATACATGTTTCTACTACAAATTATTTAACAGCTTAATAGATTGTGCTGCATGAATGAGCCTCATAAACTTTAATTGTTCTCCACATGTAGTTAGAAATTGTACAATACTGGTTGTAGGGAAGAGAAAAACCAATTATATGTTAAATTTACCCATCCATAGATCCTTTCATAAGCTAAATTTGATCAGTACAAAAACCAACTCGGATATTTTCTCTCTGTATTTTATTACTTTTAAGAGACATTTGAAAATTAGTTGATTTAAAGGATGATAATAATATAATTATTGGTTTATATTGAATTATCGTTTCATGATGTATTTCTTCAATATTTCTCAGTAGAAGTATTTTGTGTTGTAGATCAAATGATCTAAATAGTGAATATATCGAAAACTTCAGTTTATAGATAATTAACATTTGTAATATGTGCTCCTCTTATAGGACAGTTTTAAACTGTATGTTGAGTGAGACCTTGTATGTAAAAAAAAGAAATAAAACTAAAAAATAAAAAAAAACATTACCTGTGCAGTTTTGTTGGGTTCTAATCTCAGTAGACATCCAACTTGTTGTGAGCGCATGTGAATAATGCCAGCACAGACGAAATTATCTGGATTTGGATCAATATCTTCCAGTAATTGCATCCCAAATCCAATAATTTTCGGCTTGGCAGCTTGGAGATCCATTGCTCCTGATGCCTTGAAAATTTTCTGGGATCTTTGCTGATTTGTGCTAAAACACAATTATTTGAAATATTTCATATTTTTAATAGTTATCGTTTCTACCTTCCCAGATTTTTCCACCGAGCGAAAAATGATTCGGCATTCATATCAGTCGGTTCAAAGAATTTATTCAAGGTTAGTGGTAATTTGAACGTAATCTTTTGTGGCATATTATTGTACAAAAAGCTCAAGCCTATTGATGGAGTATCTACAAAAAAATATTGTTGATAGTAATACGAATAGATTTCAGTACATCATAATCGAACGATAATCAGAAAGTTGAATAAAGATTAGTCTAAATACCTGTGTAGTCATCTATACATTCTGCGTTGATAGTTTGCTGTCTTTGTGCACCAGCTTCTAATACTGGCTCAACTGGTTTCATTTGAATGATTAATTTACTACTTTGTTCTTCAGACCATAATAAATTAGGAACAAAACTTTGAAGAGGTACATTTGTTTTGTTGCCATAAAACAGACCAAGGCGGCCTAAATTCTGCCGAAATTCACTTTTGACGCCAATTTGAATTAGATCATTCTCGAATAAGACTCCATTGTTTTTACAGACGAATCTAAAAATAATCGCACTATTATTTAAAGCTCCCTTCATTGTTTAACGTTAACATGTGTTGTAGTAATTAGAAATTATGTTAGAAATGCTCACTTTTTGAAGTTACTTGTGTTTGGCTGTATGGTACTAGTTAAAGGAGCGCTGGGTTTGTGGCCATAGACATCGCCAAGAACATCTAACAAACCTCCTCCTGTATTGGAAGAAGAGCTGGGTTGGGTTGGTGTAGATAGTCCTAACAGGTCAGCTGACGAAGTAGAACTACAAGGATACTTAAATATTAACACAACAAATATAACTAATTGGAAAGATAAATTATTCATATTGGAACACTGTAACAACAATTCTAGATTATTTACAAGTAATGCACAATAGAAAATATGAAGCACTACTTCATCATTGGGCACATAACAGTTCAAACATTTCCAGGTTTGTTCAATATTGGAGAAAATATCAGAAATAACATATGAGTAAATTCACACTGAGAGAGCCTTTATTGATTTTTCAATTACAATATCAGAAATAACTGTTGTTTTTATTATAACATATTCTCATTCTGCAAACTGCTTGATTACTAATATACTTATTTGAATCAGAATTTAAAGTTTTAAATACAGATTAAAACTGAATAGAATTAGAAATCTTGGAAGAACACATGTCCATTCTTAATAATAATCAGATAGTAGCACTCTACTAAACCTCAAACAATAGCAACTAAGATTGAATTCTAAATTACAGTTGACTATTTTAAATTATATAAAATTTTATGCAGTAAAATACTATCTATAATATATAATATAAGCATCTTGAATTATTTGAGAATGACTTTTGTTTCAATAGGAACACAAAACATTGAATACAATGTAGCAAAAACCAACTAGGTCATAAATGTCAACACATCTAAACATTGTAAATTATATTCAATTACAATTATTTTCAGGCGATTTCAAGTTCACTACATTCAGACATATACCTGATAGTTTGAGGTTCATTGTTTGTGTGATTATTTGTCACAACTGGACTCTTTGTTTCTTTTATTTCATTCTCCGGAAGTCTGCCAGGTTTCTTTTTCTTCAAAACTGCTAAAATAGAACTTTCTCTTTCTGGGAATGCAGGCATCTCTTCCAGAACTGTTGCCAAAACATCAGAACTGGCAATAATACTCAGCTGAAGATATTCGGAAGCTCTTTGTTGTAACTCGGCATCAGCTGATCGTAAATTGCTGTGCTGCTTGAAGACCTGGAACCAAAACAAAAAATAATCAGAAATAATAACAACATTTCAATTTTCACTCACCTCTTGTACTTGAGTTCGTATTTCAGGAAATAGATTTATGAATTTAACATATGTGGAAAGTAGCAAAGCTCTTGTCATGGGTGAGCAAAGATGATATTTGGAATGTAAGAGTTGAAATTGAACTGTTGGAGAAGATCTTTGATCACCGGCAATCAAATTTCCGAATTCGCCCAAAATATAGCCTCCCACTTTCACCATATTTTCATGGCAAGCTGGAGCTTGGAGTGCCTGAAATAACGAATTTACAGCTAAATTAAATATAGCATAACGTCCTAACGAAAATTATGAAATATCAAAAACTAAACAAAATAATAAGGAATATAAATTCTCAAAATAATTTTCAAAATACACATATCATTCATCATATACTTCATCATAAGTCAAAATGAGGCGCAATCAAGGTTTGCTCAATTTAAGGTTCAATTCAATATAAAATATAAATATAAATTAGCTCATGACAGCTTTCAACAAATTAAAACACAAACGATGAATCTAATTGGATAATAATATAAGAAATAGTTTATGCTTCGTAAATTCCATACTTAAAGGAAAAGAACTGCCTCATATTCAACCCTATAATTACTAGTTCGAGTGCTTCGTCTGTAAAAGTATATAGCCTTGCAGGTAAAATAAGTCAATAAAGGTAGGTTCTGTAAAAACGAATAACTAGAATTAAACGTGCCATACGTTTCAAAGAAATATCACTCATAAAAACACACTTAATTAAATAAGCCAATACTGGTTATATTCTGCGTGCAAATCAATGCAAATTGCATACAATCACAATTCACAATATCATGAATGTATCACTAATTTTAAAATCTTATGACATTTTTATATCAAATGTCAGTCATAAGCTTGAAATATTGAATTACATGTGTATGTGTAGTTTTCATGTTATTAGTAGGCATTGCTTAATTACTCACTTCAAAGACAGTCTTGGCAGCATATCCTTGTACCTCGTCTCTGTTGATAACAATCTGAATAACTCTATACCAAACTTCCTCAGAGACATAGTCTCCAGCTATTCTTATCAAATTCAGTATAACATCAACGTACCAAGTGTAATCGGTGGCGTATTTTTCCGCCAAGATTGCTACTTTCAGTACCATTTCTTCACGAATAGAATAGTCTGCAGTTTCCAAATAATTCAACATCTCTTGGACTATTTCTTCAGCATTACTCTTATCGCACATGGCATATAACAAATCGACAGCTCTTTGACGAACTGACACATCTTTCTCCATTTTCATAGATAAAATTACAACTTCCTGATGTTTCTTGACTGCTTCATGAGAAAATTCAGACGTAGCCAGATGACACATTGATTCCAAAGCCAGATACCTCAGATTTGTTTCCCTGTTACTCAGGAACTGACCTAACTGGTTGCATGCACGAACTAGCAAATTAGCTTCACTGAAAATTTAATGTAATAAATTTATAGAATCTCAAAGTGAATAAAATATATGCGAAAATAATCTCTCACCTATCATTGTGAATAATTAAACTGATAGCTTCAAAGAGAACAGCATTTTTAGCATTGGAATGCTGAACTTTCTTAGATTTAGGTGGTTCCTGAGCTTTGTTCAATATTGTTTCCAAACATTCGTTAAGTCTTCCTCTGACACCCGGATCTTCAGCTATAAATGTATTATCTTTGTGCAAGTTGAATATATGATAAAAGTGAATGTTTACCTGGTGGAGTGTAATTTTGTAACAAACGAAGTAATTTGACAGAAAGCCACGGAGCAGGTACAAAATAGTACGTGTAATCCTGAAGATCTGTGTAACTTGCTGTAACAATCTGCAAACATTTCACGATGACAAACCTTTATGCTTTCAGAGGGACGTAAGTATTACAGTAATACTAAAGAATAATATGACTTATTTGCTTGATGCTACGATTTATTAGAATTTTGATATTTCCTTGTCAGGAATATCCTAAAAAGGCTTATTACAATACATTTCATTATATTGTGGTGACCTTATAAAAATTCATTACTCATAATTGAAGTAATGGAATTTGCCACATAGATTCATCAATACTCTTTGAGTGCATCAATCTCCATATCATTTTAACATTGGAAAGGTTTCACAATGACATATGTTTTCTAGGATTAAAATAATTAAAATTAAGAAGATGCATCAAATTTTGTATGAAGAAATTCTGAAAAAATTTTTAATGAAAAAATTAATGATTGCAGGTGCTTATCATGAATTTCTTTTCCAATTTTGCATATGTTTGATCATTTATATGTAAATATTCTGTTTTGTCGTGTTAAATTTTTTCATTCTGTTGGTTATGCATCGATTTATTACATGTTTTATGTAAGGATTTTTCTTCATGTAACATATGAATCCCATTCGAGATTTTTTAAACGATATTATACATTGCATGTTTCAAAATAAAATGAGAATGAAAGGAAATGAAAGCAGATAGACACATAGAAAACAGTTAGAATTAGCAAAATTGCTAATGAATTTAAGTCACATTACAAATTCACATCATTTCAAAAGTTCAAGTATTATCGATAAAAATTCATAAAATAATAATTTTGGTAAATGAAATAATATTCTTGGGAAACAATGTTTGTTTTAATACTCACCCTGCTTAATCTTGATACAGCTAGTGATACACAGCCTTTATATTCTTCAGGATTTTTTTTAACTAATGCATCGATCAAACTAGTAGCAGCAGTAACAACACCCATATGCTGGTCATTCAAGAGATGTATAATACGAGATGTCCATTCACCTCCCGGAATAATTTCTTGAGATGTGCGAAACAAACGTAATAAACATAAAGCTGCACTCTGTTTGACTACATCCATTGTGTCTCTATAATTAAATATATCATCATTCTTCAAGAGTCTGTACATTAAAACATATAATTACCCTGAAACCAGTAGTTTAGGAATGTCATTTCCAAAAGCTTCTGCCATTTCACGACTACCAATATTTGCAATGCACTGTAGAGCTAAGTTAACGTGAATAGGATTTCTAGAAGCTAAATCATTTTTAATGCTTTGTATGATCAATTTTATAAGTTCACTATTTGTATTGACTAGTACGGATATGAAGAGGTAACCCTAAAATATGATAATCATAAAAAATAAAACTTTTTCCTGTAAAACAGTAACTTACTATTTGTTTTTCTGAGTATTTATTAGATGACAAAAGGTTAACTGCCTCCATATGACCAAAATCAATGTCATGTCCCAACAGGAATATGAAAAGTAGTTTACAAACATATTTTTTCTTTTGATATCCATCTAGAGTTTTATCTCCCTTGAATTTACTACGTATATTAGCCAACTCTTTGTTAATTCTTTTTATTTCTGCTTCTTTACTCTTACCTGAAAAAATTTTAAAATGAAAAAATGCTAAAATATTCAATAATTTTGATGCTACTAATTTCGAAAACCAATAATATGATGTGTGTTAATATCAAGATGAAAAAGGCACAAGCAAATTTGAATTCATCATTACTTACAATTTCTGATATCTGATATAAACACAGCTAAACCTCTCATCCCATCCCCTCGTACAGCTGGCATTTTTGATAGATTTGTAAATTACTTCACACCTGAAATATAATATGTAATCTGATAACTACAAAAATATTTGGTATACCAAATATTTAATTCTAGAATTATAAAAAAAAAATATTTGTACAAACAATAAGAATTCTTATTAACATAAATAATGACGCTTTTCTCCTTTTATAACTAAATGAATTTTCCAAAGAATCAATGATAAGTTTAAGAACATATATGAAATTATCAAACACTCCCCCTAAACAACTCACCTATTTCCGAACACAAACTACAGCTACTTTATACCGTACAAGATATTTCAAATTATCATTACTAATCAGCCAGTTAATGCTCCACTATCTAATTGAGACTCTATTTGTTTGGAAATTAATAAGACTCCAACCAGCAGAAAACAAATTTTATTTTGCTCAACTTCTGCCAAAACCATTCAATTGAAAATTTTGACATTATCCATACCGGTGACAGCAAATGTCAGACTACAAAGACGTAGATACGTTCCTATTTCTAACATCTTAGAAAAGAGTCTATAGGCTGTCACAAATACATCATAATGAATTTTTAGTATACAATTATGCCGTGAGAGAACATAATAAAACATAAAATAATTACTGCAATAAAATAATTTATAGTCTCTGACATAAAACTTCAGTTAAATGAAATACCAAAAACGTAAATATTTACGGTTTCAAAATTCAATAGTGTTAGAGTATATGGTTGATTACACCCAAGGCTATTTATAAAATTGTATACAGATGAGTACTAATATACGACGACATTTCATCGATTATATTATAATATAATCGATTAGCATAATACGCTATATTCAAATATGTCATGAAGATGTTTGGTAAAAACGCAGAAATATCAAAATTTCTCAATGATTTCCGAACTATACAAAACTATTTTTATATCTTTGCAACATAAAATTGAGTTTCGTGAAAATGATATTTCACTATTGATTTTCCAGAGAGAATAAGAAAATAAATATGTTGGCAATGTTGCTAAGCAACGTATCAATATACAAAAATACTTTATACAATTTGTTGGTATATATTCGGGCAACAAGATTTACAAAATATATAATACACAAATAAATAATCATAATGCTACTGTGGGAGGACAAAGAAGTCAGATTTGATATTCCATTTATGTAAGTACATTTCACTGATATTTTGATTTTTTTTTATATTCATAAATTCTGGAGTATGAATATAGTAACTTTCTAATTTCAGAGAAATGAGGTTGAAGCCTGGAGAAAAGATTATAGACCGTTTGGATAATATAGAAGATACAAAAGGCAACGCGGGCGACAGAGGAAGATTAGTTGTCACAAATATCAGAATGTTGTGGCATTCTTTGGCTAGTCCAAGAATTAATTTGTGTGAGTTCAACCTCAATGTTTAATTGAACCGAGCCTTTGACTTTCTTTCTTTTACAGCAATTGGTTTCAACTGTATCATGTCTATAAATAAAAAAGAAGTAAATTCAGTGAGTAAGGAATTTATGATTTTTCAATATTTTCACTTAATATTGAAAAGTTCACTTGAAATGATAACACATTATTTATTTCAAATCAGATGACTCATGAAATGTTGCCCCGAACCTGAAACCGACCAATTAAATAATTTAACGTTATTTAGTAATTTAATTGGTAATAATGAAAAAGAAACTGTTTACATCTGGCACAAATACGTGTGTATGTTAATTTTATATGGAATTTTAGCAACGAGTGAACAACTCGCCAAAATTATTATGTACGATTAATAACGTAACAATAATAAGCTTTTCTGTTACAAAATGGAAGACAAAAGCATTTCAAGAGAAATATCTCAGTACATAATTTATTAATATTTGACGCCTACTTGTTTCTGCATAAATGTTTTACAGAGATTGAGAGGTGTTGCACTAGCGTTACATATGTTGACACTATCCAAAAGGACACGTTTCGAATTCATATTCACGAATTTAGTACCAGGAAGTTTGAGGCACCTGACAACGGTCTCAGGTGTTCATAAGTGAGTACGCTCAGCCATTTATAAGTATAATTGTATTCACATTCGCATTCGGAACATATAGTAAGACAAAACAGTAATAAAATGTTTTAAATAATGAAACTAAAAGATTTTCTTTCAACTTGATTACAGTTAAGTACAATGAAAAACAACTTTTTAGTCTGAACAACTGAATATTTGATTTATCAGGATTCCATCTATTTCATGAACAACTAGCGACATCTAGGAATGAGATGATAGACAAGCTAGTTTATGCAGAGATAATGTAAACGTTGGAAATAGTGGTTGCATACTATTGCTTTTAAATACTCTTGCATGACCACTCAATTACACCCCAGAAATAAAATAACGGTTTTGAATATAAACTTAAATTCAAACACTTGAACTTAGGATTTACACTTTATTATTATTATTTATTTACTTATTATTATCAGAAGAATTTCTGATTTTAACAAGTGGTTCAATATTTTCTGTGCTTTGAACCATTAAGAAAACCATTATTATTTTATAGTGTTGGCGTTTACTTGATGTAAATCCATTATAATTGAATATAAACTTAAATTCAAACACTTGAACTTATGATTTACACTTTATTGTCTACATAGCATGACGCGTTTCTTCGTTACAAACGACTTCTTCAGATGCTTAAAAGGCCTTTATTCGGAAATAAATTATTCTCTTGTTTATGAAACTGAAAATCAATATTAGCAATGGAAAACAACAGAGAATTTTTCACATTTTGTTCCAGTACTTGTATTTGAAATATTGAAAATCCAACATTATTAACGAAGTATTCATTTAGGGCTTACCTATCGTCCAAGCTGTACAGAGAAATGAAACTACGAGGTGCTATAGTACAGAATAAGTTTTTAAAAATTTTACCCCTGGAGCAAGTCTACTCTACTATGCATGGTGTCTGGAATCTATCCAGCGACCAGGGAAGCCTTGGTACATTTGTGGTAACAAATATAAGATGTGCATGGTATTCTTCTATGAACGAAGGATTCAACATATCCTTGCCATACATTCAGATAGCAAGTGTAAGTATGATAAACGATTCAAGTAATCGTTTACTTCAATTTGAGGACACTAAAAAATTTTCTTATACTCGAAATCGATTTGATACTACATTCCAATATTTTATTCATAAAGTTATTGATTTATTACTTCAGATGAATTACGAAAACTAGTAATCGTATCAACTTAATATTACACAGTTGAAATATATAAATTACTCAAGTTCAGAAAGTAACGAAAACTTAGAAGAAATGTTTAGTCGAGAAGGAAGGAGCATGGACATGATAAGGACATAATAAGTGAAAATCAAATGCAAACAAGTATAACTTATGATTGCAAAAACACGCAAGACTGAATATTAATAATCCTAAAGATGAAACGTATTACTAGAAGGAGTGATGTTTCACCGTTCTCACAGATGGCGCTTGATGTATAAACTTTATCACAAATACTTCATCTTTCGACGTATGACACATGATACACGACGTATGATACAAGACAGATGTTATTATAGGTGGAAAGGCATAACGGAACCCCGTGTTTAACATTCACTCCTGATATAGATTGATGGGAATTGTTGTTGTTCACAAAACAAGAGAGCTTTCTCCATAATAAGGAGTTAATTTCAATGTTGTCAATTTCAATTTTCAGGTTGAATCTCTCAATAATCTATACATTAGTTATTTTCCAGATTATCATACGTGACTCTAAATTCGGACAAGCACTTGTTATAACAAGTACTGAAGAAAGTGGAGGATATGTTCTTGGATTTCGACTAGAATCGGATGAAGCTCTGAGTGTTCTTTACAAAGAATTAACAGCAATATACACAACTAGTTTAACAAAACCAATATTGGGCGTTGAATACAATTTGTCTGCTTTGTGTAACGAACAGCAAAAAACGTCAGAAATTTTAGATGATGCAGAAATGTTTGAAGAACCAAAGGGAGAAATAACAAATACTCTGGCTGCTTACATGGCAGACGAGGGACATCAAAACGAAAAACCAGTTTATTCTGTTGAATTAGGATTAGCTGTTGAATCTATTAAAAATGGTTTTACAATACAGAAATTGTGGGAAGTTATTCCTCCTTAAAGCGTTTTTCCGTTTCTATTGATTTTTTATACTATTAAAATCTTCAAAGAATTCGAATAAATTTATCAGTATCGATTGTTTTAATTCATATACATATATGGGTTTCAGTATTTAGGGTTCTGATATATACTAATTGTTCTCAAGACATCGATGAGAAAAATCTACCAAATATACTATTGAAGAAAGAAATACAGTGAATAAAATATTCAATTTATTTTTTTATGATTATAATTTTTCGAATTCACTTACAAAAATAAAGCTTAGATTAATGAGGAGTACAATTATGCTTAGGTATTTCTTTTCTGTTCATACCAGGTACATGGTGTTTTCTCTCAGAGCTTAATGAGTTCCCATTTACGGCCAGGAAATGAGGAATTCTTCTGAGAATGTCCGGATACTGCCTAAATAAAAGATATAAGAAATTTCAAAAGTTTTATAAGTGTGTGGTAGCCTGGCGATTTTCCAGATTTGAAATAAAGTTGGAGTTTGGTTTAGAGGACATTTTTTGGACTTGCATTGGAAGGTACATAATAGACCCAATTGTTGTTCGGCTGCTCTTCGCAATATCTATGTAGGAATATTGACCGCAACTTTCACGAATGTGTATCATTAGCAATATTCGATAAGTACTGTCAAAGCTATTCTACCAAATTCTTAGAAGCATAGTAAATTAAAGTTTTCAAAAAAGATGGTGTTTATGGAACGATTATGTAAGTTATAGTCTCACTTGTCTGCACGGTACTGAAACCTTATCGAAGCATTCTGAATGGAACTAATTAATTAATTTATACATGCCTACACAACCAGAATTCCAAAACTACGACACAATGGCATATGAATACGAGTCGACTTAGAAAAGAGTTAACATTGCTAAGAATTAGTCTTTTGTCTGCGTATTGAGACATTTTAGACCTCAATATCTCCGAACATATGCAACTCCAACGCTCTTCGCCCGTAGTTTTTTCTTCAGGGACAAATATTCTTCATAGAATGCGAAAGATGTCACATTTCGATTTTGTATTTTAAGTGAGCTGGAATAGATAAAAACAGAGAATCGATATGAAAGAAAAGAAGTAAAGCTCAAGGACAATGAATACCAAAAAAATGGAAACAGAAAATCGATATGAAAGAAAAGCAGAAAGACTCGAGGACAATAAATACCAAAAAAATTGAAACAGAAAATCGATGTGAAAGAAAAGAAGAAAGACTCAAGGATACCAAAAAAATTGTACTCCAAACACATACGTGTACCTGAAGACGAGGATTCATGTTCTACATGCTTCCATTATTACTAACTGTAATATATTTTTTTACTTTTCTGAAGGTAGCTTACCTATCGATGTTAAAATCGTATATATTAGATTCGAATAGTGGATGCAGCTTAGGTCTGGTCATATTATATCTTCTCATGCTTGTTTTTGTTTGTCTCGGTCTTATATCTGTGATTTCCATTGCCCTAAGTGATGCAACAGAACCAGACATCTGAAATTTTTTTAAAATATTGTTTTTATCCTTGGAAGATTTTTATTGTTGCTGTTTATGTGGTGAAGACAATAAAAATATTCTGAACATGCTGTGTTCCATTTTTTCGAATATCTTATTGAATGTCTACACAAAAAAAAATAATGAAGCTGGACACAAGAAAACTGAATCAAAAAATAAACGAAGAAGGCTCAATACTTTCATAAAGTAGTTTGTTGGTTGCGCTAATCAGAAATATAATATTTATTTATACTTAGGTAAATAATTCAATTTGAGTAATTCCTAGAGCGTTTCTTTCAAGGTTCCTATTCTCTCAAATAATTCAATAAATTTGGTTAGGCAACTTTTCATGTAAATAAATTCCACTGACTAATAGAAGTATTTTTTACGCAGTGGGGCTTTATCGAAAACATCGTTGTTTTCTTGCAATAATAAATGTTTTTCATTTTTCTGTTACAGAAATATGTGCTCACAATACCGAATATAATATTCCATATGTTATAAATACTAATAATATTTCTTGTTTGTTCGCAATATACAAAAAGAGTTGAAATAATGCTTGAAAGCTTCGGAACATTCGACTAGGATAGTATAGTAGTACAGTAGTAGACTGTGCACAATTTGGCAACACCGAGGGACTACGCTCTTCATGGCCTGAATTGAAGGTGGCCGCGGTTTTTACCTAGACATTTGAATATACCTTCTATTTAAAAAAATTTGTTTTTTATATTTATTTATATTTTCTAATTTCATTCTAATTAAATAGATTTCAATTTTGTTATCTTAATTATTAAAATTCTTTACCTACTAAACATTCTTAAAAATACTTTCTAATTTATATAATAATAAACCTATTTTCAAGAATTCTAAAAATATTTTATAAGATCCTGTTTGTTTTCATGAAGGAGGTATTCACCATTTGCATTAACATTTTTGCTGATTTATTTACTTAATTTTATTAGGTATTACATGGTAAATATTTGAATCAAACTAACAGATACCTACTCACAGGTAGTTTGTGCAGGAATAATATATATATATATATATATATATATATATATATATATATATATATATATATATATATATATATATATATATATATATATATATATATATATATATATATATATATATATTAATGAGATTGAATTCTCGCTTAACTCTTGGTGAAACATAATTGAATATTAAAATAAATTAAACTCTTGGCTTAATGTTTCACGATTTATTTAACAATATGTATAGTCAACATGTTTCGAGCGTTAGCTCATTTTCAAGACTCAGTCTTGAAAATGAGCTAACGCTCGAAACATGTTGACTATACATATTGTTAAATAAATCGTGAAACATTAAGCCAAGAGTTTAATTTATTTTAATATATATATATATATATATATATATATATATATATATATATATATATATATATATTATATATATATATATATATATATATATATATATATATATATATATATATATATATATATATATATATATATATATATATATATATATATATATATATATTATATATATATATATATATATATATATATATATATATATATATATCCCGTATTCGGATTGAATTAATCGCTACTATGTCAGAGAATATAGGTCCTTTGGATGAATATGAAGTATTTTAAATACGAGAGCACAATGTTTCATTGTTTATTCGTAAGACTCACCCTTTGATTGCTCGTTTCTCTATTAAAATTAATTTCAGGTAGATTCTGAACTCTGCCATTGCCTGTAAAATAACGATCAAAACTAATGTTAAATACATTAACTGAAATGTATGGCTTACTCACTTCCTCCATAATAGTCCTTATTAGTGTTATAATTCAAATACTTGTTATCTATGCGAGGAAATCTGCTTTTTTTCTCATACTGCTGGTGGTTTTCTCTATTTTCCTCAGACTCGGATGGAAGATGGGGAGGAAGACTTACATTTTGCCGAGAAGATGGAAACCTTATTTTCATTTCAAGGTCAGAATTAAATGATGAGTTATTTTTTCCACTCAGAACAATTGACCATTCCGCTAGAAAATGTGAAAAAGTGTTTCTATTTCCATTAATGCTTCAAGTAATGAATCTGGAATTCTCTTGATAACATTTCTCATTATTGCAGATAAATGTTTTTCCACAAAGTAATCTATTTAATATCTATTAAAAAAAAGATACTCAAATATCTTATATATGTATGATATATGCATATATATATATATATATATATATATATATATATATATATATATATATATATATATATATATATATAAATAAATAGAGGTAATAATAAAAACTTGTCTAAAAATCACTGACTGAACAATTCTTTATTCGACTAGTATCGCCGTTTACAGCATTATCAAGAAGAATGTCTTCATTGAATACTTGAATTGAAGAATTCTTCATTCTTCTTGATAATGCTGTAGAAGGCGAAACTAGTCGAATAAAGAATTGTTCAGTCAGTGATTTTTAGACAAGTTTTTATTATTACCTCTCATTTAAATATGAACTATCACAGAGTAGATTCATCGTCCATTGAATTTATATATATATATATATATATATATATATATATATATATATATATATATATATATATATATATATATACCTATATTCTCAAATCGACAGAAAAAAAACAAGTTAGATCGTATACTGGGAGAAGTCTATAAGAAAAAACTGCAAATCACATTTCCAAGAGTGTTCTCTTATAATAAACAAACAAAAACCTATTAATATGGGTGGGATAGTAATTATTTTTACAACATGCTCTATAGCTCATGCGCGAGATAATTCTAATTGCCCTCCTCTGTAGCAAGCACAAATATACAATCTGGTATAGTAATTCTAATATCTAACGTTTCACCTAGTGCTGCAAAAAACATTTTCAGAGGTGATAAATAGTGACAATAATAACATGAGGAGATTTCACACCTGATCAAAATTTCAACAGTATCAATGGCTCAGAGCGACTTACTGATTATATTAGATCTAATGTTATATTTCGATAGAATAAACATAAGGCTTTTTCTTATATTTTCATTCGGTACTTATATTTTGATTATAAAAATTAATAAAATATCGAATGACATATGTCGAAATCACCAAAACGTTGTGATAAAGTTAAAGAATGGGACGAACGATTTGTTGCAACGATTTCATATTTTAGGTTCGATCTCAATATGAATACATATCAGCTAAGCAAAGGATGTTCATTTGATAACAAATCATTGTTTTTCGATACTGTCATAGACTGTTAATTGGGACAAAATTGCTTAGCTGATGTTTGCGCATCTGAGAAATATATTGTTATTAAACCTTGACATAAAATAATAATCTTTCAAAGGAAGTCGAGAGACAATATTAAAAGTGCAAGTAAATTTCAGTAGAAAAATCCATAGTTATCTACCTAATTGTAAAATCTTTATTCCGAAATTTTATCCCTGATAATCAATGAAAATAAACAATGCACTGAATCATCAATATTCTTTCAATAAAAGACGATATGTACATCATTACATGATTATAAATTAATGATTTAAATAAAAATTATCTGAATTAAATAAGATCAAAAATTTAAAACGAAAAATGCTATTACATGAACGAAATATATTATAAATGACACAGAGGTTTCGCTTATCTTTTGGCGAAACATGATGTTAAAAACAATAAATTAAAATGAACACACTTGGCTAAGTTTCACTAAATAATTTATTCCACTAAACTATTTAGTGAAACTTACCCAAGTGTGTTCATTTTAATTTATTGTTTTTAAATATATTATTTTTGTACAAACGTCAGTGACCCTGTAATCTATATTAATTTAGTATTATCATATGAGATTATGAAAAAGCTTGTTAACTAGCTGAAATGCGTGCTATAACTTCGTTCATTGCCCCGAATTTTCCATTCGAACAATCAAGATGTATTCTAGGGTACAAGGCCAATATTTAATAGATAGATTATTTGATAGATAGATATGCAAAGCTGACTCCAGAAATATCCAAAAGAGTTAGGAGCTGAGAGCATAGAACTGAATTCAGTCAAAAAATATTATTGTCCATTCATAAATAATTATACTCAATTCATACAACAGAAAAAAGTATTGCGCAATATTTATATTTACATAGTCGACAGTCAGATGGCAGTACAGTGAAAACTAATAATCTATGATTATAATATAATATAATAATATAATATAATTCATTGAAAATTCTTGTATATTTCTTGCTCACAAATAAATCAATTTCGTATTTTGATAAAAATTACCATGTTCCGTATGTATTGACAGAATTGTTTCAAAGAGGTACTTACCAGGAAGGCATTGGTTGCTTTGAACTTCCTTGTTTCTAGACCTTCGACTAGATTGTTCACATCTTTTCGGTAAAGGTGGAGGTAACACAACCCTTTCGTATTCCTCCTTCCTTGCGTTTGTAGTACTCTGCATGTGGTATTCCTCATGGTCAGAAAGCTTTTTGTTCTCCCTTATGTCAACAGAATGTCCAATGGGCTTTGCAAAATGAGCTTTTACATCTGGTTCAAAGCGAGTATCTGACTTTTTTCCTAAATGATTTAGTTAAGTGATAGTGAAATGAATAGCTAATGTCGTATTTGTGCGCTAATTATAAGGTGCATTTTATGATTTGTGAAAAGCGAATACCTTCAGTCGATCCATTATCTATAGTTTCTTCACTCCTTTGTGGTACGTAAAATGCCACCCAACCATCAGGTATGGTCGAAGAATTTTCAGGTCTCAATAACTCTACAGCAGCTTTGCCCTTATAATACATATTTTCCAGTGGCTGCTGATGTAATTTGGAATTATCAGGCACTTTATCAGTGTAGTCTAGCTTTTCAAATCCTTCTATTTTTGAACAATCTACTGAATCGTCTTCGTTTGTACTGATTTCAATTGTATTGCGATTTTCGTTGTCATCATTCGATGATTGTTGGGAATTTTCTTCAGAAATAGCTTCAAATTCTTGTTGCAGCTTTTCTTCTTTGTTCGTTTGTTTTGAAACCCCGGAATCTACTTCTTCGTGTAGAGTTTGTATCAATATATTTGCAATCAATTGGTCTAGTTTCGGATCTCTGACATATAGTTTATCGAAATCTAAATACGTTGGTCTCTTAGAAATTGAATCACGATGTCTTGTTGACTTCTGATTAACAAACACTGGAATTTTTGACCTAACCTTTTCTCTATTTTGGTTATGTTCCCCAGTTATATCTACACATTCCAAAATTTCTAATATTTCTACTCTCTTATGGCAGTTTCTAAATTCTGCTCTATGGTAAATTCGTTTTGGTCCACCGTTATATACGTATTCATTTTCTGTAGTATATAGGCTAAAATCTCTCTCACGGAAAGACTCTTTATTTCTTCTTGTACTCTGATGATTTTCTTTAGCTTTCTTCTTGTATCTACCCTTTGATTTAAGCTCGTTTGAATGTTCATCATCACTTTGCTGTCGGAGTTTTTTCGTGAGACTTATGCTCGGTAAAAACGGTTTCTTATAACGGGATTTACTTTGGATATCCCCTAGTGTAGTATCTACTGATTTCTCAGATTTTGCAACTGAGTTTTTTTTACTCTTCTGAAAACTTAAGTGTGTCAATTTCGATTTGAAGGTAGATTTTGATTCATTGAGTTTATCTTGTAGATCTTGCTGACGTTGTAAAATCTTTTCCCTCAATTTCTGAGGAAGGTAGTTTGATACAGACTTAACATCTTTTTGAACATCAGTTTTCATTGGAATGAAAAAGGCATCTGCTGGTTTGATATTTTTGTTCTGAATTTTTTTATCATTTCTAGGTAATGGAGGTAGGTCTCCTCTTACAGGTTTATTATCGTGGTGTCTGATACTCATTCTACTTGAAGTACTATCATCTAAACTGTCTGCTAAACTGATTATGTCGGAATTATCATCTGTGAATTTGTCTGATTTAATTCCTAAGATCTTATTTGACATTGTGGAGAGTCTAGATGAATTGATCCTAGAAATTCTGCTGTCATTGTTATTGTAATTTTGAATTTCTTCTTGCTGATAACTACTCAAATTTCCAAAAGGTTTGTTTTCGAAACCAGGTATATTCCGCACCTGTATAACATTCTTATTGAAAATGATTCAGTGAACACTATACTAGGAAGTGAAGTTTTATTGAATCCAAATGAATATTGTTGGAAAAATAATTATGTAAATGTCATTCAAAATAAACTATTTAATTTGAAAGCTTTACGCATATTTTAATGTAATTTTTCAAGTCGAATGAACAATGAAAACCTAATCCTGTTTACAATGGACTATTTCAACTGTTAGAAAGTAACATTTCAGTTTATATTCAAAAAGTGATTTCCTGAAATTGAATTTCAACAACAAAATTGATTCAATCAATTGATTCTAAAATAGTTTCATTTCTTTATGACAGAATTTATTGGGGGATATGATAATTTATCATAGCCATCTACACAATGAGTTATCGATCTAACTTAAACTAGTAAAATTTAAATTGTCGGAGTGAACAATACATCTAGCTGGTTCTTGTTATTTATTAAGATTGCGAGCAATCGATGCTCAAAATGAATATGCATCTATAGCGAGATCTACGAAACAATTTTGTATAAAACTTCATCACTACCTCTAGTAAATTTTTTAAAACTCATTTCAAAGTTATCTCTTATTGCTAGTAATTCCAATACGATTACTTTTCTTGGCACCTACATGAATTGAATCACCCAATTTCTCCACAACTTCATTTCCATTGGTATATGTTTTCTGAACATCTCTCATAACTTCGTTCACAATAAGATCAAGTGTTTTCTGGCTGAGTTTTACATTCGAAATAACGTTCAAGTTTGTTGTTGAAGCTGTCTGAGTTGCTGATTCTTGTGTTATATAGTTGAAGCTAGGATTCACCGGAAAGTTCCTGTTTTCGTCAACTATTCGCTGGTCCAAATTCATTGAGATGCTCTCTGGTGTTTGTTTCCTGTAACGTGCATACTCATGCGCAGTTACATTTGTATTCGTTGACGACGACGATATTGATGAAGACGTTACATTCGATCTTTCGTTAGAATATGTAGAATCTGAATGATCCTTGAATATTGTAGTTCTCGATGTTGTCAATGGAGTGTCACTGTTGGCATTTGTTTTCTGGGAAGACATTGAACCAATTCTGCCGTTAATACTATGAGGAGAATTGCTATGATAATTAGAATAAGAATCACTGTTGGTATCAATTCTTCGCTTAGGGGAGGTTTTCATCTGGGTTAAGCTGCTTTGATGAGGTTCATATGTTTGGCGAACTGGAGATACTTTTCTTGATCCGTACACGTTGTGCTTTGGTGACGTTTTGAATTCATAGCCTACCAAGGATCTTCTGCTGTACGACTTCGAGAGGTGCTCTGGGGATCCTTGCAGAGAATTCAAAGAGGAATTTGATAGCTTTCCACAATAGTGTTGCCATTCTTGGAATGAAGAACTGCCGAGCGTCTTTGGGTTGTTCATTAGGCGCCTCAATAAGGTTGATTTTCTCATAAGCACTGCCGACTCTTTCTTCTTCTGGAGATTTAGATCACTGCCACTGTGTGATTCGTAAGATAAATCACAGAATTTCGGTTGATCTTGACCTGAGTCGCTTTCTTGGGATTTTGCTCTGGCCAACTTATATCTTAACAAGAAAAGATAATATTTGTCATCAAAGGAAAATCGGGAAGAATCAATGTGCAATATATATCTCAATGTTTTTAAAATTGAAGATTTAGTTTTTATAATATGAGTAATTAGGTATATCAAGACCCTTCTATGCGTGGAATTATCTATGATTGATTTCAATTGGATTATTGTTTTTTCTATTGTGAAGGTGTTCAGTACTTATGCAGATATAGTCAAAATGAAATGGAACAAAATTGACATATACTTGTTTAAGAATTGGGGTTCTTGTTTTGTTTTAATTCAACCTAACGTTTTAGGGCTTTAGTCATTAGTGTCACGTTTATGTCATTAGTGCCCAAATAAACTATCATGTCATGAATGAACTACAAAAAATATGACACGTTTATATTTATTTCCTCTCTCTGTCACTAAATCCTTATTCTCGATGCTGAAAATGTTTCTACTACAAAAACAATATCATTCCTCATAACATAATATTTCACGTGTTTTGTTCGACAAAATTCGAAAATAGAGATTGAAAGAAAAAGAATGAATCCAAATAAACCATTAAATAATGTGAAAAAATATTTTAGGTAAAGTTCTACGTATTCGTTCATTTATTATTAGATTTCCAATTATTTTTGAAAAGATGCTTTCTGTATAGAAAGGTGGGCAATAATGAAGCTTTGTAAATAAAATGTATGTTAAGAATATCTAGATTTAGAAAAAACCCAAATTGAACATCGCATTTAATCTTTCCTCACTGCAGTACTGTCAAAGAATTAATGGAACGAAATAGTCAAAAGGATGTAAGTCCGGGAATAAAGTAGGCTATTGTTGAGGTCCACCAAGGTCAACCAAGTAATTTTCATAAGTTACTGATGAGAATATAGTAAAAGGCATATTAAAATGTGGTGAGGCTTTATTCTGTATGAACCACGTCCCATTTTTGTTGCCATTTTTTAAGCCTCCACAAACAACACATTTTTAATGTATGTCACACTTTATTTACATCAACAATTATGGTTGAAAGGAATTATCGTTATATCGCTGATTATCCAAAATTCGAAGAAATAATCGAAGAATGAACTATAAACACTATTACGGTGAAATAAGTTTCAATTCAATTTTACATTGAATGGATAAACGGTAAAATGCTCGCCAAATTCGCGTGGGGTGTTTCCCGAATAATTTTCTTCTTCTTGTGTTGGCGACTTCTCAATGTATTCCGTGAGTCATTATTTATTATTTGCGACATGCTTGTTGCTGAGAAATCAATGAAAACTTCTGGGTCACGCGAGCCAGGAGTGACCTCTCCTTTCTCATGAGTCAAAGGAAAATTTATTCTATCAATTCAACCTCTTTCAACTTTCGAAATATCACAAATCGAATTACTCAAGGATTTTCTTCAACTTAAATGAATACGAGCTGTAATTATGAAAGCCGAGGAATGTTGTGTTGTTATATTGAGACTTTTATATGGCAAAGTTCTAAGATATCGTGACCGATTTGTATCGAGACCGTCGTGAGTTTTACTGTTTTTTCACAGGTAAATGAGTCTAATTCTAATTCTAACCGAAGGAGAAAAGAGCAATATGCCCGATTATTTTGTGGTGAACAACTGTCAATATATCCATTGAATTTCAATAACATTTTGAGGCTCAAAATCTTCATTTTGAGCCTCTTGCTACTGCTCCTTCAACTACTATACACGTAAAATACAATAATATTCAAACACAATGCATTTGGAAATACTTATTTTTAAGATTCAAGAAATAAATGTACTTTCGGGCATTTATTTCTTATTTAAATTCACAGTAATTCCCTGAAGAAGAAAATAAACGTTTTCGAAAGCTTGGAGGTAGCTTATTTTCCTGTCCTGGACTGCAATCCTAATTAAACACTGAAAATACTTAAATATCTACAGTCGTGAAACATTCAACATTCAACAATTTTGTCAAAACTAATGAAAAACTATTACATAATAAATCATTTATCACTTTTGACAACGTTGTAATCAACAACGTCAACGAAAACGAAGTTTCTTCACATATATGTCTATATATCACTATACACATAGATGACATATATATGTCTATATATGTCATCTATCACATGTATATATATATATATATATATATATATATATATATATATATATATATATATATATATATATATATATATATATATATATATATATATATATTATTTTGAATGTTTTTAGCAATAACAGGCTTCTTTTAATACGAAAAACTTTATTTTTGTTGACGTTTAGTTGTATATCACAACTTTGTCAAAACTAATGAATTTAATATTCATTAGTTTTTACATATGACTTATATATATATATATATATATATATATATATATATATATATATATATATATATATATATATATATATATATATATATATATATATATATATATATATATACATATACCTTTTTACCTGACCTGTCATAATGTCTGATTTCAAAATGTTTGAAATGACCTGTGTGTGTCATTTTTCAAACCTAGATTTCTCTACCTGATTTTTTACAAATGACAATTTGTAAAAAATCAGGTAGAGAAATTGTAGCATTCGTTCTTCAAAAAGGAGCGTAGATTTGTAAAGCCTTCGATTAATATTGAATTAATTAGCCTACTATAATGATTCAAAAGTGGCTGGTTATGAAAATTTTATTCTACTACCCCAGAAAGGGAATTGAGCTCATATAGCCCCCCACCAGAAATTTTTGACTAAAATCGCCAATAATATACGTATATACAAACACTCCTCTAAGCCTTAAATGAAATTAGTTATAATACGCCTATGGCACGATATGGAGTTTATAAATCAATAATCTTGTAGGAACGATGAATGAAAGTTAAGTATTTGCATTATTGCTATTACTCGTATAACATCCTCCTTATAGGTTTCTTCAAATTATATGTATAGCTTAAACAATTACGCATGGCCAGCGTTTCGAAATACAATTTCATCATAGGAAACTCAGATTAACAAATTAATTCAATGAATTTTTATTATTTCATGAACACGAAAAATATATTTAGTGGATTTCAATTGTTGATTGTCTGTTAATAATAAAACAATCCAATATAATTGGCTAATATTACACAAAAATGTCTAATTCACTGATATACAAGTCTTTCGGGCTACTAACACATTATCAAGAGTTGATACAACGCATAGCTGTATCATTGTTGATGATAGAATAGTAGACCGAAAAAAATATCAATAAATTAAAGAATTTTGTCAAGTATTCTGAATGATATTATACTTTTGAACAATGTTACACAAGTAGTTTATCTAATAATAAAGTGAAAAAATTAATGAAATAGTTATATTAGTCCTACTGCTGAGTAGGACTTGAAAACCGTTGGGTTTTCAAGCTCTTTCAAAACCCAGAATACCGTGGGTAGACACATCAGAAATGCGAAAGATAAAATTTCGCCTGATGATAAATCGGGTATTTATGAGTTGAGTTGCGGTACTTGTCTCAAAGTATATGTTGGCCAAATTGGCAGGAATTTCAACCTTAGAATATCTGAACACCAAAGATGCTTTGCAAAAAATAAAACCGATTCTACGTATGCAACATATCTTTTAGAAGAGAACCATGTCTTCGACAACAACTTTAAAATATTGCATACAGAACGAAAAGGTTATAAACTAACCCTGTTAGAAGCCATGGAAATCAATAAGAGGAAGAAATCGAACAGTTTATTAAATGATCAAGTTTTAATCAATAATTCTCCGTTATTAAATTTATTTCAGTAAAAATGCAATCGAAGAAAAGTATTCTATGGTCATCCCCCACAATTCAGAAGAAATATGTTCTATAGTCATCCTCCTGTAAAAGAAGAACAGTGTTCTATGGTCATTTCCACCCCACGCACTTCAGGATAAATATACGCAGTCCACAAAGTAATAGCTCAGTTTATCATCATCATCTGATGAAGCCACTGTATTGGCGAAACGATATAGTCATGTTTTGAATTAATTATAGTGAAAATCGAAAAACTACTTAGTTTTATTTAAATTAAGTTTTCAAGCTTCAAATTACACTTTATTATCGGATTAGAATATATTTAAATTTAGTGAACATGTGTTTTTCAGTGTTTTACTTTGTTAATGATGTTTGAAAAATGTTCTAGTAATAGTGTAACAAGAGAAAATGAGCTTTGATTATGAATATTTAATGGAAATTTCTCCCATTTTATCAGAAAACCATTATATTACAAAATATTCATCTTTGAATACTTACTTCCTCATGACTGTCTCTGGTGCACTTAGCCTTCTTCGAATTAGTACTGGTGATGGAATATCACATGTCTTAGTGTCGGTACTTTTTCTGTTCGCAGATTCCATGACGTTCGGTGTTACAATTGACAATAAAAAGAGATCAGCGTTTACTAAAAAACAAGAGTCGCATAATAGCTTCTGATTTAACTTTATGATCGCACTGAAGTGATAATATTAAATAAATATTGTTTTGTTGATATCGAATAATCTAGTTCCCAACGAAGGTTTCACTGAATTGATTTCATCATTTACCCTTACTTCAATGCTAACTGAATAGGAACTATTTATAAGAAGATAAAGTGATAACACGTGGACAAGTTAATGATTCTAATTTTGCTAAAGTCATGAGTCATTTCTCGTTTTCAACAGATTAACGAAATTACAATTCTATACCAATTTTGGTTAAATCTGTTTATACAAACCAGGACAGGAAAATGAGTCAACTCTTTAGTACGTTCCAAGCTTTCGAAAATGTTTATTTTCTTCTTCAAAGCTGAAATTGTACAATTGACAGTTTATATAACAAGGCACTATTGAAAATTATTCTTACAATTACTGTGAGGAAAGTACTAATAGTCCAAGAGCTGGTACCAATTTTTGGGTGCCAGCTGAAAACGTGTCACATACCGCTCCTGATATACCCCAATTAGGAATTGCAAACCTGGCTGGTGAGTAGCGGGGCTAAATCAATCCCTAAATTTTTAAAAATATTTTTTTCCCCCAAAAATATATTTGAGGCAAAACGCAATTTCTATATGTTGCAGTGTATAAGAAAGTTAATGAATACAGAAATAATAAGCCTGACGATGTAATCGGAGTTTTAACATTGCCAGATGCGTGCAAAAATATTTTGCAAAAAATTTTAAAAATTTAGCTTGAATTCAGCTTGAAATTTTGATGGAGTATTATTTATAACTAAAAGATAAGATTCCTAAAAAGACAGATCATTTTGGTGGGACTTTCCTGCTGCTAACCCCTAAAAATTTAGGGGTTGATTAAGGCCCGCCAGGTCTGCAATTCCGTATTGGAGTATATCAGAAGAGGTATGTGACAAGTTCTCTACTCTAAGTTTTGCCTCAAATACCTACCCAAAAAAAGGTGCCAGCTCTCCTACTATATCGTACATTTGTTGTTTGAATTTTAAAACTGAGTATTCTCAAATGCATTGGGTTTAAATATTCTCTCAGTGTTTTTTCACTGAGAGAAATTCACACGTAAAATTCAATAATATTTAGACCCAATGCATTTAAGAACAACTAGTTTAAACTTTCAAACAACAAATGTACCTTTGGACTAACCCTACAGTAATTAAAGTGTAATTTTCAATAGTGCCTTGTTAGATAAACTGTCAATTTTTCAATTCTATCCCAGAAGAAGAAGATAAACATTTTCTTTAGTACTTTAAAGTAGTGAATAGGTAACTCATTTTCCTGGCATGGACTGCAATCCCAGTTAAACGCTGAAAATACATGTCTACAGTCTTGAGACATTCAACTTTATATTATATATATATATATATATATATATATATATATATATATATATATATATATAAAAATTTGAATCTTGGGTTTTTTGGTTCAATTAAAACAAAATGATGTTAGTTTATTTGCAAATTACGTTTCGGTTATTATTTTAACCTTTATCAAACTGATATAATACTGATTCCATGTGCAGACTGTACAGGAGTATATATTGGACAAACTTGCCAATACTTGAAAAATAGGTTAAATGGACATAGATACGATAAAAAAAATACCACTGCTCTCACAAAACACCAGCAGACATTGGGCCATAAGTTTGATTTTTCGGCTACAAAAATCTTAAAAACTGCACAACATAAAAAAACAAGAAATCCAGGAAATGATTCATATAAAGAAAAATCCAGAATCCATCAATGATAAAACCGACATAACTGGTCTAAGTAAAATATATAACAATATTTTAACCGCATAAGAACATGCGGCAAAACATAAAGATGTATCATTTGATGTGTGTATGTAATATTGCAGATGTGATCAATTTCCAAGTCCAGTCATATATTTGTAATATACCTTGAGAGATGAACGTGTTTGTTCTTTGGAAAATTTTTAAATATTTAAGTACAATCGTCAATATAGTTGTTGTTGCTGTCACCTATGAACTTTTGTGTCTGAGGTAGTTATATTGTGGTAAGATTTAAAATCACGTTAGTGAGCATTGTTTTTATATTCGTTTTGTTTTAGCAATCATATGAAATATATAAGTTTGATAAAGGTTAAAATAATAACCGAAACGTTATTTGGAAATAAACTAACATCATTTTGTTTTAATTGAACCAAAAAACCCAAGATTCGAATTTTTACAATATAAATAAAATGGTTCACGAATCAGATAGATTGTCAAATATATATATATATATATATATATATATATATATATATATATATATATATATATATATATATAAATTCAATGGACGATGAATCTACTCTGTGATAGTTCATAGTTAAATGAGAGGTAATAATAAAAACTTGTCTAAAAATCACTGACTGAACAATTGTTTGTTCGACTAGTTTCGCCTTTTACAGCATTATCAAGAATGACATTATCAAGACAAGAATTTTTACAGCATTCTTGATAATGCTGTAAAAGGCGAAAATAGTCGAATAAAGAATTGTTCAGTCAGTGATTTTTAGACAAGTTTTTATTATTACCTCTCATTTATTTATATATATATATATATATATATATATATATATATATATATATATATATATATATATATATATATATATATATATATATATATATATATAAACCAAGCAGGCCCAAGAGTCTGCTTGTATTCTCCCTTCGTGATTCGTTTTTTCGTATATTAATGTAATATATATTGAAGTTTTAGACCATTTTCCATTTATATTCTCTTGAGAAAGGACGAAATATTGAGTAATAAAGAAAAAGGAACCAATGATGGTTATTGACCCCATGTCCCGATAAACCTACTACTTAAAATTAATCTAAAGGTCGAGAGATATTTCGACACTTTTTTTGTGTCTTCTTCAGGAGAAAAAACAGGCTGCAAAGTAATGACTGCAATGATGAAATTGAATATGTGAAATGACACGGAGGTTTCGCTTATATCTTGGTGAAACATATGTTAAAAGCAATAAATTAAAATTAGCACATTTGGCTTAACTTTCACAAAATATACTAAAAACTGTACATATGTTCGGCTGGTTAACCCATTATCATGGCTCCCTCAGTAACATTATATACTCTTGATAATGGATTGACCACCCGAAACATATGTAGAGTTTTTAATTTATTTAGTGAAACTTAAGCCAAGTGTGTTAATTTCAATTTATTATTTTTGAATACGTGAAAAATATAAAACTACTTACAATAAGAGTTTATACAATGATAATAAAAGAACTAACATTATTCAAGAAATGTCCCTTATTTTGTTTCGACTTGTACCCTACATATTGCTGAATTTTCAGTTTCACTAGGGTGTTGAATTGCTGACCATTCAGCTTGTTTTTCTCCCGAAGAAGACACAAATGTGTCGAAATATCGAGAATTGTTATGAATAAATGAGTTTTTAAACACTTCACCAGACCGATATTTCCGTTATATATATATATATATATATATATATATATATATATATATATATATATATATATATATATATATATATATATATATATATATGTATATATCAGAAAAAAACGTACTTTAATGTGCACTTCGGATTCTTCAGAAATGGGGCCATAATGGTTTAAGGTGATTATAGCACTTGAAAAAGATATATTCGAATGCATTTTTCATGTATCTGCAAAATTGTTGAATATAATATTTCAAAATTGTGTCTGTACGTCATTGATAAATAAGGAACTCTACGTTGGTACAAAATATTCTGGAAAACATACAAAAACAAATAAAGTAAAATAATAATTAATGAAAGTAAAACTAATTTTCCAAACTGGGCATAAATAATAATCAATATAAAGTAGTAGCAGAGCGAATATAAACATTACCAGGACCCTGTTAATAAATGAGTTATATCGAAAAATTTTGAAAATAATCAATAGAACTTATATTCAATGAATCATATGAACTTTCCTTAACATTTTAATATTTTGATATTAATACACATTAACATATTTAATACCTGATGTTAAAAATTGCTAATTTTATTGCGTATTTTGAGAGATTAGAGAATTTATTGAAATATTCACAATCAAAATCAAATTGAGGCTCACCTTAACTTTGTTGTCAGTATATGATGAAAGAGAAATACATTCGAAAAACTAAATTTAAAATATGATGAATTAATATTTAATTTCTGTTCTACGAAAATTTCAGTTAAAATCTCACCTGTGTTCAAATATTAAGTATATGAGACATTATTCCCGAATAAATGTTAAATACTTCGAAGTAAATCATATCAAAAAATTGGAAATTGATAGTGTTCTAAGGCCTGAAATAACACAGCGCAGATTTCTGCAATACACTGAATTTTCATCGTGTTCGGAACGTCCTAGGCATGTCTGGAAAAAGAACATGTGCGGACGGTTCGCCACTGAAAATCGAAATTAAATTATTAACTATTCAAAGCTTCTGGCACCGTCAACACTTCAATCCACTTTGTTTTCCTGTTCATCATTTGTGCAAATATTTCATTCAACTAAAGCGACTCTATATAATTTTGAAATTCCCCACGTAATTAACAAATTCTACGATATATTTGTATAATGTAAATGGAACTGCTTTTCACGGATTTGTTTGTCGATATTTCCCTATACTATAGTAATCTGGGTCATGCTGTATCAATTCATATTTCAGTAGCTCTTTTCTGCCGTCTTTACCTTCCACTCTTCATAAATATTCCCATAGTTCATTTTACAAAGTCACGATAACCACAAATTTTTTCTCAGTTGGGTTTGTTCTTCAACAGCAGTAATTTCTTACCTCAATACTTTGGGAAAATCTAATCATAATTCGTAATTGTTCGACTACGTGCTAAAAATAATCTGTACATTTCCTGTACATTACAATTCTTCGAATAGTACGTATATAGTTGAATGGAAGACAGGAGGTGACGAAGATTTACCAAAAAGGAAACACTACGCTCTATTGTAGAGTGTGTGTAGGTCAAGTGAATGATGATGTCAATTTGATGAGCACATGCTGAAAAGTCACTGACCCTGTAGCTCTGTAAGAAATTGCAACACACAATTCACACAATTGTACATCCACCTTGTTGTGGTAATGATTGATATACTTAAATCAACATAATTGCAATCGATGAAAGAAGAGAATATACATCATTTCAAGCGTAGGTTAGTTCTGAACTTATCGTTTTAGTTAAACAGAAAATATTGATTGTTATAATGTTATTGAAGGATATTCACATTAATGCACTAATAGTGGGTTGTTTTTATCGCATTCTATTCGTTTCTAGACACTCGACGAATTGTTTACCTTAAATATATAGATCTGTGTAATTACCACTTCAAATAGTATTAGGTACGCGAAACGAGGTCAACGACGGGTATTGAGAAAAATAAAATTATCTAGCATAAACGTTATGTAGAGATTAAACACTTTTGAAAAATATAATACTTTTATTGAAAACTTTGAAAACAAATTTTATTGCTTCAAAGGTTTAGATTCTGTTGAAACCGCGCATGTGCAGTGTTGACACAGTCAGCAACTGTCAAAAATATTCATCTTTGCAACATTTAAAATCATTATGACTTCTTGGAAATATTTATATATAATTCATAATATTATATATTATATATAATATTTTGTAATATTCTATAATATCTTCATACATAATTTATTATTGAAAAGTAATTTCACTTTCTTCTGCATATGAATTTTTGAAATTAAACATGTTAACATTGAATAAACTAAACATTTTAATCGATGAATTGGATGTTGTGAAAAGTCCTCCATTTTTAATATATTGAGATTTATTGAAGGCCTGATCAATATTTATGATATTGATCAGGCCTTCGTTTTTTGTAACATTTCAATAGATAATGTTACAAAATATTCCGCAATTTCAACGAAAATATTAACAGAATTGGGTTTTCTCAGGTTTCATTTTACTGTTTTTTCAATAGTAAAAAAATAGAATTACCTACTAAAAATAAGAAATCCGATAAATCCTATCACATATTCGGGCTCTAAATTTGAGTGAAAAACCTTAAATTGGAAACCTTGAGTCTTGCAGTGAAGGCATTCCGGCGTTCTGCTTCATCTTTCCACCATTAGATGCCACTAACAACAATTAATCATACGTAATGAAACAATATTTTAGTTTTTTTCGCAAAGAATACGAAATGAATGTGTACGAGTTTCAAATAATTATTTGTATGTATGGATGTAAAACAAGCATCGTGCATTAATTTTGTAATATATCAGAAGTATTGAACTGTTTCTTTATAAATGTCAATTTTCACCAAGTATCAGCTTCATGAATTATTTATTATGTTTTTTTATTTAATTCACCTGTATATAAAAATTTTGTTCTAAGAAAACATATAAACAAAGAACACTTCAAGAAGAATTTAAAAAAATGAGTATACAAAGTGTAATTAAGTCATAAAAATGCACATTTCAAAAAGAGGAGAAGAAGGCTATAAGCATCAATTCATTAGAATAAACATATTTCCTTCTTTCTCTACAATCGAAGATCAAAGAGTGTTATGAATTAAATAAACAGCGTTTCATCAAATAATTTCGGAACTCAATATAGGTGGATTCACTAGGAGCGCATCCACCATTTGAAACTTGGTTTTGAACGATTTTTCTATGAACTACGTAATAAAGGTACTTATTTAGTTTAAGATTTGAGTATCTGTCATCGGTGTTGTAGTATTTATTATTTATATATTGTAGAGCCAATTTGTTTAAGTTGAATAAGCGTAAAAAATGAGACATGCAATCTCAATTAGAAATAATTTTACTGAATATATTTCTTTTCATTTCCACATCATGTTGGAACTTCAGCGAGTTCATACTCCAATTTTTCGTTATAGAATGGCATTCAAGGTTGGAAGAACCTCCACCATTCTCTTGTTTAAAGCCATGGAGAAATCAACGTCATTGTATGTCTTGTAATTTTCTAAATATCTGATTATTGACCGAACATTTTTTTCACTAGACCAATATTCTTGTTTATGTTACAAAATGAGTCGAGGTTACTCAAATAATTACCCTTTGCCATGTCAGTCGTGATTCATTAACATGTATAATGATTGAAAGGTCACTGAAATGTCGGTAGAAGTCAGATAAAGGGTACATTCTCCGATTGTAACAACATTGAAATAATAAAACGGGATTGTGTGAAAAAGTTTAATATCAGTATAAAAATTAATAAAGATTATTATGAAAGCATAATGAACTAAAATAGTCTTTGGAATACAGTTTTGGGAAAAATGTTTGCAAAGATAATTTCAAGAGTACCGCTCCCTAGACTTCTTAGTTACTCTTCTTCCAATATGTAGAAGGACTTGTCCGGAGCGAATTTGTTTGAAGACTGCAATGGCTTCCTGATGAGAAGCCCCATGAAGAGGTTTACTATTGACAGCCAATATTTCATCACCTAAAACAAACAAGAGATTACTTCATTTGGACACCAAACTTGTAAAATAAGAATGACCTATTTAAATTTAAATTACACTTGAAATATAAGTACTGAGGTTGTATATACAGGGCGATTCTTTAAAAACTACTTAGTTTTAAAGAGACGGCGAACAATATTTGCGAAAGCAATAATATCTCATTATAAAAAGTACATATCAAGTTCTAAATGACTTTGTTCTGCTTGGATCTACGCATTCAATATTATCGTCATTGACAGCCGAACACTTTAAACACAACCTCTTTTCAAATTGAGTTACTAACAGCAATTAGCGATTTCACATATTGTCCAAATTTTTCAGCTAAATAGCGCGAACTAATAATGCAAGAGATCCACAGAAAAAACAATCCATAGGTTTTGAGTCTTGGAATCAAGCAGGCCCTGCATAAGGCCCACCTTGACCAATCTCATCGATTTCCATTTATTTTTGCTAAAAAATCTAATTACATAAAAACTACATTGCATTGATGACTACTGTCTTGCCTTATGTTCATCAAAATATCAAATATACTTTCGTAAATTTGTTCGCCCTGTATCTGCAAAACAAAGGGCTTTTCAAAAGTCCCTATCATAGGTATTCCAATATACATTCTGTATAATTGGAATTGTGTGTAGCTACAAAATTTTAGAGCCCTTTTTATCACAGATAAACGACGCTAAAAACATGTAAAAAAACTAAAATTGTAAGAATTCGACTATTTTTAAAAAATAAATAATAATTTCTCATATATAAACAAAATAAAATGAATTTATGAATCGATAGTTTTGTAACTAAATTTGAACATAAATAGAAAAGGGTGGTATATTGTTTAAAATTATTTGAAGGTCATTTTTGGCTAGTTTCTATAAAATCAATTGATTTAATGGACATATGTTTCGGGTTGCCATCTTATCGTCAAGAATTGTGTCAAATAATTTTCGTAGAACAAGGACAAGTATGTCAAATTATGATTTTTTTGAAGAGATTTTTTTCAAGCAGGATTCAATTTTCAAAATATCAATCAAAAATTGAAACAAATGATAAATTTACTTTGTTGAGAATTGCTACCGATGTTAATCGAAGTTTACTTCAAATTTAATCAGAGGTTTTGCGAGTACATTCAACAAGCAGTGTCTTATGGTGTTCTTTGTCCCATGAAGAACTTGACTTCAAATATGTTCTCGTAGACAGATGAATGCAAAAATTGTGCACTCCGTGATAAAAATAGAACTAGTTCCAGAAATAAAGCCGTATCCTCTGGCATGTTACAGGATTTGTGAACTGACGCATATGTTTGAAGAATATGAATGACAATGATTTCTGAGATAAGTGCACTTCTAGTACCGGAACGGTAGATTATCTCGGTTTTATAGTGAGTACGAAAGAAAACGAATGATTCAGCCCAACTGTATCCAGTCACAGAAATTAAATATATGAAAAAAATTAATAAACTGGTTTATCAAATAACTTGCACTCTGGTTCTGAATTGATATTTCTCCTTATATTCTAGCAATAACAGACTTCTCGCCAATGAAATCGTTCAATTTGTAATCAGGTGTTTTTATTTTTCTGAAACTCTCTCAAAAAGTTCGAAATAATAAGAGTTAGAATAAAGATCATCATTTATGATTTCAGAAACAAAGATAACAGCACAATAGTATTGTTCATAATAATAATAATAATAATAATATTTATTTGTTTCAAAAATATCTATACAAATGGTTGTACAAATAATATGAAAAAAGTCAAAATGTAACAAGACATAAACAAATGGCATCACAAATGATTTTTCGCGCTGAAAACTCTGTACTCCTCGATGTTGTACGGCTCACATTCTAAAATGAATTCATAGATCCTTCTCCTGAATATTTTGAAGTGGGATATACCCGAAATTTTTTAGGTAGATAATTGAAAAGTCGGATGGCCATATACTCCCACACTCCTCTCCCGATATGTGCTGTTATGTATGGGGAAGAGGTAAGTTTGGATTTGTCTGGTGGCATTTATGTTTACATACTGACTGAAAAGATGATTGTGTTTGTGAATAAACAGCAACAACCTGTATATGTAAAGTCCATGTGCTGTAAGGACGTTTGTCTTTCTAAATAAGCCACGACAAGACTGACGATAGCTGAGCCTGAGTAAAGTTCTTAAAGCCCATTTCTGTGAGACGAAAATACGATCCATCCAAGTAGAGCTGCCCCAAAATATTATACCATAAGACATGATCGATTGGAAATTTGAAAAGTAGAGCAGCTTCAATGTCTCAAAACTAACTTGATCCCTCAGCATATACAGAGTATAAGTTACACCATTTAATTTCTTTTTTAATTGCTCGATATGAGATGCCCATTTCAAGTGCTTGTCCAGGATAAGACCAAGAAACTTTGCAGAGTCACTCACCTCAATCTCCAATGCGCCTAAAGTCCCAGGAAGAGCTCTCTTCGTTTTATCAGTGCAGAAAAATACACATTCTGTTTTCTGTTGATTCAGAACCAATCTATTGTTGTTGCACCACTGGGTTACATCACTTACGATTTTTGCGCACTCTAATGACACCATCTGAACATCTGAGGATTTTACGAGAAAGTTCGTGTCATCGGCGTACATTATAGGTTTGCTTACTTCCAGGGAGGTGATCTGTGGAAGTGAATTTATATATATATATAATATAAGAGAGGGACCCAGTATGCTGCCCTGAGGTACACCAGTCTTAATCACTTTTTCTTTTGATAAGAAGACACCATTAATGGTTGTTATGAGAACCCTCTGTGTCCTGCCACTGAGAAAACTTCGAATGAGTTTCAGCTGGTTATCTCTAACTCCAGCGGCCTCGACACGTTTTAGGAGTAGGTTATGATCCACGGTATCGAAGGCCTTTGAAAGATCGAAGAATAGTGCCACAGGTATTTCCCCCTTCTCGAGTGCTATCACGATAGCGGTTATCAGCTCGTAGATAGCAGTCTCTGTGCCCTTCTCCTTAACGAACCCATGTTGGAATGACGAAATTATTTTGAATCTATTGAAGAAGCTGAGTAACCTGTTTACTAAAATTCTCTCAAATATCCTTGAGAATGAAGTCAAGATGCTTATTGATCTGTAATTTTCCAGACTTTCGGGGTCTTCTCTCTTGTAAACAGGTTTGATAATGGCAATCTTTAATTGGTCTGGAAACGTACCTTTTACGAATGCACGTTGTATAATATGCGCTAAAGGTCCTGCCACAATGTCAATCGACCCTTTTATAACATTGATGGGGATCATCATGGCCATATGAACTACTGTTCCTCAGAGATCTGATAACAGATGCTACCTCAGACTCGGAAACATCAAACACAAAGAAGGACTCCCCTTGATTTTTTGTCCCAACCCCAGTTGCTTTGGAACATCCGGGTGTCTCTCCATGTATAATGGGAATTGATCTTGTGAAGTATTCATTGAACAGTTCAGGTAAGTAATCGGGTGGACTCGTGTTTTTTTGGCAATGTTCTGACAGCATGACTCCTATTGGTCAGCTTTTTATGACCTGCCATGCTGCTTTCGTTTTATTTTGTGCTCGATTTATCTGATTATCCCATTTAGTTTTTCTAGTATTCGTTAATGCAGTGTCATATCGTTCTTTTGCCTGCTTGTATGAAGCTCGATATTGTGGATCAACAGAAGACACAGTGAAAAGAACATCAAGCTGCCTTCGGAGATCTGTCAATTCGGGAGTCAGTCTAACCGTATTCCTTTTACCCTGCTTTACCTTGCAGAGAGTTTTGGGAAAGCACTCGTCAAAAAGTCCGTTAAATCTATCACAGAAAAGATTCCATACCTTGTTCAAATCTTCATCCACTGTACAGATTTCATCAAAATCAACCTTCATTAGCCTTGACCTGAAGGCATTCATTGCTTGGTCAGTGTAAATTCGTCTATAATACGAGCTCAGTTTCTGTATATTATGAGGATCAATCTCCGTGACAAATTTCAATCCTGAGTGATCGGAGATGTGCCCCTCCACGATTTTAGTAAGTCCTCCCAGGCTAGTAAAAACATTGTCCAAGCAAGACCCTGAAACAGATCTCGTAGGCTCACTTGTTCCGATATTTACATTAAATTGTTCTAATAATTGCAAGAATTTCCTTGAGTTACCATCATCAGTCAATATATCAACATTGAAATCACCTGCTATGATGAAATGTGCATTTTCGCGATTACATAATTCCAAGATTTTAATAAATTTTTCCAAGAAGGTATCAATATCAGCCATCGGAGGAGTATTGGGTCTATAAACAGAGACAACTATTAATTTGAAATTTCTTAGACTTAATTGTATGGCACAGCATTCGATGACACCTAACACAGATAAAGCCCTCAAATCCAACCTCTCTCCTGTGGTCAGCTTGTAGCCATCAAGCATATACAATGGGAGTTCTTCAGTGGTCTTCCAGTGTTCAGAGATGGCGAGAATATCAGCTTTACACTCTTGAGCCAATAAATTCAGCTTGTTCAAGGCCGTTGCAATGGACTGTACATTTTGGACTAAAATGCACAATTCATTCTGACCTGTTCGCTGCAATGAGTTTGAAAAATACTTGGAATCCAGGCATTCGGTGATAGTAGCAGTATTGTTGAGTATGTCTTTCGTTCTTTCAGCTAGACTGGTTATCGTTCCACTCCTTTGGATTGGTTCCCTAAAAATTATGCTTCCCAGTAGTGTCTTTCTTTGTTTTATTAAAGTCAAAATGAAACCTTCGGATTACTATTCCCTTTGGCCAGAAATCAGCACAGTTAACTTGGTCGAACAGAGAGATGTCAACTCCTATCTGAAACGCGAGAGATTTCCCAAGCAAGGGCAATTTGTAAACCTCAACTTTATCTGCATCAGTGCTATTACATTTATTCATGATGTAATCTTTAACAATGGTCTCGATTGCCGTATTCATTGCTTTTCCGACATAGAGCCACATTTTGCTAGGTTTAGCTCTGAAAACGTCTGTTTCAGAAACGGTTGCAATTCCTTTGGTCTCTATGTTTTTCATTCTAGACACAGAAGTACGGCGCATATTACTTCTGTTCCGTCTATTATGTGTTACCTCAGTAAAACCATCCTGTATATTAGTCGTTATCGTGGGTGGTTTATTCAAGTCAACATCTGTTTTGTCATGATTCACATTTATTAGTTCATTCATGAGCGTTTTTTGTTTGCTTATCAATGCATCAGTGTTTTTAGACTTGGTCGCACGAACCGGTAAATCACGCGGTTGTACCGCTTTATCACTAGAGATATTATCAAAGTCGTTTTTTTTTTCCTGTTATCAAATGCGAAACACTTTTGTTATCAACATTCATGGATATATAATTTTTCAATTTCTCATTTTCCCCATTAATAAGGGCTCTGTTTTCTTCTAATAGCTGATTTAATTTAATCAACTCGTTTATCCTCGCATTCTTCTCATTTAAGAGCATTTTCAGATATGTTACTTCCGTTTTTAAAACTTCTTCAGGTGAGCTCATTATATCAACAGATACATTCGCGATTTCAGGACTACAGCATTTTACCAAATTGTCTTGTTCGTTAACCATTATCAGGGTTTTAACCCTTATCAGGGTTTTAACCCTCTGTGCACAAGAACTGTGATATAAACTTTCACAATTTACGCATTTTACATTTTTAGGATTATTAATTCCTACACTTTTCCTGCAATATTTGCAGGACTTGCTCGTCGCACTATATTCACCATCCGCCATTTTATCAATATCGATCGACAATAATTGATTTTTAGACAAGTTTTTATTATTACCTCTCATTTATTGAAAATATATTTAAGATATAATGAAGGTAAAGATATATTGAATATAATAAAGATATATTGAAGATAAATATGCATCTGCATCACAAGAAGATATTGAAAAACAAGAATTCTATCAGGGTGACAAAAACTCATTTATAAAACAAACAATAATAAAATAACGACTATGATCCAAAAAAGAAAATATTACGGAATCAAACAAATTCAAATAATAAAGTTGACTTCTCGCCAATGAAATCGTTCAATTTGTAATCAGATGTTGTTATTTTGCAGAAACTCCCTCAAAAAGTTCGAAATAATAAGCGTTAGAATAAAGATCATCATTTATGTTTTCAGAAGCAAAGATAACAGTACAATAGTAACAATTTTGAGCGAAAGATTTCAAAATACGTAAATATATTTAGTCATTAAAAAATCAAATCTAAAAGAAATGTGAAGCAGACGATGAAAGTAGATAAATATGGATCTGCATCACAAGAAGATATTGAAAAACAAGAATTCTAGCAGGGTGAAAAAAACTCATTTATAAAACGAACAATAATAAAATAACGACCATCATTCAAAAAAGAAAATATTACGGAATCAAATAATAAAGTTGAATAAAAATTCAAATAATAAAGTTGACTGAGTGTTCGGTGATCTCTTGGTGAAACATTGTTTAATATATTCAATAAAAAACACATGGCTAGGTTTCACAAAATTTAGAATAAATAAATACTTAACAATTGTTTCGGAGTGTTACCCAATTTTCAAAAGAGTGACTTCACTTCATGGGGTAACACTATCAAACAATTGTCAAGTATTTATTTATTATAAATTTTGTGAAACCTAGTCAAGTGTTTTCTATTTAATAAATTCAAATAAGCCTGGAGAAAAACATTAACGAAAATTAAATGTAACAATGTTTACATATGTCAGAGTACTGAACTAAACGAACAGTTTGTTTATTCATTTCACAGTCTCCTCGCATAAGAGCACAATGTCCTCTAGGATATTTTTTTTCATAATAGACAGAGCCTAAATGGCCTTGACTTGAGTCATTGGCCAACAGAGTTCTCAATTTGATTTTGATTTCTTCTTGTATATGTTGGAAAGGAATTGTAAAATTCTAAATGTACCCCACAAGGGAAATATACACTGTCGTCGTCACGGCAATTTTTGGTCTTCATACACATACATACATTTTTGAGCCACGGAAAGAAAGATTTTTCCTCTAGAGAGAAGGTTATTCCTCTAGGATATATTTAGATTGAAAATAAGAATTAGAAGCAGAGTTCATCATGTAATGATATTATATAATGGGTATAAGCGTCTTTCATGACAAAATCTGGTTGAAATGTATAATGCAAGAAGGCCATTAAGTAAATCCATTTAGATGAAATATACTTTACTCCTCTAGGAGTCTCCTCTAATAGGACTGATACTACGGTCAATCTTCTTATCGAGTTTTTATTGGATATTTCGCATATGATAAATTTTGAAACGATTAACTGAGAAATTGATTTTTCCAAACATCTAATGTTATACAGAACACTGAATACCTTTAGGCTTCTATTTTCCTTTGTGAATATCAATATAAGAGAATAATATATGTGCTTTATCAGCATAATTATTTTCTATGAACTGTCATTATCCGAAATCTACTCGAATTAACAACGAAAAATCTATGGCCTTTTTTAATTCCATTTCATGTTTCACGGACACCCAGAGTAAGTTAGGTAAAGTAGGGATCACCATATTCAACAATTTAATTTATTTATGCATAAACTTTCTGTGGATTCTTGTGAAACATTTTACTGCCTTAATTTGAATAATTCCAATGGCCTTGCAACCAATAATCAACATAAATTGGAAGTATAACAAAGAAGGGATTCTCTATTGAATTATAATCAAAAGTGAATTTAATTTGAAAGTTTAATTGGAGTAAATTTGAATTTGAAACCAGATGTTCAATAATAGCGTAAAAAGCACGCGATGGAAGTTCGTTTTTATAAATAAAGAAAAATAAATGAACAAAAACAATATCAAAAATTACTTGTAGTCGCAGTACAAGAGTTTGTCAACTGGGATGCTACTATAACCATTAAACACTTCAATTTCAACCTTAAAACTCAACATTTTATACTCTTAATTTATCCTCCATATAGGAATGAATGTGAAATAAGTATTACATGCAAATTTGCTCGAAAGGATCTGATAGTTATTTATCATTTCAGTGACATTCTTCTTTTTCTTGTGCATATCTATCAGTGGATATCTGCAATCACATTTTCAATAACGTTTATATATCTTGCTGTTTGTAACAGTTCCTGAATACCCTATATGACGTCCTTTGTCTCACATTTCTTTATCTGACATTCTCTTTTACCTTCTTTCGGGCTTCATTGAACTTGATCCCGACTTCCTAAGCCTCTAACTCAGGGGTTCCCAACCTATGCCCTCCCCCAAGTTAACACTAAAATACTACGCTTCCCTTATCCCAACTCAACTACTATAGATACAAAACAAACGATCAAGACTTTAATGGATTAAAATGGCAATTTAATGAACAATAAATGCCTGAGCCGTTTGTCGAAGCCTTGGGTCACCCAACCCCTCCTAGCGCGCCCAACTAGTTGTGAACCTCTGGTCTGATACTTCCTCAAAAACGTCTTCCCAAATAAAATTGAATAATGGCCAAGCACAGGACCCTGCTGCACTCCTCTGCGTATCCGAACCGAACTCCTCAATGAATCTCTACCTTATTTTAGTAGTCTGGTGTAGTTCTTTTATGGCTAAGTAAAAACTAAGCGAGTGGATTGTATACTAGTTAATAGTATGTAGTAATACAACTTGTCTGTACTGTATCTAAATCTTAACTAAACTGACTCTAATTCTTACAGATACTCATAATATTTCTATCTATGCTGAACTACCTGTTACCTAGTATAAAATGTAGAAATGAAGGAATGGAGTTCCCACACTATTCAAAACTGAGCAAATTCCAATACAATTTTTTAATGCCTGGTATATCATTTTGATATCAGTTAGTAATAACATATGTGTTCAACTGTTGCCTATTTACCAGCCAGGCCTGTCTAACTTCGGAGTAAAATTATTGTTTAGACGAAGATTCTCACCCTCTTTCAAACTGCCATTTTCAGCTGCCTGGCCATTTGGAAATATAGTCTTCACATAAATGCCCATATTACCTCTTGGTGAGTCACGACCTCCAACAATACTAAATCCTAGTGCTTTGGTACCATGTCCTTTCTGAAACACAACCTGCCTTATGGTAAACGTACTGCAACCACCTCTAGGTAGGGTGCAAAATTTACTTTCTTCCTCCTCCTCTTCCACTTCTTCAAGTTCCTCCAACCAGTCCTGAAGAGAATATCAAAAAATAACAAAAACAAGCTTGATGAATGAGGTAAGAAATATAATGTTTCATGAATTGTTGCGGTTTTTGAAATTTGTGAAATAAATTTTCATGCGTTATGAAATGAAATTTTGAAATTTTCAAATTTATATAATGTTTTTCAATTCCTATCAAATCTAGGGTTTGAAGCAGACGCCACCAAGTCCAATTTACCATTAATACAAAAGAGGAATATTTATTTACACTTTTTCAGTTTCTATATGTACATACATTTAGGTAAGTAATTATTCAATGATGTGACCTACAAACTTTCATAGTTTCACAGATAAATGAACACATTATAAATCTGTATGGGCCATAAAATCGAGGTTAAGTCTGAAAGTAAAAACGATAAAAATAAAATGAACATACATTAATTGAATTTTACACGCATTATTATATTCTGTTGACGATAAAATTGAGAATGATTGAGATCATGAAGAGGCGCTTTCTTTGAAAATTAATGAAGCAATATTTTCTACTAATACAATGATTGGTAGACGACATTAGCAATTACAATCAATGTATTAATGTTCGCAGACTGTATGATATGTTGAAGAACTACCGATCCAGGTCCAGTTATCAGCTGTCGTTGAACAGGGGCGGCTTCGTGAACAGTTAATTAATTAAAGAGGCGCCAAAAGCATCCATTTTAGGTTATGAACATCATCACATCCGCGTTTAGAAATCGAATCAGCAGAACGGAAATTAAGAATTAATTTTAACTAGATTTATAGAATTCCACACAATTTTTTAGGTATATAATAGTTCTCATCTATCTAATGTATCGAATGATATAGTGTGTGAAAATTGGAAACGTATCTGACATCTGCGATATTGGGTACGATTTTGCGACTATCTAGAATTTTCCCACAATGTTATTCTAGCAAAATGATAAAGAATGCAGTCGTGCTTATATGCTACTTTCAAATGAAGACATAAATAACATCAAGTTACAGAATGTGGATTGAACAAAAAATATATGAAATAATAAAAATTAAATACATTCGTCCATTCCGTTCAGCACTAAATAATGTGTGATTTTTTCAGCGTACTTTTTTTTAAAACGAATAAAACACTCAATTTGTATCATATTTTCAAAAAGTTCATTGAAATTGATAACTTGGCCATCGCCATTTACATTTTAAAGATAACTTCATGTAAATGTTGTCCGCAGCTCCGTATCGAATAGTTCATTCGGAAGGTCCAATTTTGCATCACCTTTTCGAGCATTTCGGCCTGTATCCCACGAATTACGCGTGTTATGTTATCCTTTAAGGCTTCAATCGTGTTCGGCTTGTCCACATACACTAACGACTTTACATAACCCCACAAGAAATAATCTAGAGGCTTCAAATAGCATGATCTTGACAGCCAGTTCACAGGGCCATTTGGGGAGATAACCTGCTCACCAAATTCATCCTTCAACATGTCCATTATTTCACGAGTTGTGTGGCATGTGGCACCGTCTTGATGAAACCACATGTCAACCAAGTTCTACTCGGCCAACTGGGACAAAAAAAAGTTGTGTAGCATGGCTCGATATCGTTCGCCGTTGACACTGACGTTTCTTCCACGGTTGTCTTTGAAGAAAAAAGGACCGATGATGCCACCAACCCATAAACCACATCAAACTGTCGTTTTTTCGGGATGCATCGCTAATTCTTGTATGGCATGTGGCTGTTCATCACTCCAAATGCGACAGTTTTGTTTATTTACATATCCGTTAAGCCAGAAATGAGCCTCATCGCTTAACACAATATTTCGATGAAACTGCAGATTTTCATTATGCTGCTCTAAGGCCCATTCACCAAAAATTAGACGTTGTGGTAGGTCATTCGACTTCGATTCTTGCAGAAGTTGAATTTTATAGACTTTCAAACACAAATCAACATGTAAAATTTTCCATGTGGTTGAGTAACATATGCCCAATTGCTGAAAACGGCTACGAATTGACATTTCACGATCCTCATTAACTCTGTACGCTACGGCTGCAATATTCTCTTCAGTACGCACTGTACGCATGCGAGACAAAAAGTTGGTGCGAAATTTGGTGATAACAACCCGAATTGTTGATTCACCAGGTCGATTATGACGACCATAATATGATCGAAACAAACGATACAAATTTTTCACAGAGCACGAATTTTGATAGTAAATTTCAACAATTTGCAATCGTTACTCGTTTATAAGTCTTTCCATGATGAAATGGCGTAAATGATGAGTATACTGAAAACTTTTCACTTTGACAGATGACGTTTGGATGCCATTACCAACTAGTGCCGCCAACCTGAAAAACTTAACTCTTAAAAATCGCCCTATACAATTTATATCAACAGATGATAAATTTCCAATTGAATTTTAAATCTAATCGAATTAAAATTTTGATATTGCAGATATTCAATATCAAATTGTATATTTCGTATATTCATATATGTGATTATTCATATATTTAAGAAGTATATTTCGTATATTTATTTGTGATTATTCGAATATTCAAGAAGAAAGCTAAATTTTACGTGAAATTTTTGGGCGGTCTATTGCCTTTAGTATTATCCAAGAGTATGATACTCATGAACTTGAATAGGCTTTTCTGACAAGAGTCACAAGCTTGAAACTCGTGCTGTCATTGTCCAATACCGATAACAGCTTCCAATTTCGGAGAATTTGTCTTCTATCAGTACTATTTTCTAAGAGAAGGTTTTATAGCAAACCAATGTAAACTATACACCACAATTGAATTCATATAAAATAACCAAAGTTGAGGAATACCAATGATATATTGACGGTGCGATAAACCAAAATTTTATTGATTCCTACATCATGAATTTATCTAATAATACAAACGCTTAATTGTGTGCATTAATTAGGGCATTAACACCTGCTCAACTTAAAAATTCAGGTGTGGATCATTTGAATATAGGAAAAAATCATTAGTGGAATTTCAAAATTGTTATTTTATGTCTGCCTGGAATAGTGTAGTGAATATTTATACCATTCAATCGATTATATCGACTCAACTTCCTCTTTAATATATCAGGATTTGAAATTGATAGAGAGCTATTTTAAAATTCATGATAAAATGATGAGGAAGTATTATGAACTTATTTCGAATAACAAAAACCATTGGTACAAGGACGAATTCGTCGGTAAAAATATAATTTTTAAATTTATTTCGCACTTTTCCTTATATTGAAGTAGATAACAATTAATGATTTCCTTTCATTTGAATGCTTTTTCGAATATATTACTGGATTATCGAAATAGTTAACAGGAACTTTGACATAAACGATAACAACTATAAATGAATATGCATAGATTATTTATGTCGAAAATATTATAGGTAATAACCCAAATTTTTTATTTCTCCAATTCAATTTATTACATGGAAAAAATTTAATATATTATACTGTAATCATATAGTTTGTCATTAAATAGAATTTCATCATCATTTGTTGAGGGGTTATTAATATATACCAATTAGTTATAAAAGTATACCAATTAGTATGTTGATTATGTTGATAATCAACAGTGATTAGTATGTTGATATTATTATGTTGATAATTACAAAACGGGAAATTTGGGAATGATTGACATTTTTCCCAAACCAACCAATAACACTTGGGAACAATTTGTTACATAATTTCTGTTGACTTGGATTATTAGGCTGTTTTAGAGGTAAATTGACATGCTGATTCTAAAACTTTAATCAGCTTTTTTCTATCACGTCAAGTTTTTTTCTGCATTTGTTGCGCATACTATATTGGAGTGTTTGAGAATGAGGACAAAAGGAACACGTGGTAAACTTCCGTTTGGTAGACCCATGATTTGGCGAGAGCCCGAAGACCACTCCAATGATTGTTACTTTTGTATGGTGAAAACTGCAGGATATAACAGAAAAAATTTAAAATAGGTTATCCTAGTTTACCGTCAGCTATACGTCCTATGTCGCATTCAGCTGAAATTCCAGTGCCATTTGTTCAAGAATTAACCTATTTAGAAATAAAATAAGATGAGTTGAGCGACGATCGAAGTGACCCCAGCGACAAAAATTTTAAAGTTGACGATTATTCTGTTCGTGAAGGATTTAATCAGCATGAGTTAAATGACTTGGTACGAGATTTGGTACTATTCTAAAAAGCGTCAGAACTTATAGCATCAAGACTGTACGAAAAAAAACCTTGTTAGAAGAAGGAGTTACTTTCGATCTAGAGAAAGTCCATTTCTGCAGTTCTTTCGGAGTGCTGATAGATTTGTGTATTGCCAGACCATAGCTGGTTTAATGAAATAATTTGGAATTTTAGAGTATAACGCATCTGAATGACGATTGTTATAGAAAGCTGAAAACGTAGGTTGAAGTATGTTCTCCTCCACAATGGAAATTTAAAAGGTTCAGTCCCAATAGGTCATTCAGTTTCTTTGCATGAAGAATGCAAAAACATAAAGAAGGTAATCGACTTGTTGCAATATAACTTACACCAATGGATCATCTGTGTTGACCTTAAAATGGTTTGTTTCCTCCTTGGCCAGCAACTCAGATATAAAAAGTATCCCTGTTTTCTATATATGTGGGACAGAAGAGCTCGTGAAAAGCATTGGGTGCAGTCAAAGTGACCGCCAAGATCTGACCTGAAACCTGGTGATCTGAACATTCTAAATCAGCCACTTGTCGACAGACAAAATATTATATTTCCGCCTTTGCTATAAAACTAGGTCTCATGAAGCAATTTGTTGAAACTTTGTCAACTGAAGGCCACTGTTTTAAGTATATCATTTCTGCATTTCCTAGCTTGTCACATGAGATGATAAAGGCTGGTGTCTTTGATGGGCCACAGATTCGGCAACTCATTGAAGATGAACGTTTCATTAAAACAATGAGCGAACTTGAAAATAATGCTTGGTTGGCATTAAAAAGTATTGTCAAGGACTTTCTTGAAAACACACGAGCCCAGAATTTGTCGAAATTGTTTCACTAATACATCTTGTAGCATTATGTAACTGTTTAACCTTCAACTTTTTTAGACAAAATAAAAAAAAATCAAACAAATCACGTCGAGAACAGTCGAAGTGCCAATAACCGATAAATCACATAGACATATAGAGTGTGTTTGACAAAATTCTGACGTCAAATTGGAAAGATATCAATTTGACTTGTTCATCTGTACATTGCTATCATCACTTATTTAAGAGGAATATTGGTTTGTTAAACTTCATAAGTTGTAAGAACTCTTACTTTTGATATGTAAAACCGAAGGTACCAAATCCTGGGGAATTGGTAGACCTGAGTAATCTCAAATGTTGAGCTACGGAAAATAACAGATTAGGCAGTAATGAAACGAATACTCGAATAAGGAAATGGAGCTGCATGGCGGCAGTTCAAGGTAGCAGGTAATGAAATTCTTAATATAGATCTGGAAAATATATTCCAGGAAGGAACTACGCGGTATTGCGAGGTCTGGAGCAAAGGGAATTGCAGCCAATCAGAGAGATAATCTTTTTGCTCTATGCTCTCTTCGCAATTGAGTATATGTTTAAGTGAAATGCTTCATCCTTTTTTTCTCTCTAAAACTTTAATATAACGATTCACTACATTTTAGATTCCAGAGTTCTTATCCTTAGGCGTATTTGAAATTGGTTATGACTTAGAAGTTGTACAGCCGAACATAACAATGCAGTATTCTCAATCATTAGCTCATATTTGTCTTATCCAATTAAAGTTTCTAAAAAGTCTTCATGAGAAAATATTCAACTGAAAACACTATGATATTAGAAATTCGTGTACATATTTCCAAAACAAAATTTTTGAGTTTAAACTATAACCTTTTCATTCAACTTTGGAAATAGAAAATTCAGCTATTATTCATATTGAGATATGTCATATTCTTGACTGTATGGACAACGTACATACCTACTTTTAAATTATGTGCAGCAGTTAACATTATATACTACGGTTAAACAATTCAATCATAGATTTACACAAATGTCATTGAGTAGCCCAAGTTTAAAACCTGGCAACTAATTCAAATATTCTACTTTTTTTCTATAAAATATTATGTGTTGCATATTTTTAGTTTAAGGAAGAAGAATTTGAGTGCAAATTTCAGCTTTTCCATTCGTCGATAATATTTCAGAGCAGAATCGTAACTTAATTCGATGGTTCATGTTGAGTTTTGTCATAATTCACTATTGGCCAAAATGAGTTAATTAAAACTGCTAATTATGTATTCATTTTGTGAACCTTTTATATAAACAGGATCATTTAAATGGAAAGAACCACCCAAGCAAAATATTCTTGACTTTATGGCAGACTGTATTTTGTCGTAAATATATTGAGAAACGTCAAGTTGTTCACTTGTCATTGCAAATCGAATGTTTGAAAATGTCGCTTAATAATTCTATTGCTCTGCCGTATCGAATGCTAGTTACATTGAATATACCCGTTCAAAAAACAAATCGTTGCTATTTACATTTATTTTCACTCAGGTAAAAAGAAGCGATATTCCTGCTGAAAGCTATTGTTTCATTGTTCCGTGTGGAAGCCACTCAAACCCATTGTGTTGTAAGGATAATTGGGACAGCAGTAATTAGTTGAAAACGGTAATTTATATCGATCAGTTCTATAATAATACTTCAATGTGAACAGTGATAAGAGTGCGTAGTTACTTGGTTTATAACTGATAAAGAGATGATAAGAAATCGAACTTTTGCCACAAGTTAATACAATTGTATGCGTATTCACAGAGGAATATTCTTTTATTTGTTACTGATTCCAATATTATACAAACAATACTCACACAGTCAATTCTAATATAGAAATAACGATAATTCGTTCCAATTTTAAGCATGTAGCTTTCTCAATTAATCTTCAGGAGAATATATATATATATATATATATATATATATATATATATATATATATATATATATATATATATATATATATTTGTTCTACACAAGAGGAACTATGAACATAAGTGAAAGTTATCGGTATAACCTGTAAATGGAAGTCGCCTTGGCCACTTGTTTCGAGCTTGTCGGCTCTCATCAGAACGACGTTCTGATAAGAACGAACAAGCATTTGGGACCAATTGCAACTTTTAAGTTACAGTTATTTTCATAATTATGTTACCAATAACATTATAATTTGTATGACCGTAATTTGGATTTTACATATCTATGGGCTTCAATTAGTTCTAAATTTCATGATTTGACCTATAAAACATTTATTGCAATCATTGCATGGAATATTATAATAAACTACTATATTTATATAATATACCAGGCAATAATTGCAATAAATTTTTAATAGGTCAAACATCACGAAATTTAGAAGAACTAATTGAAGCCCATAGATATGCAAAAACCCAAATTACTGCCTAAAATAAACATAAAATAACTGAGATACACGTTTTTAGTTATAGTAATACAACAATTTTAGCAATTTAAAAAGACATGTAGAGAATTTTAGACATATTCGTCAAAATTTAGAAAAGACTATAAACGAAAGAGCACCTATCTTAATTCAACCAATAAATTCAAATTCAACAATTTAATAAACCTTTCGAATAACACTGATAGAATCAACATATCACAATTGTTAAACATATCTCAAAACTTATTCTTTCCTAATCTATCATCAATTTCAAACACATACACGAAATCTGAATATCAAAATATCAATTTTCTGGATTAGTATATTATAAATCGGCTATGTATACTTTAATTCAAAAATAATATATCGCTCATTTGAATCATCACGTTTACCAGGAGCTTTTCAGAGGTTTCCTAATGGCGAAGAAGACTAAAACACTTCTGAAGAGAATGCTGTGCCAAAAACATTCCTCTGAATATTGAAAAGGCAAAACCGTCAAGTTGATCAAGAAAATAACAATTGTCGTTTGCTTCTATAGTCATTTATTAAATTCAGTTATTCGTAAGTTTTCACAAAGTCGTGGTCGACAACGAAAAGTGAACAAAAATTACATTTTTTTTGTATTGCTAAAAAAAATTGGAAAAAGCTATAGATAATCAACAGGCAAACATTATATATATATATATATATATATATATACATTCGCCAATCCTTTTTACTATTGTTTTAGTGAAGGGCATACAAGTGGACATATCAAAAAAGAAAATCGAATAAATGTCAAATGCCTCGCCTTTGCAGACGATATTGCTATCACAAACAACAGAACTACAGCCATTCTCGCCGCAGAAAAACTACATGAAATTGCGCAGAAAACAGGGTTACAAATTTCTTTTGCTGAAACCAAATACATGGAAAAAAACCAGAAAATAAATCTTCTCTTATCACGAAACATGGTGAAATTTTATAAGTCGGCTATTTCAAATACCTCGGAGAGGTTATAGGATCCTTAGGATTAAACCGAATCGTTAATGAACAGAGAATTACCAAGCTCCAAAGGGCCTACAAGCTAATATGGCGTACTATAACAAAAAATGCATTTCGAGAGGCGCCAAATTGTGGCATTTTAACACAACGATTCTTCCTGAAGCAATGTACACATCTGAAACAATGGTTATTGACGGTCCTTCAAGAATTAGAGTAATAGAAAAACAAGAAAGGAAAAATCTTAGAAATATTAACGCGCCAATCAATAGAAACGGCATTTAGATGAAAAGACCTCAGAATGAACTTTATCAAAAGACAAATACGATAACGGAATATATCAGAAAAAGACGAGCAAATTTCTATGCACATGTGTACAGATGAAACAGTCCAGAATACCGAAGAAACTACTCCATATAATTAGGAAGAGTAAATGCGGAACAGAGTGGCTAAAAGAGGTCCAAAAAGATCAACAACAGACCAATATACAAAATCTCGAAGATCGCACCGAGTGTCGCTATAAAAGCGCACATGTGAAGTTTGAGCAAAAATCAAATAGCCAACCCGGAATAAAATGAACAGATGAACGGAAGAAAGAGCATTCAGTGAGGATAAAGGAGGAAAAATTTTGAAATTAAAACAATATAGAAAGTAAAAATTTTCAATCAATTAACAACGATACAATGTCCAGAACAAAATAACCATAACTTCAGCTTCATATTGCACAAATTGTTAAGTTACGAAAGCATGTAGCAATTGTTCACTTTATTAAGGAATAAAAGAATTTAAAGTGCATTCATAAAATGCCAACATAATTTTCATTCTCTCGTTTCATTATATCATAATTTTTAACGTATTTTCATTAGCGTATAAGGCCCGAATGTCAATCGGGTACGTTGAATTATCGTTAGCCCCAGTATGGTAATGCATTAGATTGAAATATAGATTAGTAATGAGCACAATGGATACTCAATAGGCCCCTATTCCACGTAATTGGCTCCATGATGGCCTTCGTGAATTTTCTGCGACTGAACAATTATTTCTTAATGGAACGAAGTAGGGAACGAATTTAACACCGGCTGATGACTGTCGCAAAATAAGAATAACTGTTAAGTAATTTAGGTGAAAACCACCCACAGCGTATATGCCAAGAGATTCGAGTAAACTATGTGTCATTAAATTGGTTGGAAATATAACGGATAGCACAAATTCAGAAGATAAACTTAAACTAGACCACCGAAATTTACATATATCGCAATAATTTAAATATTCACAATATTTGAATGCGATTACTCACAAAAAGGCTAGTACTTAGTTATTTTTTATTTTTATTTTTTTTTTATTCAATAGTGTTGGGGTTTACTTGATGTAAATCCATTATAATTGAATATAAACTTAAATTGTGTTTGAATTCAAGTTTATATTCAATAGTACTTAGTTTGTTGCAAAACAAAATTGACACCACAGTACGTAATAGAATACTCAATTAACAGGCCATAACTATCATAACTTACTTAATTTTTTCGTAATATTTTCATTAATATTAGTTCGTAAACTATCATAATACTTTCCGTTCGTAAATAATCTGATGGATAATATTTAATCTCCACATTTGATGTTCGCAGACGATTTGAAACTATATCATGAAATTAGATCACAGGACAACTGGGTTCAACTTCAGCTCGCGCTGGACCATGTTGCTAGTTGGTGTGAGGACAATTATTTGACTTTGAATGTGTCAAAATGTAATGTTGTCCCTTTCACAAGGAAAAGAGACCGACTTGGGTGTGATTACAGCGTCGGTGGTCAGGTTCTTTCTCGTTCTGAAAAGGTGAGAGATCTTGTTGTAGTCTTCGACCAGAAGCTTTCCTTTGTCCCACACATCACCCAACTTATTTAATCTGCCTCGGCAAAATATGGATTCGTTATACGCAATGGCAAATATTTTAATAATTTCTCAACATTCATAGGACTATTTAATACCCTAATCCGTGTCAATTTGGAGTATGGCAGCATGATCTGACATCTCAATCAGACTTGCCATCAACGCAAAAAAGTACCAAAAGAAGTCTCCGCGGGAAAAAACTGTGTTCAGTGCTTACAAATGAATATATTTTAGATAAAAAAAAATTATGTTACGTAATTATAAATAAAAAAAATTGTTTAGTCTTTTATCTTTTATTTTAAGATGATAACTTGTTAACGTCAGAACACGTGACATTCTATGACAAAATGAAAGTCATTTTCGGATTCAGCGCACCCAAAAATATAAGACTTAGGCAAAAAATCAAATCTCTCAATTCAAAATCAGTTCTAAATTTTCTTTGGAGGCTGGTGTAACTTGCAACTTTATTGTAAATGTTAACTTCACTATCTTAACTTTTCTGTTTGTCAATCAATATTATTCATATTGACAAATTTAATATTACTAATGAGAGAAACTATTCCACTGCCAAACCAAATGTTTGTTCTCTCCAAATGTTCAGTTATCGACACTGGAACACTGCGAATTCTTCAAAATTTAATTTAATACAATCCTTATTCGAATTAAAAAACATTACACTAATACGTATCATAACCGAAAAATATGAATCATTATTATTTATATATGACCTAATTCAATTAGTCACAATATTAAGTTCAAATTTCTCATGTCCGTGACTTACTGATTTCAGCACAATCTTTCAATGAACCACACAAATATATCATATTTAATAGGAGAATTGAGTTACTCTCAGGACTTCTGCCCACAGTTTTGAGTGGGCAACCGTTCTATCTATTCAAAACGTAAGAACTAGCACACTTGAGAGTAAGAATAACGAACAGTGCTCAATAGAATAAAGACGGCCAAATCTCATTCTGAAACTGCAAAGATTAAGCCAGCAATTACTGTCACTGTCAAGTAGCAAATTTGACACCTGAAGGAACTGAAACACTTCACACTGATCGATATTCTCATATTTATAAAATCAAATCTGAAACGTATTGACTGTACTTTTTATGATGAACAAATGAAATTGTAATTCATCTTAATGTATAAATTATTTATTATGACGTAGTATTAGTTTTTCGATATTTTTCCAGATATAATAAATCAATTACTGAGATTGAATTCTCGCTTAACTTTTGATGAAACATAATTAACAATATGAATTTGACAAATTCAAGAGTTTAATTTAATTTAATATTCAATAATAAATTAATTAGTTTAAAATCTTCACTGAACAAGAGTTTAAAATTTTTCTTATGGTACGAATGACGCATTTTGAAATTGCCCCAAACGATATAAATATTTCCAAATAATTTGTGAATAAAACAATTTGAAGATGTGAAATTGAAGCGATTTTTTTGTTAATCTTACAAGATTTCTTCGAAACCATTGAAAAAATATTGAAGATTAAAAATCAGGTTTTTATTTGAAGATGCATCTCGTTTTTATATAAAACCAAGACCTTCTTTCTACTAATCGAGTCAATCACTTTATTAGAGGTGATTCCTGCAGGTTGTAACATGCCTTCATCCTTTGACATCTGTCACAACTGGGTTATCAAGCAATAAGCAGTAGACAAAAGTTTGAAACTGAAGTAACGCAAAAATTTTCAATGTTCCCAACACATTTTGTATGTGTTTCATTACAAAAAATAATTGCACACTAACAACTATGTACTTCGTTAATTTAAGAAATCAACATTTATTTTTAAACCACATATAAAACCCCTAATAATTGTATTAAATTTGTTTAACATTCCGAAAATTCATTTCAGAATATACTACAAAATATAAATTGATTGAAGGTTTTTATACACAAGGTAAATGTGGACATATAGTGGCACGCGTGACGCATTTCATGACTCTTAATATCCTTTCCTTGTGAACCGTGTAAACGGTAATGCACTTAGCAATTATCCTAATAGACAAGGAAGAAGAACGTACCTGTTTATAAGTGGAATTCATCCGGTCACATCCACTGCTGTGATTGACTTCCGGTCTTTGTTTCTTTCCATTCAGTTCATAATGTGTCTTCGAATTGACCACTTTTGAAGGAGGATACTTCGATCCGTCAGTACCTTGAGATTTTGTATTTTGTTCTCTCTTTCCCGGAGAATGAGACCGAGCTCTCTCGAAGTGTTTTTTATTCAATTTAGTTTTAGGTATTTTTATATTCGCTGTTTCTAGGTCGAATTTATTCGTATTAGGAATTTGGTTATTCGAAAGATGCTTATTGGACACTGGCAGGCTTCCAACGACAGACCATCTCCTAGAATTTTTATTAAAACTTTTTTCTTCGACAACATCATAATCTGGCGGAGGTTCGAAGGGGAGAGAATCATATAACTGACTCTCGCAGCTGTCATAACCACAGTCACGTTCCAGGCCATAATTTAGGGAATTCACGGATCTCCTCCTAAAACGCGTCCGCCTCCTTGCGTCTGAACCCTCCCTTTGGACCGGGGAGTCTGTTACACTGATCGATACCGAATTCGAGCCGGATGTAGCCGACACAGGGGATGGAATATAAAACTTGGGTTGTTTAGAATCGTTGAAATTGCCACTGAACACTTCCTGGACCGAGAGTCCACGTGATTTCCGTAGCCCTACGTGAATGCTGTTCAGTTTAGCACGCAAGACATCCTGGACGCTGGTTTTCTTAGCACCTGGTAGACGGCGGTAGGACGTTGCTTGAGGTGTACTGACTAGAGTTTGGGGACTAGAGTTTTCTAGGAGACTGGTACGTGTCGCTTCTGACTGACTGTCGTGTCCTTTGAACCCTCTTAGAGAGCAACAGTTTCTTAGCCTCCTCCATCTTTGGGAGATGCTGCCATTTAAATCTGCAAGAAATGAAGAACCACGTACAATAAACAAAAATAATGTTAAATGGAACAGTGCATCACACATTAAAATAATTCACTCTAGGCCATATGAACAACGTTCGTGTATTTCATCAAGGTCTGAATGACACACAAACTGCTGTAAAGAAATATTACAGCGAGAGTTATCTATTATTATTGTCGTATATTAGATATAGTGGTTATTTCAAAGAAAAATATGATAACAAAGAGAGCAAATTGTTATAAAGAGAATATTCAAAACAAAAGTTACCATGAACTATTTAGAAACACGTTATACCCAAAACTAAAATCGAAAAACTAATGAGGGCATTTCACAATACACAACTGCTAATGAGACGTCCAAAGCATGGAAAGAAATATGAAAGACGGATAACCTTTATTGGTGCTACCAAAGGGTTAACGACCCCAGTCTTCCTGCCCTCGAGGATTAAATTGGTCGCAAAAAAGAACCCTTCAGTACGCCAGTAGATACTAATATTTACACGAGTAAAGACATTATAGTAGGTACGATAAAACGTATGAAATGTTTCCCACTAATCTAATCAGATCATAGTTTTTAATTTATTATGCTATGAATATAATATCTGTTATACTGTTCAGTATACAAGCCCCTTCATCCTTTCTTGGATATTTCAAGTATTCATACAGGAGTGCACAATAAAAAATGAAAAATTATAATAACGATATATTTTCTTCATTCGCTATGAATGACGAATGAAATTTAAATTCTCCGAGAACAAAATAAATTATATATATTACTTGGTTATGTCCTATATTCAAAGTATAATGGATTAGAGTTCGAGTTAATAGTATAGTAATTTCTCCCATTTATATTCACATAATTTGCATACCCCAAATAAATATTTCAACTGTGCAACTCCTGAGCTAATACAGCTACCTACGTAAAGTCATTTGAGATTATGCAAAACCAAGCTTTCCATAATAGAACACACAGACGTTATCTAGAAGCTGAGATGTGGAATGGCAAGTTGTTCATGGATGAAATCAACAACGTAAGGTTTGTTATACAAATCGATTGCAACGAACAATGCCACTGTATTGTACTCTGCATGTTTACCAACTATTACACGTATATGACAATTGTATCAATACTACACACTGAGTTGTGAATTATCCGTTTTTTATCGTAATTGTTGGCAAATATCTTCGTCCAGAATTTTGTTATGTACTCCACATATGAAGTATTACTTAGCTTCCATATTGAAATCGTCCACTCAGTTTTTCAGTGTGAAATGGCTTTACATATAAGTCATAATTTGCTTGAGATAATCTTCTTAATTCTTAAATTTGCTCTGGCAGACCAGTGGGGCGTAAACCTGGAAGACCTGCGTTCGAATCCCAGTCGAGTTCCAAAAAACCTATTGGATATAACTTTGATTTTGAATTTTCACTATAATAAAATAATACATTTATATCTTATAAGCGTACGCAAGCAATCTAAACAGCTGAAACAATGGTTATTGACGGTCATTCAAGAATTAGAGAAACAGAAAAACAAGAAAGGAAAATTCTCAGAAAGATTTACGGGCCAATCAATAGAAATGGCATTTGGATGAAAAGACCTCAGAATGCCCTGTATCAAAAGACAAATCAGATAACCGAAGAAATTAGAAAACGACGAACAAAGTTCTATGCACATGTCTACAGAATGAAACAGTCCAGAAGACCGAAGAAACTACTCGATATAATTATAAAGAGTAAATGAGGAACATCGTGGCTAAAAGAGGTCCAAAAAGATCTACAACGGACCAATATAAAAAATCTCGAAGATCGAGTGCGAAGGAAGAGTGTCGCTATAAAATCACACATGTGAAGTTAGGGCAAAAATCAACGCAACAATCAGGAATAAAATGAACAGATGAACGGAAGAAAGAGCATTCAGAGAGGATGAGAGGCGTTTTTGGGAGGCGAAAAAGATGAAGCAAATGTCCTAATAATTGCGAATTCAAGTTCAATCGAAATCGCTTCAATTAATACAATTATTCCAACATCGTTATAGGTGTTAGATAAATAACACGATAAATAAATACAAAAATCATATTTGAAAGGCCATGTAGTATTTTATTTCTATCAAATATGATATTTTGCAACATTTTCTGAAAAAAAGTTCCCAGTTCAATCAATTTAGATAAAGAAAAACATAGTGCAAGTTCAGTTAGTCCATAATGCCTATAGATTGTAATTTTCACAAAAATAATTCAATTCATTCGACTTATGTGTCGGACTGTTAACCCATTTTCAAGAGGTGATACAACTGGATTAAAACAGGTTGACCTGGCGTTTCACATGTCTGAAGAATTTTTTTAAAGAACTCAAGGCAGTATATTTGATTCATAATGGTATTCTCATTTAATTGAATCAAATTCGAAATAGCTATCTATGTATCTACCAAAATATTCGTAGATATTTTTCTCACATCTCACATTCAGTAAGAGTTCAATTTCAGGGTGTCACCTTTCAATTTTGTGGCGAATTACAGAGAGAAGAAGAATAAAAAAGTAATTTTTTTTATTTTTAAATCACATTTTAAGTAAATGATTTAGATAAAGTTCGATGAGTACGATGTTGAATTTCTATAATCCTCAATAATCTAAATAGAAGCTATACATATCTAAGAAAAAAGTATATATGCAAAGTAAGATAAATATTGAGTAGTAATACTTTAAACAGAAAAACATAAAACATTTAAAATTGAAATAGCTAAACGATTTAACGCTATCTTCAAACTAAACTTGGTACAATTTCACTAGTGGATCTTAGTACATGCGAATTTTTAAGTTTTATTATATATTTATACACTTTACGGTCTAAAATTGGAACATTTTTACACTTACATTTACATTTTATTACTTTAATAGGTTTATATAATAACGAAGATAGTAAGAATAAAGAAGCGCACTATCTAAAACATTTCAAACAATTTCCATATCTAATTCTCAAATTGCGGATTAAAATTAATAAAAATTGCGGATAAAACAACTAATGACTTCATTAGTTTCGAGTTAATGAGAAAAAAGTGTGGTCAAAACGGATGAAAGGAAATATCCAATTGTTTATGGTGAGATTTCTTCTTCGTTGAAAATTTAATTGTATTAAAATTCCTCAGATATAAACAATGGGAAATAACGACAAGACGAACGGTGTAAACAAATGGATCAGAAAGGTCCTCTGGTAAACAATTTCCTTCTCACGGCTATGTATGGGAAAACAGAATTAGAATTTCGGCATGTTTAAGCATAAACTTCATACGCGGTTAGGGTCAATTACCTACTTCATAGTGCTTAATAAGTCTGGACTCGATTAGACTGTATAATTACTCACTTATCCTAGTGCAGACAAGCAGATGGAAGTCTGTTAGGGTCTTGAATATCGAAGAAGATACAACGTATATGAGTATAACTCAATATTAGCGTGTTGTGTACATTGAAATATGCTGAATAATTTTTATACGAATCAGGTGTAATGTTCCTATATCTCCAAGGTTATAAATATTACATGGAACGTCGATCTTGGTCTTGAAATTATAAGTACTACATATGATAATTGACTATGACACATACAATTCCATTTTTTACAGTCATATATCGGATCGAATATGTATTATAGCTTTGTATATATGCAGAGATGTATAAAATAGCTGTGAAAAGCATTTAAATACAAAATGAAAATACTTTTAAGATTTACTATTTCAAATAGTTTTGTATTTCAAATGCTAAATACAAAATAGGTATTTTCTTCAAAATACTTTTTCAAAATAGAATACTTTTTTACCAAATCTCAGATATTTCTATTTATTTCAGGTATTTATCATGAGAAATAGAGACACAATGCCAAGCCGAACAAAAACGTCTAATAACATGACACCTTATGCTTGACATTTTGGTCATATTTATCAGTACGTGTATCAATAAATTCTGTTATGTTATTAATAATCATACTCACTTAAAATAATGTAAAAAAAAACTAGACGAACGAAAGAGAGACATGGCTCTATTTTGTGAATTGTGTGGCGATTTATTTCGGTTGATTGTGATCTAGTTCTTATTTTATTATTATTACACTTTTCTTTCATTAAGAACAACTGGGCTGGTATTGTTGAAAAGTGAAAAAATAAACATCAATTTTTATTCATTAAGCTTTTTAACAGTACCAGTTGTTCGAATACATCATCACTCATTTTTCTTCTGTGAGGTCTCATCACACCGCACGAAAAAAACCTTTTTACTGGTGTTGAACTAGGAAAGGATGTATTTTTTTTTTAATTTACCCGCATCAACCACGGAGGGTTATTAGCAGTGGTACAATCAGAGACACATACAAAAAAATTAATGATAAACAACAGAGGTTAAACGGATTTAAACAGATTTAAATTTTTCAAAAAAGTGATGGTGTTTTTCGATTTGACAGTCAATGACGTTTTCAAGTCAGTGTTCAGATCTTGAGATTTTCGTTCCTCACTATAGTCTTCACAAACACAGAGAATATGATGCACTGTTAGAGGGACTAGACACCTCTCACACAAAGAAGGAGGAGCTTTTTTACAAAAAAAAAGCTTTTTTTTACACAAAGAAGGATGTATTGTATTTTAATAATACTTATTTTATTGTAGGATAAGCGTTTAGCCAGGCGCCACTATCGGTCAAAATCGGCAATACAAGCGTCATTTGTTCATTTCATTTTGTTTGACTGGTGATGTTGGCTAAACTTAATCACAAAGTACTTTGCATTTTGAACTGAATATTAAAAATGCAAAATACATCTGGAAAGCTATTTCAAATAAAATGCAAAATGTTTTTTCTAAAAGGCATTTAAATACAAAATAAGTATTTTGCATTTCAAATAGAAGTATTTCAAATAAATCGCATCTCAGTATATATCAATAATATATGTATTTAGTGTATTTGTAATAGCTTCAAAATGGAGTTTCTGAACAAATAAAATTGAATAGTTATCTAGGACTCATCTTTTTGATACAGATTATCAGTGTGAAAGAAGTTATTCTTTTGACGACTTCATTGAAAGTTTTATTTTCTCAGATATTTACTGCTATTTCAAAAATTAAAGCTGTATATTGAAACACTTAGGTTTCTTCTGAATTCTTCAGAAAATTAGAAAGAATGTGTGGACTCAAATCTGTTTTTAAATAGCTATTAATTTTTCAAAATAGTCTTGTTGGATTCTTCAATTTCATATTTCAAAATAGTACGTCTTTTCATTAGTGAAAAATAAACTGTATTTTACTCAAATCGCAAGTAAATATCAAATATTTGAATGTAATTACAGTAAATATTCTCTGCAAAGCTACGCTATATATAATTTTAGGAAAAGACTTTTTCGAAAAAAAAATTCAAAGTAAAATTTCATGTTTGAACAAATAAAGACCAAAACAGAGTGAACCATGTTCCATTCAGACAAAATAAAGAAATTATTTCAATATACTTCGTTCTTATTTCTAATAAAATATATAATCAATAATCACAATTTTTTACATTGAAATTATGCGTAGGACAATATTGAACAATTAAATAAAATCTCCCAAATGAACTCTGTACAGAGTCCAGTTGACTGGATGTTTATTATAACTGAGTACATATCGAAGACTTTTAGATTATAGATCAACTTATGTTGACATAAATTTCTTTGTTCTCTAAATAAAAGCAGTACTGGAATGTAGATATTATTCTACACAAAAATTTTTTTGATCTATATATAATCAAAATCATGTGCGATTTTTAACTTATACACCTTTATATATATAATAATTTTTTAATTTAGTCTTGTGTTGTTTGCGTTGCGTATTGATTGATAAGGATTGTAGCTTTTTGAAATCGTCGTACAGGATGATTTTAATTGATTAATGCTCACTGAATAAAAATGAAAGAATATGTGCCAATTCAGAAATGATTGTTCTAATAAAAAGTGCAGTTAAATACCTTAATAGTTGTTATTGGGAATTCCCTGACTTTGGCATTAATTTTTGGGTTTGACTCACCAATATCGGCGAAATCCTGAAAAATAGCTTTGGAACACATAAATAAGAAGATAAGGCACTGAAGTGTCACGGCTCACTATTTGTCTGACTGAATAGTATACCCACTCTTTGGTACTTTGTACGGAAAGCACGACACGCCTGTTGAGCATAAACAGTATTTCAGAGCCGCACTCAAAAAAATTGCGACGCTTTATGATTTACCAGAGTACTTCTGCCATAAAACCAGGTTACCCAAGAATAAAATAAAGGAAATTGACAAAACGGTTCCAGGTAAAGCGGTTGATGCAGCACAAATGAAATTTATAAGCTTGTGGACTTAATATAATACGAAGACAAACATTTTGTTCCGCTATATGTATCAGGCACTTGCTTGGAGCTGGCTTTGGTAGTAGGGTGTCATTTCAGAGAATATTTGGAAAGAAACTGTCAGCAGAATTCGGAAACAATTAATTTCATTGAAAAATCACATAATACAAAAATTAAAAACCTAATCGATCAACTACCCTTGAAAACTTCTGATTTTTCATTAATTAATTGATAGTTGATGATATTAACAGATAATAATTGATTATATTTTTTATTATAAATAATAAATATATAGGAATATATAAGTTATTTTTAATGTTTTTAGCAAAACAGGCTATTTGCAATGTTCGAAACTTCGTTGCATCTTCGTCAAAACTAATGAATAATTGAATATTATGAATAACTTTACTTAACTTAAAGAGACAATGAATCAATTCAGAAAATAAGTTATATATATATATATATATATATATATATATATATATATATATATATATATATATATATATTTATATATTTGAGAATTATTTTCATTTCAAACAATATTCATCTTTGAAAGTAAACTTGACAGTTGACGTTGACATTGACATTGCAGAATAAAAGCGCTGGTCACGGTGTAATAAAAACATTTAAATGGTCTAAGTTTCTTACCGTTTAACCTATAAATTGAACCACATATTACATATTCACTAACATCATTGATGAGGCAGCATAGACGATTTAGGTGAATTTTTAATGATGTGGCTACGTAGACGACTTCTATAGTTTCAATGATCTGGCTAATAAGCCGATTTGACAGGTTAGGTGGATCTATATTTCTAGTGATTTTTCATTATTATTGATCTATATTTCTATTATATTCATTTTTATTATTGATCTACCAGCACTAGTGAATACTAAAGGTACAACCATAGAATATTTTGTTTTTGGGTTTTTTGATCAAGTTTCAATTCTGCTGCACATTATTTTTATAATAAGAACAAAAGTTTTGGATATTTTGTGAATAGAAAAATTTCAAACAATAAATTCTTCATCGTTTTAAAAGCTTCGTTAGTTTGCTAATCATAAAGGAATAAAAATGATTGATAAGTACAAATTAATTGTACCTATAGATAGAAAATAAAAATGAAGTAGGTTACAGTAACAAACTTCAAAATAATAATAATAAAAATAATAAACAAATTTTATTGTGAAAAAGATCAACAAAAATCTAACAAACCAAAATCAAGCATAGAATAAAAAAATCTTATACTTATATATACTTATTTCAGCATCATTTATGAAGTAATAAGGAAAAAGTTATATATCCAATTTCAACAATATTATTTTTTGAGATGTAAATGAAATTAAAAAAAACCAACGAGTAACTTGAAAATAAGTCAAATAAAAAGAGAAATATTGAGCAAAAAATTCCATTTAATAAAATACTAAATTTAGTTATTTTAGTGCAGGTATTTTTTTAAGTTCGGGTGGTGTATCAGATTTTTCTGAACACGGCAATTTGTAAAGTGAAAATTGCTTGAATGTTTAAATATTGATATTATATTATGCTTTTCGGTTTACTCATACAAGTAAATGAACCAAAAAAATTTTGCTCGAGAGCCTGAAGTGAAAAGGGATAGGTATATAGCTCTCTAATGCTTTAAAATATGTGAAACTCTCAAATTTAGCTATAATCCGATCAAAGTACATCGAGGTTGTGAAATCTTAATTAGTGACATAAAACATACTACTCTTAAAATGAATATTTCATCTGGGATATCAAGATATTTAAACAACGTCCTGCCAAATTAATTTTTTTAAGAGAAATGCTGATAATTGTTTTATGTCGAATACTTCGTGAACGTCACGAGTATCCGCGATTTGGACATCCCTGCTTTAAACTAATGTAACATTCCGAAGTAACATTTCAATCAAAAAACTGTAAAATTCCAAAAAATCACAAAGGAAGAAAGAATGTCTTCAATTTCTGGAATAGTTTCTTCGTTTCGCTCAAAATTATGTAGAGATTTGATAATATCATGGTAGAACACCGATCAACAGTAAAAAGTGCACGATTCAACAACAAAAATGATTCGCTCTCAATAAAACAATACTTGATCATTGGTTTGCTGTGAAAGTAATTCTATTCATAAGAAATGATTCTTAATGAAAACGGTATACATCAATCTGTAACATAACTGTGTGAACATTTAAAGAAATCGAATGGTTATCATTTCAAGGCTTACATAAGGTCAAAGAATTGATCTACGTATAATAATACGAAAATTGTTGTCGAGCTGATATCAGAATAGTGGTGAACACAGGAAATATGTAAGCAATTAATTTTATCAAATAACGCAAAACACAATAGGAATATCTATTCAAGGTGCAGAAAGTAACAATTTTCCTTTAGAAAATCGGAAAAATGTTGGTAGGTGGAAATCGGAAATGTGCCAGTCGCAAAATGCGGTAAGAATACCATGATTTAAATTTATAGAATTTAATTCGCCATATAATCAATTTGTAATTTTATATAGGGGTGTCCAAATGTATGGAACCAAGCAAATATCTTCAAAACAGAGAAAATGATATTTATGACACTTGCAGACAAGTACAATAGTGCATAACGTACCTGATGATGACACTATAGTAACTACTTCCTTTTTAACCGGAAATTTCCAGAACTTTCAGGGTTACCAACTCGTGGAATTTTTCCCCCCGTAGTCAAGTTGAAAAACCCCTAAAATCCCCTAGAATTGTTTTCAAAATTAAAATTCAAAGAAAAAAATATATATTAAGGTTTTATTCTACAATTATAAGGTACTTAAGTGTTTTTTATTATCAAAATTAAAACATTATTAAATATTTATTATTATTTAATATTATTAAAATATTATTTTATTATTGTTTTTTAAATTGAATCAAATTTTTCATTTAATTTTTGGAAATGAGAATATTAGGAATAGTTTATAGGGTATTATTTCACACAAAAATTGAATTATTCATTAACTAATTATAAAATTTTTTATTAACCAACCTACATTAAGAAATAGTATTGAATATTGTCATCATGAAATAGATCTTCTTATTCAAGATAGAAATCAAAATTAATTTTAGTTATTTAAATTATGATAGGCAATATTTTCGATTACTTTAAAATACCCCTAATATCATCCCTGAAAATTTTAAGCCCCTAAAAAAACCCCACTAAACATTTTGTCCCCTAAATTTATGGGGAAAACCCCCAAATTGGTATCCCTGAGGACTTTTGTTATGGAATGGAACAATTACTATATTTCAGCATATTAACTTGACCTTTTTTTTCGAGAAATTATGGGTGTGTTACCTAAAGTACCCTCTTGTTACCCTAAATACTTACGTTTTGAAGGTTTGCACCTCTAGAACTCGTCAAAACTGCGCCGAGTTGAAATTTACCACTTTGCGGTAAAAAGTAGTGCCATCTTCATAAAAAAATGTTATACGCTTTGAAAGTTGGTAGCACAATTCTTACCATAACCAATTCGAATTTAAACGGAACTGAAAACTATTATAAGATTTGTGTTGATGTTATAAAGGTGTCGTCTTCGGAATTCTAAATGCTTTCTTGTACTCTTTTCTTCTTTCAAGTATATATTTTATGCGTTTCAATAGATATTCGAACATTGCACATGTTTGAAGACCCGGTAAATTTATTTAGAAGGTCAATTTTTACCTGAATTGCGTTTATGTCAGAGAGTTGCCGCTTATACTTTTAGAATAGAATCTTAAACGCTTGATATTTCATTTACAAATATTTTAAATATTTAGCATTCGAAAAGTTGGAGTTTGAGAGCCCCACCTTTTACCAGGTCGAATCTGAAAATCCAGATGTAATTTTTGAATTTTCAATTTTTCTCACATTGAATTATTTTATGATGAACGTAACCTATTTTAATCTATAGTTCTCACACAACTAATGTGCGTGTGTGTGTGTCTGTTGTAACGGGTGTTTTTTTTTAAAGGTATTGAACTTTAAATTGCAATAAAACAACAATGGATCATTCTATTGACAAGAATTTTTTTTTATTCGAAAGATAATCTTGTGGCATTACATTTTAAATATGATTTCTGGCATTTGACCGCCACGGCTGGCTCGGATGTAGTCCAATCTGGACGTTCAATTTTCGATGACTTCCATAAGCGAATTTTGTTTAGCGATAAAGCGCACTTCTGGTTGAATGGCTACGTCAACAAACAAAAATGCCGCATTTGGAGTGAAGATAATCCTCAAGTGTATGTCAAAACACCGTTACATCCAGAAAAACTGACTGTTTGGTGCGCTTTATGGACTGGTGGAATCATTGGTCCGTACTTCTTCAAAAACGATGATGGCCAGAACGTTACAGTCAATGGTGATCGGTATAGAGCCATGATTACCAACTTTTTCATTCCTGAATTGAGCAACCATGATGTCCAGGAGCTGTGGTTTCAACAAGACGGCGCAACATGTCACACAGCTCGTGCCACAATCGATTTATTGAAAGACACGTTTGGTGACCGCCTAATTTCACGTTTTGGACATGTGAATTGGCCTCCAAGATCTTGTGATTCAACAACGCTAGACTACTTTCTGTGGGGCTATGTAAAGTCATTGGTCTATGCGGATAAGCCACAAACGCTTGACCATTTGGAAGACAATATTCGCCGTGTTATTCCCGATATACGGCCACAAATGTTGGAAAAAGTCATCGAAAATTGGACGTCCAGATTGGACTACATCCGAGCCAGCCGTGGCTCGTATAATAGTCATATGCCAGAAATCATATTTAAAATGTAATGCCACAAGATTATCTTTCGAATAAAAAAATTCTTGTCAATCGAATGATCCATCGTTGTTTTATTGCAATTTTAAGTTCTATACCTCTAAAAAAACACCCTATATATATATATATATATATATATATATATATATATATATATATATATATATATATATATATATATATATACAAAGCACTGCTCTAGAAACAAAGCTCTGACATTCGGTTTTTTTTCAAAATGAAACTTAGTCTTATGCAGAATTATCAACACAAAATCTAACACGTTAAATTATTGCGAGTTGTAACGCCAACTTTGGCGAATATTTCGAATGAAGAAATGCGAACTACGTCGACCCCGTTGGTCTGTGAGTGAGAGGTAGGTATTATTAACAGGAGTAGGTCTTCTAAAAGTTTATTGATTTCCGAATATTCCTCCGCATTCGCATTCCTCTCTTTTTTGCGGTGGGAGTACAGTTCGTGATATAATTTAAACATATTAATATCAGCAAAATTTAGTGAAAATAGTATAAATTGAGTCACGTGGAATTCAAAATCATTGAGCAAAACAAGAATCTAGTAAAACTTTCATTCATAATGCGATCGATTTAAAAACGATTATTGAATGAACACTGAAATACGGAGTTCATTGATAAATGCTTCAGAATTTATACGTGAAAATATTAATAATTAAAATTCTACTATAAAAATAATTTCATCAGGACTTTCATCAGGACATCTTGATAGAATGGTTTTCTATATTTTTCTTGATATTTCAGAACATATTGATAGAATGGTCTTTCGGATCAAGTACTAGATGTTTAACGAGATTTGCATTATACATTGTTACCATGGAAATAACAAATATATTAAATATTATTTTGAGTTGAAGAACATCTAAATATGTATTTTATTCTGGATTCATTCGTATTTAAGAAGTGGATGGTCTTTCAAAACTATTGTTGGAATTTGCATGAAAAATACGATATGTACGTATTAATAAATTAATAATAATAAATTATAAAAAAGACGACATAAATAGGAAGTTTTTTTTTTCAGAAATTAGTAATTTAATTTTTCATGAAAACAATTTCAAAAATAAGAAATTTTCATTTTTAGTGAAAAAAGTTGGCTTTCAAATTTAGACAAATTTCAAAAAACAAAAATTCAAACGTAAACAGGCAACAAATGTTTAAATTTCACAGTCGGTTATTTCTGTTAAAAACCAAAAAGTGGTTAATTTGTTTTAAAAAACCACAATAATTTCTATTTTCTAACGCCAACTTTGGCAAATATTTCGAATGAAGAAGTGCGAACTATGTTAAATTAAAAATGTTTGTCAAATAATGTTAGTTCTGTTATTATCATTGCATAAACTCTAATTACACCTAACTAGATTTATATTTTTTACATATTCAATTTAATCATTGTAGTCATTACTTGCAGCTTGTTTTTGTCCTGAACAGGACACAAAAAGTGTCGAAACATCGGGAATTGTTATGAATAAATGAGTTTTTAAATTCTTTACCAGACCGATTACTCCCGTTATCTAAATTCTATATATATATTTTTTTTATTTTCAATATTTTTAGCAATAACAGGCTTATTTTAATGTGCATTTTAACCATTAAAACTTTATTTTCGTTGTATATCACAACTTTGTCAAAACCATTGAATAATTGAATTTTATAAATAATGTACTATAGATATCAAAATGTCAAATTTATTTCTTAAATAAATCGAATTTTTTTTTTTGTATTTTCATATATTGATTTTTAGTATCAATATTATTGTTTACGAAAAATTAATATGTGAAAATACAAAAAAACTAATTTGATTTTTTGAAAATAAACAAGTTTGACATTTTGATATCTATACCTAGTTATTCATAAAATTCAATTATTCATTAGTTTTGACAAAGTTAGGATATACAACGAAACGTCAACGAAAATAAAGTTTTTCACATTAAAATAAGCATGTTATTGCTAAAAACATTGAAAATAAACTGTCTTAAACAGGCAATAAATCAATTATATATATATATATATATATATATATATATATATATATATATATATATATATATTTAGTCATAAAAAAGAAATATTTGTGATGAAATTCTAACCATGATACACATTGAAACGTGACTGGTACCCTCTTTGTTTATCGTATTTCACTTTTATTGGACATTGTGGCAAGGTGAATATATAATGAAGAAATTCCAGTATCCACTTGAGCTGAAATAGCTAATTAACAGATAAAACGAGGCCAAATGATCAAATGGAGTATTACTTTATGACCAAATAACCTATCTATGGTCATAATTAATGCTAAACAGAATGCGACCAGAATATATACACAAAACATTGGATTCCAAGAATCCTATAGTTGTAAATCATTCAGGAATTTACATCTGAATAATAAAATCCAAACCGCAAATTAAATTAATCCTCATGATTTTATAGAAACGTCAAATGTCAGAAGAAATATTTCTATGTTGTTTATATTCATGTGCCCTTGACAGCGTCCTTGTGGAAGGCTAGAACCGGTCCTGCGGTCCAAACTTAATACTGTAGGTATTCATTATTGTATATGAGTCATCTTCATAGCAGTAATAGTGCTATGTCCTTTATGATGACTATTATAACCACGAGAGAACCACTACACACCTGCCAGGCATTCAGATCAAGATCGCCGTGAAATAAACACACAAGAATGCAAAAACAATTGACTATGAAAGTTTACCTTTATGTTCGGGTTTGCTTAGGGTAGATTCCGGCGTAGGGGAAGACGTGACGATCTGACAGTTCGATGTCGATTTCGGAAGAAGAGTTGAAACTTCGACGCGATCACTAGCACCCTCGGTACCTCGCATGTTCCGCGGTCCCGTGTCATTTGAGTAATGAAATCATTTCAAGAAATCGCAGCGTACGAAGGCAGTGAAGTCCTACGAGCGTTTTGCGCGGCTAATCACTGTATCACCGTCGGTTACGATGATGAGCATAAGAAATCCGATATTATTATGTAATTATTACAGTGCCAACATGAAGCATTGTGCAACCCAATCCGCACGGAGGCGGCAAGCAAGCACAACTGCTGCGGTGGCTTGTGTGGGTTTTCGACTATTCCCCAACAATCCCTCTACCAGCGCTCCGACAGTCGCTGTATTCGGATCAACGGATGCTGTGTTCGCACTGAAGTGGTGATGTACTGCGGGAATGGGAAATAACATGGGAATAGGGATGCTAAGGACGAAAGTAACACGCAGTGGCGCAGGCACAGTGTTGCCAGAAGGTTACTTTTGTGTGATTTTTGAACCTCTTTGGTTACTCTAATGAAAAGGTTACGTTTAATTGAATATAAACTTAAATTCAAACACTTGAACTTATGATTTACACTTTATTGACTAAATAGCATGACGCGTTTCGTCGTTACAAACGACTTCTTCTGATGCTTACAAAATGATAACAACATTTTGAAAAACACAGGTATAAATATCAGAGAATTTGGGATTCTATGACTTTGGGTTTTACCTAAGATATTCCATTCTGACATCAAATTTTTATCACCTGAAAAGGTTTAACAAGGGTGAATTGTTTAATTCTATCTGTTCATTGAGCAAATTTCCAGAATTTTTCACCGATTTATTTTCACAATTCCCAATAATCTATTTGACTACTTTTCTGTATTTTGGACTTTTCTGTATTAGATTATTGGGAAATAGTGGAAATAAATCGGCTTAAAAATTCTGGAAATAATTTATCGAGACACATTAAGAACAATAAAAACAAAATTAAAAGAGAAGACAAATCAGGTGTTTACCAATTGAATTGTGGAACATGTCCCGGTATATATATATATATATATATATATATATATATATATATATATATATATATATATATATATATATATATATATATATATATATATAGGTAAAACTAGTAGAAATTTAGGTACTAGAATAAAGGAACATAAATATAGCTTCGCGCATAATAAAAGTAATTCGAATTATGCTAACCATTTATTAACAGAAAACCATACTTTTGATACGAATTTCAAAATTTTACACAATATAGAGAGAAGTAGTCAATTAGATTATTGGGAAATAGTGGAAATAAATCGGCTCAAAAATTCTGGAAATTTGCTCAATTAACAGATAGAATTAAACAATTCACCCTTGTTAAACCTTTTCAGGTAATAGAAATTAGATGTCAGAATGGAATATTTTAGGTAAAACCCAAAGTCATATAATCCCAAATTCCCTGATATTTATACCTGTATTTTTCAAAATGTTGTTATTATTCTGTAAGTATCTGAAGAAGTCGTTTGTAACGACGAAACGCGTCATGCTATGTAGTGAATAAAGTGTAAATCATAAGTTCAAGTGTTTAAATTTAAGTTTATATTCAATTATGATGGATTTACATCAAGTAAACGCCAACACTATTAAATAAATAAAAAAAAAGGTTACGTTTAGGTGATTTTTCTGAATTTGTTGAATTTACTCTCAATTTTTTACAACGCAAAAGCAACGTGAAACGGAACGCTCGTTTCAGAATGTTTGTATTTGTTGTAAATGTTTTGTATATGAGACTCCTCCGACTGTCATTTCTATATTCAACAATCTGTCACTCTCACTTCCATCAAGGAACAACAATAACAACCATGTGTTCAATAGTTCGTTCCTTAGGCTCGTTTTGCCATTTCCCAACGCATATATGGAACGATTTTTCAGCCAATTAAAACTGATGAAATCGGATTACAGAAATAGACTAAATACGAACACAATTTTTTTTCATTTTATTTTTACATACAAATGCTCACTCAACAGCCAGTTTAAAACTGTCCTATAATAGAGGAGCAAATATTACAAATGTTTAATTACTAATAAACTAAGTTATATCTAATATGTATATCTTATAACTAGAAATTTTTCATATATCTCATGGAAATAAAGTTTTCGATGCATTGAGTTAAATCTTTTCATATACAAACTAATATTTGATAAATACATCATAAAAGGATAACTCTATAAAAACTGATAATTATTCTATTATTGACCTTTAAATAATTTTGCAACTCAAATTGAATTATGCAAATTAAATTGCAGCTTTGATGGCTACCAAAGCAGCAGTGAAAAATGCCAAAACATTTGAGCCATCGAAAGCATTAATGCATGCTAGAATAAAATATAGTAAACTGGCAATTTTTTTCCCCAGAGATTATTTTCGAAAGTCTCATTTGAAACCGCAGAGAACACATATGATAAATTTAAGATGCTGATGTGCTGTCTTCGCTCATATATTTTCATCTATTCATTTTTAATTTTATATAATTATTTTAGTATCATAATCACAATTGTTGTACCTAAGTAATACAATAACTTTGTACTACAACCCGTTGTTATCCATACTTAATATTACTACCTATGGTCAAACATACAGGTAATTCAGTAAAAATTCAGTAAAAAAATATTTATAGTATCAACTCACAAATTTTAATATGGAAATCTTGAAGTGTACACTTACGAGTATGTACTTATTAATTTTATTTCTCAGAATCACTAGAAGTATAACAAATAATAATGAAAAATGATTAGAAATTCAAATGTGTATTCATATTCCGTAAGTCAATACAACTAATATTCAATTCGATAAACTTTTAGTACCTTTCCAGCAAAAAAATATGAAGGAAACTTTTTATACAAAAAGGTTACATTTTTTATATTTTAGGTAATTTCTCACAAAACCTGACTGGCAACACTGCGCAGGCAAGCCATCCGAGGGATCCTATCAACAAGTGAGGTATGACGACAGTGGCGTAACTAGGCATCGGCAGTAACTAATAACTACCAGTATAAAAATTTCAATAAAACTCTTGGCCTAATGTTTCTCACATATATATTGAATGATAAAATAATATGTCAACATTGAGTCAACACGTTTCGAGCGGTCAGCTCATTATCAAGAATTATTTCTCATACAACAATTCCATTTTATATACAATTATAAATGTTATTTAGAGAAACCCTGATGAAGAAAAGGAACAATTGTCGAAACTTAGGGGAAGGATAAAACACAGGAACAGTTTCTTATTCGCGCTTCCTTTATTCGCGATTTCACTATTTACGGATTGAAAAATTCATATATTCGCAGCAATAGATTTCTTTATTCGCGGATCTAATCGCTATTTTTTGTGACTCGTTCCGGAAGTTGAAACTTATTAAAAAAAAAGAATTTTGACTTAGCAGATCTAGTTTTGGATAATGCACCTCACAAATCCTCACAAACTTGAAATTATGCATCTAAATATAAACCTCCCAACATGACGGCTTTGCTTCAATTTATGGACCAAGATATAATCCAGGCCTCTAAGCTCTATTACATTAGACGAACCTTCCAATTTATATTGCATAATATGCAATGTGATCCTGATATGAATGTTACGGAATGCTGGAAGAATTTTGACATCTCAAAATGCATAGTGATCATAAAAGAATCATTGGAAGAACTGAAGCCATACACATTGATATCATGCTGGAAAAAACTGTGGCCTACTCTAAATGCGGTAAATGACGAAGAGTATGCACATTCAAACTTTGACTGTGAACATAGCAGAAGCGAATGGAATAGGACGAGATGCGTTCCAAACCAACTTGGGGTAAATGTTAAATTCTCAGCCTATTGAGGAAGAGGCTTCAACGAGCACGGGAAACGCGACATTTAATTTGAAAATTCTTGGTGAAGGTTTAAGAATGGCTAATGAACATTGTGATTTTATTTATGAAAATTGATCCGTCTATGGAACGAAGTCTCATTTTTAAAAGGCAAATTGCTAAGTCATTGCTGAATATCCGTCTGAATAGAAGGAACATTCAAAAACTGCCAAGGAAGAAAAAATTACAAAATTCTTTAAATCATTGCGTAAGCCTGAAGATAATAATCAGTCAATATGATTAAAAACTCCATTCAAATTAATTTTTTATACGCTTTTCCATTATACGCAATCCATTATTGCGCAAATCTTATTGATCGTCTTCTGTATATTTATTATATATAGTATGTATTATCCACCACTGGAATCTGGTCTACTGCATGGCTGACGTCCCTGTCATTATGGTTCTATTGAGGAAATTTTGTCGAATACCAAACGGATGAACCAAGCATTACATTTGTTTCTGTATCGTACTTGTTATTACACAAGTGACCTTCTGAAAATTCTGGTTGAAAAAGAATTAAAATAGTTATGATAATTAGGTGAAATAATTGCTTGTTAAGGACACAATACATACATCATCAGGAAACGAAGTTGCAATGAGATGTGAATATAATATGCTCGGTTAGCTGAACTTTAAATTGAAATCGAATGATATTCAGCTTATTGGATATTCTATCGTAATAAGTGATATAATAATATTGGCATAAAAAAGAACTTGAATTGCTCAAAAATATCCTGCTATTGGCAGTGTTTATCGGCTATCAGTGATTTGATATGCCACTCAGAACAGCGTAATGGGATGTGCTATTTTCATGAACTTCTGTTGTCTACATATAACTTCGTAATATATATTTTAATTTTAGTTTTTTTTCATTCGACTTCACATTTACTTTATTTACTATAGCAATTGATTCTACTTTCATTTTTGTTGACTTCATCAACTTCTTTCATTAACTTCTGTTGACTGCGTGTGACTTTGTAATAGATAATATTTTATTTTTAGTTTGTTCCATTTAGTTATTGTTTATTACTATTTCAATTCATTTTAATTTAATTTTCGTTGTATATATTCGCTTATACTCTCTTTTTTCTAGTTTCTTTTTCTTTAATTCTTTCTTATCATTATTATTTGTGTACAATCTGTTTTTTCCCTGTGATTGGATGTATATTAGTTGGGAATAAATGTATTATTATTTTATTTTACAGTTATATCAAAGTTGAACATATAATATCGATTGTGATATCTTTTTCTATGTAAAATATGATTGAACACTGATTATTCAAATTATGTAAAAATTATGATAAGAAATATGTTCACTTTTTGCACTACAGCTGCTTTTTTAGTGAAGGAAATATGGAAGAAAAATGTCCCACTTTCTGCCTCAGGGGTTTCATCAATAGTCATATCAATATAAGCACTTCCAAATATTTTTCAAACTACTTCTTTCAATGTTAACTGTTTATTTATTTGCTCAAAACATATTCTTACATAACAAACATTCTAGTCTTTCAAACTTCATCCAAATCACCGCAGATTGGTAGCAGCCGTTGACACGTGTTTCGAGCTTATCGGCTCTCCTCAGAACGGCGTAGCCAAGTTCTAGTTGTACGAACATGGAGATGGAAACACAAAAAGAATAACTGACAAATACAAATTTAAATTTTCTTCCGCATCAAATATTATTTACACATTTTTCAACTTCTCGGCTTAAAGCATCCTTGAAGGATAATTAGTCACCTCATAGGCAAAGCAGTTTTCAAATCTTCCAATTCGTAGAGAACGAACGCGGTAGCCTGAAATGTTGCTGCTTCCTTCAGAGGTTGTTTGTATTTCTTAGTTTTTTTTTGTGTTTCCACCTCCAGGTTCGTACAACTAGAACTTGGCTACGCCGTTCTGAGGAGAGGCTATAAGCTCGAAACACGTGTCAACGGCTGCTACTAATCTGCGGGATATGCCGACAATTATAATTTTCATTTAAATTTTCTTCCGCATCAAATATTATTTACATATTTTATATATATATATATATATATATATATATATATATATATATATATATTTATATATATATTATCATAATTTCATTATCTTGTTCTTTAATTGTTTTTGATTTTTATTGTTACCTTTTATCACCTGGTTTATATGTTCAATTTCAATTCTATTTCTTTTATTCTATCCCTGGCACTCCAGAGTAGATCTACGTTTGTGAAATTGTATCATTGGTAACTTAGCATGTGTATAAGAAGTTGCACTTTTTTAAATATATTTGTATATAATCGTATTGTTTAATATATATGAAAAGAGATTGAATTCTCGCTTAACTGAAATATAATTAAATATTGAATTAAATTAAACAGTTGGCTCAATGTTTCACGATAATATTTAACAATCAAATTACGTTACGTTCGAAACATGTTGACTATTTAATTTTATTGTTAAACATAATCGTGAAACATTAAACCAAGTGTTTAATTTAATTTAATATATAAGCAAATTTGAATTATTGTTTCAATGTGGATATTAATTTTCTCTAAGTATCAGCCTCACCAATCATTAATTTGAAAACATACTTCAACTTTTGAAAATGAAATATAATGAACCCAACTTTGAAAAAATTTATTTCGATTTCGTCGTAAGAGTGGAAATCTTGAAGTATAATCTTGAACTGTACGTCACTGCATTATGTAACAACAATATGCAGCCCTAGCGCGATTCCGTAAAATCAGAAACCAGAGGCAGCACAATGTAAACTTCCCAATCGTTGAAGGTCTACAAATACACGTAGTGGTAAAATAGAATGACTTGTATTGGGTTACTGTGACACAATAAGAGAGGAATCACACTTGGTCGCCTAGGTGGTACATGAACTATTACAATTATTAGAAATAAGCATTACATATTTCGAATATAACAGTTAGGGATGAATCGATACCACTGAGATCGATACTATTACTCGATACTGAACTTGGCCGTTAAGTATCGATACATACTCGGTATAAATAAAATCGATTCAAAAGTATCGATACTTACTCGTATCGAATGAAAAGTATCGATACTTGTATCGTTTTGGGGGAATTGGGAGAATAAAGGAAAACCATAACCATATAGTTTTCAACAATAAAACCAGTGTGGCTTTTCGAATGCTTATTCAAATTAGAAGTGTTGCCACAAAACCGAACGGTTTTGAAGTATTTTTTGTATTTTTCTCGTAATTTTTCGTGAAATATTGACAACGTACATGTCGGGGAAACAATGCTCACTAAATATGGCGGCGATGACTGTTATTTATTTTCTGTAGTTCTCACCAAATCTGTGATCATACAAATGTACAATCATTTTTAAGGATGTACCAATATTTTCGAGGTATATCAAAACTTTTTCTCGATACTTTATCGATTGTCAAGTATCGATACTTATCTACTTGGTATTAATTTTTTTTATCAATGTGAAAATGGAATAATGACATTGACATACTCAAATGAGTACTTTTGACCGATACCTACTCGATACTTTACTTCAAAGCATCGATGCTAAAAGTATAGGAAAAATAGTATCAAGTATGCACTTGTATTTACTCGTATCGTTTCATTCTTAGTTACAGTTACTACGCTTGATTTTTCAGGAAATTGAACCCCCAAATTGAAAAAGGGCTTCTTTTCTACAAAATTCTGTTTTTATAGACAACATCGTATATTATAATTTTTTATTCTATTTGTAGCGGTCTACAACTGATCCAAAATCACAATAAATGTCCAATTTCTAAATTTTCGAGACATTTTAACGAAATTAAATTAAATAATCTCAAATATAAAATCGTTATTCCATTTCAGACGAATAAGAAAGCGAAAGGAGGAAAATCTAGCTGTTTAATTAATCATTAAATTTTTAGAGTAAGTAACAAGGGAATTAAAACGCGCTGGCTTAAAAGGAAAGGAGAGATAACTCTTCCAGTCACCCTACAATGCTTAATTAATTGAAGACAACGCCCTACAGAAAAGACTTGTTATTTGATTATCCAATGAAAATTTCTAGTGATGTAAATTTTTCAATCTGAGAACTTCCATAATTTTTTCATATGAAACATAAATTGATATTGTTAGAAATTTAATTGAATAAGTACATGACGTTTTTTTAGGAGGATATACCTCAAATGTAATGGGGTTTATCCACTATTTCAAAGGACCACAATATGACCTGCAAGATCTCCGGATTCAAAACCCTTGCATAATTTATTATGGGTATATTAAACGTAAGTTATATCAATCCGGTGTGCAAACTAGGTTCTCATCGTACCTACTGTCAATTAGTACTCTTTTCGAGTGAATCACTAGAAATTATACCACTGCAAGCGTTTACTTGACGTCAGGCAAAGTACTTTCCGGGCTAGCCTGGTACATTGCAATATATAGATATAGGTCCATTTTTTATACCACGTTTCTTCTTCAAATTCATAATATCTTATTTTAATAATTTATAATATTATTATTGTTAATTCATTTATTAAATTTTACTTCAGATATTCATTTTATTTGATCTATGTGTTAGAATCTTTCGTATCACTTCAAAAATATATTTTGCTATTATATATGAGACGTAATATTTTGCACGCCATGTTGTTAGTTCATCCAGCAAACAGTATCTTATCACTAATGGCACATCGTATAACAGTTTCCTATTTTGAAGTGGTCTGGAAGTGTTAACACTTCAATCTAATTATTGGAAAGCTTTGACTAGAGGAACAATAACAATTCAGATTATTCAATTTCGATGAAACGCATTTCCGGTATATATTTTCTATCCGACAGAGAACGCTGTGAAAATAACTTGGATAGTTTATTCCTTTTATTATTTATATTATTTTAGACAATAATAGAAAATAAGGTGAAAAGTTTAATATTGTTTTTTATAGTTTAAGACTACAATTTACTATTTTTGGTATATATATTTTTATTTGGTATATATAATTTTATATATATATATATATATTCAGAAAAACTATTTTTCATGAAATATATAGCAATACATATATTCGTATCAGTTAAATTTGTTTCAAATATTGTCCTGGACGATATCAAGTATTACAACAATTTATTTGAACCTTACAGTAACTGCGGCTGGAAATATTTTCAATAGAATCATACAAAAACACAATTCACAGGGAGAAATAATAAAACCAAATGAAATTTCCAATTTTCATTCCTATTATGAACTGTTTACACAACACATTCATGCTTAAAGGGATACTGTTGTAAATAATGAAGAATTCGTCCAAAAGACCATCGGTTACTTGAAATCTCCCTAGCATAGAGTCTCCCTGTTTCAACTTGATATTATGGGCATTAATTTCACTTGTTGACTCTCTATACGCACTTTTTATTCTTTCATAATTGTCCCCTCTAGGTTAGGGGAATAGTGTAATAGCAACCCAAACTAATTTCACTTAATTTCCACGTTAATGGCATTTCAATCAAGGTCAGAGATTGAGTCAAATACTCAATCAGAAAATGATTGAGTATCGAAATTTTGTATTTTGAAGCAACTTCAAAAATACAAAATCAATAGGAACGGCATTTGGATGAACATACCTCACAATGAACTTTATCAAAAAACAAATACGATAACGGAAGAAATCAGAAAACGACGAGCATAGTTCTATGCACATGTCTACAGATTGAAACAGTCTAGAATATCGAATAAATTACTCGATAAAATTATAAAGAGTGAATACGGAACAGAGTGGCTAAAAGAGGTCCAAAAAGATCTACAACAGATCAATATAAAAAATCTCGAAAATCGCACTGAGTGTTGCTATAAAATCGCACATGTGAAGTTTGGGCAAAAATCGCCAACCTAGAATAAAATGGACAGATGAACAGAAGAAAGAAGACTTTTGGAAGGCAAAGAACATGAAGTCCTAAGAATTGCGAAATCAAGTTCAATCGCTTTCCTCATGGGGAACAAACGTAATAATATATATATATATATATATATATATATATATATATATATATATATATATATATATATATAAGAAAATGAACACTAGATCATTCATTTGAAAAATTGAAATTAACCAAGAGAATGTTATAGTAGAGCTAGATATGTGAACGTGTACGATGTGATGTCTCCATTATCCTTCAAGGGATAAATGTTAGAGAAATATTCAAATCGATGCCACACCTGATGGAAATGCGAGACATATATGTTTCGTTCTGTATATATATATATATATATATATATATATATATATATATATATATATATTTATTTAAATATTGATTTATTGCCTGTTTAAGATTTATTTTGAATGTTTTTAGCAATAACAGAAAAATCTTTCAATATGAAAAACTTTATTTTCGTTGACGTTTCGTTGTATATCACAACTTTGTCGAAACTATTGAATAATTATTAATATAATTAATAATTATTCATTACTTTTGACAAAGTTGTAATATACAACGAAACGTCAACGAAAATGAAGTTTTTCATATTAAAAGAGGCTTGTTATTGCTGAAAACATCCAAAAAAAAATACATACTGCGCTTCTGAAACAATATTTATTGACGGTCATTCAAGAATTAGAGGAATAGAAGAACAAAAACGAAAAATTCTCAGAAAGATTGCCAATCAATAGAAACGACATTTGGATGAAAAGACCTCAGAATGAACTTTATCAAAAGACAAATACAATAACGGAAGAAATCACAAAAAGACCAGCAAAGTTTTATGCGCATATCTACAGGATGAAACAGTCCAGAATATCGTAGAAACTACTTGATATAATAATAACAAAGTGTAAATTCGGCACTAAGTGGCTAAAAGAGGCACAAAAGGATCTACAAAAGATCAATATGAAAAATCTCAAAGATCGCACTTCGTGTCGCTATAAATGTGAAGTTTGGGCAAAAATCAAATCGTCAACCTGGAATAAAATGGACAGATTAACGGAAGAAAGAGCATTCAGAGAGGCTGAAGCGTTTTAGGGAAGCACATTGAATTACGAATTTAGTTCAATTACTCTTTTAATGCGGAATAATCGTCATAATAATATATATGACGAAATTATCTTGTTTCTTCTTATTACATCATTATTTGTTCGTGATACTTGCAATGGAAAATTTAGCTTTTTATTTAGTCAATGTGCAAATAGATGAAAATTCAAAAACCAGTGTTGCACGATAATGCTGCAAGAGATTTTGGTTTCAATTCTGAGTAATATGTAGTAAATGTGATTTAAAAGGAAAATATACAATAGAAGATATTCCAAAATATTAATGGTCAAAAACAAACCGCCTTCAAATTATTTCCAGATCTGGGACATAATTAGAAATTAATAATATATTTTACTTCTCACAAAGCGTGATACTGTACGTTTTTTAAAACTATAATTCATGCTGATTAAGTTAATGTTCCAGAATAACTATTGTAATAATATTTCAAAAATGAAAGGATATTTTGAGCAAAACGTGTATAAATTTTAAAATCATTATTGTTGATAATATCAGTGTTGTAAAAGATAAGCCAACATATTTCCTGAATGTTTTCTTGAAATATATAAAAGAATTTATTCATTTAATTTATTCATTCACGTAATCACACAAATGAAATATGTTGAAATTAATTTCATCACTTAACGCGCATTATTTATGAATAAAAAATCAAAGGCGTCTTTGAATGTGGCGATTGGATTATTCCGATTTCCTACAGAACTGTTTCTATTGCAAATCAAAACATGGTAAAATTAATGCAAAATTGATACATCATCTTTTAAAATTATGCAGTAAGTAATCTTTCAACTTTCAAGGATTCAAATTGTACTTGCTTTCATGTCGTAAACATAGAATAAAATCATGGGATAATTGACAAAATTGTAAATAATAATTCACATTATATTATTATAATTGATTGTACGATGATTGATCCGTGATTGACTGACCTTAACGAAGATTTTGGGTAGAATGTTGAACCATTTAGTGTTGAAACAGAGATGATGCTGCTAAATCACCCAGAAATTAATGAATTTCAGAGTTGAAATTGGTAGATATGAAGTACTTGAAAACGCTATGACGTTACTTTATTAAGTTTTTGGTGGATGCGCAAACTGTATATAACTTGTGGTTTAGTTTTTCCAAATCAGCATCATAGCATCAAAGTAATTCCCTGCAGATTAAATTGAGGAAATCCAATCAGAAAAGAATCTTTGCTGAATGGTAAGAGAAGGAATGAGATATTCCGCTTCATAATGAGAAGTAAAATAGTAGTAAAAAGGAAATGAATGAAAAATTGTTCATCAAATCATTACCAGAATTTGTATTAATTAAAATTTGTAAAAACGCTTTGTTGCGTGATGTGATATAACTGGAATAATAATAAGTTCAAAGTATAAACTTTACTCATTTTATGTTATTTTACGTATACCTGTTATTACGGAAATTAAATTGTAGAGTCGCCTTATTTTTTTCAGTAGGTTCAGCTATCTCTGTTTAGTAGCACGTTTATCCTATTGCACAAATTAGATAATATTATAGTGTGTAAATGCTAAAATTGTTTCAAATTGTTGTTAATTTGTTGTTGAATTTCTGGAATAACATTGACATATAAAAGACGTATAGGAATTCGAATTCCTTTTTACTTTCCACAGTTCTTATCAGTTATATCAAATTTTCTGCTCCTCCAGTGAAAGGAAAATTTATGCAATTTATCATAATTATTTCAATTTCGTACAGGTTGTTTTATTGCGAGGAAGTGTTATTCAATTATGAAGAACATAAATTGTAGCAATTATTGCCAGTTACTGTAACAATGCATGTATCACAATGGTTTATTTGAATTTCATATTCGATATAATTATAGCGTACTATTCTTTGATTACTCTCTATTAGTTTCACTCATACAAAAAAACGTTTTATATCATATCCTGAGAGCTGGAAGATTTCATCCGACTAACAAATTCAATTGTTATTACTGCATTATTTATTTTCAATTATCATCGAATGATGTAACAAAGTTTATCGGAGATCTTAAGAAAAACTATTCTGTTGTTTCTTCAATTTGTTTCATTTGAAAGTGAGATGACATATCCTCTTTTGTTATGTTATGAGTGTGAAAATTTCGAACTTCAGTCGTCTCCTTAGACTTGTTGTGGGAAGGGAGATCTGGGTTCGAATCCGGGGTAAATGGACACTTATGCTCGTAAGAAGTCTTTTAGTAGTTATAACTAATGAATATATGAGTTGGGTAATATACACAGTTTACAGACCCGAAAAGTTAAGTAAAATGATTCAAACTCTTATAAAACTTGTTCAAAAAAGGAATTTTCCGTCATATTGTGCAAGAAATTGAATAATATTGTCAGTTGTCTTGGACCCTGCTTTTTGTGAACCAGTAATACGTCAAACCCACCTGCTTGGTTGATATTTTGGATTTCGCTGTTCATTTTCTCCGTTATTTCATTATTTTCATTCGGTATTATTCCCAAAAATTTTATTTTTCGACGAATTTCAAGTAATATCACCCAATTCTTACCTTTCGGCTCATTTCGACTTTACAATGGTAATTTCTGGTAAAATACATTCTGTTTCATCTTGAATTATTCTCATTTTGACATATTCTCGAATTTTTGTGTTTTTGCTATAATTTTAATATCATCTTCAAAGGCCAACATTAATTTTGGGCCATTACAACGAGCAAAGTTGCTGGTATAAATTTCATCATTTCCGCTATATACTCAAGAGCTATGTTGAAAAGAGTTCAATGATTTTGGAAAACTGCATGTTTGGAAATATAGAACGAAGGAAACTTTTAACAGTAATTTATTCTCGAAAAATGAATGTTCAATTATAGGTGTTCAAAATGAGTATTTCCCATTGACTTTTCTTATTGTTGACAGCTTAACTCTTCAAAACACAAAACCATATTTTTAAAGTCATATCCACAATTATTTTTCACATTACAGATAGGATATTGCTCTATTGCACTAAATATTCAGTGCTTTTTGAACAATTTGAAAGTTTTTTTTCATTATTGTGATTACTACTCTTGGCAGTATAATTAATGTGAATATATCTAGAACTTGCAATCTATCACTTAATATTAGAATTTTTAGCAACACATTATACACCTGAATGTTAATCCAAATTGATAGTAAAGTATTCATTCGTCGTCTGCTAATTGAATATACAAACAATAACTACTCACAGATAGATGTCACTGCCAATCATTCATTTAGTGACAGTAAATGTTACATTTAAAATTTGAGTAGGGTTTAGTTACAAGTATACAATTTCAGTACATTCTTATTGACCAAGCTATTATTTTGCAAGCTTTTATATTCTATTATCAATTTTCTTCATTAAGTTCTTTCCCTTCTTGTGATCTATTTAGGTATACTTTTTACCCAAATATCAGCTGATTTTTAATTCCATTCAGATATAAATTTGTTGGCATCCTATTATGACAGTATTTACCTTAGATGATCAGCGGAAGAGAATGATAACATTCGCCATTGAGAAGATAGAATAATAATAATAATGAAATTTATTTAGCATTTTGCTATTTACAAAACTATATTATCATCACATTGTATCTTATTTTAATATTTACCTAATATATTGTTGTTACAAATAATAAAATTAACATACAAATTAAATATTTTATACAGTCATTATACCACTCATTAGATGCCATATATTTAACATATATCAATCTTTCTTTTGATAATGTCGCTTTATTTTACTGTTGAATTCTGCCATTTTTCTGCACTCTTTAAGGTTGTTAGGTAATTTATTATAAATATTCACAGCCTTGAAGAATACAGAATTTTGAGTACTTTTTTTATTTTTATGGTCTAATATAAAATTTTCTCTATTTCTTGTATTATGGTCGTGGATGTCTTTGAAATAACTCAACATATTTATGCAATAATCTGGAAGTAACTTCAAACGGATCTTATGAATAAATTTCAGGCTGTTAATTTCTAGGTAGGACGCTATGTCTACCCAGTTCAGTCTTGTTAACATGGTTTGTATACTCGTATACCTGTCACATCCAAGTATGATCCTCATAGCTCGGTTTTGTAATATCTGCAATCGGTTCACATCAGATTTATTGGCCAAATAGAGGATTGTACTGGCATAATTAAAATGCGGTAATATTATAGTATTATACACTGTTTGTTTAGTCCACTGGGATAAAAATCTACTACATCTGCTCAAGAATCCAATTTTTTTTTGATATTTTCCTGCATACATAATTTATATTTTCCTTTAACTCTAGCCTACTGTCCAACATAACTCCCAAATATTTGATCGAACTAACTATCTCTATTTTTTCTCCATCTAAAGTCACATTTATTGCATTTCCTATAAGTGGTTTTTTCTCAACTACCATTATTTTTGTTTTTGAGGCATTCAGTTTCAATTTATTTATCTTCAGCCATTCTACTATTAGATTTAGGTCATCTTGTAGTTTATCGACTATATCAAGAGAGCATCCTGTAATAAATAAAACGGTATCATCTGCGAATAGATGATATCCACAATATTTTAAATTATAGCCCAAGTCATTAATATACATATTAAATAACATTGGACCCAGGACCGTCCCTTGTGGTATTCCAATACTGTTTTCTAGTTCATTGGATACAAAATTACCACATTTGACAACTTGTTTTCTATTTTGCAAATAGTTTCGAAACCACTCCAAGACCGTTCCTTCAACACCATATTCTCTTAACTTTTTGTTTAACCGATTTCTATCAATAGTTTCAAATGCTCGTTTCAAGTCTAGGAATACTACTATCGTTGACTGATCTCTATCTAGATTATGCTTCCATTGTTCTATAACATACTGCAATGCTGATTCTGCATTATGTTTATGTCTATATCCTGACTGTTGTTCTATCAAGATATTATTTATATCTAAATGTTGAATGAGCTGTTCACACACTACCTTTTCTAAGATTTTTGCTTCACTTGACATTGTGTTTATTGGTCTATATTCTTCAATCAACTTCGTATTAAGAACTTTCTTGATTGGAACTATTGTAGTAACTTTGAGTTTACTTGGGATTACTCCTGTTTCAAGTGAGCAATTAATGACATTGATCAAGGGGTTTGAAACACTCTCGAAGCATTCTTTTAGCATGGACATATTAACTTCATTAGGACTACTTTTATTTGGCAACGTCATTATCATTTCTTTCAATTTATTTATATCTAAAAGTTTAAAAGTTCTCCACTTAATTTTAATTTGCCTTGGTTGTGCAGTTTCTGTAATCGTACTTTGAGGTGTGTTAATACTATTTACAAGTTGTTGAATGCTATCTATGAAATAACCATTAAATATATCAGGAATCATTGTTGGATCAGTATACATTTGACCGTTATATATAATTTCCCTACATGTTCTTTCGTCAGATTTGGCAGTTATCAATTTTTTAAAAGTTTTCCACATTGATTTAGCATCCCCTTTAACTAGGTCAATATTATTTTCATAGAAGAGTTTTTTTTCGTTTCGTATCATGTTAGTAATTCTATTTCTAATTAGCTTATAACCCTCCCATTCACTACTATTATTGGTATATTTAAAACGTTTGAATAAGTTATCTCGTTTTTTCATCTCACTAATAATTTCGTTTGTAATCCATTTTTTGTACCTAGTATTACACATTATGGTTTGTTTTGGCATTAGCTGATTCATCACAGACATGTAATTATTATAAAAAAAATCATATTTTATATCTAAGTCTATATTCCTATAATTAAACCTATTATATGCACTTCGCAATTTCAATTTTATTTCTTCAGAATTTGCTAGCCTTTTTCTAAATGTAATGAGCTTATTTTCAGTATTTAAAAAGCAGTCATAAATATTGATTCGAATAAGTGAATGACCATTAAACACTGGCATCCTGAGCACTTCGCAGTCTACATTTGCACCATAGTTACATATAACAAGATCAATTAGGGACTCACAGCCAGAGTACGATAAATGCGTACTTTCACTTACAATTTGCTTCAAATTGTTATCTTGTAATACAGTGTTCAGTCGTCTAACATATGTGCTTTCTTTTTTTTTAACATCAATATTGAAATCCCCTATAATTATAACATCCTCCAACCTATCTACCAATTGATCATGCACCAAGTTTTGGAAAAACTCTAAGAATGTATTTACTTGTGCACTAGGTGATCGATATATACCAACTAAAACAATTGTCTTTCTTCCTACTGTTACCTTGCATCCTAAAATCCAATAGTTATATTGTATAGCATAGCTACAGATAATGGAATACTTTACGTCATTTCTGAAATAAAACACAACACCTCCTGTTGCTCTTGTATTGGAATCTACTCTAGTAACACTATAGTTATCAATACTTATTTCGTTATCATTAATATCTTCTGTCAGGTGGGTTTCTGTTAGACATACTGCCGCTGGCTGTTCACTCATTATGAAATGAGATATTTCATCAAAATGAGCTGGCAAACTTTGACTATTTTGCAAATAGATTTTATTGGCACTGTTTACACCTAGGTTGTTTATTCTTTTCACATTACAATTTGATTTTTTATAATTAGTGTTCTTCTGCTTTAATTGCTACTCGTTTATTACATATTCGGTTCTCCTTCTACATTGTTCCAATTTCCTTAAATATACCTCACACTTTATATTGAATACAGTGTGCTCTTCATTTAAATTTAAATTGTACTTTTTATTGACAGTTGAACAGTTTATACATCTACTTTTATTCATATTGCATACATTCGTTTTATGATTTTCACTACTACATATTCCACATACTTCTTTATTTTTACAATCAATTGATTTATGGTTGTAACCACCACATTTATGACACCTCAATATGTTAAAATGCTCATAAATTGAGCACATTGACCATCCAATTTTTAGTTTCTCCATTTGAATTATTTGTTTAAAAACATATGGTTTTGTTTCAGTAGGGCTGTGGACCATTTGTGTTTCTTAGTTTTATATAATGCAATAACTGTAAGATCATCAGCATAGGTTAATTTAATTTCATTTTGTTTTAAAATCACTTCTTTTAGTTGCTCCCTGTTCAAATTTTCATTTATTCCTACAACTTTTATGGTCGGATTTCTTGTTTTTGTCTCAGTCACTTTACATATTTCACCTAGTTTGGTCTCAACTTGTTGCTTAAGTTCCTTCATTTCTGATTTCTTATTACATGTTATTGCCACTCTATCATTGCTGATTTTTTTCATGTTTTTTACTCCTATTTTTAAATCCTCTGGTTTTATTGCATCCTTAATAGCTCTTTTGATATCATCAGACGATTTACTAATTTCCGTACTTTTAGCTTCTACTATTAAGGCACATTTACTTCCTTTTGATTTTTCTTCATTTTTCGGCGCACTACTTTCAACCTTATATTTTTCTTGCAGTATTTTTCTTGGTTACATTCCAACGTGTTGACTTTCTTATTCAATAGTTCTAATGCCTTCAAGATATTGCCCATAACCTCACTTTCTCCACAGCGCATTTGGCAAAACCATTTTACTCCTTTACAATTCTTTATGAAATTGAAATCTTTATTATTCAATTCACAGCATTTCAAATGGAACCACCTCTTACATTTTCCTTCGCATCCAATTGCTTTATCTCCGTTAAATTCAATTAAACACTTAGAACATTTTTCTATCTCACTAGTTTCGGCCGCCATCTTGTGTTTAGAGTTGGTAACTGAACTCATTCTCTTAACCCTTTGACCTGATAACAATCTCTCAATGTCTTCTAAACTTTTTCCTCGGGTTTCTGGTACAAATATGGCAGTGAATGCCACAGAAAGTACAACCATAGTTCCATAAAACCAGAACGTCCAGCAGGAACCAATGTTTTTAATCATTATTGGGTATGTTTTGGTGACAATAAATGTTGTTATCCAGTTGAACGCTGTGGCAACAGATGCCGCAGGACCTCTGATCCTTGCTGGCAGAATCTCACCCATCATCAACCATGGAATGGGACCGAAACCAAGTGAGAACCCTAAAGCGAAGATTATCAAGCTCACCAATGGTACGTATCCGTAGTTTGTTACATCTGTTTTCAATGCTTCTTTGAAGTAATAATACAAACCGAGAGTACCAAGACATGCTGCCATTGAACAACCCGAAATGTAGAGTAAAATTTTTCTACCTAATTTGTCAATTAGTGCATTAGCTATAAACGTTGAAAGTAAATTGACTACACCAATAATAGTAGTACACACAAGTGGGGGTAAAGTGGATCCTGATCCTTTGAAAATGGAAGTAGTATAGAAAATAACTGCATTTATTCCAGTGAACTGTTGGAAAATCATCAGAGTTAAACATATAATTAATGGCTTCATGTTGTTCCGGGAGAAAATATCTCTCAGGTTCACATTTTTTTTGTGATCCTGTTCTTTTTGGTTTAGCTTTAATTCTTCGAATTCTTTGGTTATGTCTTGTTTCTTTCCTCTCAACCACTGCAACGATTTCTTGCATTCTTCTAATCTACCCTTAGATATGTACCACCTAGGAGTTTCAGGAATTATCCAAATGAAGATGAGGATGAACGGAATGGTAATCAATATAGCGATTCCAGCCAAACCTTGCCACTCGAAGAGATTTCCAAGTAAGAAACATATTAAAATACCCATGTTACCCAGAGTTGTTGGTAGTAACCCCAAAGTACCCCGTACTTCGGGTTGTATAGTTTCTCCTAAATAAACAGGAAATGTAAGGGAGGCAATTCCCACTCCACACCCAACCAAGGAGCGACTGACATATAAATAATAATAATTTGTAGCGAAATAATTCACAGTCCATGCAACGAGGAAAAATACATCAGTAAGCAGTAAAGTCCATTTTCTTCCTAGAAAATCTATAGCTGGGCCACCCACTAATCCTCCTAATATAGCACAGAGGGGCATTAAACTACCAACCCACGACATCTGAAACAATAAAGAAGAACACATTAATTTCATATATTATGAAACATTTTTGTGTTTAGTCGAGATATATCAGAATAATATAGTTGCTGAATGAAAAACGCAGGGCCAAATATAGTATCCTGCATTTCTACACCTACTTAGAAGCAAAGAAACAAGAAAAAATTTAATGAATCCAGACTTGATGTTGCATTAATTCTACTAAAGTTCAGAGAATCTAAAAAAATTACTTTTTCATCGATATATGACAATTTTAGTTGAGTAAAATGAGTGATCAAGAAATATTTGAAAAGAAAAAAGTAAAGAAACTAAAGCTCGAGATTTTATTGCAAAGCTATTCAAGTGCCAGCCGAGTTTCCAATTTATGAATCGAGAAAATGAGGAAATATGTCCGAATAAAATGCGCAGTGCCAATTACATTTCTCCGATTGGAACATAAGAGAAGGATAATTGAGGAACTGAGAACATTTTTCTATTATGCTTATTCAGTTGTATACACGTGTGCTATGACTATGACGTTCAAACTTGACGAGATATCGGACAAGTGCAACAATATTTCACGAAGTTCTAATAAAATTTCATAAAACAAATGAGCCTAATAAACCTCGCAAAGTTTGCAATCTGAAAATTCTGATACAATTTAAAGAATGGTACCAATGCAAAAACTTACCTCATGATCAGTTAAGTTGAAATCTCTCCTGAGGGATTCATCAGTAGGGGATGTATACGCCGACGTGTAACCAATCAACATCGAAACCCACGACACCACTAATGCTGTGATCAACTGGAAAAGAAAACACATTATCAGAAACCGGAAAATCGCAGTCTTCAGTGCAGACCTGGGAAATCGTACATATCGCTTTGGGTATGGAATCTGGCATAATAATACTGATGTGAGTGTCTGCACGGTTCAGAACCTTCATTTTCACTTAATACCAATAAATTTACAATGATCTAGCTCTCGTATTGATACCCAATGAAATCAATCTTCTATTAACGAAAAACGCGTCGTCGAGATAACTTTTATTGCTTCTCCCCTCCTACATATCAACAAAATCTGTCTTATTTTATTATTCGCATGTCTTCAAATTGATTTGCCTCCTAATCAACACTGGTTTGTTGATTGATTCAAACGATGTTCCTTAAAAACTGACCTGTGACAACAGCAGCGAAAATATGAATGCTATTCACTAAAACTGGTCAATTATCTATCAATGAAAACTTTATCGATTATAAGTCGAATTTTTACATACTGTTTCGAACATTAACACAGAAGTTCAAAATTATAATTCTTATACAGGTTATTATATTAGAATCTGCTCGAAAAACTGAAGGAACAAAATTCGTAAATGAACTTTTGAGGATTTCCAAAGATTTTCTTTTTTTGCTACTGTGGAAATACTGATGGTAAAAACTCATTAATAATGGCGGATATGACATTTCCATAGTTGTATTTAATTCTAGAAAGCCTTGGGGCTTTATATGAACATCACAGAAAAGAATAAATTTTTCTGTGATGTTCCAATTTATCTATAGCCGTGCATTTTTGGTATATGAATCCGTCTGTGAACTATTCATTTCAGTCATGAATTGGTGCTTTGAAATATATATACCAATCTATAACATTCAATCATAGAATCATATTTCACATAGTACATTAGCGTCAATTTTCGATTCGATTTTATTATATCTACATTACAGAAAAATCTGAAACTTCGAGGACAATAAGCAAGAGGAAAACATGTTTTAATATCAAAATTGAAACATTTATCAATTTTTTCAATTCCTGAAAACACATATTTACCGTAATTACTTCAGAGAAATCAAGTTACATATCAAGAATTCGTAAATTATATTTTCATTTAGAAATGGAGCACAGAAAAACGTACCTGAGAATATGTACATGTGGAAATTATTAAATATGTCTTTATTTGATAAAAAACATTCGAATGCTGCATTTTTTCCAGGTTGAGTTTAAGAAACACAATACTCCACGTTCTAAATGTTTTGGTAAAATGAAGTTATTCTATTTTTTCCATCATTCATAAACGAAAAAACAATTGTTCTGCCCGAAATACTTAAATTCATATTTTTATCTTGTTGAGATAGCATTGGTACAGGTTTCAGTGAATGTATTCGAAAGTCATTGTGTTCATTTGTATTAGAGATTACTTATTCAAAGAATTTGGTGCGATTTTATTTGAATTCAATCACACCACAGGAAGTTCACTCCATCAAAGAAAATCATTCAAGCGATTTTCTTCATTTCAGTTTTGAAATTAGCTATTTCAAATTTACTCATAAATAACTGAGACCTTTGGAATAGTTTTTATACTTATTACTTACACTACTATGTCTGATAGTATTTCTAAATACATCATAAATCGTAATATATACATAGGATTTATCATGATTACAATACGATCTATAAGAACATCAAATAACGTTAATTTGCGAACCAATGAAGTACACATTTTAATTTCATCTGGATTATCATTTTATTTTCATAATGGAATTTTCAAATGGAATAATTGTTATTTAGATAGGGGGGTATTCTAGCGATAGGAAAACGAAATGTTTTTATTCAGAAATAGCAGAATTCATGGAATACTTCTATTCCATGAATCTATTGAATACTTCTTAAAGAAGTATTGAATAGATTTCGATTTTTTTCAAATAATGTTGATTAATTTGAAATTTTTTACGACTATCATGCTTATATACTGGGCAATATGTATATTCGCTAATTATTTTTAGTATCATGAAGACATTTGAAAATTTAAAAAAATATATGTTTCTTGAGGTCTCCGTTTCGTTGTATACAATAACTTCCAGTACGAGTGGATATCTCGAAAGGTCACCAGAAGTTCATAACATTGAGTTGAATCGAGCAATATGTTTTATTTATATTCATTGATTTTATTATTTTACACATAAATACCAATGACAACTGATAAATTTTCAACTGACAACTGACAACTTTCAAGCAAATAACTAGATAGCATATATTCTAAATATTTCGTATTTTGAAATACTGCTCAATTCTGTTTTGCAAAAATGTATTTAAATGCACTTTACTGCAATTATTATACTTCTATTGTGAATGATTTCGAATGAAACGATAATTTTAAATGTCTTTTGTGATAGTATCGTTGATAGTATACCAAGTTATTTAATTTGAAAGTATTGATTTCACATTTCTACAAAAATTCAGTAGCCCATTAGAGAGATGAAATATTGCAAAGCTCATCCACCAATTGTAAATTTACCTTGGTAATAATACCGCAGAAGTAATTCCACATCAAATATATTTTGTAATTATTCTACATTTCCTAAAAAATAAACATACATTGTTACTTGAAATTTTGAAGTGCCTTTCGTCATTTAATAATCCATACTTTATAGCCAACATAAAATCTGTAGCTGGTATATTCTCATAAATGTCAACTCCAATGAATACTCTTCAATTTCGCAATTTGTGTTTTAATGACCAACGTATTTTTAATGCCATGTGGTAATTCAGAAAATAATAAAAAAACTGAGAAACCCTTATAAATATTTCAAGAGAGACATACAAGAGAATAGTACTTCTGAATTTTAATGTTTGCTTTCATTCAATTTCCGAAGAAATTGCAAAATATTGCTTAGAGCCGAAAAATGCTACAATGACTACTGAACTCGTACCAAAAAGTACACATAATGATTTCACTGAATACTCGATTTTGTGATCATAAATTGCCGAAAACTCAAAGATATGCGTCGGGCTAAACAATTTCGAAATGTGGCGAGCCTCAGATGAGCCGATACGAAATAATCAAGGGAGTTTAAGTATGGGAATCGAGTAGGACAAAATGAGGTTCACCTTGATTAATCCAACACATTTTGTTGAGGTTCACATTGATCAATCCAACACATTTTGTTGCTTATCTCCTATGGTACAAAAACAACGCATTCAAAAAAAGTTTGTACTCTTGTTTCGTAGTTTTAGAAATATTAGGACTTTTTTTTTAATTCGGTGGAAATACAGTTTAACGCCTGTTCCGAACGGCCATTGGACTTGCAATCAATGTACATTATCCAGCATATATCATTCATTAAACTACATACTTTAATCATAGACAAACACAAACACCCATGCCTTTCGCGGGTTTCGAACCCAAGTTTCAACCGACTGAGATATGGAGACTAACAAAAATATCAGGATGTTTGTGTAGATGAATTCGAAGTAAAAATTGTTTTAGATAATTCTTAGGACAGAATATTCTTGGAGAAATTTTCGTAAACAAAATTTGCCCGATAGATCTTGACGAAAGGAAATGTGTACTTACTTGTCGAAATGTGATTTTTATTTTCTCTATGGTGCTGAAAGAATCCCATGTCCGAGTCATTCTTTCTTCTGGGACTATAGTCACTTCAATGGCAATGTCCACTTCTTTTCCTTTGCAGTTGAGTGGTTCAATTTCTGGTTGCGCAAACCTCAGGTTTTCCTGTGACGTTGTCATTTTGTTTTTGAATAAAGTTGCACTGGACTGATAATCTGACAAATTTGTTGCTGTTGTGGATGCTGAGATCGTTGGCTGTGTCTGTTGTGTGAGTAGTCGATGGCTTCCGTTCTGAAATACAGTGATTTTGATAAATTAGACGAGAAAATATATATCGATAACCTTTATTGACATCATTATGACTTTATTGATGAACATTAAACGATATTCTGAGATATAAACATCTTATTAAATCAAACTTATCACGACTTTCAAGAATGTTCAAGATGCAGATTGGTCTATACATAAGGGAAATATCGAAAATGTGAACTTTGTAAAATGCACCAAATCAAATTGCATATTGTTCAGAAAAATCTGTTGAAAAATATTCCATTGACGTATGTATGTTATTTTTGTTTGAAAATTGTTTACAACATAATAAATCCAATTTCATTTGGAGATGGTTGTTTATAATATAATTCTGATTACTTTTAGTGGCGTAGTTTGTTTTCGACTTCATACTGCTCAGATCGAAATGAGCCGAGAGTTGAATCAACTCAATCAAAAAGTTCATGTTTATGAGAGTACAAAAAACGTGCAGCGCGTGATCTTTCAGAAATCACTGATTTTATTGGAATATGGCTCAAAAAGATCAAATTTCATTGAATTCATTCGAGAAAAAAGAATAAAATGAGAGGAGATTTTTTGGCAAAATTTTTTTCATTATAGGAAACTAATTTTATGTTTATTTTAGATTTCTTCAATAAGAAATTTGTATGTCTATATTTTTCCATTCGCATTTTTCTTGTTATTTCAATATGTCGCCATATCGCTTTTTTCAATTATAAACTAAATTGACATATGTGTATATATGTACTTTTAAAAAATAGCTAAACTATTATATAAGTCTTATAAGACCAAATCTTTTCCGGTGAATTTCTCTTATCGCTGAATGATAAGAATTTCAAACGGATATAAAGGATTATTAAACACAAAGTACATTGAATTATAATTTTTCAGTCAGATTAGTAAGTATCATTTATCAACACATTCGAAGTACCATCTCAGAAACTAAAATTTTCATGCATTAAACACTGTTTTTCATTTTGAATATAACAAATTGTTGAGAGAAATTTTATGATATCGCAACTCACCAATAATTAGAATTAAATAAGAAAAGCAGTTAAGTAACAGGTTGATTAATTAAATCTGATCGTTTATTGCTATTGCCAGATGATTGAATGAAGTGGAAGCTACAGCACTGCGAAATTTAGGTAGTTCAATTGCATAATTGCCCTTCCACTGATTGTATTATCAAATAAATAGTTTATGTATAAATAGGTGCATTGTATAACAGTAATGAGAAAAATTTATGTTCATATCCTTTATTCTATTAGAAGTTCATTTGGGTCTAGCGTGCTACAATGTTTATATAGACTATCCTTCGATTCACCTCTAGAACCATGTGAGTTGATTATAATGTGGAAAATTTTCTAGTATCCTTTCACCTTCATTACCCTCATTCATATGTTGCATACTATTCACTAAGTTACATGATTTTAATAGAAGTAACTTGTATTTATAATTTAATGTTTCAGATCCTTGATGAAGATCAGTGATGATCCGAAACATCGTCAAGGACTAATGTGAAATACAGGCCCTTATTTTCAATCATCATTCACAAATATATAATATATATATATATATATATATATATATATATATATATATATATATATATATATATATAAATATACGAGGGTGGGATGAAAAATTTCCGGCACGAACTTTTGGAGCGGCGTCTTACATCACCATTCCTACTGAGCTTGCATGTAAAGTTTCAGCCAGGAATACCAACTTGGGGGTTTTCTCCCTAAATTTATGGCGACAAAATGTTCGGTGGGGTTTTTTTGGGGGCTTAAAATTTTCAGGGGTAATCTTAGGGGTATTTTTAAAGTAATCCAAAATATATCATGTCATAATTTAAATAACTAAAATTAATTTTGATTTCTATCTTTAATAAAAAAAATCTATTTCATGATGACAATATTCAATACTATTTTTTAATGTAGGTTGGTCAATGAAAAATTTTATAATAAGTAAAGAAATTATTCAATTTTTGTGTAAAATAATACCATATAAACTATTCCTAATATTCAAAATAAAATTTTAATATATATTTTTTCTTTGAATTTCAATTTTAAAAACAATTCTAGGGGATTTTAGAGGTTTTTCAACTTGACTACGGGGGGTAAAGATTCCACGAGTTGGTAACCCTGGTTTCAGCCCAGTCGCTACGTTAGTTTGCGTTTGAGAACACATTGCGCGAGACGCTTCCGTTATTTTCGTGAAAATGGAAAAATTGGGGAAACGTGCTGTCATCAAATACTTCTATTTGAAAGGTGAAGAAGATATGGAGTCAACACTAGGAGACTCCTCCCCATCATATTCAACTATTAAGCAGTTGGTTTCTGAATATTTTGCACAACCATTTGAGCATGGAAAAACTGTGTGCAAGATGGGTGCCGCATTTGCTAACGCTCGACCAAAAACTGATTCGAAAAAACATTTTTACAGAAAATTTGGACCAGTATAAGCGTAATCCAAACGAATTTTTGCGTCGATGCATGTACATGCAACTGTTGATGAGACTTGGGTTCATCGCTACACTCCGGAAAATGAAAAACATTCAAAACAGTGGGTTGTAAAGGGGGAACCAACTCCTAAAAATTCAAAAACAATTTTATCGGCAAACAAGGTTATGGCTACTGTTTTTTAGGGATATGAGAGGAATTGTATACATTGATTATCTTGAAAAAGAGAAGACTATCACTGGTCAATACTGCGCAGACTAATTACAACGTTCTTATTACAACATTTGGCGAAGAAAAAATGTTTGTTTTATCACGATATCGCAACAGCGCGTTCGTCGATTGCTGCCATGTTGAAAATCCACGAATTGATGTTTGATTTAATGCCGCATCCTCTCTACTCTCCCGGTTTAGCCCACAGAGACTATTACCTGTTTCCTAACCTCAAATAATGGCTTAGCGGTAAAAGATTTGAGATTTATCGAAACAATATTTTGAGGAGCTTGACGAATTTTCGTTTAAAACTGGTATAACTGAATTAGAACACCGTTACGAGACATGTATCAAAAAAATTAAGCAAAAAAATTTTAAAACATCGTTTTTCTTGGTCAGGCCGGAAACTTTTCATCCCACCTTTGTATATATATATATATATATATATATATATATATATATATATATATATATATATATATATACAAAGGTGGGATGAAAAGTATATATATATCCTTTCTATTCAATTAATAAATAATCAATCGTAACAACTTGTAATAATGAATTGTGGTTCAGATACTTGAATAACTAAAAATGAAAGTTAGAGTATTACCTAGTTCTATACAAATGGAAGAATAGACACAGAATCAAAGTCGAAAAAGTCCAATTCAAATTTATTTCCAATCAAAAATTCGTATAAGGTTCACTTAAATATCAAATATTTTATAATTTACACCTTTTTAATTATAAATTCAGGAGTGGCATCTACGTCACATTGTGAACTAATAAATTATGTTCTGAATATTCAACGATTTTCGCACATACATTTTCGCAATCTAACTGTAAAAAACTGGTAATGATTTTTTCGTACGATATAAATGATTGGATATTGCTTAAACGGTTTAAGTGGAACGAAAAGTGAATTTTTAGAGATAGTGATACTGAAATGAACAGTAAAATATGTAGATGTTATTACCTTCTTTCGAAGATTATTGAATATTAAAAAAGATTTTAACATTTATGAATGAATACATAAAATAGGTGGGTAACTAAACATATTAATATAATTATACCCTTTTCCACTGTTTACTCATATTTGGCCTCTATATTGTAATTAAACTTTACTGCCTGAATTTTTTCAACTTATTTCCGAAGAACACAAGATGACAGAAAAAATTTTTAAATTAGTTTTTACCGTTTTTCAAGTTACTTTGATGACGTTCCTCATATAATAATTGTGTTTGTTCTCCTATAACTGTACCTATGTTATTAGTTTCACACAGAATATTTTTATGCAAATTGTCCCCTTTGTTGGTTGTTTCTTTATCACTCCGTTTTTTTAAATTTTATATTGCTATTTTATTACATGGAATGAAAAAATTTCAAAAGATTATCACCCTAGAATATCGAATACTGACTACTGCAGTATCTTTTCATGATACTATATATAATCTATGCAGTATTTATAGAGAGATTTCAGTAAACTCGACGAAAAAAAGTGAAGATGTATTCAATATTCGAGGTTATATTCTCCTTCACTACCTTGATGCGGTTAGTAAATGTTCAACTGATGTGTAGTAAAAGTTTTTCAAGATTATAGTTAACTTCAAAACGAATAAACGAAGGTCAATAAGCATTGATTCATTTTGTTGGGTTTGTTTGATAGTACGAGAATTTTTATCACATTTCTTGCATTTTCCATAACAATTTAATTTATTAGTTGTGTTGGATTATCATTGAAATGATTATTCATTCTTCCTATTTCAGTGATAATCTGTTGTTATATCTAATTAATTAATAAATTCCAAATTACCGTTAATTACTTTAAGCGAAAATAAGGATGATTTCGCAAATTATATGTTGAAAGAAATACTATACATCCATAATTTCTTTTCAACTATCTGTAAGAATATCTATCTCTTTTATAACAAGGTTCGAATAATTGTGAATATCACAATAACATAATTTGAAATTCAATCGAAATATGAATTTTAGAATGTGTCAGATTCCTTTTCGAGTGTGCCATTATCTGTCCTCATTTATTTATTTTTCATTCAGTTATATCTAAAACTTATTTTCATATGAGTATTCGTAATTATCTCAAACTTGTTCACAAATTACGCCAAATGCTTTATCTATTTACGTAAATGTCTCAAGGATAATATTTGATTCTTAATAAAACTATATCAACTCCTTAAATTATTTCCGTTTTTTTATACTTTTATGACAAATGTTTGAGTTTATATATTATGAGAATTTTCTTATTTTAATAATCTGCTTTAATGTGTTCAAATATCAAAAACATATGTTTAGTAGATGCCTCTCCTTTTGTTTAATCTATTCAACAACTAATAATTTTACTTAATTATAAATTTGAACAATATTTCACTGAAAATATATATCATAATACAAAAAAAAAATTTCAAATTAAAATTTCGGAATATTCAGAAAAATATTTCGAAATTTCTGGAGGAGTAAATCGTTAAAATATATTTTTAAAGTAAAATTCTATGAAAATATTTGTTTTTATTTGCAAGTATAGTATGGAATAGGCGAACAAAAAAATTTTCACTCAAAAATTTCGAGCGATATCGATAGATTGAACAAAACACAAAAATATAAATTGGCAGGGAAAAAATTAATTTCTAACAAAATGAACTTAATGAAAACATGTGTTAATATAAAATGGCAATAGAAAATTCGCAAAGCAACAAATGGTATTATTTTATAGACCCGAGAGAAATTTCTCTTCGTGTTATTGGATGTGAAAAGATTTGTTTAGTCAATGTTTTTCTGCAGAGAGAAAATCAATAATTTCCCATTTCCTTTCAACTACACCAGAAAATAAAATGCCAATGAAAATTAAATACTTTTCGAAAAAATAGATTTTAAATAAAAACCACTTTCAGATTTGATTTTTCCCAATATAAAAAATTTTGAATTGTTGATTGGTATCAAAAAGTTGCTTACCCTGTGTGTATTCCATATCTGTAGTTTGGAAATCCAAGTCCTTGGTGCAGTTCTTGTCAATGTATCCTCTTCCTGACAATAGGTGGATTCAATATCACCCTGGGAGTTAAACATTTTCACAAATTTTTCTCAAAATTCCGAATAAATTTCAATTGATCAAATATTGAAAATAATTTCTATTAAGCAGCAATTGATAAATGAATGATTGATATAGTTTGAAAGAAAAGACCGGAATTGTAGACTATTTCAAGATATAAACTATCTCTTTCATTCGAAGTAATCAACTGGTATAAGTTGAGCGGTAAGTTTTAACTATATATACTTAATTATATTAAAGGTAAAACGCGCCAGCGCGATTAGACTGAGAGCATACACACCTGTACTATTGGGTCGAGTGACTACTTCGAGGAGGTACCTACTCGTGAAAAGCTTCACTCCTGAACAGATGAAAGACGCGCTTCTACTCGACCAAGAAAGGTTTCTTAGGAATCACTCTGGAACACTTTAAAAACATAATTTTCGCATTTTATTTGTACGGCTTCGATAGAAAAGAATTCAGGATTAATTAAAACCTCTGTGGACGTCTGCTGCTATGGGTTCAAGTCGAATGCCGTCAGTTTAGGATTTTCCAGTTGAGTAAGGGTTCATGCACTTATTCCGTGTATTTGCATTATATTTGGGAATATTCCGTGTCCAAAGATCCACATTTCATGAGCTTTTCACGTCTTATCGGAGTAATTTGGCAAGTTATCCATGTAATTTAAGTTATCCATCAATTATTTCACCATTTCCAAATATTTTCATTTGAAATAGCATATCATTTTTAGAAATTTCGATGAACAAATGTAATTCTAAAAAAAAGGCAATCAAAAAAATTTCATACGATTCTTTATAAAAATGGAATTATCGAAATTTGTATGTAGTAATTTGTATGTAGTTGTAGCACTTTTCAAAAATTGATTGAATAACAATGATGTATGATAAACTGAAACTGAAATGAAATTCGAAATGATAATGAAATTTTGAAGAATGCATGCTGAAATCGAAATGAAACTGAAGTCGAAATTGGAATCGAAATTGAAATTGAAATCGAACTGTTCGAATCAGAAAAGCAATTCGTATCGAAATCATAAGGAAATTGATAATATTAAATAGACCAAAATTGAACTGAAACATATTTTCACAATTAATCAGTAAGAATTATAATCAGAACCAAAATCATGAAAATCATACGGTAGTGAAGTTATAAATAATAAAAAAAATTTAAATCAAACTCTTCGCTTAATACTCGTATTTCCCAAATATTCGTGAAAGCCAAGAGTTTGATTTAAATTTTCATATATTTGTAAAACATTAAGCCAAGAGCTTGTTGAAATTTTTATATATTTGTGCAACGTTAAGCCATGAGTTTGATTTGAATTTTTATATATTTGTGAAACATTAAGCCAAAAGTTTGATTTGAATTTTTATATATTTGTGAAACATTAAGCCAAGAGTTTGATTAAAATTTTTATATTTGTGAAACATTAAGCCAAGAGTTTGATTAAGATTTCTATATTTGTGAAACATTAAGCCAAGAGTTTGATTTAAAGTTTTACATATTTGTGAAACATTAAGCCAAAAGTTTGATTAAAATTTCTATATTTGTGAATCATTAAGCCAAGAGTTTGATTAAAATTTCTATATTTGTGAAACATTAAGCCAAGAGTTTAATTTAAATTTTTTCATATTTGTGAAACATTAAGCCAAAAGTTTGATTTAAATCTTCATATATTTGTGAAACATCAATCCAAGAGTTTGATTTAAATTTTTAACTATTTGTGAAAAATTAAGCCAAGAGTTCGATATAAATTTTTATTCAATCATGTTTCAACAAGAAGTAAGCGAGAATTCAATATCAGTTATCAAATAATAATATTGTAAATAATAACGGATGAGTGAAGCATTTGTGTAGGTTTCTATTCTGAAACAACTGTCAAGAAATAAATATAATTTTATTCATATAATGTTATTTATTCAATATATTGAACAATTTTTCACCAAAAGATTAACGAATATTCAATCAACTTTATTAAAAATTATCGCCTGTCAAAATATTTTAAGAAACACTCTATATAGAAGCATGGAAAATTTCTAGCTACCTATACATGATCTACTATCATTTAGGAAGCAGGCTTAACAAAGCAATCGTGACTTCCTAAAAATTCGCAACTGCGAGAATTATTGAACAAAACGTACCTCACATATCTGCATAGATATACAACTTGTTCGAAAATTTTCCATGAACGCCTATAGTTGATTATATTCTGATAACTGGTGTCATTATAGAAAATCAGCTTCTGGTATTACTGTACAATCTTCGCGAAAATCAATGAAATGGAATGAATTTTTTTTTCAATTCAGTGGGACTACACTTTAACGCCGGTTCTGAACGGCCAATGGGCTTGTATCCAATGTACATTACCCAGCTATTATCATCATCATGAAACTATTTAAGTCATAGTCAAACACATACAACCGTGCCCTCACCGGGGATCGAACCCGAATCCTACCGAGACCTGCAAGGAGTGAACTTTTGAACCACAAACGAAAACTTCACGATTATATTCCTTCTTTAACCTTAATAAGTATAGGGTGTTTTTTTGGAGGTATAGAACTTTAAATTGCAATAAAACAAAGATGGATCATTCGATTGACAAGAATATACGCATCGACTTTGTGAAACCATTTTATGTTTCTGGAATGGACAACACTTTGAAATAAGTATACCGTATGATGATCAAAACTGATCCATTCTAAATATTAAAGAAATAATATTTTCAGTGTCCCTTATGCATTTCACGAAGAAGTAGTAAATGGTGTTTTTTTTTAGAGGTATATACCTTTAAATTGCAATAAAACAACGATGGATCATTCGATTCACAAGAATTTTTTTATTCGAAAGATAATCTTGTGCCATTACATTTTGAATATGATTTCTGGCATATGACCGCCACGGCTGTCTCGGATGTAGTCCAATCTGGACGACCAACTTTCGATGACTTTTTCTAACATTTGTGGCCATATATCGGCAATAACACGGCGAATATTGTCTTCCAAATGGTCAAGCGTTTGTGGCTTATCCGCATAGACCAATGACTTTACATAGCCCAACAGAAAGTAGTCCAGCGCTGTTAAATCACAAGATCTTGGAGGCCAATTCACAGGTCCAAAACGTGAAATTAGGCGGTCACCAAACGTGTCTTTCAATAAATCCATTGTGACACGAGCTGTGTGACATGTTGCGCCGTCTTGTTGAAACCACAGCTCCTGGACATCATGGTTGTTCAATTCAGGAATGAAAAAGTTAGTAATCATGGCTCTATACCGATCACCATTGACTGTAACGTTCTGGCCATCATCGTTTTTGAAGAAGTACGGACCAATGATTCCACCAGTCCATAAAGCGCACCAAAAAGTCAGTTTTTCTGGATGTAACGTTGTTTTGACATACACTGAGGGTTATCTTCACTCCAAATGCGGCAGTTTTGTTTGTTGACGTAGCCATTCAACAAGAAGTACGCTTCATCGCTAAACAAAATTCGCGCGATACGTATTCCGCACAGAACCATTATTTTCGAAATGAAATTGCACTATTTGCAAGCGTTGTTCAGGCGTGAGTCTATTCATGATAATTTGCCAAACCAAACTGACAATAAATCACTTCTCGGCTGTTAAATCGGTCGCCATCTTCAACAGTAATGCCAACTTAAAGTTCTATACCTCTAAAAAAAACACCCGTTATTACATTGGGTGGCGGATATGAATGGTATTATATCAGCCATACCCATCATTTTCTATGAAATTCATTGATTTCCATGTAGACATATATGTCATTTCTATTCAAGAATCTTCAGGGAGATACCCCAAAATACTTTGGGCTCTATTCCAGTTCCTGAACGCATTAAAATTCATCAAATTATTTTGAATTAGGTCATTTTTAGACTTTTCCTTTTACAAGAAATGTTTTTTTTTATTCAGCAGTGTTAGCTTATGTGTTATTGTCTATTCTAATTGTCAGGAAGTGTATCTTCCTCAACGGTTTTTGTAACTGGGTTCTGTAACTTTGAAGTAACTGGGTTGTTTATGAAATATCAAGGTTACAGTATGTATATAAGAGTATTGTATTAAGTCTATTAATCATGTATTATTTACTTCCTCAAGAATTATTGACGAGCAATATATTATATGTAATTATTTTTATTATAACCTTCGAAAAAATCTGAGCAATACAGAATTCCAATGAAATACTTACTTCCTCAAACTCAGAGAATATCATAACGACAGTATTAATTTTTTGCAAATTGTAGCTTTGTCAAAACTTCGAATGAAATAATCTTCGTGATGATGTAACGGAATAACAGTGTTCTTTAAATAGAAGATAATTCGAAGATGGAAAATTTCTTGTCTTAACGAGACTACCAGTATGTGTCCAATTGTCTAAAAGATTGATTTAGTCTGGCGACAATAGTAATTTGTATATCAATCACTGTTTATCCAGAAGATTAATCATTTACTTTCTATTACAGCCAAATTAAGGCTTACGATTCTTTGAATCGTGGACAATTAAAAAAGAAACACGAAAAATCGAGGCACATAGAGAGCATAGATAGAAATGAATTTCAGTTTGGATAGTTTTCGCTCCTGCGTTTTTCAGTGCTGAATTCAAAAACTACTAGTTGAAAAATAAACTTCGCAACACAAAAAAATTTAACGCTTTCTTTACTTCATGAGTCATTCTTACTGATGTTGGGTTAAGAGAAACGAACATGACAAAAATTTATGAGCTCTACATTTTTTGATATGTAAATGATGAAAATTATTGTTTCTGAGAAATTTGTAAGTATAAATATCATGTGCTATTTAAATTTCATGTGCTCCTCTATTATAGGACAGTTTTAAACTGTCTGTTGAGTAAGCCATTGTATGTAAAAAAATTTAAAAAATTCAAAGCTCAACAAACACTTTTCAGGTGTTTAGATCTACAAAGAATCAACTGATTCCTTCGATCGCGATATTTTAGCCTTCCTCTTGTAAGAGATTTCTGGAGCAAATTTACATTGAAACCAGAAGTAATCTGCAAGCATTTCAGCGGCCCTGATTTCTTTGTTCCATCGCAGAAATATCTTGATGGAACCATTCTACATGCTCACCACTGACATCTCTGCAATTATATGGAAAAAAATCAAATTGGGAGTGGTGAAAATGGATTTTTAGAGACATATTGAAGCCGAGTTGGTGGTATTTTGTAGAAGTTCGGTAACCAATTGGAGGTAGTTATCATCTCTTTTGTTCCATAAAAATCCATATATAATTCATTTGAGAGCTTCCCAAGCTTCTTTTTCTTTCCCTTCCTAAACTGAATCGAATGCAATGTCCTTTAAAAGTAGACGTATTTGTGATCCTGCAATGATGTCATCCTTGATCTTTACATCACTTAATTTAAGAATTTTGTATTCAAAATCGTGGCATTCTCCGTGGCTCTTACAAAACTCTTCATCAAGCCGACATATGTGAGGATGAAAGAAGAACATTTTTTGGATCTACGAGTGGCTCGGCAATTAAGTTTTTCTCTCTAGGGTTAAGATTTAATAGTTTAGAAAATAGCAGTCGTCTATGTGGTTAGTGAACACCCTCCAAAGCATAGGCACAGCAAAAACCATGAATTGTTTTTTACTTTGCAGCCATTCTCGTAGTATAACTGAACAAGAATTACAACGTATGTGCGGATCTCATGGCTTATTTTGGTTTCCTACCTTCGTACCAAAATAATGTTGATATGCAGTCTTCAATAAAGGCCTCAAATTGCGTTTGTGTAAGGCAAACATTATTTCGACACAAGTGTAACAAAAAGTATTAACTAATTTCACACATTTCCGATATGCACGAAATACTATTCATTTCAACGTTACCACAAGAGTATCAAAGTTAGTAATCTTCTGGCAGTCAAATTATAATTTGACAAATAAAATATATGTGTATTTTGACAATTAACAATGTTGCCAATTTCGAAAAACAAATTTTTCGTAAATTGAAAAACAAGAGTTTATAGATATAAAAAGTAGCTTGTATCTCTAAAAAACTAGAGCCAATCGTTTGTTTTTATGGTCGTTTTGGATTCAGTAAACGAGAAGACATAGGATAGGACTTATTCTGAGAGCGAAACAATTTCATTGTTGCGCAGTGAAATCGACGCACTCTGGTTTTCTAACTAAAACTGCAAATCATGAATTCATGTTTACTTGGATTTGTCGATGTTTTATTTCTATTCAAACAACTATTTTGTCAAAAAACTACTGTTCTGGCTCAGTGCACAAATCATTTAATGTTTCAGGGACCAAGTTTGAATAAGAGAACAAGGAATTAATTTAAAAGTGATAGTTTATGTATTACTATTACAGATTATTATAGAAGGTTTTTCGAATCTACGTCTTCGATGAAAATATTTACAATCATAGTTGTTTTTGTTATAATTTCAAAATAATACTTCTTATGACATACATTCTGGTCCAAATAACAGTGACTTGATTTTTGGGTTAATAATGTTATTTACTTATATTACATATTTGCGAAGTGATAGATGTACAATTTTAATTAGTTGTTGTGAATAACTCATTCCGCATGATTTGGATTCAGTGAGATGAACTTTGAAATATCAGGAAAGGGGAACAAGTTGAAAAAAATATTAATCGTTGATAATCAAGTTTTCATTGAACAAAGAGCCCCACAGAGGACTGAAAGTGATTAAATTAAACCTGAATAGTATCCTTGGAATTAATTCCGCGAACATTTACTCCACCCAATAAAAAAATGGGATAGTTATTGAACAGAACAAAATTAATTTGGTTCAAATACTTTTACATTCATTAGATAAAGCTTGACAGTTCATCGAAATTTCGATATAATATATATTCGATATAATTCTTCCTCTTTTCTTAAGGTTTCGCTTTCCTGGGAATTCATGTACGAGTATATATTGTATTTTATCAGCTGAATTGTTTGAATATTCAAGTATTTTAAATTGAGTTGTGTTCTTCGTTTTTATTATTTGTTTCATTGTTTTTTGTTTCTTTCTTTGTATGTATGTGACATTTATTATTATATATATATATATATATATATATATATATATATATATATACGATTGCAAATTTATTAACAGTAAATAAAAAAAATCAAGCTTTATCAGAGTGAAAAATCCAGACGATAACATTTCGAAAGTTATATCTTATTATATGATATCATAAACGCTTTCAGAGCTGCAAATAAAAATGAGGGTGTGATTTAGTAGTCGCATCTGATTGGTCGAATAAAGAAAGGTATGACATAGTATATTATTCTATGATAAGTTAGAAGATTCAGAGGTTATTTTTAATTGATATAATCTAGGTCTTCAAAATATATGGTTTACGTCAAATTTAAATCTATTTACAATGTAGATATAATACCAATCTCTATCTCTATCTCTCTCTCTCTCTCTCTCTCTCTCTCTCTATATATATATATATATATATATATATATATATATATATATACATGTATTGATATTTTCAGCAATGACAGGCTATTCTCAGTCTTAAAAGCTTTTTTATGTTGACGTTTCGTTGTATATCATAACTTCGTCAAAACTAATGAATAATTGAATTTTATGAATTACCATATATATCAAAACGTCAAACTTATTTTTTTGAAAAACATCAAATTGGCTTTTGAGTTTGACGTTTTGATATCTATGGTTATTCATAAAATTCAATTGTTGATTAGTTTTGACAAAGTTGTGATAACAACGAAACGTCAAGAAAAATAAAGTTTTTAACATTGAAAATAGCCTGTTATTGCTAAAAATAAATATGACTATCTCAAACCCGTCATAAATTAATTTTGAAATATATATATATAATTGAATATAACTTAAATTCAAACACTTGAACTTATGATTTAAACTTTATTGACTACATAGCATGACGCGTTTCGTCGTTACAAACGACTTCTTCAGATGCTTACAGAATAATGTTATTATTCTATGTTATTATAAGATTATTCTGTAAGCATCTGAAGAAGTCGTTTGTAACGACGAAACGCGTCATGCTATGTAGTCAATAAAGTGTAAATCATAAGTTCAAGTGTTTGAATTTAAGTTATATTCAATTATAATGGATTTACATCAAGTAAACGCCAACACTATTAAATATATATATATATATATATATATATATATATATATATATATATATATATATATATATTTATATATATATATATATATATATATATATATATATATTTATATATATATATATATATATATATATATATATATATATATATATATATATATATATATAAAAATGATATTTTTGTGCTAATGGCACTGATTGAAATATTTAAGAAAAAGAAGACTAGAACATTCATTCGAAAAATTCAAATTAACCAAAAGAATGTTATAGTAGAGCTTGATATGTGAACGTGTACGATGTGATGCCCTCATTATCCTTCAAGGGATAAATGTTAGAGAAATATTGAAATCGATGCCACACCTGATGAAAGTCGAACACAACTGTTCCGTTCTGCAAGGAACTCGTCAGTGGCATGACGTCCATCGAAGTGAGGCAACGATTTCAATCCCCATGCATCTTCTTATGGCTCCAGGTGGAGTACGGTCAAGTAAGGAATACTTAAAAATTCCATCTACAGGAATCAATAGAAAACATCACTCATATCTTAGACACGCCAATCATCGAACGTACACATATCTTCTATACCCGTAGGTATCTACAAAATTGTAATGTCTATGTGACAAATGTCATCATATGATGTTTTCAAATGTCAATAGGTTGCGTTAGTAATACGCTCGCGATTGTCCCGTATTTCAGGGAATGATAATAACAATAGGCCCCTGAAATACGGGAGCAATGTACCACCGAAGACGTGGTACATAAGAAGAGCCGAGATTAGGCATAAGTAATTTTACAATCTCACATCGTTTGAGTTTATGAAATAAAATGAAAGAATAAAAAGAAGAGTGAAAGAGAATAAAACAAGCAAATTAGGAAATTTTTTGAATTCTCTTAATCCAAATATAATTACAAAATATAACGAATATAATAACCTAAATAATAAAAAACGAAGGAGAAGGGTTACAGAAGCAAACATGTGAAAGAGAATAAAGAAACTCTAAGAAAGTAATGAAGTACTCAAAAACTTCAATTTATTTTAAAATATATATATTTATGCATATTGTTTCATACTAATACTACATAAATCAGCATTGTAGATAATAAATAAGCTACTACTACTACTGAACAAGTGAAAGAATTTGTGTAAATTTAGGTAAAAGGTTTATTGATTAGCTACGTTTATTGATTTCATCTATAGAGTAAAAATTTTTGTTGAAGGTATGATCTTCTAATATCTCAAAATCGCTTTCGACATGTGAATAAAGTAATATGGCCTAAAACGAATTACGGAGATAGAGCATAAGGTTCAAGTTCAAAGTTTCAAAATAATACATCATTCAATGTAGTTGAATGTTATCAATTATCTTTATTTACTATTGAGACAGATCAAAGTCTGATTATACATTTTATCAGGTAGGCGTATTTCCTGGCATCTTCTGATTTGTCAGCAATAATTGGTATAGTTACATCATGCAATGGTGAAGCTTATCATTTATGTTTTGTCTCAATTTTGAATTATTTTCCAAAGAGTAATCTATGATTACTTGAATACAAATATGAATTGAGCGTATTTCTGTTTAATGATTCAAATACCTTGATAAACGAGGTTTGTTCAAAAGAAAAGGTGTATTTTGAATATCGAAAGGTATTTATTAATTTATCAAAATCCATTTTGTCTCCTTCAAAGTAATCCCCCTAAGATATAATGCACTTAAGCGCTTCTTCCAATCCTCGAAGCACTTCTGAAATGCATTTTCCGGTATGGTCATCAGCTCGTTCTTCGATTCCGATTTTATCTAATCAAAGTTGGCAAAACGCTTTCCTTTCATAGGTCTCTTCAGTTTTGCGAGAAGGAAAAAGTCACTGGGAGCAAAAGCTTGAGGCATGATAACGGTGTTGTTTTTGGCCAAAAAAATCATGAACAAGCATCATTGTGTGAGCTAGTGTATTATCGTGATGCAGAATCCTTTATTTCTTATTCCACAATTCCTTTCGTTTGAGCCGTGTTTCTTCACGCAAACGTTGCATGAATTCCTTGGAGTATTCCTTTTTAACCGTACGACCTGTTGGAAAGAACTCATGGTGCACCACGTCGTTGTAATCTAAGAAAACAGTGAGCAAAACCTTCACATTGATGTTGCCTGCTTCTGTCTGTCTTGGCTCTTCTGGCCGTTTCCATTGGCATGATTGGGTCTTGGTTTCGACGTCATAACCATATACCCACGTTTCGTCAACAGTTATGACCTTTTTGGATCGTTGTTGACATAATTCAACATCTCCTGAGCAATACTAATGCGATGTTGATTTTTTTCAAAATTTAGGAATTTCGGAACCAACTTCGCTGCCACACGTTTCATGCCCAAAACATTCGAAAAAATTGCATGGCAAAGGCCGACTGATATGTCAACATCCTCTGCAACTTCCCTAATAGTGATTTGACGCTTGCCAAAACCATTTTCTTCACTCTTTCGTTGTTTTCTTCGTTTGTTGACGTGGTAGCAGCTCCAGGACGCTCATCGTCATCAACATCTTCTCCGCAATCTGTAAAGCACTTGTACCTCCTATAAACACTTTTTTGAGACAAAGTAGATTATTCGAATGCCACAGTGAAGATTTTTAGTGCGCTGGCGCACTTTATTCCATTTTTAACGCAAAAGTTAATGCCGATTCTTTGATCCATTTTTATCAAGAGAAAAAAATCTAAGACCACACGAAAAGGTGCTTTCTTCACATTCGATCGAACTTGGCGTGCCTTTTTTGATCTTGGCTCTTCGAGACGCTTCCATTGGGGCAATTGGGTCTTAATTTCGACGTCGTAACCATATACCCACGTTTCGTGACTAATTATGAGCTTTTTAAGCAAATCTGAGTGATAGTAATGCGGCATTGCTTTTGCTCAAAAATTTTTTAGCGATTTCGAAACAAACTTCGTTGCCACACGTAGTAGTGTACCACACTACTACGTGTACTACTATATATATATATATATATATATATATATATATATATATATATATATATATATATATATATATATATATATATATATATATATATATATATATATATATATATATATATATATATATATATATATATATATATACTACTACACACCAAGTAGTCCAACATCCTTTGCAATTTCCCCAATATTGATTCGACGATTTTTCAAAACCATTTTCTTTCCTGTTTCGATGTTTTCTTGGTTTGTTGGAGTGGTTGTAACTCCAGAACGCTCATCGTCATCAACATCTCCGCCTTCGTTAAAGCACTTGTATCATTTATAAACCTTTTTTCGAGACAACGGAGTAAACTCTCCGAATACCACAACCACTATTTTAAGTGTGTTGTAGCACATTATTCCATTTTCAATGCAGAATTTAATACATATTCTTTGATCCATTCTTTTCAAAAGCAAAAACTCGAAGATCACACAAAAATTTGATAACCTTTTCAATTGTCAATTACAAACTACTAATGCATAATGGCTAATAATGTCAACATATAAGAAACGTATGTGTACCAACATAACAAAAACAAATTTTAATAATCGATTACATAACTCTTATATGTATAATTTCCGCTCAAAAAATAGCTCGGTTGTCTCAAGGACATTTCATCTACGTTTTATCAAAACTTGTCAATATGACAAAATTATGGTCACCATAATTTCGTCATGTTGAACATGTTTGTTTTGTGAGATAAAAACCAAAATAAAACAAAAGTTATATACATGCTACAATTCTTGTAGCATTTATATTGCGACAATCAATTATGGTAGTCATATTAGTTTTAAGAAATATATCATGCATGCGTTTTCATTATTATTTCAATTAGAAAAGGCTGATATTATCATTTCTTGAAAAAGTCCACTGGTGATCGTTCGTCAACTTATGAAGAGAATAGTTCGGTAAGGAATCGGTAAAGACCATATTTCCTCTATGTAGGTGTCAGAAAATTATGAAAAGTATGCATACGATGCAGCTAGATCGGCGAATATAAAAAACATACACTACGGATCCAAGAACTAAGAAATGAGTGCTATCAAGAACTTAAAACTTAACAACTTAACTAAAGATCTTCTCAAGGCAATTTTCTTGGCATAAACAAATAGGAAAATGTCGAAACGTGAACATTGAACATTATGACTGATAGTCAGAATGTCAATGTCAAACTGTCTGTGGAACTGTACAAAACTGTCAGTGAAAACCTTCGATTTATTTGAATATCCGATCAGACTTCCCAGTTAGGGATTTTAGAATATTGATTGTTAACTAGTATTATTATAGAAATCCTTTGTGCAATTTTTCATGAAGGATCTTACTATCTGAACTCCTGGTGGATCTCTGAAACAGAAATATTGTCTAATTTAATACATCTTTGAACCTAAATGGGAAGTTCAAGTTCAGATTTATCCAGTTTGTGCTTTTACGCCAACGAAGATAACTTACAATTGTCAACTATCAAAACTTCAAAGTTTTCCTTTCACTGATGTTGTGGAAGTGCAAATATGTTGTGTACTCGAACATTCTACTTATCATAATTTAAACAATATCATATCATCATTGTTTCGTCGATAACATTCTACGAAAAAAGGCCATTTCTCAAGTATAAAAATTATATAATTAGGTCATTTCTCAAGTCACAAAAAGTTTAGAACATTAACGTATTTAGGCAACCCTGTATTAAAAATCTCGAAGTTTTTACCTGATAGAAATTTAACGATAGCTTTCAAACCCCAGAATACCGTGGGTAGACACATCAGAAATGCGAAAGATGAAATTTCACCTGATGATAAATCGGGTATCTCTGAGTTGAGTTGCGGAACTTGTCCCAAGTATATGTTGGTTAAACTGGCAGGAATTTCAGCCTTAGAATAACTGAACACCAAAGATGCTTTGCAAAAAATAAAACCGATTCTACGAATGCAACACATCTTTTAGAAGAGAACAATGTCTTCGACAACAACTTTAAAATATTGCATACGGAGCATAAAGGTTATAAACTTACCCTGTTAAAAACCATGGAAACCAATAAGAGGGAGAAATCGAACAGTTTATTAAATGATCAAATTTTAATCAACAATTTTCCTTTATTGAATTTAGTCCAGTAAAAATGCAATCGAAGAAAAGTATTCTATGGTCATCCCCCACAATTCAGAAGAAATATGTTCTATAGTCATTCCCCTACAAAAGAAGAACAGTGTTCTATGGTCATTTCCATACACTTCAGGATAAATACAACCAGAAAGTAATAGCTCAGTTTATCATCAACATCTGATGAAGCCACTGTGTTGAAACGATATTGTCATGTTTTGAATTAATTATAGTGAAAATCGAAAAACTACTTAGTTTTATTATGTATTATATTATGTATTTAGATTTTCATCAAGTATCGGCCCAATCGATCAATGATTATTCTACTTATCAAATCAGAAAACCGTTTCACAAAATAAATCGGTAATATGAACATAAATATTGAATATTGTAGAAATGAAAAACTGGAAGTCTTTGAAATGTTATTGACGATGCAGAAATAGATTATTGGATTTAAGTATGAAAAAGCACCCTTCGAAAGTTAACCAATATGATATTAGTTTTTTGGTTGGAGGTCAAAATTAATTGAAACAATTCCTTGTTCCAGATTTTCTTCTTCAAATGTGAGAGATATTATCAATATTCTTTCAAAATTAGTATGTTACATTGCTACTGAATTTGCAATCTGTAATTTTCTTCAAAGTACAAAATTTAGTGGTCTGTACGTAGATGATGACTGCCTGTCTTCTGGACTCGAATATTTAGCCCATTTCGATCATTCTGTTAATTTAAAGAAATGAGTAACCATTTGGTTAAACGCATATTTATGCATTAATCTATTGTTTCTCAAACTCTTGAGGTTGTGGTGATATATTAAATATCATTTAAAATATGAGGTTCAACAGGTGAAATAAACAAACAGGAGGTAATAATCTCATGCAATATTGCGTTATTTTCGACTACCTACAAGTATCTAAATAAAAATATCATAGGTTTTATCTACATGGTGAGACGATCATGAGGAGACGAATTTCCTCCTTGATTTTTCTCTCAAATACAATTTTCAATTGAGGAGACGAATTTCCTTCATGTTCTCTCAAATAAAATTTTCAACTACTGGTTTGAAAGAGGATTTGTTTGGGCATAATCAGTGAACAATTTTGAGAATCAATGAGACAGAATTCAGTTTCCTCAATACTTTCGTAAAACTTTTGTTCACTGTCTTGTTTAATATGTTCATGAAGTCAAATAGTTGGGGTAAAATTGCGTTCGTCCTCAGCTTCTTTAATGTATAATAATAATAGCCTATTCGAATTGAAGAGTTAATAAAAACGCATAATATAATTCTAAAAACTAACATGACTACTATAATCGAATGAAGAAATGATTTTGAATTAACTTTTGTAAACTATTTTGTTTTTTACTTTACGAAACGAACACGTTTAACATGACAAAATTATGTTGAGCATAATTTTGTCATGTTGAAAACTTACATTTGTTGATGAAATGCCCTTGAATCAACCAAGCTAATTTTTGAACGTAATTTATGCCTTTACATTAAGGAATTTGATTCATTAAATATAAGAGCATACACTTAATTCATATATGTATTCAAGTAATCGTAGATTACTCTTTGGGAAATAATTTAAAATTAAGCCAGAACGTTAATTTCAACATTGCATGATGTAACTATAGCAATTATTGCTGACGAATCAGAAGAAGCCAGAATAGTACACACCTACCTATGAGACTGTATAATCATACTTTGATCTGTCTCAATAGTGAATAAAGATAATTCATAAGATTCAGTCACTTTGAAGGATTTATTATTTTGAGATCATGAACTTGAATTCTATGTTTTATTTCCCTAATTCTGCAATATTACTTGATTCAAAGGTCAAAAGTGGCATAAAAAAGTGGTAAAAGAAGATCATAACTTTAAAACACCTTTTTACTCCTTTAAAACAACTTTTTAATCTATGAGCAAAATCAATAAACCTTTCTGTTTTTTCTCTTATATAAATTTACACAGATTCGTTCACATTTCAAATTTCAATTCAGTTTTCTCATTGTGTTCTCTTTAATTTCATTTAATTCAATGTTTTTACACGAGGTAAGGTTGTAGAATAAACTAATAAAAGATTGAAAAAGCTAACTGATAAATGTCGCTTCTCCTTTTGTATCTTCAAAGACGTGTAACAATAAAGAAGTATATAGTTATTTTTATTGAAAAGACTTTTTATTTATCCCCGAAGAATTCCAAGCTCCCGTGAGGTATAAATTGTAGTGGAGTGAAAATTATATTTTCATTATTAAATTTGATTCTTATTTGCTTATTTCAGGCGTATAAGGACTATAGTCAGTATAGTCTCTCTCTCTATCTATATGTAGATAGAGAGAGAGATGTGGTTACTTTTATTTATATCTAACGTGCTATATCTGACGTGAACCACTTATTTTGATAAAATATATAATATTTTTCATGAATAACAATTGCACTTTTACTTATCATGAAGTTATGTGGTGTGTCATACCTTTCTTCATCTGACCAATCAGATGCGAATTCCAAATCACTCCCGCATTTTTATTTCCAGAACCAAACGCATTGATGATATCATATAAGATCGATATTACTTTCGAAATGTCATTGTCTGAATTTTTCACTCTGATAAAACTGGAGTGTTTTATTTACTGCCAACAAATTTGCAAATTATAATTATATATATATATATATATATATATATATATATATATATATATATATATATATATATATATATATATATATATATATATATATATATATATATTCATATATACGTATATATGAATATGTATATTCATATATACATATTGGTTCATAATATAATAATAAGTATTGTTTTTGTTTGTGTGGTAAGTTTCAAATCGTGTAATGTTGTTTACATGCTTGTCATTTTCTCTTTTTTTAGTTGATGACAATATATTGATGAAACTTCATTTGAAAAAGGCCCAAGAAAAGGACCGAAACGTTATGTGATATAGATGTTTAATAAATATTTTTGAGAACCAGAAAACCCAATAATTTCTTTCTGAATATATATATATATATATATATATATATATATATATATATATATATATATATATATATAAAAGTATACTATAACTTTCTTTCGATAATTTCGATAGCAGAGCTGGCTATGTTGAACATGAACAATGCAATGTCTCCATTATCCTTCTAGGGATAAATGTCAGAGAAAATTGAAATCGATGCCCACATTTATTGAAAGCGAAAGACAGTTAACTGTTTCGTACTATAAGGTACTCATCAGTTACGCCACGTCCAGCAAATGAAGGGCAACGACTTCAATCCTCACATACCCTCTTATCGATCGTAAGACAGAAATATACAGTAAGTCGTATGAATATATAATGCATAGATTAATGTACATCTCAAATCTGAGGAATCAATGAAGAGCACATGAATACATCTAACATTCAAAGTTTCAGACGTCCCTAACAATTAAGATACTACATTTTACAACTCTACTTTTTGATGATGTCTGAGTACTGCTATAATGTTCTGTCGAATAATTTGTCAAAAAATCATGGAAGAAAGTTGAAGTATACTGTTAATATCGAATATTTACAAGTGCGATAATATAGCACGAGAACAACAAAATTCTTTTTCTTGTAGTAGATTTGTTTTATATATATATATATATATATATATATATACACACACACACACACATATATATATATATGTGTGTGTGTGTGTGTGTGTATACATATTTTCATTTTCTAATATGTATATCGACTCGTGGTACGACCCCCAATAGCTCCTCTAAGTAAATATATGAAATAAATCTCGAATAAATTAAAACACGTCTTGAAACCGATAAAATATTTTCAACGATTTTGAGACTGTTTCATTATATTCAAAAGTTATTTAGAATGAACTATCACAAGGTCGCCAATTCGTCCATTAAATTTAATTTTATGTATGGAATGTTGAGAAAAAAACGTGTGTTTGATTTGGTAAAGGACTTAAGGATGTGAGGTTCTGAGTTGTTTTTCCATATATAGCCACCAGTGTTGCTCGTAAGGCATTTTGTCACATTTATTTTCACAAGTGTGTCATCCCAAATTTTGCAGATATCCAATAGTGTGTGGTGAATGTTTTTATTTATCTGAAAGTGATTGTTGTGTATTAGTATAATTTCTGTTTTTATAAAATATATTCAAGAATCTTTCATTCTGAAAATTGAATCAACAAGTTCAGATATTTTTTCAATGAAATAAACGAAAATTTACCTTTTGTTTTTGACAACTTTATGCACAAAAATTCCTCTAGTCTGATGCACAACTATAGGAATTTAGAATCATTAGGAATTTCTTGCTCGTACTCACCCAATTCGGTCAGGTCCTCACATCTACTAAAAAAAAACGAAACAAATTATTTTTCACTGTAACCAAAGTTATATTTATTCATGTAACGTTTGAAGCAATTATTGCAGTCTGTTAAATAAGATTGAATTGGCATATAACCTCAATTCGACCTTCGCGAATCCCTTGAAATGATCAACCTAGGAGAGCAGAAATATTGTTGCGGTCCCAGGGCTCGAAGATCTGGATGAAAGGGACTCAACGCGCAGTAGCTCACATCTAGGTCACAGACAGACAAGAAGCATTTTGATTCATAAACAAAGAAATGTATGATTTTAAAAAATAAAGAGTCACGATTATGCGAAGTGTTTCAATAGAATTTACTTTTGAGTTACGTAAATTAATGAAGTTTATATGTTTTTGAATTGATGACAGATTTAGTCGATTTAACATTTTTCAATTTTTCATTTTCAATATAAAAGAACCACACAAAATTTTAAAAGGTACACTTGACAAATGTTTCGTGCGACTAGTCTAGTGTGAAGAGTTCAACAGAATTAATTTCATTTTAAACAACCGGGTTTCAAAGTGAATTTGTCACATTTGAATATCAGATTTGAAGTTTGAATATCAGATTCGAACCGGAATCAAACGGCAATAACTGACAACTCTTTTGCTATATCTGCTTAATCCACAAAACATTTCTTGTTCACCAAGAAATCTATTTAACTTTCTTTCCTCTTCAACAACCTCTATCTAATCATTAATCGATTGGGACGATACTTGATGGAAATCTAAATACATAATTTAAATAAAACTAAGTAGTTTTTCGATTTTCACTATAATTAATTCAAAACATGACAATATCGTTTCGCCAACACAGTGGCTTCGTCAGATATTGATGATAAACTGAGGTATTACATTGTGGACTGCGTATATTTATCCTGAAGTGCGTGGGGTGGGAATGACCATAGAACACTGTCCTTCTTTTACAGGGGGATGACTATAGAACATATTTCTTCTGACTTGTGGGGGATGACCATAGAATACTTTTCTTCTATTGCATTTTTACTGGACTAAATTTAATAACGGAGAATTATTCATTAAAATTTGATCATTTAATAAACTGTTCGATTTCTTCCTCTTATTGATTTCCATGGCTTCTAACGGGGTTAGTTTATAACCTTTTCGCTCGGTATGCAATATTTTAAAGTTATTGTCGAAAATCTTCTAAAAGATGTGTTGCATACGTAGAATCGGTTTTATTTTTTGCAAAGCATCTTTGGTGTTCAGATATTCTAAGGTTGAAATTCCTGCCAGTTTAGCCAACATATACTTTGGGACAAGTACCGCAACTCAACTCATAAATACCCGATTTATCATCAGGCGAAATTTTATCTTTCGCATTTCTGATGTGTCACCCACGGTATTCTGTGTTTTGAAAGCTATCCTTAAATTTCTATCAGATAAAAACTTCGAGATTTTGAACACAGGGTAGCCTAAATACGTTAATGTTCTGAACTTTTTTTGGCTGTTCTTTACTTTATCTGTTACTTTAATTATAATATATTTAATTATATTTGTTAACCTCTATCTAACCTCAATCTGATAAAGAGCAAATCGAAGAAACTACTATTCAATGAACTACTTTTTTTGAAAACAATGCAAAAATTGAATTATTAATATATTAAAGATTTTAAAAGACACTGAAAGCAGAATTTTCATTATTTTAGGAAAAGAATAAAAAATGAAAAACATAGCGTTGTTATTCGATGCCTGGAAGAAAATTAAGCTCAATAGCTACTGAACAAGTATTTTCAATTTTACAATACTTATTGTGTCGAAGTTGTGTCCTTCAGGTAATAATTTGTATATTTTCGAATATACAAATATTATTTAAACTTTTCGTTCAAATTTTTATTATTTAGTGTACTTAATATGTAAATGCAATATGTATTCTTCTGGAGAAAGAAATACAGGTTTTGAAGAAATGGAGAGTTAAACAAGCAGAATTTGCCGCTTCTTTGCAGGTTGATGACGTCCTGTGATCTGATTGGCGTTTGCAGTCACGTGACAAGGGGTGATAAACACAGCTTTCAATATTAATTTTATTAAATTCAATATGATAAATCAAATTTTTATGTGCTTTTCGAGATTAAAATAATACTAATTTTTATAAAATCAACACGAAATATTAATTTGTGATAAGCGTCAACATCCCTTTTGCCGTATTCAGCTTTTTTGAACCTCAAACACCTTATTTTTGGAAATAGAAAACCAGTTTTTCAAGATGTAGGTTTTTTACAAATCCTATTGGAAATGGAATGGTGAAATCATCACCATCTTTGAGACAATATTCTGCTATAATTATGCAAATCAATCATACTCGTACTTCTATTGGTTTCGAACCTACAAATCTCAACAAGAATAAGTAGTTAATATGTAGATGGCTCTCGAATTATTCCAAAGGGTCATGTTTTATGAAAGAAGCTTCTACATTGAGAATTCAGTAGCAACTTAATATTTAATTATGTCTATGCAAAAATCAATCACAGATGAATTAAGGTTGGTTGGAACATGTGTTGATGTTTAAAATGCAATTCGAATTCGATAAAGTTTCAATTATGACTACTCTGCCTATAACATTCGCTTTTAACATTCACACCTTAGTAATAAACCAGTCGTCGTATTCATACACTTGCACTAGACACACCTCCAAAGTCTATCCTACCATGCAATGTAGGTTTCCAATAACCTTGCCCGTTGCAGATAATGTGAGAATGATAAGGAATAGTCGAAACGTCATCAGTTTCAGACGTACTAAACCAAGAGGTATCGATTACTATTCCAGACAAAATAATTCCGAAACCTTTTTGTATGACATCATGTGCACGACCTTTGAACCAAGGGGGACGCTTATCATTATAAAATATGTTAGAATGTGAAGAATTTGGATTCTTCAGTAGTTTACCAGATTCTGTTCTACTTGAAATTTTATTTCCAAAATACAATTGTGGAATAACTGAATTCAAATATTGAATCAAAATTGGCACTGAAAAGACTATAAAACAAATTGATACGCACCAACTTAATAGTATAACACTTGAAACAAATAGGTACCTACGATGTTTTAGAATAAATAAAATTTGGAGCAGATAAAAAAACGATTGATCAATTCATAGATTGTGAATTAGCTGAAATTGTGAAAATGTATAAGTAAATACATGATATTATATCAAAAGAATTTCACGTTAGATAGTCTGAAACACAGATTGTCTGAATTGATTAAATGAGATTTTGGCAATGCAATGCATGATAAAAAGTATAGTAAATCAATAAGAAAACATTATATATTGGAATTAATTAACAAAATAACATAAAATGACGAACTCTCGACGTTTTGGGTTATAATTTAAGCTCTCCAGTTGAAAAAAGTTGAAAGTTTTTACCGGTAAAAAATTATTAAAACTCACAAACTACGATCTGAGCAGTTTTTTCAAGAGACTTTAAGCATATGCATACTTTTTATATTGTATTTTGAGTTATTTCGAAAGTATCAATTGAATTTATGCTGGATATTTAGCATCCCCATTTGTTTTGATTCTAGTCGCCCTAACTAATGAGACGACGCTATATTTGGGAAGCATTCAATGTAGATATAAATGATCTGCATTCAACAGTTAATGTAATAGAGACACGCCAGATAAGACTGATATCGAAGGCAGATAACAGCACTTAGAATTTATTTTCTTGTTCAATCAAAATTATCAACATGCTGATCATATTATTAAAGTTAATAGCGACAATGAAAGATGTATAGGGAATAGGTAATCTCAACTTCTACATCGGTGGTTCGATTTGATAACAAACATGAAATTTTCATGATTTCATAAGGCTTGATTTCATATTCCAGCTGAAACGTGTGACGCCAAATAATTTATTTATTCGTGAGAATATTTCCAAAGAAAATGTTTGGATGTTTGGATGCAAATGTTTCAAACTGGACTTTAATCTGCTAAAACATTCAATTTTTGAATTGGCCGAAAAACTCTAGGTATATATATATATATATATATATATATATATATATATAATATATATATATATATATATATATATATATATATATATATATATATATATATATATATATATATATATATATATATATATATATATATATATATATATATATATATATATATATATGAATGCGAACAAAAAGAGTAATTAGATATAGTCGGAATTGCATCGCGAAGTGTAGACCTCGGTAGCTTAGTTGGTAGAGCGTAAACCAGAGAGACCCGGGTTCGTATCCCAGTCGAGGTTGAAACTTTTGTGGTGTAATTTCGATTTCAAATTTACAAATACAAATATTTTTCATATACTATATATATATATATATATATATATATATATATATATATATAATATATTATTAAAGTGTTCATGCATTCGAACAAAAAAGGCTCTTTATAGTGAAGAATATACAAAATGTACAGCCAAATTATTCATTGGTTATGATGTTTATTGAAAGAAGAATATTTCGTATGGCAAATCTCAACTGTACCTTCAAAATTTCGACAGCCTAAATTATATTTGGCAGGGCATTTCGCAGTATTGAAAAGTCTGCGTTTGTCTCCAATATTATCGAGTTGTTTTCTATGGTAGACGCTGTTAATTGTTTCCGCAAATATGCAGTTCAAAGCTAACATTTGTGGTGTAACCAAGAACTCATAATTCTTCGAATGTACGGTTAATTCCGCCAATCAAACTGTCATTAGTTATTATTATTATTATTATTAGTTATCCAGTTAGAGGCTACAACATGGAATTAATTAATTTATTTTTTAATTAATTAATTTATCATTTTTTAATTCTAAGAACAAGAATTGAATTGTGTATGGGTGGGTATTGATGCTATACCAATTTGAAGAGATCAAGTCATTCTTCATATTGTTTGGCAATGCCAAGGTAGTTTTTCGAGTGTTCTTTAATATGCGTTTGAAAAAACAAATACGGTCAATCATTAAGTGACCTCTTGCGTTACATTCAATTATTTCAATTGAACTGCAAATGTGTTTTTCTTATCCAATGAGAAATACGTAGTTGGCACTATTGTATTCAAATTTTATGAAACAACTGAGTTTATCATACAAATAATTTGCAAATAATCAATATCTAACGTTATTAAAGAATCTACAGAGTAGGCGGTTTTGTTAACGGTGATATATAATTTTTCATTGAGACAAACTGGATTTCATTCATCTTAAGTACTCTCGTTTCTATAAGTATCTAGTATAGGTTCTAGTAGAATGGAGAATAAACCATGGCTAAAGACAGCCATTGATAAGCACGTTTGAAAAGGTAATTTATGCGTGACTAACAATTCGAATTTTTAAGCTATATTTTTGATTTATGGATAGATTATCAATAAGACTCCGACGACTCTTCAATACTTGACAAGTTTTGCAGATACGTTTAACAGATTATATTATAATCGTTAAATATAACAATATTTTCTAAAATTTATTCCAAAAACACTCGTGTTCTATTCGTATTCGTATTCGAATTTTCTTCGTATTCGTATTAACACTTGTGTTCGTGCTTGTGTTCGTATTCGTATTCGTGTTTGAGTCCGTAATCGTACACGAATTTGTAATCGTATTCGTATGCGACTTTGTATTCGCATCCTCGTATTCGTATTCGTATTCGTATTCGTATTCGAATCGTATTCGTATCCGTTCGTAACCGGATTCGTATTCGTGCTCGTTGGTGTTCGTAACCGTATTCGTATTCGAATTTGTATCCGTTATTCGAAACGTTTTAGAAAGCGTTTTCGAAAACGTATTCGAATTCGTAATCATATTCGTAATCGTTTTAGTTCCGAATTCTTGTTCGTATTCGAATTCGATCGTGTGTCGTATTCGTATTCGTTTTCGAATTGGTAACGCATTCGAAATCTATCAATTCGTGTTCGAATACTCGTATTCGAATTTGTATTGAATTCAAATTCGATTTCCGATTCGAATTCGTGTTCGTGTACCATATTCGTATTCGAATTTGTAACTTATTCGAAATCGAAATTTTAAAGTAGTATTTGTACACTCGTATATCGTATTCGTATTCGTATTCGAAAAACTACTCGTATTCGAATTCGAATTAGAATTTTTATTTGTATTCGTAATTAGCACTCACTCATATTCGGAGTCGAATTCGAATTCGAAGACGAATACGAATGCGAATACAAATACAAATACGAATACGAATACGAATACGAATACGAATAAGAATACGAATACGAATACGAATACGAATACGAATACGAATACGAATACGAATACGAATACGAATACGAATACGAATACGAATACGAATACGAATACGAATACGAATACGAATACGAATACGATTATATGAATACGAATACGAAAACTTATTCGAATTAGAATACGAACACGAACACGAAACTAATACTATTACGAATACGAGTACGATTTCGAATATGAATTACGAATTCGAATACGAGCCCGTATTCGATCGTATTCTATTTCGAATACAAATTCGAATACGAATACGTCTATGAATACGGATACGAATGCGAATACGAACACGAATAGTCGAATACTTTCACGAATACGAATACGCATTGGGATACGGATTCCAATTTGAATATGAATACGAATACGTTACGCATACGAGTACGAATACGATTACGAATACGAAATATGTATACTAATACTGATACAAATTCGAATTCGATTTCGAATACGACTCGAATTCGAAGGCGTAATCGTATTCGTATTCGTATACGTATTCGTATTCGTATTCGTAATCGTATTCTCAATCGTATTCGTATTCGTATTCGTATTCATATATTCAATATATATATATATATATATATATATATATATATATATATATATATATATATATATATATATATATATATATATATAGAGGCTTTTGTGAAGTAAATCCATTGGAAAAAAGAACACGAATGTTTAGGCATAATAACCGATGCATAATGCTGTTAAAGAAAATATTCTTCATTGTTGTGTGCGTTCTTTCAGTCACGTAGCTTCAAGAAGCTGAAGATTAAGGTTACCAAGGCGAGTGAAATTATCAGATCTACCAGACAAATCGCACATACTCAATTTGGTAATATTGCATCACTCTTTTCGTTATCTAATTTTGGGTTCTCCGTAGAAATGATAGTTCTCTATGTTTGCCATTCAATTTCGTTGGAACATTAATTAGATTGTTGAAATGAATTGCATATTTCACTATCTGATAAGTATTCTGTCAGCATTAGTTTTCAGTTTTCTTTCACTAACGTAATTATACAAATATTTGCTCAATTTATTGATTCTGATATAAACGATCAATTTCAATTATTTTCGTAAGTGTTACAAATTGTGAAAACTACAACGATTCTGCATAATATTCTGTGAAATTTTATTTATCTTATACTACAGTCCGCCTATAAAAATCAAACGTCACCTTTCAGAAATATTGGTGGAGCAAGACAAAAACTTAAATATTTTGAAAAGTTAAACATTTTTTCTTATAATCTGGGATAAATTATAAAACTTATTTCGAATCATAAATTATTGGAATCATTGAATTCTTCATAATATTTTCAATTTAGCACTTTGATTACAAAAAACGTCTGTGTTTAACAGACATTAGATCCAGAGCGTTCAGCATATTTTTCAGCCCTATTGGCTAACACATTCATAGTTTTCGTAATTGCTGAGTTTTTCCTTGGTTAAACCGAATAACAAAGTGGAGCAATATCCGGAATTGAGCATTATCATTGACTTAAACAGCAATAAGTCCACGTATGTTGACAGACTTTTTCCAATTCGTTTCAAAATAATGATTTTTTTCAAAGATTTCAAATGATAATGCCCAAATATTCAACTGTTTTCTCTCTGAATTATTTTCTCATTCATATTTATCATTATATCCTTGTCTATATTGATCTTCGCGGACTCACCTGTGCCTGACTGAAACTATGAAGTTAGATTTTTGATAATTTAAGTATGAATTATTGGTATATAAACGTTGCTGGGCGGTCTGTGGTGATCAACTCTGTCATATTCTTAATACATTTGCCACATAAACAAAACATAGTACCATCAGCTGATAAACGTTTGGAGCATAAAGAAAAACATAACAACAACGGACCTGAGACAGTTCCTTGAGGTACGCCAAAATCAACTTTCCTGCTATCCCACATAATAACTTCATTCGTTCAATTATTTCAATTCGCGAACACAAGAAATCAATGTTCGCTAATACAAATGAGATCAAAACCAGTAATTTTAATAAACCAGTACCCCCTCAAAATCAATATTATTGACTTTTTTCAAATTGAATCATCTACGTAATGTTTCAGAAGATCTTTCAAAATCCAACAACATTTGTATAACTATTTCTCGTAATATTATATGTATATAATTATATGCTAATAAATACTGGGACTCTTAATCGAAATATCAAAATATATCAAATAAAACTCTCAGGGAGCTGGCTACACAAATGTTGTCAACGAGAACGAAACCATCAGTCTCGAGAGTGAATATTGAGTGCGTTTCGAAAAATTCATCGATCTTGTTGAATGATAATAGGATACAATTGTTTCATCATTATTATGAATCATCAGTCCATAATTGATCTATCAATCAAGAATCGACGACTTTCAAAACACCCATAGGTCTTATACCAGAGTAAGGGAATAGTTCTCAGTGAAAATTCACGTGAATTCCCTCTATCGCAGAAAAGACGTATAAACTCTCCCTAGCGTTCTAGATTCCTACTCATGACAACAGTAGTGCGAGCAATGGTGGATTTATACTAGGGGAGTCGGGGCTAGTGCCCAGGGCGGCAAATTTTCTAGGGCGGCAAAATTTGGAAAGTGAGAAAAAATTTTCTATACAATATAATTAACTAATAATAAAACATAATGTATGATAAATAATATATAATACATAATGAATTTCCTGCAATCAATTAGTTATTCTAATTCTTGAAAAATAAGATATCAAAACTAATAAAATAAAATTTAAGTCATAGGGCGGCATTTTCTTCAGTGTCCCAGGGCGGCATTTTCTTCAGTGCCCCAGGGCGGCACAAATTTAAATCCGGCCCTGAGTGCGAGTGTAAAGCTTTGTAGACATTTCATTCGAACACTACAGAAAACTGTCCGCAATGTGTAAGAATGGTCCCATTCCTAATCGCTCCAGATCCTAAAGCCCCGGCGGACAAAAGTATAACTAGTTGCAAGATTCACAAATCATTCATACTACTAAATACTGAGACTCTTAATCGCAATATTGAAATATTTCGATTAAGAGTCCCAGTATTTACTAGTATGAATGATTTGTGAATCTTGAAACTATAATTATACTATAATTGTATATATATATATATATATATATATATATATATATATATATATATATATATATATATATATATATATATATATATATATATTGTAATAACTGGTGCTAAATAAATATTAATATTGTTATTGTTGTCCTATGAATATGCAATTCCCAGGTTATTATTTCCTTCGGTGAAACAATTTTCCGTATTATTCATCTTCATCTCAGAATCAAAGTAACAAGTTATCAGGCTTTTGAATGCAAAAACTAACCATGAAACTCCTCCATTAATTTACTCCTGAGATACCCTACCTGAAGGTTAGATTTTCAATTCACGCGAAGTCATTCATGTATAAATGGTTACAATAACAGGAACTTGAAGATAATGATCGCATGTTTCTCTACGTTTATTGCGAAATGTTCACTCAATGCTATCGTCTAGATTGGAAGAAAATCAAACTTCTTTCCGTAGGTTTGTGAATCGGTAATTTCATTCAGAATAGATCAAATGTACATGCTAACCTAACTAAAAAATGAGAATCAATGAACCGCTACGTTTCTATTTTCTCATACATGATACATCTAGGCTCTAAAAGACTGTCAGCAAGCTTCAGCAGCAATATCAGCTCATCCAAAGTATATCTCACACCAATGAAGTATATCCTATTTAAAAACTGTCATCTATCAAGAATTCTTTCATTGTATGTGAGTAATAATACTTGGGAAAGTAAAACATTTATTTAAACTGCAATGCAATGGGTTTTCAACTGAATTTTGACTATTTAATCACTGTGTTTGTCCAACATGTCATTTAATTTTTCACACCAACAGCACTTTGTTCAGAATTTTGTTCTATACGTCAACATTCATTGAATTTTGGCCTACAGTTAGAACAGCTTCATAATGGCCATTCATACATCTATCCATGTAATCTTATGCATTACACATTTATCATGAACTAGCTGACCCCGCGAACTTTATACGCGCATTTATTTTTCTCTGAATATTTTTCAAAAAACCTGAAAGACATATTCTACTATTTGTGCTACACTATCTTGTTTTTAACATTTATCCCGTGTGGAGCCAGGAACTCACTCACGAAGGGACCGCAATACTTTCTGTTACATATTTCAAATCAATCGAATTATCAAAAATTTCACATTTGATATATTGAAAGTTATATAGTCGAGCGGCATGTTCCTAATTTCGTAGCAAGTACTTGTCCCACATATCTCATCATTAAATATATGAGATATATGTTGGATATAAGTAAAAAATGTTCAGAATTTAGTCCATTTCCGGAAACCAATGAATATAGCTGCTCTGGTGGCTGTACCAATAGCGTCTATTTGAATTCACTCTTCGCGAAATATTTTGTCGCATCATTGGTAGTATTTTCTCATCAATAACAGTTTGCCTTGCAATATTGACGCACAACGTTCATTGGTCCAATAGCAACGATTTGCTGTGAATTTTAACGTTATAATTGAATGCAGGTCGATATGAATTAAACGCAACCTTTTCATATTGAGAATTTCGATTCCATCGATTCTGTTCAACTTCATTTCGCGCTGCTCGTCAGTTTGACTTGCTTTTTTATATCTTTGAATAGCTGCTTGCGAGTTCTGTGACTTAGTTCTGATAGCTAGCATTTTTGAAAACGAAATTTCAACTGTAAATTAAGAAAACTATGTATTCTTCTTTATAATCAAATATACCACGTGCTATGTTAGTAACATGTAACATCTATTCTAATCGGTCCAGCCGTTCACTCTACATTTTAGTTAGAAAACGTTTGTATGGGAAAAAGAAATGGGCTGTTTTTAGAAATTTCCCAGCGATTATTCGAACTTTTCGCGCAGTTAAAACCATACTTGGACTTTACCGAACATTTTAAAAAAATAATTGGCAAAATTGGTCCAGGCGTTGTTGAGCTTACCAACACAATTTGGGATTCTTTTTTATATTATAGATTTGAATTTAGCTGCTGAAGTTTTCATATAAAAACTAATGTGAGGGATGAATATGATGCGGTTTAATAAGTTTGTTGATATCAGGTTCCAATAATATACACAAGAACAGCCTCAAGTCGTCGCGTTCGGTAACATGCAAACGATTTCTCTTTTTAGAAGCATTAGAAATTATTCTCTAGGTCTTGAAGATATGCTACATTCTTGTGTTTCTTATCTGGATGCATTTTATTCAAATGATCCTGCAGTCTTGAAGGCTTCCTTACTTCATTCCAAAATGTTTTTAAACATAGAAGGCACAAAGGCGACGATGGGTTTGTGGGATTTTCAATGAATCCGAATTTAATATATTCCGCACAGTATTGTTTTTTTTTTTCGAGAAATACGTAAGTAAGTGTTGAACTTAAGTACTGCTTATCTATTACGCGCGAAACCGCAAATTACGTTGTTTATATAGGATTGCATAAGCAGCACGCACCGACAGAATAAGACAAACATGCATAAACTCGTTTATTTCATTCGACGCTCAATCGTACTCAACAAGTAAGAACAAGTATTCTATGAACAAGCTGATTGATACAGGAATGCACAAATCGGGTTATTCAACAAAAACTAAAACATGATTGCGCGCAGTCTATTATCTACGAAAATTAGCTATCTAGGAATACTAATAAGTATTAAAATGCGAAAGAGTGTCTATTGCCTTTTTATTTGTTCGTTTGTGTCTACTTTCATTTCGAAACGCAGCAACCGATTGACACGATTTTTCTTACATTTATTGAATAAAACAGGACGTACACATGAACTACGCGGAGAGAAATATCGAACCGAATTTGAGCAATCTCTTAATTAATATTAGTTATGTTCACAAGTTGTAGTCGAGAGCTCAGTCGGTGTCTAAGACTCTTCCTAGCTAGCTAGTGAAATTACAAATCGCCCATCAAGCCTCTACACAACGCCCCCATTTTTTTCTGGGTCTCTTACCGACACCTTTTAAGTTTGCAGCACCCACAAAGGGGCGTTATCGCCCACTTTGGGATAGGCTGATATAGTCGAAGGATCATACCTGGCCTGGGTTTGGCCTGGGTCTGGCCTGGGTTTGAACCCAACATATTTACCTCAAAGAGGCACATAAATTATCCAAACCTCTGTTCGACAAATGTATATTTATTTGAGGTTGTATATACACAAAAGGAAAGGTACTAGACCTGACTATTCATATTACCCAGTAATGCCAACTTCATATCAAGATGACAATTTAAACCAAAAGCGACAATTAAACGGAAATACTCCTTATTCAATTTTGGGGCTCCATCCAGTACTAAGCATTGAATGAGACTTAAATAGTAACTAATTTTGTGGATATACGAGTACGTACTGATTCGACCCCGTTCCTATCACGTGGTTGAAAACCTCGAAAAATTTCGATTTGTGCCAAATCTACGTCACCATATCACGTCCAAAGTATTACACTATCTAATTAAACTCTATTGTCAACTTTGACGCAATTTTCTTCAATACAAATTGTAAAGGTTTTTCTTACAAAATTATGTTGATATAGCTCAGAAGCTCGTGACTCATTTGCGCGTTGTTTATTCTTGTGTAGTTGATCGAAAAGTGTGATGATGATTCACTAAAATAGGCGAGCAAGGTGTTCAAAAAGCGACTTCGAGAGAGTATATCTTACCACAAACACACGACATAACTTTTTCATTCAATTAATTAATGGTACCATGAAGCCACAAAATCCACCAGAAATAATTAAAACATGAAAATCGAAAGTTTTTTCCTGTCCTAGTGAAATTGTTGGCTCTCAGTCGGTCACCCATAAATAAACAAACAAATAATATTCAACAAATAATATTTGAGAATTATTTGTTGATGTATGTGTAACGGATAAAGCACAGACAAAACTTGTCCATATTCTTTGAAAAATTTCTATGTACACAAAGCATTTTCAAACTTTGTTCATATCATTGTTGATATCAGCCATAACTTATTTATCTTAGTCTGTCTATTGAATGACTCTCGAATTATAGCTCTAGATTGAAACATTGTAATGAAACTATTCACTCGTTTATCAAAAAAATTATGCTTGCTATATTTATTATGTCGACTGTTAACAAAGTTTCGAAATTCACCTGCTTTGTTCATCGAAAAGTGGCTAAAACTATCAGGGTGAAAAATATGTCTTGGATTTTCATCATCAGATACGTGGTTTTTTCCAAAACTTAATTTTGACTTTTTTTTGAAAACTCCACGAAGCTCATGACGAAACGTCAATTCCAATAAAATATCAGTATTGAAAGACTATAATCCATGAGGAGAACGATTGAACTTGGATTTGCAATTCTTAAGACTTATGCTTCATCTTTTTCGCCTCCCAAAAACGCTTCATCCTCTCTGAATGCTCTTTCTTTCGTTCATCTGTCCATTTTATTCCAGGTTTTAGATTTGGTTTTTGCTCAAACTTCTCAGTGCGATCTTCCAGATTTTTTATATTGATCTGTTGTGGATCTTTTTGGATCTCTTTAGCCACTCTGTTCCGCATTTACTCTTCATAATTATATTGAGTAGTTTCTTCGTTATTCTCGATTGTTTCATTCTGTAGACATGTGCATAGAACTTTGCTCGTGGTTTTCTGATTTCTTCTGTTATCGAATTTGTCTTTTGATAAAGTTCATTCTGAGGTCTTTTCATCCAATTGCCGTTTCTATTGGTTGGCCGTAAATCTTTCTGATAATTTTCCGTTCTTGTTTTGCTATTTCTCTAATTCTTGAATGACCGTCAATAACCATTGTTTCAGCTGCTTAGATTGCTTCTGGAAGAATCGTTGTGTTATAACGCTTCAATTTTGCACCTCTCGAAATGCACTTTTTGTTATAGTACGCCCATGTTAGCTTGTAGGTCCTTTGGAGCTTTGTAATTCTCTGTTCATTAGCCATTCGGTTTTCCATGTTTTGTAACAAAAGGAGATTTATTTTTTGGTTTTCTTTCCATGTATTTGGTTTTATCATAAGAAATTTGTAACCCGGTTTTCTGCGCAATTTCATGTAAATTTTCTACGTCGAGAATGACTTCAGTTCTGTTGTTTGTAATGAAAGCAATATCGTCCGCAAAGGCGAGACATTTGACATTTATTCGATTTTCTTTTTTGATACCCACTTGTATGCCATTTACATGAAGTTCCCATTGCCTAATGATCTTTTCTGAAACAATATTGGAAAAGATTGGCGAAAGTCCGTCCCCCTGCCTCACACCGGATTTGATTTCAAAGCGATCTGATACTTCGCCAATGAATTTTAATTTGGAAGCTGTACCTACCAAGTGACTGTTCTATAATTTTTTGGATCTTTCGATCGATTCCAAATTCTTTCGTGATTTTAAAATAGGTTTCGCGGTCTACCGAATCATATGCTTTCTTGAAGTCAATGAATGTGATCACTGTATTTCTACATTTCTTCATCTGTAATATCATCTTCAAAGTCCAGATCTGTTCAGCACATGATCGGCTTTTCTGAATCCAGCCTGGTATTCCCCAATTAGTGGATCCGCTTTGTGTTTTACTTTATTTAGGAGTACTTTAGAAAGTATTTTTTAAACAACCGGGAGAAAGAAATTGATATCCATTTTGTTCCCCCTTTGTGTAATGGATGTATCAGCGCGCATTTCCAATCCTCTAGTATCTGTTCCGTCCTCCAGATTTCTGATATTAAGTGATGAAGTTTTTGCGTCGAAATAGGATCGTTCAGTTTCCCGAGTTCCGCAATAATCCCTTCTTCTCCTGATGCCTTGTTGTTTTTGAGTTGCTTGATAATTTCCGTAATCTCTTCCATATTAGGAGCTTGCGAGTCTGGATGTGTAAACAGAGAAAAGTCGAACTTAAGTTTTTCTTGGTGGAATCTTGGGGTGAATTGCAGTTGAGACGGGTGTTAAAATAATCGGCTAACATTTTGCAGGTATTTTGTGTGTTAGTTTCCAACGTGCCATCGGTTTTTTTGAAGCCAAGACTGGCCGCTTGGTATCCTTGCAAGTTTTTCCTGAAATTTTTGTAATATATATATATATATATATATATATATATATATATATATATATATATATATATATATATATATATATAATCCAAAGTTCATAGGAAAAAGACGACTGGTAAGTTAAAGAAGCAAAGTGACGTTTATGACGCAATTGCAATTGTGATAAACAAATTGCAAGAAATTACAATTTTGCTTCGTAAGCAAGTGATCATTTTTGCACAGATTATTTGAGTGTGTCAAGAGAAAAATTGTTTATTTCAGATGTCACATCAAAAATCTAATTTAATATTCGGTTAGTGAGTGTGATTCTCAGGAAATTTCACCATTCTACTTTTTAGCATTAGGCTCAAATTTCCATTTTTACTGTTTTGTCGAAAGAACTTCACTAAAATTATTGAATTATTTTTTAGTCACCAGTCCAGAGGAAATTGTCCAAACCTAAACCATAAATTTGATCTAAATTCTCCTTAATTTAACTGTTTCAACTTCATCTGCTTTGGTACTTTTTCCAAAAATTTCCTAAAGTGTAGCACTACCACCTTCATTTTAGATTATTCAATTGACATTTTCAGATAGTGATTAACTTTCTACTCTGCATATTGTCAACATTGGTTATCATTTTCAAACTAAGTAGTTCAACTAATTTTTCATTTTTATTTTATTTTCTAACTCTTCATTTTATTTTGCAGATGGTTCAATTAATATAGCCGAAGGAACTCTTACAATTAATCAATGTAGATACATACACCTTCAAGCAAGAAATTACCAACCATACCAGATCGTTGAGGTTAGGTATATATAGGAAGTTATAATATGGACATACTGTATAAGTCCTGTTGCTTTTCATTCAACGAACTTAGCGTAGACATAGATAAATGCCTGGCCGTGGACTTGAATAACATGTAAACATTCCTTGAGTCGTTATAAATAGATCCTAGGACAACATATATTTACCTAACGGAGTTGGATTTTATTGGACGATTTTTAGTTAGTTGTCTCATTATGCAACGTTACATGAGTAAATCGTGCTTTTACAGTAGAAATCATTGTAATATATGATATTTGTTATAAAAGAATGAAGAAAACAGCAATTCAGTTCTAGTTCAAATAATATCTTCGTTTACATAATTTGTTGTGATATATATATATATATATATATATATATATATATATATACAGAAATATGTATATATAAGAAAAAAAATACTAGAACATTCATTCGAAAAATTTAAATTAACCAAAAGAATATTATAGTAGAGCTAGATATGTGAACGTATACGATGTGATGCCTCCATTATGCTTCAAAGCATAAATATTAGAGAAATATTAAAATATTTCTTTGAATTTAACATTTTTATTTGAAAATTGAAATATTAAACATTTCTTTCAGTGCCTTGAGCATTAAAACTTCATTTTCTTATATAGATATGTATATATATATATATATATATATATATATATATATATATATATATATATATATATATATATATATATATATATATATATATATATATATATATATATATATATATATATATATATATATATATATATAACATATATATATATATATATATATATATATATATAGTAGAGTAGAACACCAAGCGGATCCACTAATTGGGGAATACCAAGCTGGATTCAGAAAAGGCCGATCATGTGCTGAACAGATCTGGACTTTGAAGACGATATTACAGATGAGGAAATGTAGAAATACAGTGATCACATTCATTGACTTCAAGAAAGCATATGACTCGGTAGTCCGCGAAACCCTTTTCGAAATCATGAAAGAATTTGGAATCGATCGAAAGACGCGAACAATTATAGAACAGACACTTACAAGTACAACTTCCAAGGTAAAATTTATGGGCGAAATATCAGATCCCTTTTAAATCAAAACCGGTGTGCGGCAGGGGGACGGACTTTCGCCAATTCTTTTCAATATTGTTTTAGAAAAGATCATAAGGGAATGGGAACTTCACGTGAAGGGCATACAAGTGGGCATCAAAAAAGAAAATAGAATAAATGTCAAATGTCTCGCCTTTGCAGACGATATTGCTATCGTCACAGACAACAGAACTGAAGCCATTCGCGCCGTGGAAAAACTACATGAAATTGCGCAGAAAACCGGGTTACAAATTTCTTATGATAAAACCAAATACATGGAAAGAAAACCAAAAAATAAATCTTCTCTTATGACAAAACATGGTGAAATTCTGCAAGTAGGCCATTTTAAATACCTCGGGGAAGTTATACAGTCCTCAGGTTTAAACCGAATCGCAAATGAAAAGAGAATAACCAAGCTCCAAAGGGCCTACAAACTAACATGGGCTCACTATAACAAAAAGTGCATTTCGAGAGGCGCCAAATTGAGGCATTATAACACAACGATTCTTCCAGAAGCAATCTACGCAGCTGAAGCAACGGTTATTGGCGGCCATTCAAGAATTAGAGAAATAGAAAAACAAGAACGAAAAATTCTCAGAAAGATTTACGGGTCAATCAATAGAAACGGTATTTGGATGAAAAGACCTCAAAATGAACTGTATCAAAAGACAAATATGATAACGGAAGAAATCAGAAAACGACGAGCAAAGTTCTATGCACATGTCTACAGAATGAAACAGTCCAGAATACCGAAGAAACTACTCAATATAATTATGAATAGTAAATGCGGAACAGAGTGGCTAAAAGAGGTCCAAAAGGATCTACAACAGATCAATATAAAAAATCTGGAAGATCGCACTGAATGTCGATATAAAATCGCACATATAAAGTTTGAGCAAAAATTAAATCGTCAACCTGAAGTAAAGTGGACAGATGAACGGAAAAAAGAGCATTCAGAGAGGATGAAGCGTTTTTGGGAGGCAAAAAAGATGAAGAAAAATTCCTAATGATTGCGAATTCAAGTTCAGTCGCTCTCCTCATGGGGAACAATCGAAATAATAATAATAATATATATATATATATATATGTGTATACATATATCTACAACTCAGGAAAACTCTCTGATACCTGCATCTGTTCAAATTCTCAATAAAGAATCAGAATTACTGCAAAGTATTTCAACAATATTGGAGTTTCATGGATCGTTTTTCTGGAAATCAGCCAAAAAATTCAATCAAAAACAAAACTTTAAAAAATTAATCATTGCAAAGGGGCTAAAAAAGTGTTTCGAAGCTTTGAATTCTATTTGCATTATTGTTTGTGTCATAAGCGTTTCATAAAAAAGATTGTGTTACAGAAAAGCGCTGTTATTCTTTTTCAGTTGACTACCCTGTATATATAAAAATATATTATAGCTTGTCAAACTGAAGTTGTTAACACCATGTCCACGTTCTTATAACCTCGAGAAATCGCGAAAGCGTATATTATAAACAATTACTATGATGATTTTGATAAACTGGCCGTGCTGTATGTCAAGATAAATTGATAATTCAACAGTTATTATAAAATGCGTTATAAATATGTTATTAATTTCCATTCTATAATCGTTTAACTACACGTGTCCATCTACAGACAGATACGCAAAAATTAAAAAAAAAACAAGTAAATTGTTTTTCAACTGTAACATTACGAAACCTTTATTGATTTTCCACATAATTGTATAACTCGAATCAAAAAATTTTTCAATCATGAATAGATTATACGTTGAAAGAATATGTATTCCTTCTATCAATTCCTCCTATTGATTAAATTTAGTTCATTGATAACTTGTCTGTAAAACAGTGTATGTTAATGTTAAATAAATAACGATAATATTTATAATTATTATTATTATTATTATTTCTATTATTATTATTACTATTATTATTATTGTTATTATTATTATTGTTATAATAATAATTATTATTATTATTATTATTATTATTATTATTATTATTATTATTATTATTATTATTATTATTATTATTATTATTATTATTATTATTATTATTATTATTATTATTATTATTATTATTATTATTATTATTATTATTATTATTATTATTATTATTATTATTATTATTATTATTATTATTATTATTATTATTATTATTATTAATCATTATTATCGTTTCTTAATCATATTTGGGAATAAAGTAATTCCAAAGAATCGATCATCGTTTAATGGAGGAAGAAATCTATACTGAATTCACGAAGAGAGTGAGAGTAGTACTGAAAACAAAGCTTGACAGTAAACATCTCTTCAAGGCAATCAACACTTACGCCGGTTCAGGTCTTGTTTACTCATTTGGAATAGTAAAGTGCAGCAGAGCTGATGTTGACAACCTGCAGCGAAACATCAGAAGGTTGCTTACGAGCTTTAAAAACCTCCTCTCAAAAAGCTCAGTTGAAAGGACTACTTTCCCAAGACAAGAGGGCGGTAGAGGATTGGCAGACATCGATAACTTGTTGGATCAGCAAATAAGGAATCTACCTGACTATTTCCACAGGAAGCCTGTTGACTAACGTCTGCACAGAGTGATCTGCCAAATTGATAACTCCTCTGAAACTGAATGAAGGCCAGGTTACAACTTATCATCAATCTAACAACGAAGAGCTACTGAGTTGGAGAGATAGACCCTTGCTTTGGAGGCACATGAATGAGATCACGAAGGAAAATGTCAACGAGGACTACTGATTGATCTCAGGCAGAATGTTTCCCGAAACTGAGGGCACACTCCGAGTTCGTCAACATCAGGTTATTCCAACTCGTATTAATCTGAAAGACATCGTTAAGGACCCAACAGTGAGGAAAGCCGATGCGGTTGCCAAGCATCGGAGACAATCCAACATATAACAGTGGGATGTCAAATATTCACACCAACGCAATAAAAAGAGAGACATGACGCCGTAGCAAACATTGTGCATCAAGAGCAGGGATCAAAATTACTTCTTCTACAGAAAGAAGAAATGCCATACTACAAATATATTCTGGAGCTGATTATGGAGAATGACCAGTTTAGACTCTACTGGCACCGTACCATCTTGACTGATCCAACAGTTCCCCACAATAGGCCTGACATAATCTTGTTAAATCTACGATATAGAGAGTATATCCGATCTACGGATGATACCACTATCTTAGCCTCAACCAAAGATGACATAGAGACTCTGCTTTGTCGTCTGGAGACCACAGCTACGGAGTTTGAACTCGCTATTAACCGCCATAAGACCAAAATTATGATCGTGGACCGCCCTAATAACAACCAGGTAAACGTTCAAAACATTTCAGGATGTGAAGTAGTCAACATCTACCTACATCTGAGCTCTAAGATCTCAAACGATGGGAGCTGCGAGGACGAAATCCGGAGGCGTTGTGGCATAGCAAGATCTTCAGTGGAAAAGCTCACGAGGATTTGGTGGGACTGCAGAATAACCAACAACACAAAGATTCGACTTTTGAGATGCCTGGTCTTTCCAATTTTCTTGCACTGAGCTGAGACATGGACGTTGAGGATGCAAGATCATCGCAAAATTGATGCGTTAGAAATGTGGTGCTGGAGACGCTTTCTCAGAATCGCGTGGCCTGCACATCGAACGAACGTCTCGATTCTGAAGGAGCTAAAAATCAAAGAGACGTTATCGTCGATTGTGTAACTGCGAATCCTTAAATTCTTTGGACATATAACCCGAAACAAAGATTCTATCGAACGATTGGTGGTCCAAAGGAAAGTCGAGGGCAAAAGATGGCGTGGGCGCTCTCCAACAATGTGGACAGATCTGATAAAAGCTGTGACGCATGACCACTCTGTCAAGAGTGAACGACTGAGAAGAAGAAGTCTTGGTAAACAAAGAAACGACGGAAATTACATTTATCGAGGTGGCCATTCCTAATGCGAACAACCTAATTCAGAAGAATGCCGATAAAATGTCTAAATATCGAGAGCTTGAAGTGAGATTGGAGAGACAGTGACACATGAACATGGTGAGGACTGTTCCTATCTTGGGATCTACTGGTATAATACCGTAAATTTTCCTGAAAAATATCAGAAAACTAGGACTCGGCGAACATCTCCATAAGGAATCACAAAAATCGTTGCTGCTTGCCTTTGCAAGGACTGTCAGGAATTTCTAGGACATCACAGAAATCAACGCCACTACGAAGTTCGTCGCTGTGAAGATCGCCGCCCTGCGGCACCGTCACGGGCCTGATAATTTGGAAAGGGCCCCCACAGAGCTCAATCTGATATATAATATCTGGTATAGGTGAAATTTCCACTCTGAGGGAGTGGAAAGTCATATGGCTTGAAATCGGGGATAATAATGATCATTCTTCTTAAATGAACAGTTTATACAAAAGGCTATTGACCTTAGGTCTTTCAGTATATCATTGATATTATTTTAATTTATTCAAATTCTTCGAATTTTTATGTAATATATCATTCAGTCAACTTGAGCATAATAATTAATATCACTGCTATGAACATAGCACAACTGATGAGTTCCTTGTAGAACGAAACAGTCTGTTTTGCTCTTCCATTAGGTGTAACTTTGATTTCAATATCACCTAACATTATTTTTTTGAAAAATGGCGAAAGAGACAACTCATCGAACATAGTCATATCCCAGCTCCGTTATAACATTCTTTTGATCCATTTCAAATTATATATATATATATATATATATATATATATATATATATATATATATATATATATATATATATATATATATATATATATATATGAGTTTTAATTTTATGAAAACTATTCATCAAAGTTTCGATAAAGCTACAATTTTTAGTGAAACATCAACTAAAAATATGGTAAATAAGGTGGAAAATTTATTTCTTCTAATTATTGTTTTTTGATTCAAATTTTAATTGAACCAGTTTGTTGTTTTAGTTGAAATAACAACTGACTTCAGTGATATTTTCATATTATAGTGATACAGTGATATTGTTCTATAGCAAAAATTACAATTCAATAAATATTCAAAGAAAATTCATTGTATGATAAAACAATGTATTTTCCTAAAATAACAGTTAATCAACATTCTTTCCAGTATTTCTATTTTCATTTAATTCTATTTAATAAAAAAGCCTCGATATGCTACGTTCGATAAACACAATTCATATCATAACGAATTTGCTCATTGTTCATTGCGTTATATAAAATATTTTTCAATTAATACATTCGCAATATTTTTTACAGCATTTTTATTAGCAAACTTGGTAATTGAACTGACAAGCAACAACGGAATATTTATTAATACTCAAGGTCTGCACTATCAACAAATACGTACGACGTACATTCACTTTCTTGGAGATAATCTATTTTTGTATGACAGTGTAGCATTCTTATACCAATAATTAATTATGTCAAAATTTTCTATTGAACAAAAGTTCGTAAAGGAATACGGACAAGCTTGTCTTGTTTCTAGCAGAATTTCATTGTCCACTGAAATACTCTTCTTGGCATTGGTTGTTCTTCAACCGGTGAAAATATCCAAACCACTTTGACCTTCTTGATTCTATTTTGGTGATATTTGATTTCATTGGGCCTACTTTTATCTTGATCCACTTGCATAGTTTATAGTTCTTGGCCCATAAAGGACCTCCGCTGCGACACGACCAATGCCTTCTCAAACACTTCTCAGTCTTGTAACATTGTCCTAAAACTCTCAAGTGAAATATTAAATCAAAAGAAAATACATTTTCTAAATCTATTAAATAAACATTTAAAACAGTTTAACTTTTGAAAATGGGGTAACAGCCCGAAACAATTGTTAATTATTTATTATGAATTTTGTGAAACCAAGCCAAGTGTTTTTATTTAATATATTAAACAATGTTTCACCAAGAGCGAACATTCAATCAATTTTCTAGATCATTGTTGTTGAGAAATTGAACAAACCTGGTTTGATGGTAAGTTGATCGAATAATTTAGTTGTTATTCAGATCAATATTGAGTTCAATAGTATCGTTTCACACAGAGTTGAAGTGGAATCTGGAATACCTCAGGGTCCATTATTGTCTCCCTCGAAAAAACATGAATAAACGATATTGTTCATCATATAATTAATCGATCTGAAATATTACTTTCAGATGCTTTCAGCAAGACGTAAGGGTTCTTATGTTTATTTCCTCCACCTTCACGAGTAGTTGCAATAGTTTAAAGAGCCTTCTCGTTCTAGTTTTTGTAGAAACTCATGTACACTATGACAGAGATGTTCAAGCCAATTGGAAACCATCATACTGTAATTAATCTAAACATGACAGCCTTAAGCAGATAAGTTGCCATTTATTATCTTCATCTAATGAATGACCCCTTCTCGAATAAATAGGACGAGAAGTGTTTCAATTATAAGTGAACAGTGGGGTTGAAATCGTCAATATTGGGTCTATTAAGCACCTATAAATATCTGATAACGATGCAAGGTAAAATTGTAGGTAATATGCTTAAGACTGATGTGCAAAAATACTTTCTGTGCAACTATCTATAAAATTACTTAGTTGTAAGTTGAAATGTAGGTATTATTGATACACGATCAAGCAGCATTTTTCAAGATTCAAATCTGCTAGACAAAATGATGAGATTTATCAAGTCGACCGAGTCTGTGTAAGTTTGAAAACTGCTGATGTATGCAAATATAAATTACAAATATGCATGCTTAAATGGAACGACAATGAGAATGATGAAATATATCTAGGTATTGCACTTATTTGAATGAATGCATAAACATAATTCCTGCACATATCAATGAATTGTTATCTGACAAAATGATTAAACGAACAAAATTCATCCAAAATTACATTCATGGCTTCTTGAAGCATTTACAGTAATTCTCAGTATGTCTTCTGTTTTTCAAGCATCATCCATTGATAAAAATAATTTAGATCAATCAATTTCACTTTCATTTCCGAATATACACCTGAAACTCTGATTAAATTAAATTAAACTCTTGGCTTAATGTTTCACGATTTATTTAACAATATGAATAGTCAACATGTTTCGAGCGTTAGCTCATTTTCAAGACTAAACTACTATAAGGAAGGTACAACAAATTTATATCTACACAATGGATGTGAGTAGGGAGGATAATTGAAAATCTACTTGTTCATTTACAATTTCTTCTTTTCTCTTCCAAGAACTGCGTATCTCAATTGCTTCCAAAGCAATTAAAAAAAACCTTTTGATTTTTTAATATAATTCGAATAATAATAAAAAAAAATGAAGTCTGCGTTGTATCTCGTATCATTATTATGTACATCTCTAAATAGTCGAACTCTATCACTAATGTATGTTGGTAACATATTTCTTTTCATTTTAAAAATGAACAATTTTACATTAAACAAAACTCTTTGACTAACAGATAACATATTTAACACATAAGGCATAGATTTGACAAGTGTATATCTATTACATTTTAATATATATTTCATAGCTCTATTTTATATTTTCCAATCAACTTATTTTAATGGGTGATTTTTTAAGCGTCGTCTTTTCTTAAATCGAATAAAACACTCAATTTGCATCATATTTTCAAAATTTTTATTGCAATTGATAAATGGGCCTTTGCCATTTACATTTTGAAGATAACTTCATGTAAATGTTATCCACGGCTCCGTATCAAATGGTCCATTCGGAAAGCCCAATTTTGCGTCACTTTTACGAGCATTTCGGCCTGTAGCCCACGAATAACGCGTGTTATGTTATCCTGTAAGGCTTCAATCGTGTTCGGTTTGTCCATATACATTAACCACTTTACATAACCCCACAAGAAATAATCCAGAGGCGTCAAATCGCATGATCTTGGCGGCCAATTCACAGGGGCATTTCGAGAGATAAGCTGCTCACCAAATTCATCCTTCAACATGTCCATTGTTTCACTAGCTGTGTGGCATGTGGCACCGTCCTGATGAAACTACATGTCAACCAAGTTCAGCTCGGCCAACTGGGTCAAAAAAAATTGCCTATCATGGCTCGATATCGTTCGCCGTTGGCAGTAACGCTTCTTCCACGGTCGTCTTTGAAGAAAAATGGTCCGATGATGACACCAGCCCATAAACCACACCAAACTCTCTTTTTTCGGGATGCATCGGTAATTCTTGTATGGCATGTGGCTGTTCATCAATCCAGATGCGACTGTTTTGTTTATTTACATATCCGTTAAGCCAGGAATGAGCCTCATCGCTGAACACAATTTTTTGATAAAACAGCGGATTTTCATTAAGGTGTTCTAAAGCCCATTCGCCAAGAATTACTTGTGGTAGGTCATTCGGCTTCAATTCTTGCAGAAGTTAAATTTTATAGGCTTTTAAACCCAAATCAACACGTAAAATTTTCCATGTGGTTGAGTAACACATGCCCAATAGCTGAGAACGGCGACGAATTGACATTTCACGATCCTCATTAACACTGTACGCTACGACTGCAATATGCTCTTCAGTACGCACTGTACGCATGCGAGACAATGGTTTAATGTCCAACAAAGTAAACTTGGTGCGAAATTTGTTGATAACAGCACGAATTGTTGATTCACCAGGTCGATTATGACGACCATAATATGGTCGTAACAAACTATACACATTTTTCACATAGCACGAATTTTGATAGTAAATTTCAACAATTGGCAATCGTTGCTCGTTTGTAAGTATTTCCGTGATGAAATGACAGAGTATACTGAAAACTTCTCACTTTGACAGATGACGTTTAGATGCCATTACCAACCAGTGCTGCCAACCTGAAATACTTTAATCTTAAGAAATCACCCTATATATTGAGGACAGTTAAACAATAGGGAGCAACAGAATTGTAAATGGGGAAGTGCAATAGCTTTATATAGTGACAACTTTGTGTTCATAGACAAAGATTTGCTTATTCGCGATATGAATCCTACTTTTTTTTAGAATTTTCTCGTTATATAATCTGCGTGTGCGTGAAATTCAAATTCGAATCCAAAATTGTACCCACGTATCTGATATGTTCATTGTAAGCAATGGCTTATCCGTTCACAGCCAAAAATAGGAATTATTGGCTGATATTTCTAGTAATCGAATTGATTGAAAAAGAGGAAAGGTGTTAACATCATTATTGATACAGTAATTACATAATCCTACAATGTGTTGCCTTACACTAAACAATTATTATAGAAAAATTGGAGAGTAGGATTTCTTATAAAACGGCATTTAAAACCAATAATGTGAAGTAGTGAACACTTCATATCTGTACTGAGAAATATATTCAAATATTTATATAAATTTTATCTATATATTCATAAACATTTATTTGTGTAAACACAGAGGTTAAGTGATAATCCCTAACAGACTTCCGGTACCTATGTATTTTATGAGGACAATTTGCTGTAGAAAAAAGTACTTCTCCTTCGTTGAGATTTATACGTTTACGAAAAAATTAACCTAGGTACCAGAGCTTCAGAGATGTACCTACAAAATGATTTTAAAAAAGGATTTAAATACAAAATGCAAAATACTTTTCAGATTTACTATTTCAAATGCAATAAAACAAATAATTTTGCATTTTGTATTTCAAGTGCTAAATGAAGAATAGGTATTATCAAAATACTTTTTCAAAATAAAACACCTTTTCACCAAATCGCAGATATTTTTATTTATGTCAGGTACCTATTTATCATGAGAAATAGAGACACAATGCCGAGCCGAACAAAACGTCTAATAACATGGCACGTTATGCATGACATTTTGGTCATATTTATCGGTACGCGTATCAATAAATTCTGTTATGTTATCAATAATCATACTCACTTAAAATAATGTAAAAAACTAGACTAACGAAAAGAGAGCCATTGCTCCATTTTGTGAATTGTGTGGCGATTTATTTCGGTTGATTGTGCTCTAATTCTTATTTTATTATTATTACACTTTTGTTTTATTAACAACTGGACTGCTATCGCTAAAGAGTGAAAAAATAAACATCAATTTTTATTTATTGCTCTTTTTAACAGTACCAGTTGTTGAATACATCATCACTCATTTTTCTTCTGTGAGGTCTCATAATCATCCCATTGTACGAAAAAGTCTTTCTACAGGTGCTGTACTTGGTAAGGATGTGGCTTATTTTAAAAATACTTTTTTTATTGTAGGTTAAGCGTTTAGCCAGGCGCCTCTACCGGTCAAAATCGGCAATACAAGCGTTATTCGTTCATTTCATTTTGACTGGCGATGTTGCCTAAACTTAATCACAAAGTATTTTGCGTTTTGAAATGAATATTAAAAATGCAAAATACATCTCAAAAGATAGTTCAAATGAAATACGAAATTTTTTTTACTAAAAGGCATTTAAATGCAAAATACAAAATAGGTATTTTGCATTTTGTATTTGGATTTTAAATAGAAGTATTTCAAATAAATCGCATCTCTGTTTGCTATTCATATATAAAAGTTGCATTATTTCATTTAAGACAATTCCATCTGATGTTTGTTGATTGTATGTATTTTATTCATATAACAGGATAATATGTGTGATATTTTTGCTTTGACATTGGTACACATATGGGTCTTTTTCATAACGATTATATATCTTTATTTGAATCATAAATTTCATTGAAGAACTTCCAAATGTAATCAGATTTCATTATTATATAGATATAGAGATTACTAAGCAATTTCAGGTTTCTGTTTTTTATCATACATTCTGTTTTTGTATTTCTTTTAAACTTAAGAATCACCACGACAATGTGAGGTCTTTATTTTGGCAATCATTTTCTCCAAATCATCTTCTAGTTCAATATGTTACTCTTTTTGTCATGTGGTGTTTGATTCTTGGTGTTGTGCAGATATATGAGATAAGAGTGAACCTGCCAAAATGGAAAAAGGAACCATAACCGCTCATGGTTATAATTAATGAGTTATCAAAATTGCAATCACTATCTTTATTTTTACCAGGACAAGCTTAGATTCAAATCATTATGAGTTTAAGGGAAGCTTTCAGTGTTATGGAATTTCTGACTATCCCCTGGCAAAAGGTGATCTCGGGATCTTGAACTTATTTTTATAGGTACGTCAAGTTTATACAGAGCTTTCTTCAGCTAAGCTGAGAACCATTCTATAATACTCCATTCACTCAATTGGATATATTATTAAATATATTGGCCATATTATTCAATTTACTTCGTTGGATTACTCTGAAGACAAGAATTGTGCTATTTTTACCTCTTTGATTCACCAGATTAATTGTCAATTTGATAATTTAAGATAAGTGTGATCTCATCAAAAGTTGGTTTTCTCCTGAATTTACTGTAGAATATATTTTTGTTATATATATATATATATATATATATATATATATATATATATATATATATATAACAGTTATTAAGTGATATAACTGCATACTCTTTATTATTTTGATCTGTCTTGTTTTGCGGAAGTAAACGACATCCTACAATAATGTGGCAAATAATAACAAGTTCTTTATTCTCAACAAGTATAATAAATTTTAAAAATGCATAATACATCTCAATAAGTATTCCAAAATTCAAAATGTTTTTTACTAAAAGGCATTTAAATACAAAATACAAAATAGGTATTCATTTTGTATTTGCATTTTAAATAGAAGTATTTCAAATGAATCGCATACCTGCTGGACTTTTATTTATTTCAACCTCTGCTTTAAGTATTAAATTTTCGATTTGTTGCGTTAATACAAATTTGTGTTTTTTTCTTACAAAGAAACTGGTTTCCTTATCTTTCAAATTTTTTTTCATTCAAAGAGTATGTTGTAAACAAGATGGGAGATTAATCTACACAAGATATTAAAATGAATGAAGTGGAAAGAGACTTTTGATCAAGAAGAAAGAACCCGGATTCAAGCTAAGAGAGATCTCCAATCTCATTTTTTTGTAATTTTGGAATCAAAAGACCTTCAATTTTAAATAAAATCATTTAGTTTCAATGTCTATATTGCTTCTAAATTTAGGTGAATTTATATACGTCTCCAAAATTTCAGAGCTAGCCGATGTTATCACTAATATTTTCAAGTTATATTTAATATACAAAAATGACGAATGGTTGAATCAGAAATCGAATTCACACGACGTTTCGGTTTGTTATGTATCTCTAACCGTTCTCCATTAGATTCATAACATCCTGTGTTCACCGGCGAGGAAAGTTTATCAATTTTATTTCATATTAATCTATTTTAATTTCATTCTCATTTGACATTTCTGTTTCAGCCCTCACGACATTAATTATTAATCTTTTTTCATTTTTATCCGATTAATTTTAACATTTAATTTTCATTTAATCATAGTTCGTTTCAGAATTCGAAATACAATTTATAGACAATGGAAGTCCGAAAAATAGTTGAGAATCTACATTAACCAACACCTTCAAACAAAGATTTTTGAATCATTGCTTTTTATTCATAGTTTCTGATAAAATTTATGAGTTATTTGGAATATTTCGATAACATATTTCAAGAATATAGCTTAAACTTGTAGGTAGTTTCTCCACAGTGAGAGTTAAAATGTTTCTCTAACAAATGGAAAATATTCATTTCCGTCACAGTAAAAATAAATTTTCAAAGTACTGGTCTATAAAATTTGTTTTGCTCAGCTGGAAATGACAATTGGTTCAATAAAACGGAAATAGCAGATGTGGACTTTGGATTTCAAAGCGTTCGATACAATAATACTCCAAAATTATTATGGAATTTGTCGATTTAAAAAATTTGTAATGAAGTATAAGCCACAAGTGATGACTTCGACTTCGATTACGATCAAAGTCTATAAAACTGCAATTATCATGAACAATTCCTGGATTTTTAATTCTAGAATATTCGTCATAGAATTGAGTGTGAATATCTATAATTTTTATACATATATATCAAGGTATGAACCCCGAAAATACTAAAATCTACAAAATAATACCTAAGAACAGACATATCAAACTCTAAAACAAACAAATCTATACTCAAAGTGTTCTCTCAAATCTAAACTCAAAAATGTTTCTTTCGAAAATATGTAATGATACCTTACATAATTTTCTAGACTCATTGTTTTGCTAAATATTTGTGAATTGTAGACCCAGAGACATTTTTTACTCTTTATCATTTTTAATTGAAGAATATTTTCAATTTTTTTCATGTTACATAAAATAAAGCATTACATTTTTCATTCCATTTATGAATTTATTCCATTATTAAATTAAGACTACAATTTTTTAAATAATTTCCTAAAGAAATCACAAGCGTTTCGACCCGCAATCAAATGCTGAAAACTTCAGAAGTAATTCAATGAAATATTGGACAAATACGATAATTTTGACTCCAAAATAAAACCGAGGCAACGTTATATTGAAAGGAATAATACAGAAGAAAGTACAAGTTTGAGAAAAACTTAAAAATTGGACACTCAAACAACCGTTTACAAACCATAGAAACTTTAGCTAATATTTAACCGATAGAATTTAAGATAAAAAAATCTCAGCAATAAACTAGAGAAGAAATCTCATAATATTATTTTCCGGATGCTATGAAAAACATACTAACAAAAATCTTGCTAACACAGTGATTTCTGTATTAGACAAAAGATTAAAACTGTTTACAATGAATAAATGAAATATTAAATGAAAACCTAATCAATATTTTTCTGTATTTATAAACCGTGATACATATAATTTTTGGAATTATAAAAGAAATATGCCCAAAAAAATTGGAATTAGATTCTGCCGTTAAATGGTTTCGTTCTTTCATTAACGTTCTCGCCTATTATTTTGTTAAATCAATCTGTATATTATTCAGTTGGATTCAATGCCAACAGCCAGTGACGTCAATAAATTGACGTTAAGTGAACAGAAATTCAGAAAACTTCGAGAGGACAAACACTATAAATTAGCGACTGATTGACGTAGGTATATATAAAAATGGCATACGAGGAACAGTTGATTTATACGCTGGAATATTTACTCGAGAATTGGCGGATATGTCGCTTTGTGTGTACGTGCCATTCTCTACGGCGTTCATGAAAAAAATTAGGTTTATCCGATGATAATAATGAACAAACCAGTCTTGCCTGTGAACCAGCACGAATAGCGAATATGTAGCTATAATAATGATGAAAGTACGGAATGTTGTCCGACTGGAGAGGTGTGTGAGGCAGTCCACCAATCAGAGACGCTGAAAGCGAACGAGCCTCTCGAAAGGTTAAAAGTCCTTGAATCGCGCTGACAACAGTACAATGCAATGACATTACAATAATCGAGGAGTTATATTTAGCAAGTAGATTGTTTTAAATCAAGAAGGCATTTTCGTCAGCAATGCGAAACCGTGATTTCAACATTATTCGTTGTTGCTATACGATTTTCTGTCACAATTGATTAACCTTGTTGATTGTTTGGAAAACACTACGCTTTCGATTAAATAAACTAAGGACTGACGTAGCGACACACCTCCGTTATAGACGACAACGATGTTCTGTAGGATGTTCTCTTGCATTGATTACTACGAATAGTAAAACGATTCCTGATAAATTTACGTTAAAGTCAATAAAATGATTGATATTTAACAACAATTATTTCTTTATTACAACGAGGCTACACAAACATATTCTGCGGCATCTTTTTGAAATTCCGTGAATATCATTTTCATAGTCACGGTATAAAATCGAAAAGATGAAACAAGGCATTTATAAATTCGCAAATCAAATGAACTGAATTTGTTAAAAAATTACTGTTTTCTGTAAAAATGTTGTGTAATATTTTGCATTTGAAAACTGTTGAATATTAAGAAGACTTCATCAGTTTAATCAAGTCTTAACAAGTAAAACAACTTATTTATATACCAATTATAAAAACAATTAGCACTGAAAATATATATTGAGTGACTTAGATTTGATACATCCTAGTAATTATGAAATTAATTACGTAAGTATATGAATTCAATTTTTTCAAAGAGAAAGATTTTCTTCTCACTTGCATTCTAGATTATAATTTTTCGAAATATTTCAGTTATTCATTCGAAGAGTGATGTTTACCAATACTCCAAAATTTTCAAATTCAAGTGAGATCTTAATGAAGAGTTTTTAATGAATTCGGAGAAAATTTTATATTTCTGTGAAAAGAAACTTTGGAATTTGCTTTCGAGTTGATCTCCTGATTATTAACATGGCAATCTCTAGTTACCATTCATTAAAACGGAGTCAATAATGGGGGTAATTGCGAACGTGCATAACTGATGACTCGTCCCAAGGTTACTAACAACTTGTTAGTAACAAGTGGACGGTGAAGAATTTTTCATCCGAAACCTTCCATCCAATTCAATTTTTGTTATTATTTTTTCATTTCAGGGCGACATTCATAGCATTAAATGAGATATGTAGGTAATAACATTCCTAATAAATAATGTAACCTTGGAATGTGTCTTAAACGTTAACGTGCTTATGTGACATGAAAAGAATGTCAATTAAAACCGAAAAAAAAATTAAATGTTAACCATGGGAGGGGTAAAAATTCAACAAGTTCAAAATTCAAACCGTCCCTTCAAAAACAAAACCAAATTATTCTATTTATATCAGAAATAAAATGTAGTTAGGTACATAAGTCGCTGTGTCTGTCTATCTCAATTTTGTACTGTATAATTTCGGAACTGTATGCTCAAGTCGAATAATATAAGAGTGTAGGCTACACACTATAAGCCTCAAAGTATATTGTAATGTACCTATCATTAATATGCGAATAAATACAAATTAATCTTTTACGAGAAATTCGATTATTAAGGAATTTAATTTCAAGCTCTAACTGCAAACTTCTAGAAAATTATGTCAATTAGTAAACGTTCTCTGAAAAATCAGTGAATAATTTAGCTGACCAATAAATTGAATGAGATTTTACGTCATTAGAATTTATCGTTCACTAGCATTTAACCTATTTAGATTATAATAGTATAAATAACTCAACAGTTAATACTTCCATTATGAAAAATATGTACTATATCTCCAATATTCCAGTTTAATTAAATCTGAATAATATACTTCAAAAATGATAGTAGACTAATTCAACGATTACACTGACACCTCGTGTAATATTGAATTAACACAATAATATATTAGTATACTGCTGAATGCCTCATACAGATGTCTATTTGACTCTTCAAAGTGTGCTTTGTGATAACGGTAGAGGACTCTGAAGTAAGTAACCGGCAATTCAATCAAATATCCCTATTATCTACAACCATAAAAGGTATTGCAAAAAATTTGAATTTTGAACACTCATTTGTGAAGACACTCAAGGTTTATATTCAATATTTCTTTGATAAGTTCTCATATCGTTGACAGCATTCAAAACGAAGAATATCAATTATTTTTCACTGCTTCAGCAGATCTAGGTGAAAGGAGAAAGGAGGATCCTATAATCTAACACTATTCAATCAAAGTTATAGGCATTTTCTAAAATGAGTTCTAGTTGTTACGAAACCTTTTATTATTGTTGAATGATTGTAATTTTCCTTTTGTTAACATTTATCGGTAGTTATCATAGCGAGTGAAGAGTAGCTAATTAAAATACTGCAGTATGTTCATGCCACACTTTCCGGATAAAAATAGTTCAAGTTTTCACTGATTTTTCTCAAGAGCTTTCAATGTCAAGAGGCAATCTGAATAAATTAAACACACGTAATATATGATAGCGATATGGAAATTTATTGTGTAAAAATACCGATATTATCAATTATTTAGGTATAACCTACTGCCAATTTTTCCTCTGCTGAATTTTTTTTATATATTTTTTGTATTTTTTGCAATAACTGACACTTTCAAACAAAACAATATATATATATATATATATATTAAATTAAATTAAACTCTTGGCTTAATGTTTCACGATTATATTTAACAATATGAATTTGTCAACATGTTTCGAGCGTGAGCTCATTTTCAAGACTGAAAATGAGCTCACGTCTTGAGCTCAGTCTTGAAAATGAGCTCACACTCGAAACATGTTGACAAATTCATATTGTTAAATATAATCGTGAAACATTAAGCCAAGAGTTTAATTTAATTTAATATTTAATTATGTTTCATCAAGAGTTAAGCGAGAATTCAATCTCAGTCAAAACAATATATTCATTTATCGTTGATGTCCCGTTACTTTCTCAGAATTCGGAACATTTTTGGAACATAAAATGTCACTTATAAAAATATTGTCACGCAAATGTAGTAGCAGAATAATAAATACATGAAGAAAGCCATGTTCCAATTTAGATCTTTAGGAAGGAAAGTATTGGCTAACCATTGATACGCATTTACAGATTAATCTTCTTCGTCCTGAGAAAATCCTTCTGAGAAGATCTTCTTCGTCCTGAGAAGTGCTCCGTGAGACTTGAAATCTTTGTGTATGTACTATAATAAGATAGTGTATAATAAAATAAGTCTCGATTCTGAAGGATCTAAACATCAAAGAGAGGTTATCGTCGACTGTGCAGCTACGAATCCTCAAATTCTTTGGACATATAACCCGAAACGAAGACTCAATCGAACGATTGGTGGTCCAAGGGAATGTCGAGGGCAAAAGATCGCGTGGGCGCTTTCCAACAAGGTGGACAGATCTAATAAAATCTGTGACACATTCCAGCATCAATGAAAACTCTAGAGCCGCTAAGCATAGAACAGTGTGGCGCTGTATCGCTTAGGACGCAGTGGCACAAGACCGAGACACGACCACGACCACTTTATCAAGGGTGAACGACTGAGAAGAAGAATAATAAAATAAAAACTGTATATGCGATAATGTTTAATTCTTAATTTTATAAATTTCAGAAAATTTATAAAATAAATATTAGTTATGTACTTTTTGTTTATCAACTTGATTTTTCCAATTACTCCTTACTCTAGACTTTGTTTATAGAATAAAATATGGCAAGGTTCCTAGCTATATCTTTAACAGTGTAAAATACGTTGAAGATGTACATAGTTACAAAACAAGGTCTAGGGAACAAAATGATTTCTACATTGATAAGTGCAGTATATCTAAATGCCTAAATAATTTATGTGCGAACGGAATGAATGCATTTAATAGTCTAGATCCGAAAATTAAATTATGTAAGAATCATAATGAGTTCAAACAATTATTGTATCATTTTGTAAAGAACAATATCTAGGGTGAAATATGTTGTTTGATGTTGTATATTTAATTTGTTTTTTTTTTGTAAAGTGTATTAGCTGTGCTAAATAAAGTTTACTACTACTTAATTTATTATCAAACTAAGTATTTTCACCTGTTTATCAAAAAACCCTGTGAGATGACATTACCCATATATTATGACCTCTGCCTTTATTTTGAAATATAGGCAGCATAACTTCACTAAATGTTTTTGTTACTGATTTTTATATCTTCTACTGAGAGTTCAATCAGTAAATGGTTTATTATTGTTTCAAATGTTAAAACATAGTAAACTCTTTATAGGGCTATTTACAGATTTTATCCTATACCTACACAAATCAAAATTTTGTTTTAGATCAGTCTGAAGACACTACTGTCCTTAGAAAGCAGAAAGAATGCAACACCTAGTCAGGTATATTTTCAAATAACATCTTCCTTTTACTATAAATCAACTTAAAGGTCCGGTGAACTTTCAAGTTAATAATTTGATTGTGGATATTACATTGCCAAGGCGATATACAGCTGCATTATCTAGGTTATCATTATGTACACGGTATATCTGGCCAAGGCTAGAAGATGTGAGCCATGAAACGCAGTGGAATTCAATAGGCGCAACATTCAACGAATCATGAAAGCAGGATTTTTCTGCATTTATACGTAAATGTTACCTGAATTTGTCTTGTTATATTAGCGCATATGAGCTTCAGGCATCGATAAGAAACTCGACATAATATTCTACTCCTCCTACAATAAATCAACAACAAAAATTGAGGGAAGAAATATGAAAAACAGCAAAACTTTTCGGAAATAATGGAAACAATTCGTGAAGGAACAATAACGAAGATACAAAGATAAGGAAAGTAAAAAGGGAACCTTACAAAAACTTGTGATACTTTGGAGGGTGATAATTTTTGTTGACAGTGATATTTCTGTTCATAAATAAAGGATGATTGATTTATTCAGATTAATTGATCTCAAATTGGTAACCTTTGAGGAGACATGTTAGATTTTCAAATCATTATTTTAGAGGCTGAATAGGCCCTAAAAAGATATTACCAGTTATCCGCGTCTTTTTGTCAAATGGGAATTAAATTTATTTCAATATTAATTAAACGGACTAACTCTGTCTTATATACAATGAATTTTATTTGTCGTAGTAACTTAAAATGTGTACTAAATAACGTTAATTAAATAAGTAACATTGGAGATGTATATTTTGTTGCCAATGTTCATTAATTTTATTTTACCGCTGTAAATATCGAAAATATATGTTCGAATAAAATACTTCCATTCAATTCTTAACGAGATGGTAAAAAGGTATTGCTATTTGATGGTTAGTTAAAAAAAGAGATACAGGATATCATAGAAACCACCATTGAAAAATATATCTCATTGTATGCTGACATATCTACGTTCTATCTATGAAAGTTATGCTATAGTCATGTTATGATTTACGAAGTTTGTTGGGAAGAAAAGGAGAATTTTGATTTTTTTCGAAAAGTATTTATTTATTCATCAATATCCATATTGTCCCCTTTAAAGTCATCCCCCTTAGATGTAATGCACATATCCTCGAAGCACTCCTGAACTGCGCTTTTCGGTATGGGCATCACCTGGTTCTTCGATTCCGACTTTATCTCATCAACTGCGGCAAAACGCTTTCCTTTCATTGGTCTCTTCAGTTTTTGGAACAGGAAGAGACGTAGTTAGCCAAATCTGGTGAATACGCTGGTTGACACATGATTACGGTGTTGTTTTTGGCCAAAAAGTCACGAACAAGCATTGATGTGTGAGCTGGTGCTTTATCGTGATGCGGACTCCATGATTTGTTTTTCCATAATTCCATATTGCTCCACGGAAACGTTGCATAACTTTGCGGCGACTAGTCACATCCTGCCACCGGATGCATCAACCGATAGACTAGTCACAGCAAGGAAAAAGAACAGCCCCATCGAAGAATTCCACAGTCAACTGAAATCAGCCTTAATTGCATCGAACATTGGACTACATTGCCAACCATATCAGATTTTCATGAAGTATACAGGGAAGTTAGTACGTACCCCACATGTTATGCTAACTATGTGTGACACTGCGAAGGGACTATGCGGCGACTAGTCACATCCTGCTACCGGAGGCATCAACCGATAGACTAGTCACAGCAAGGAAAAAGAAGAAAAGACGACTTAGCATGCTCGGGACGCAACCTCAGGAGAAGACAACAAGATGAAGTCGACTTCGGCGCTAATCGCCAAGCAGTCAACATGACTGTCATCTACAAACATTATTTGTGCACTTCAATGTATTTAGTTGTAAACCTGTTGACAAGAGGTGCACGCTTTTGTAATCGAAGAAAACAGTGAGCAAAAACTCCACATTTAAATAATCATTCAATAGTGTTGGCGTTTACTTGATGTAAATCCATTAAAATTGAATATAAACTAAAATTCAAACACTTGAACTTTTGATTTACACTTTATTGACAAAATAGCATGACTCGTTTCGTCGTTACAAACGACTTCTTCAGATGCTAACAGAACACTATTCTGTATCCAGTATTCTGTTAGTATCTGAATAAGTCTTTGTAACAACGAAACGCGTCATGCTATGTTGGCAATAAAGTGTGAATCAAAAATTCACTGTGTCTGAATTTTAGTTTATATTCGATTTTCTAATCGATAATACACATGCAAACAAACAAGAACTCGAAGAATATATTGGAATGAATGATTGAAAATGAATGCCAAATGTATTGAGAAGTAACTATCATATTTATGTACATTGAGATTCAAATTAACTTTAGAGAAATACAATTATCTCACGTACAGATAATTTTTCATGAAAATCTCTGTGAAATATGATTATTTATACTTTATGATTAATGGTCCTAGGGGCCTTACAAGTTGGACATACTTCGACTAAACAATATATGCATTATGTTTTTAATTTGAAATTAAACGCTATAACTTATTGTTATTCTATAAACCCCCCACCCCTTTTTGGATATGGACTAACACCCTCAAACAATTTTGTACTAATTAATATAATTTTGTGAAACTGAGCCAAGTGATTTTCTTTCAATTTATTACACGATGTTTCACCAAGAGATTTTCACCCTTCGGAAAATGAATATAAGCAGTTATCTATGTAATTAAAAATTAATTATAAATGAAGAATGTCAATAGAAGAAATTTAATTTGAAGCGAACATTTATGAGTGAAGAACTTCAAAATATTATTTTATTTTAATGGCCTCTTTCAATACAAGCCGCAAGGACAGCGGGTCTAAATAAACATAATGGATAATTGGTCTCTAATAATTCAAGAGGTAAAATAGTCAACAAACCAGTGAAAAAATATTACGGATAATGCTCTGATTATGAATACTGAATTCAAATTTCTATTCTTTAAATTAGCCTAGAGTTATTTTATGCTTTCCGAAAAAAAGAACGTGAAATCTATAATAATCTATTCATAATAATCATGAACATGTAATAAAAAAATTGTTATGATGAATGATGTCCTTAAGTTACCAATTGATGTACTTTTCGAACTTATAAAATTGCTTGAAATGGAAATGCCAAGGACCTTTTAACGCAATTAATCTTCTACATATAACTGATGATATTTTTGATAAATATGCATATATTTTTTATTAACTTTGTAGGTGCGTTTTGTAAAATTACCTTTATGCAAATGCCTCCAATTCGATTCTAACATGAAATTATTTGTGTTCCTTATAGGAATTTTTTAGACGATTTTTTGGCTATGAATTTTTTCAGATAAAAGGAAAATTTCATTCTTTTCGCATCATTTCCTGAATATTTGCTCAAGAACACCAAGAAACTGCAAAGAAATTTGAACAAGTAGTTACACTAATAAAAAATATTGAAACCGTAAACCTACATGTTAGTTTCAATAGCGATAACAACATTCAGGCAGGGTCTGTCCTGAAATGACTGAAATATACGATAATTATCTAAGAGGAGATTATTCTTACTAGCCATCACATTTATCACATTGCCAAAAAGACAACAAGAGAGAAATTGTTACTTATTGGTGAAGATTCCAGGTAACGATCACGTTCCTTCATTCCACACATCACACAATTTATTTCATCTGTCTAGAAAATCATTTATTTTGGGTGATTTTTTAAGCGTAGTTTTTTTGAATTGAATAAAACACTCAATTTGCATCATATATTCAAAATTTTTATTGAACTTGATAACTTGGCATTTGCCATTCACATTTTAAAGATAACTTCATGTAAATGTTGTCCGCGGCTCTGTATCAAATGGTCCATTCGAAAGATCCAATTTTGCGTCACTTTTTCGAGCACTTCGGCCTGTATACCACGAATTACGCGTGTTATGTTATCCTGTAAGGCTTCAATCGTGTTCGGCTTGTCCGCATACACTAACGACTTTACATAACCTCGCAAGAAATAATCCAGAGGCGTCAAATCGCATGATATTGGCGGCCAATTCACAGGGCCATTTCGAGAGATAAGCTGCTCGCCAAATTCATTCTTCAACATGTCCATTGTTTCACGAGCTGTGTGGCATGTGGCACCGTCTTGATGAAACCACATGTCAACCAAGTTCAACTCGGCCAACTGGGGCAAAAAAAAGTTGCGTATCATGGCTCGATATCGTTCGTCGTTGACGGTAACGTTTCTTCCACGGTCCTCTTTGAAGAAAAATGGACCGATGATGCCACCAACCCATAAACCACACCAAACTGTCGTTTTTTCGGGATGCATCGCTAATTCTTGTATGGCATGTGACTGTTCGTCACTCCAGATGCGACAGTTTTGTTTATTTACATATCCGTTAAGCCAGAAATGAGCCTCATCGCTGAACTCAATATTTCGATTAAACTGCGGATTCTCATTAAGCTGCTCTAAGGCCCATTCACCAAAAATTAGACGTTGTGGTAGGTCATTCGACTTCAATTCTTGCAGAAGTTGAATTTTATAGACTTTCAAACCCAAATCAACATGTAAAATTTTCCATGTGGTTGAGTAACACATGCCCAATTGCTGAGAACGGCGACGAATTGACATTTCACGATCCTCATTAACACTGTACGTTACGGCTGCAATATTCTCTTCAATACGCACTGTACGCATGCGAGACAAAAAGTTGGTGCGAAATTTTAACAATAATAATACCAACCCGAATTGTTGATTTTGAATCAACAATTTTGAACGACCCGAAATTTTGATAGTATTTTCAACAATTTGCAATCGTTGCTCGTTTGTAAATTTTTCCATGATGAAATGGCAGAGTATACTGAAAACTTTTCACTTTGACAGATGACGTTCGGATGCCAAATGTTATATGGATTCGTTATACGCAATGACAAATATTTCAATATTTCCCCAACATTTATAAGACTATATGATTACCTAATCCGTAGCAAGTTGGAGTATGCCATCATGATCTTGTGTCCTATTTATAGTTGCCATCAACACCATCTTGAGGCCATTCAGAGAAGGTTCTTCAAATTCTTAGTTTGAAGGGAGGAGGAAGTTCATACACAGAATCGATCATGACGGATTATTAAGTCGATTTATTTAGTTAAATCTCATTGCAGGACAGGAGAGAAACTGTATTACTCAAATTCTTGTACAAATCACTGCATAACAGTATTGACTGTCCTCCTCTCTTGTCCGCTTGGAAATTTCGTGTTCCTAGGCAAAATCCTCGTAATACAGAATTATTTCACTTACAGACTCCGAGGACCAACTCGCTAATAAAATCCCCCATTTGTTTTATGGAGTCTAAATTCAATACAGTTGCAAATAAATGTGACATCCACTTTGACTCCATAACAGTAATTATTAGTAGTTATGTGAACAAGTGATATTGACTAAATTGAATCGAATTGAATTAAGTTCTTTGTATTTCATTTAATTTTATTATTTATTTATTAGTTACGTTTCCAGTTTTTTTCAGATTAGATTGAGCTCTTTGTTATATTTCTCTTCATTTTATATATTTAAGTAGTTATTATTCTACCTTATAATATTATTTTCTGTAAATGGGTATCATACTTGTTAAGAATAAAGAACTTATAATTATTTGCCACATTATTGTAGGATGTCGTTTACTTCCGCAAAACGGGACAACGAGACAAGAGATGTTTACAACAAAATAACAAATAGTATGCAATTATATCACTTTATAATTGTTATATATAACAAAAAGATATCTTACAGTGAATTTAGGAGAAAAGCAACTTTTGATTACATCACACTTATCTTAAATTATCAAATTGTCAATTAATCTGATGAATCAAAAAGGTAAAAATAGCATTATTTTCCAACTAGCATTATCTTATTGAAAATTCTGACGAACAATTCTTGTCTTTAGAGTAATCCAACGAAGTAAATTGAATAATATGGGCAATATATATAATAATATATCCAATTGAGTGAATGGAGTAATATAGAATGGTTATCAGCTTAGCTGAAGAAAGCTCTGTATAAACTTGATGCACCTATAAAAATAAGTTCAAGATGCAGAGGTTTTAAGCTTTTGCCAGGGGAAAGTCAGAAATTCCATAACACTGAAAGCTTCTCTAAAGCTCATAATGGTTTGAATCTTGTAAAGAATCAAAATTGTAAGGAATCAAAGGCTTGTCCTGGTAAAAATTAAATAGTGATTGCAATTTTGATAACTCATTAATGATATCCATGAGCGGTTACGGTTCCTTATTCCATTTTGGCAGGTCCACTCTCATCTCATATATCTGCATAACACCAAGAATTAAATACCGCAGGACAAAAAGAGTAATATATTGAACCAGCAGATGATTTGGAGAAAACGATTGCCAAAACAAAGACCCTCACATTGTCGTGGTGATTCTTAAGTCTCAAAGAAAATACAGAAACAGAATCTATAAAGAAAAACAGAAGCTGGAATTGCTTAGTAATCTCTATATCTATATAATAATGAATCTGATTACACTTGGAAGTTCTTCAATGAAATTCATGATTTAAATAAAGATATATAATCGTTATGAAAAGGGCCCATATATGTACCAATGACATGGCAAAAATATCACACATATTATCCTGCTATATGAATAAAATACATACAATCAACAAACATCAGATGGAATTGTCTCAAATGAAATAATGCAACTTTTATATATGTAATAGCGAACAGAGATGCGATTTATTTGCCATACTTCTATTTAAAATCCAAATACAAAATGCAAAATACCTATTTTGTATTTTGCATTTAAATGCCTTTTAGTAAAAAACATTTTGTATTTTATTTGAACTATCTTTTGAGATGTATTTTGAATTTTTAATATTCATTTCAAAATGCAAAATACTTTGTGATTAAGTTTAGGCAACATCGCCAGTCAAAATGAAATGAACGAATGACGCTTGTATTGCCGATTTTGACCGATAGAGGCGCCTGGCTAAACGCTTATCCTACAATAAAATTAGTACCTATTATTAAAATTCAACACGTCCTTACCAAGTACAGCACCAGTAGAAAGACTTTTTTCGTATGCTGGGATGATTATGAGACCTCACAGAAGAAAAATGAGTGATGATGTATTCGAACAACTGGTACTGTTAAAAAGCGTAATAAATAAAAATTGATGGTTATTTTTTCACTTTTTAGCATTAACAGTCCAGTTGTTAATAAAAGAAAAGTGTAATAATAATAAAGTGAGAACTAGATCACAATCAACCGAAATAAATCGCCACACAATTCTCAAAATGGAGCCATGTCTCTCTTTTCGTTAGTCTAGTTTTTTATATTATTTTAAGTGAGTAGTATTATTAACAACCTCACAGAATTTATTGATACGCGTACTGATAAATATGACCAAATTGCCATGCATAAGGTGCCATGTTATTAGACGTTTTGTTTGGTCTGGTTTTGATTATGTCTCTATTTCTCATGATAAATACCTAAAATAAATAAAAATATCTGAAAATTGGTGAAAAGGCATTTTATTTTGAAAAAGTATTTTGAAAACACCTAATTTGAATTTGAAACGCAAAACGCAACACTTACTGGTATTTTGCATTTGAAATAGTAAATTTGAAAAGTATTTTCAATTTTGTATTTAAATGCTTTTTTAAAACCATTTTGTACATCTCTGATAGTGAATATAGTCATTAGGTTTCACTGTATGTTCAATTTTGTTGTCTCAATCCCAAAATTTCTTCTTAATGAAACATAAGTAAAAGTTTGAATTATATTTCCATAACAACTCATTCAAAGCCAGCAAATTGCTTTTTTGTTATAAAAATTTCGCCTTAGAATGGAAAATCATTTCCAGGCTATTTGATCGGTCTAATTGCAATCGATTCTTCTAATTTATACACTGAGATGAGCATGTGTTAGTCTTACCGCTTCGCTAAAGCAAACTTTCTCTGTTACTACTATTACTATTATTGTATACATATCGTCTAGTTGGTAGAAGCTCATCTTCCATTGAGATTTCGCTCCAAGCAGTGGTTTGTTATAAACAATATTTCGCAGAGTGCGTACTTTGAATTGTTGAAGTTTCTTGTGAGCAACTTTTGTGTGACTCTAAGTGATTTGAAATTGACTACCATGTATTTGTGTAGATTGAATGTAAGTCTTCTGTTCAAAAACGAAAAAATTGGGAATTTGTCTTGTTTTTGTTTCGATTATATTTTGAACTTATTTACATTAATTTTTCTAATGTTGTATGTATCCATAACAACAAAGAGTGAGTCAAACAATAGTAATGGTTTTTAGTCACTTCAAAATAAACAAAGCTTTGCAAATTAGGAAAAGTACGTGAATACAATATTATATAGTTAATATAATATAAGAATAATAAAATAAGTTCTTACAAACTTGTTACAACTTGGCATAGTGGATGATCATTTCTCATTCATGTTTAATCGTGTATATACATTATTAGTTTCCTAAACTATTTAAGAATAAACATATATGTTTCTGTTATAAAAGCTGTGAAATTTCGTTCTTCCAATACTAAAATATTTCTGAAAGTTCTATATATTTTTGTTTTTTTCAATTTTTTAGCAATAACAGACTTTATTATATGAAATAACGTCATTTTCTTTGTTGATTTCATAATATTTAATTAACAACGAAATGTTTTTCATATAATAAAGCCTGTTATTGCTAAAAAACTATAGATAATCAACAGGCAAACACATCATATAGAAGACTTACATATATATATATATATATATATATATATATATATATATATATATATATATATATATATATATATATAAGTCTTCTATATGATGTGTTTGCCTGTTGATTATCTATAGTTTTTAAAAAGAAAGTTTTGAAGAAATTAAAAAGAAGTTTTTATCTTAGCGGTCAAAAGCAGTGGGGCGTAAACCCAAAGAACCTGGGTTCGTATCCCAGTCGAGTTCAAAACTTTTGAAATGTAATTTCAATTCTCAATTTTCACTGTAAAAATATTAATACAATTATTCATGTCCGCACGTGGTGAGGTTAACACGACTAAATTACTGTTCTTTATATATATATATATATATATATATATATATATATATATATATATATATATATCATATGCTATCTTGAACCATTTTATTTATATTTTCAGAAAGAAATTATTGGGTATTTTGGTTCTCAAAATCGTTTTTTAAAAATCCTCAGCACATTACGTTTCGGTCTATTTTTGGGCACTTTTTCAAATTAAGTTTATCAATATATTGTCATCACTAAAATGAAAAAGAAAATGACAGGCATGTATACAACTTTACAAGATCAGAACTTACAACGTAAACAAAAACAATACTTATTACTACAATATGAAACAATATTCAAATGAAGAAATGTGTCCAATAATTACACTTTTATTGAGAAATTATCTTACTTTTCAATCTATAAGATTTCGTTTACATTCGGACAAAGACTAATTTTCGTTTCACTACTACAGTAGAAAATGTAGTGAATGTAGGGAAACGAAAATTGTATTGTATATATATATATATATATATATATATATATATATATATATATATATATATATATATATATATATATATATATATAAATGTTTTTTTATGTATTAGGTAAATGTATTAAAAATTAAACGATGAAATGGGATGTATCGGTACTTCCTACTCTCACCTTCTTCAGTATTTAAAATGTGAAAAAACATAACACTATAGCTACTTGTACGAGTAAACATACATATAGTAGATCGCTAAAAAGACGGCAATACAATACAATATGTAATATATTAGGCTCTAATAATTAGAGGAAATTAAAAGCAATCAATCAATTAGGAGTTATGCCTCCATATAATTAGAGAAAACGCATGAAGATATAGTTCTGGAAAAGAAATACTCTTAATGCACTGATTTGTTTCAATTAACTTTAATTTATTACATATTGTATTATAAAGTTGAATGTTTCCTGATCTCTTGGTGAAACATTGTTATTGAAAAACACTCGTTAGTGTCTCTTATTCAGAGTTTTTTCATCAGAATTTTTACCAATGAAAAAACCTAAAAATGGAAAAATGATCGATAACTAAAAAAACACTTGCCTCAAATTAAACTGTTAAACCTCAGTTAAAAGAAGTGAGAAGAAGAAAGAATAAGTTGAATGAGTTAAAGTTTTTTCTTATCAATTTTCAATTGTGTTCATTTCTAAATTGCAGACTTCTTACCAATCAACTATATGTACCGGCAAATGTATAATCAAAATTATTTCTTTCAATAACTGAGATTGAATCCTCGATTACCTCTTGGTGAAACATGATTAAATAAAAATTAGAATCAATTTATTGGCCTAATATTTCACAAATATAATATTTGTGAAACATTAAGCCAAGAGTTTGATTCAAATTTTCAACTATTTCTTTTTACAAATATTAAATTTTGAAGAATATATATTTGCCACCGAATCTTTTAATTTTATCATTTTATATTTAAAATTAAAAATAGATATATTGATATATATATATATATATATATATATATATATATATATATATATATATATAACTATATATATGGTGACGTGCCACAAGTTTATGACTCTAAACCAGCTTACCCAAATTAATGAACCTAGATACGACCAAGAAGATTTCACTCTTATAATCATAAAATTTGTTACTTTCTTTCATATCACTATCAACTCACAACTTGTATTCTGTCACCATAATAGCATTATGTAGTTTTGATCCATAGTCTCTTATAAATCTTCTTACAGTTTCGGCCTATTATGTTTTTAACTATGGATATTCTAATACGAAAATTCGAAGAATAAAAACCAAAACTCGTACATTTAGGAAAACGATTATGGTCCTCAGTGAGAAATTGTAAATAAATCCTAATTAAATATAAATGTCTCATTGTTTTTGTGTGCAGAGTGTAACACTGCCTATTATTTTGTATCTAATGAGATGCATTGAATCAAAAATTCTTGAATATTCGGAAATGGGAACTTGCAAAGACAATATTTTCAAGCTAATTGAAGAACGGAAAGAAATTGTTGATTGACGTATTAATTAGAATAATTATGTTAGATGGATGAAAAAAAGGAAAAGGAAGAATTTCTTCGAATGAAAAAATTAAGGAAGAAAGGAAATATATCACTATATTGTATGAGGACATATGTAATATGAATAGAACATGAATGATATATCTCTGAAGAATATACGTGTAAAAGAAAATGAAATAAGTAACATTATCATGAATTAGGTTAAGACAACAAGAGTTTGAAGGATTTTCAAAAAAAAATTGTCATGCTTCGAGCCTACTGAGACTTGTTTGCAACCTTCGTTCAAAATCCTAAGGAACGAATGTTTTGAATAAGTAAAAACAAACGGTTTTTTTTTCTCCGATATGTTTTTAGTAGAATTTTAAATATTCTGTCGAAATAAATGTCTTTTCAGTCTATGTTATATTTGTGAAATACTTATTAGGTATGTATATTTGTATTATTTTCATTTGAAATTTTTAATTTGGTTTCTGAGAGGTTTTCTATAAATTCTGTATGTACACATTTTTGTTGTGAAAACACGTTTTGTTTGGAAGTAATTTCGTTTTCCTATCATAAAACTATGTATTTTCTCACAGTAACCGTCATACTTAAACCACAAGATCATTATATATTATTCAGCCGATATATAACGGACTAACTTATGGAAAACTTCATTCTACGTAGTCTTTCTTGCTTGGTTTTTTCTTCAGTCATGGTCAGTCAAAAGTAGTAATTCAGCATATTTTTCGCTATCGGAAACATAAAACTTGTAATCGAACGTCAAAAAATTATGCTGTGTAACAAAGCATTACCAAAATTGCACGCTACTTCAACTAGTAGAGACAATATTCTCTAAGAAAAATACGGAAAAAATCGGAATTCTGAATAGAAAAAGCGACAATTTGGAAATTTTTGTACTGTTTCCACTGGAGCAAATTTTCCTTTTATGTCTAAGACTTTTCGGCCATCTAGATAACATGGGTCAAGCTTCAGATCATTCGATTACTCTAAAGTCACAATCGGACTAATCAAGGACGATCATGTCAATGTATCACCGAGTTTTTGACAGCTTAGGAACGAAGTGTCATTGGCTTGATTGCAAATTTATTCACTTCAAAATAAATACAATACAAATCGTTTGATATTGATCTATATCCAATTCCTATATTATTAATTGAAAATTAATAATTAATATTTCCAGTCCGACGTTAGTCGTATTAAGAGATGATAGTTGGCGATTGAACTGTCCGTTGTGAAAGACCGAAACATTCGCAGAAAATGAGATGAGAATCATTGGATTGATACTATTGTCGGTAATAAAAACCGTGGAGAAATCTTGCACATAAACGGCAATACACATACAAGGAAGTTACAATCGACAATGAACAAAATGTCGAGATAGCCTTGGGTGCCCATGGTACATATCAAACAATCAAATTAGAGATGAAATGAACTACGAACAATGAAACAAATAATCGAAGAAGAAAGTATGAACATGGTTAAGATAATGATAAAACACCAGAACCATGAAATAAAGCATACGATGAAAATTGAACCAAGAAAAACATATAAAAGAAAAAATTTTTTTTATTCAGTGGAGCTGCAGTTTAACGCCGGTTCCAAACGCCAATTGGGCTTGTAATCGATGTACATTACCCAGGAAATATCATTTTTAAACTACTTTGAATCATAGACATAGTGCATTGGAAGATAAACTACGAAGAACAAGAAAATGAAACGAAGACGTGGAGCGTGGAGGGTAACAATGCTCCAAAGTAAAAATTTCCCAAATAACAGTAGCAAAAAAGACCAAACAAAGGCCGAAAGAAAATGAAGAAATTTCGATCTAATAAACACTGGAATGTTTGAGATTGAATTCTCGCTTAACTCTTGGTGAAACATAATTGAATATTAAATTAAATTAAACTCATGCCTTAATGCTTCACGATTTATTCATCAAAATGAATGGTCAACATGTTTCGAGCGTTAGCTCATTTTCAAGACTCTCAGACAATCAGTCTTGAAAATGAGCTAACGCTCGAAACATGTCTTTCTTCAAAGCTTAACTGCATGCATCTGCTTTTTGCAGAGGATTTAAAAATATTTGCTGCTATTAACGATCGTCATGATTGTGTCAGACTACAGTCTTCCCTTTTACGCTGATTAATTTGAGGTCTAACAGCAATGGGCTGAAACTGAATATCAGTGAATGTAAAATTTTATCATTTTCTCGAAAATTGTTTCCAATTCATCATAGTTATACATTGGAAGGTCAAATTCTAGATAGATGTCCTGAGTTTAAGGATCTGGTGGTACTTTTCGACTATAAGCTGTCCTTCTCTGAACATATAACTTGTATTACGGCCTCTGCTTCTAGGATGCTGGGTTATTTGGTCAGAAATTGGGGCAGCTTTGTTAATCTTGACACAATGAAAACGCTATACTACTCCTTTATTCGCAGTAAACTGAAATATGCGTCTATAATTTGGTCTCCTGTGTACATTTATTCTATTGTCGACTTGGAGGCAATTCAGAGGAAATGTTTGAAGTATATGTACTTCAGATATTATGGGCAATATCCTTCTAGAGGCTTCGACCATTCCATCCTAACCGATAGTTTGGGAGTTGAATTATTGAAGTTGAGGTGTGAACGGTTCGGCCTAACTCTTGAAAATTTTGCACAATTCGATTGACTCACCATTTCTTCTTAGCAAAATAAATATTCGCGTACCAAGGCCTGGTCTGAGGCGGAATAATACATTTTATGTCACTTACAGCAGATCAAATGTTATGGCACGTTCTCCTATCAACTAATCTTTATATATGGTTGTTGCCATCTATGGTAATCTTTATGATGGTTGTTGCGGTCGATGTGATATCTATTTTGATAGGCTATCAGTTATCTTGGCATGCCACTCAGAACAGCGCAATGGGATGTCGTGATATTTTCCTGAACTTCTGTTGTCTACACATGACTTAGTTATAAATATTATTTAATTTTAGTTGTTTCATTTGTTTACTAGATAGTACTATTGCAATCGATTTTAATTTTATTTTTATTCATCAAACATATTTCGTTACTATTCGTATATGGTCAACTTCTGCTGACCATACGTAAGTTTATAATACACAATATTTTATTTTATTTTTAGTTATCTGGTTATTGTTCAATACTACTTCAATTTATTTTAAATTAATTTTTTCGTTGTATATATTCGCTTATACTCTCTTTTTTGTTTTTTTTCTCGTTCATTTTTTCCTATTTATTATTATTTGTGTACAATTTGTTATTTTTTCTCTGTAATTGGATGTATATCTGTTAGGAATAAATGTATTATTATTATTCAGTATCGGTCTAATCGTTTAATGATAGTTTCAGAAGTCTGAACCGGCGCCAATAATTTCACCTTCCTGATTTCATCATCCGAATGAATAATTATAATTACTTGAGATCGTGACCTAGGAGAAAAAACAACTATTTATATTAATAAAGAGCTGAGAAAAAACTTTCAGATTCATCGAGAGTTATGTAATACCAATACAAAAAATGCGGGTTCATAGGTATAAACCCGCACAATGCTTTCTCCTGACAGATAAGTTCACTATCTATTTTTTCGAAAGCATTAACTATTTCCCTATACATAAAAATATCTATACGTTGTTGTGTAATTCCCGTATTAAAAATTGGCACGATTAACCGTATTTTACAACACATTATTGTATTGAATCACGTTCGAAGAATTGATACAATATTTATGAAGGGAATACCTCTCAGATTTCCTTTTATCTGAGATTAATACATAATTAATATACGATACCTATTATATGAATATATAATCATATTTATTTCACGTTAGCGTTCGGTTCTTATTTGATTTTATTGAAAATTTGGAAATATCATAACGATAAGCGATAGAAGTCACAAACCTCATTTTCTAATTCAAAAGTTTTTAGAATTAAAATGAATAACGGAGCTTCAATATTCAATGAACAAAGTTTTTCAATTCGAATCATCTTTTTCGCAAAACATTAATGAAATAAAGTTATATTTCCTGAAAACTCAAGGTACTTACATAATAGGTGAACAAATATCAAATAACATGATTCAGGCAATAGTAATTTTATCATCTAAGTAATAAAAAATTTAAAACAAATAAACGAAGTACTTTTTTCGTTACATACAATTTCGAATGACTATTGAACATAAACCCATTGAATGGGTTTATGTTGAATTAGAGCTGTTTTACAATTAAATTCTGAGAATTTGTGTGAAAGATATTGAGGAATATTTCCTACTTTACCAATGAATTTCGTTTTTTTACAGGTGGTATTCATATTATGGACCTTTCCCCTAATACTCCAAACAAGTTGCAGTGATCCTAACATCGACCAAAAAGCCACAAGAATAAAGAGAGAGCCACCTCCTGCGTTCGACATCAGTTCATCTTATTTTCCAAAACCTAAACCTTCGTACGGTCCTCCACGTCCAAAACCTGTATATGGTCCGCCAAAACCAATGTATGGACCTCCAAAGCCAATGTATGGTCCTCCGAAACCTTCTTATGGTCCACCCCCTAAACCTGCGTATGGACCACCGAAGCCATCGTATGGACTGCCTCCAAAACCTTCATATGGGCCTCCTAAACCTGTCTATGGACCACCCAAACCATCGTATGGTCCCCCAAAACCTAAGTATGGACCTCCTCCATCATTAAGTTATGGAGCACCTCCGTCTTCATTTTATGGAGCACCTCCATCGTCGAGCTATGGTGCACCACCATCCTCCAGTTATAGAGCCCCGCCTTCGTTTGGCTATGGTGCGCCTCCATCTCAGACATATGGAGCACCACCATCATCAAACTATGGAGTTCCCCCATCATCTAGTTATGGCGCACCACCATCATCAAACTACGGAGCACCACCCTCTTCTAGCTACGGATCACCTCCCGTATCCAGCTATGGAGCGCCGCCTGCTCCAAGTTATGGAGCACCTCCTTCATCTAGTTACGGTGTACCTCCACCATCTAATTACGGTCCACCGCCCTCCTCTAGTTATGGAACACAAACCTCTTCAAACTTTGGTGGTATTTCATCCTTCGAAACACCATCAACATTAACTTTCGACCAAATCATTTCCCAGGAATACCATGCACCACTATCAAATAACTATTCACCTCCATCGGATTCATATGGGGCACCTCCACAACAAGACTATGCTGCTCCCTCTACCGGCTACGCGGCTCCGCAGTATGACTCTTCTTATGGTTATACGACTCCAGGTTATGGCTCCTCGCAACAGCAGTCACATTCCTCCTATAACGATTACGAAGTTCCCGCAGGATATGAAAGTCCCCCTCTGCAATACGATTCGCCTTCAGCAAGCTATGGAACTCCTGGGGCAGTTAATTCATACGGAATGCCAATAAATAATGGAAATGGAGATAATTACGGTCAACAAAACGACCTTATTGAAGGTTTAGATATTACGCATCCCCCTTTTCCAGATTCGATATTAGAAGGATCCGGGATTTCGTACGATGTTGTTAAACCTGAGCATAAACCTGTTTCGTATAATTCTAATACTGGAACGAAACAAGCTGAAAATCATAACTATGAGAACCAAGAACTTAAGACAATATCAGCAAATGAAACATATAATAAACATTTTAATGATAGTGTTAAAGAGAGCACAGTTCAATTGGGCGAATTGCAAATTTCAAACGAAAATGTCGCTTCAACGCCAAAAAATTCTATTGTAGAGCCATTAAGTGAAGAAAATGATGCTAAATTTATACTTTCCAATGACGGTTTTAAAAGTTTAGGAAGTAGACGAGTAGATAGTGAATGTTATTTTACAGCTTGTGGAAGGTGATGATGTGTATCTGTTCAGAATGAGTAGAGATTCAGGAATTTTATTTTATTTTGTCAGTATGTTTATTTTATTGTTTAATTAGTATGACACCATCGGAAGTACCGTGAAAATATATTGTTTACGATCGTATATTAAGTATTTAACACAAACCAACTTCTGCCATTCTTGAACAATAATCCTTAATGAAATTATTTCTCCGTGTAACCAAAGAATAAGTATTATTACTCCAATAAAAGTTTGTTATTTTTTTACAAGCTTGTTTGCTGATTTTCAGTTTGACTCAATCAGGTCATCAATTGAATGTTTGAAAGCGTGCACTTGTAATACACTAGTCAACAAAAGTTGAGGTTTTTCAATGGATATTCAAAATGAAATGTCATCAGAACAAATATATTTTTTTTCTAAAAATTATATAAGGTAAAAATTATATCACATTTATTTTGGAATTGATTTTCGATAGGATACGAATTCATGTTTGGTAATTTGTCTTATGCGTTGATTTCAAATCATAGAAGGAGACACATACAAACAACAATATTGTCAACAATATTGTTGTTATATTGTTGGTATTAATAGGGTTTGGCGGATGAATTCCAATAACCAGTTTAAAACTCAACAAGTAATTCTTTATTTACAAACTGAAATAAACAAATGCTAGAAAAATGTCAATGTCACAAGTTTCACTTTTCTAATTCACTGGCTGTAGATAACTGTAACTCTGTATATATCCAATAGGTTTCCCAAACATTCTCTTCTGGAAGGTTCCATCTCTAGAACGTAGAGGCCGCTATATCACCGTTTACTATTTATCGTTTTATTACTGTTTCTCTAGAATATTCTGGAGAAACACGGATTAGCCTGAATCGTAACAATATTATTAAAATACCAGCTAAATGATAGCGAAATAATTGCCACTTTACCTTACCACAAACAGAGAACAAAACTTAAATATAATAAAAGAAATTGTCAATTTATGATTCAAATTGCAAAAGTATTATTAGATGAGACTAGGGCAAAAATAAAAATGTATTGAATTAACGATACATTTTTTAATGCCACTATACATATGTACATACATACATATGTATAGTATGTTTCGGCTGTTCAATGCTTTTTGATTTCTTTCATTTATGTTCCAAATAGGTTATAAATTTTAATTTAAAAAAATATAAATATTCTGCTTGTAACTAACTAGTTGAATAGTTAATGAATGATCACTATATAGAATCATTACCACCCCTCCTATGGAAGTAAAACTCTTACAAAGGTGAAATTTGAAAATATATCAAATGAAAATATCGGAAAATATCAACTATAAAAATGAAAAAATGTCTGATTCAATAAATAAGAGAATATTATTGGAAGAATGGTAATTTCAAATTTTTTCTTTCATTAATTTTAATGAAAGATTTTTATGAAAATTTTAATCAATAAAATCTTCAAAAAAACGATATACACCTATTTCGGATAACATCCATCTTCATCAAGTACGAATGAAACACTTTTGCTGAAGATGGATATTAGGTAATGCTAAACCACTCCATGTTGTGTTTTAACAAAAGATTATGATAGTAACATAATAAAGTTTGTTTTGATCATTTTAGACTTGATAATGAATAACTATTATATGGTAATCTACAAAAGACTAACTACAAAAATCCTATTGAGAGAATTTATTGATAAAATCGTAATTACTCATTTTAACCAATAATTTCCTAACTGCAAGCAATGTTTGAATGTATGCTATCGAATTATTCAAAGATAACAATGAATCACTTTTAAAGCAAAAATTTTTGAATGTCTTGTCTTGAAGAATTTGTTTTCAATTGAAATAAAATTTGTCAAAAAAGGTGCGTTCAACCTAGTCTCTTTTTTTCTCTTCCGGTCCCATATACAAGATATACCTTCATGTCAAGTGTCCACTTTCTCGTATAATTGGTGTAATAGCTTGGATGTTCTCAATTCAAAATATCGCCACCATATCTGGTACTGCAGATCTATTCCTCATAGGATGCAGCCCCAAATTAGTTGTCTGCTTTGTATATATCGCTATTTTGTTTATTATTTTGTTATACAGTTTATAAGACAATAAAAGTTAGTTTGACACAAGAGAAATTTCACTTTTATCACCTAGTTTTATTTTTAATCTAACAAAATATTGATGTTTACAAGCAACTTGTAAAGTTTTGCACTCTTATGCTAGCCAATGTAATTTTAATGCCTAAACCTATCACTTTTCTATGGTTTTACAAATATTACACTTTCTGGTGGATGCGCTACAGGATCTTGAATACATAAAATAAATATGAAAACTAAAATTCATATTCTTTTAGCGAATGAATTGCAATATGAATTGTAGTAATCACAGACAATGATGTAATGAGCAAATTCGAAAATTAAAAGAAAAACTCTTTTCTAACATTTCTTGTAGAAATTGTAAAGCCAATGAATCAGTCAATGAATGTTCGTAAAAGAGATTGATGATATTGAATTGAAAAATACAAATGGGTTTTATGGTATACCGATTTTAAAATATTTTCTTGTTATATTTGAATTGTCATTGTTTTCACAATCCCACAAGTATTATTTTCTCAGAATTCACAATTAAAATCTTAGAACTATTCCATTATTTCAGAGGCACCCTAGCCAAACGGTATAGTGAGTGATCCTATAACGCTTTCGGCTTACTGGTGCTGACCTCTGATGTTCGGAAAATAATAATAACAACTTAATGCTAAGAACATTACTTACGAGATATAATTAAATAATTATATTCAATTGTTTAAAAAGAAATAAATTGAGTCATTAATTCTAGGCAAGGCAAGGACCAAACAGCATTAAGGACGTGTCATAATAGTTATAAAAAGATTTTAGAATTTTTGAATTCCCTTTGGAACTCCATTAAACTCAACTTAAACTTCGACATAAAAGCAATTACAGATGAAAGTAACTTCGAGTTGAGGTAAGTTTCATGGTTATATTAGTGTTGAATTTGATTAATGTTGTTCCTCATATTGTGTGAATAATTTAGGGAACATCCAAGTTATGTAGTTCATGAAATAGAGCACCACACAGTTGAAACAGAAGAATATATTGCATAAAGGATGTAATTGGAAGAAGTAGTTTCAAACAATTTGGACAATGTAAGACAATATACTCAGATTGGGTAGCACGAGTTATCTCGATGTATGAAACATGAATCCTGATTCAGTATTAGCTACATGCCATAGTTTATTTCGATATAAGTTATTGAATCTTATTAAATTATTGCTATCTATTTCCTTGTCTCAATTAAATTAACTTCAAGCACAAATAAGGTCTTCAGCTCTATGTGAGTATAGGTTTAGTTTAGGTATTTATGTTGGCGTCGTGGTGCTTCCTGTGGGTTGCTCATACCTGAACACAGATAGTGATTACAAATTCTATGCACCACGTCTTTATTCGCTAATCGCTGTTGTGCTGGTGATATACAAATAAGTCGATTTTCAGTTAGTGGCTTAAAGGCTGAAATATCAGGAAGTCGTAAAATATGCTTCGTACATCTGCTGTTCGTATTTTTTCCATAGCTCGAGTAGCCGCAAACCCGGTTGCTTGTAATGCTGAAAGATGCATGTCTAAACATACTGTTTACGATGATGCATTTGATGCAAGGTACGTTAAAATTAAATTACGTAATTTCAGTAAGTGGATCATCAGAAACTACGATATTTAATTCGTTTATAATATCTGTTGATCAGTGCTTTATGAAGATAATATCAGGAATGTCATATTAATAACATAAAATTATAGAATAAAATACATCCACTGAAATATAAGGTCATATAAACCTTAACAGTGCTGTTTTTATTTCAGGTACGAGAACTATTTCAACAACAAAGATATAGATGGTTGGCAGGTGAGGCAAGGCATCAATGATTTATGTGGACATGATTTAGTGCCTGAACCGAAAATAATTTGTGCTGCATTGAGAGCTTGCCGTAGAGTGAATGATTTTGCTCTAGCAGTCAGAATAATTGAAGCTATGAAGGATAAATGTGGAAGTAGGGTGAAAGAAATTTATCCATACATCTTACAAGAAATTCAACCTACTTTGACTGAGCTGGGTATCAGTACTCCTGAAGAATTAGGTTATGATAAACCAGAATTGGCTCTCCAAAGTGTGGACGATATGCACTAAATTTTATTTCTAATGTATTAGTTAGAAATGATCAAAATATAATTAAAATGAGTAATTGTTTTTTCCTGATAGAACGTGGTATAACAAGAATGTTTATTTGTTAATATTTGACTAGTAACTGTGGATATAGAATTGTTTGATTAAATAGAAACTAAAGTACATTAAGTATCAAATTATTTAATATTAGTTACCAATATTTAGATGATATTCAACACAATCATTAAAATTGAAGAATGTGTTTGATATCACCCAAATGACTTGGTTCCTGAAATTTTCAATGAGTAATATCACAATATTCTTTGCATCTCTAGTCTTCAGGTTACTAACAGGAAAATTATTATGTAGGAAGGAATAGCATAAGAGAGTAGCAATCTTGAACCAAAGATATTGCTGTTAATGTTTACAGCCAGAAAATTCGATATTCTAACATAATTGCTCATATATATACGTTTGAGATCTGTTACCGTAACGTCATATTTATTAATGGGCATATTGGCTAATTTATATGTATATAAATTCTTCCAAGAGCAATTATCTCAAAATTATTTTAAAAACTGAAAGCTACATTTGTTTTTCAATAACAACTCAGGAAAGTAAGTATTTCAGTACACTTCAATAACTTTCGAGTTAAATACCCTCAAAGCAATATTTGAAGTATTATGAGGGTCTTTTTATTTTTCATACCCCTACCAACTCGTATTGAGTTGAAGATAATTTTGTTGATATAAAAGAAAAATTAAATTTTAATTCACCATTTTAGCTATTTGCAATGAAAAACTGAGAAAATATAATATTTGGTTTATTTTTATTAATACATCATATTTTCCAAAATGAATATACATTTATAATGTATAGATGTAATATTAAGACAGAACATGTGAGATGTCAAAGTAACTGGATGGCACGTTAAAAAGGGAATCATGTAACATGTATAAGAATTCACCACTTGTCTTTCACACAAACTTTTTCGTGCACATACTTACACCTTAACTAAGAAATAAACAGAAATAACAATTGTTATGACTCTAAAAAAGCTATGTTAAAATGTACCAAACATTATTACCTAGGCAAAACTTACAGAAATTCTGTTACGACATCAACTATCTTATAATATTCTATTCTTTTAGTTTCAAAAGGTGATAAGTGCAACACAAATATCGAGTTCTTCGAAACATTAATTTGCATAATATTCACTAACCGAAGAAACAAGCTCAAACTGCTGTTCAGTATCATAATCAGATCAGTCCAAGTCTGTAGGAGTCAATGGTTCTTCAACGATTAATTGATCAAATTATTTCATAAAGTTGCTAAACAATTTACGTTCATATTAACCAGATTTTTTCAAACTAGAAAAAACTAAAAATTATACAAACAATTTTACAATAGCAAGTTTAAGCATATTTCCTTTAGGTTAGCAATTTTTCTGCGATATTTGTGTAAAACAGTTTTGCATATGATGTACAATGAAAAATGCAACAAGTTATTCTGCCTCACATTCGACTAGTAAAGTACACCGTTATTGGTTATATCATTTTAAATGCAATTAATCAACAACTGATGTGAAAGAATGTAAATTATACAAACATAAAAATTAACGGCTACACAATAATACCAGATGGAAATAATCAGTGTAGATTGATATATTCAAAATTAAAACTCATTAATGATTTTATTCCCAATAGAAATTCATATCATTCAATTCTCTTCTATAGAATCAAATTTGGCGATGATACTCCAACACTGGAAATCGATGTTCATACAAAAAAATGATTTCATAACAATAAAATTTTAATTAAAAAAACGAATCATATTTTCAAATAAAGTATAATACAAAACAAGAAACACGGATTTCCAGATTTATCGAAAATATCACAAGTATTCGAATATGAAATATATTCATTACTGCACCTAAGTAATATCATGCAGCAATAATTCTTTCATCTCTTCAATATATTCATTTCAATAAACTCGAGGTGTTATAACAGCTATACAAACTCACGGAGCAATAAGGTCCAAAATTAAAATTCAATATAAATAGTACTAAATTTATAACAATCTGCGATCAGAATGAAAATTATTTAAAGTTCTCTGTATAGACCTTTGATAATTTTGAATAATATTCAAAAATATTCGTTTATAATAACATGAACGTTCCATACATCATATGAAAATATTAGAATTAATATCGTGTTTATCGAAATATGTCCTTTAGACCAGATTGCTCAGTATGAACGAGTTTCAGGAGTGAAATTACTCATTGTAGTATCGTTGCAAATCATCGTTAAAAAAATACTGAAAATATAACAAAAACCTTCTAATTACAAATTCCAATAACTACTTTGCAATATTGATACAAGATTCGCATTTAGAATAATAACGAAATTAATTATAAAACAAATCATATTTTCAAAATTATTACGAAATATTGCATGTACAATTCAATAAACAACTATACATAAATGTTAATCGTTGAAAATGTAGTTTTCAAATACCCATTTAAAATTTTGAGAAAATATAATCACATGAATCAATTCGTGGTTGAATGAATAAAAATTTTCTTTAAAATGTAAAATTAACAAAATATCACAAATTCGCATCTATTAATATATGGTATCAAAGTTAACCGCATGATCTATAATTATCTGAAGTCTCAAAAATCCTGAATTAATTGGTGTTTAATCATAAGATTTATGATAATAAAACAGGTCATCACATCTTCAGGATGTTTTTCATGATAATTTGCCAAGTGAAAATCCACCTCTGACTAAATATCACGTATAAGATACTTAATAATCCATATTCTTGTTTAAAAGATAACAAAACATAATAGTATTTACATGTGGAATGAGCGAATTTGAACTATATCAATATTTTAATTTGTACCCATATTCATTAATTGGTGATAATAATAGTACATATGGTAGCAATATATACATTGGTATATATCCTTCTGCCAATCGAATAATAAAATCAATGAATTTTGTATAAGATCTTTCAATTTTTTCAGATGCACACTAAGGTACCAGATAATAAGAGGGAAAATCAAAATACTTAATAATTAAATCTTGTTTCCTTGATTTAGAAGACAAGATCACAATTGTAAGCAATGTATTACATAAATTAATTGATGCAAATCGTATTAAAATGGTATCAGAATTATATTTAATATTCTGCTTATTGGTCATTCATAATCTCCTCCGTTTTCACATCTGCTATACCTTGCATGGCTTTAGTAAGAACAGTCGCGTCCTTTAAAGATAAAACCTGTAAAACTTGAGGTTGATCATTACCTGAACTTTGAATCATCATTGAATGTGTAGTTAAACTATTAGGTGTTACTGCTAAAGTCTCCATATTGTCTCCATTATTAGGTTCAACCTGCAAGAATTGAAAAATATGGAAGTATATGAAGCATTATTTGTTGTTCTACAGTTAATATTAATAATCTAAATATTATTCTACTGATAAGTACGATATACTCAAATCACCGCACTAATTTTCAAAATTTATTTACTTATAAGAAGGTAACCAGCCCTCTTGTTTCAATTTTAAGTGATTAAACATCTCGCTAATATTCAAAATTTATTAAAACATAAGAAGGTAACCTGCCTCCTCATTTGTATTTTAAGTCATTAAATAACAGTATCAAATTATACTAATTATAAAATAGATGCCCTATCAATTATTGAATGTAAGAAATTATTATTCCAAGGTCTCAGTATAGCTCTTTATAAAAATATGAAATTCATTCTAACATTAGTTTAATTTATTGCAACTCTTGAGGTGAGTAAATGCCAATAAGTTTGAGAGTAAATAATTGCACTAATGCAAAAAATATTCGCGCCTTAGGTGTCAAATATTCTTAAAATATCTCCTCAATGAAAATATTTTATTCCTTATATAATAATAAATAATTTTCTCAGTCTCACTATGAAATTATCAAATTAAAGCATTGTAAAAGAATTGAAAATAAATTTTTAAAAAAACATTTTTCCATTGTTTCGAAAATATAAATGGATGTTTCAAAGTAACTCCATTTGGAAATCACTAAAATACAAAATGTTAGTACTATTCAATTGTTTTAAGCAAAATAATATGATATACACAAAACGTATATGACGAACTAAAACAATCCATCACCTTATTTATGCAAGCAATCTATGTTACACAACACCTTTACATAAACCACAAAAGCAACATATATAACTATAATATAATTGATATTCTTCTCGAATTCGTGGAATTCCAATTTGACAGCAGACTATGGAGGGTATAAGGATACCAGAAATGTAAAAACCTCTATTTTTACATGCAAACATCAGAACATTATAAACAGCGAATGAGTAATGAGGAATGATGTTAGTAGGTTAATAAAATAGCGTTTCCATAAAAAGAATGACATTGCACTAATATGCTGCGATTCAAATATACTTCTCAGTCGCAAATAATAATTCAAAAAATAAATTTCAGTACAGAGGCCTGTGCATCTCTGAATACAAAAAGTAAAGAGGGTGAACAAACAAAAACAAAATAAATAAAAACTAATGCATAAAAACAAATTATACAAGCATAATATAAAATTGGTAACTTCAAACTACAATGTTCTATCAAGTATATAAATGTTTAATAAACTATGCAATATATTTAATAACAATTAACATAAATCATCTCTATACACACTTTAATAATAGATAATTAAAAATCAAAAGAGGGACGATTTTAAATATGAAAAAGGTATAAACTTCATTTTGGTTAATAATACGATGACGATACTCTATATATTCACACTTTAGTCATGAAAAATAATGAACTTTGTGTAGGAAATGGAATCTTTGGTAAAATTTTTCTATATTTTCCTTTCACTTCTGGAGGTTCTGGTGGATAACACCACCCATAAGACTTAGATAATGAAGTTCCTTGTACAAAAAGTACAGAATGGCCCTGAAAATCAAAATGCGAGCCATTAATATGGTGTAAAATAAGCATTTAGTTGCCACATTTGATCTATAAAAAAATTTATATTCTTTCATCAAATTAGAAAGTATTCAAATGAGTACTTCTGAAGCATTTAATTTAACAAGAACACGTATGTACATAGCCATATCAAAGCCTTCAAGAGTGTCCATTCCCAAGTTAAGTCATGCAGGTTACAAATATAACATATTAATACAAGATAGAAAGTTGTTTGCATTGTATTCGGAAAATATATTTCTTTATTTGTAATCACACATGAAATTTAATGAGGACCTAGTTTGAACTACCTTCAATTACAATGAAAATACTGAGTGTGTTATTGCCTTCCAATGTAAATACGTTGTGTATTATACCGACTTGCGTGTAATGCGTTGGTTTTGGGTTTTTATTTATTTTTGAATGTTGACATAATGAAATCAATAGTAGAATATGAAGAAATGCTAATGTTTTTTTTATGATAACATTTTGTGTAGCATCAGACCCAGTAAATAAATACCACCCAAAGAGCTACTCTTACTAATCTTTATATTCCATACTGGACCCTTAACTTTAAATTGAAAATATAGCAATAATAACAACGCTTACTTGTTCGAACAAAATAAAGGTTTCCATAACTATATAACTAACTTGCAATTGAAGATTCCAATTTCTTGGCTAACTAGGTAAACAAAGCTTCAACAAAAAAAAACTCTAGATTCTCAGAAGTACAATTTACTTCCAGGAGAGTTGTTCATATAACAATTAAATTAAAAAAAAAAGTTATTACACTCAAATACTAACAATTCTAGTATTCAAGTATATTATTCTAGTATTTCAAGGTACTCAATTTTAGTGGGCAAGTACATAATGTGTCCATTGTAGTCAAAACTTCCTCATTTAGTAAAGAGTAGTCATGTTAGCAAGAGTATCTTGAAACATTTATAAATTTTAAATGAAGATGTATTAAATCATCAATTCTTTTCAGTATGTAAAGATAATTCCTCCGACCAATCAATTTATTTGTTTTTTTCTTAGTAACTGTATTCATTCGTTTTTCTATCTATTTTTATTATTTCTTTTTTTCAATTTATTTAATAGTGTTAGCGTTTACTTGAAGTAAATTCATTATAATTGAATATAAACTAAAATTCAAACACTTTAAAGAACTTTTGATTTACACTTCATTGACAACATAGCATGACGCGTTTCGTCGTTACAAACGACTCCTTCAGATGCTAACAGATAAGTGTTTGAATTTTAGTTTATATTATATTATTTCTATTTATGTACAAAAATGGTTGCGAACAAATCAACATTGCATGATCAAGTTCCGAACTATTTTGAACAAAAATATCTCGGAATTTTGCCTCATAGAAGCAAATGTCTATTTTGAAGAAAAGAATAAAGAACCTTTACAAAAAATCATTGTTATCAAAATAATAAAAAAAATTGTGTTTGCTAACTTATTGCCACAATTGATTTTCTTATCAAAGAAACGGGCTTACATAAAACAATTACATGTTTTAGATAATAAATATCATAGATAGGACTTTTTGGCGCACAACACTCTCACGCAAGGCGTTATCAAAGCAATTAAATTTGATATTTTCTAGATGGAAGGATTAATCTAAAAACTACTGCTTAGCGCAAAACATTTAACAATCTAGCTACATGCTCATGAAAAACCAGTATGTTAGAACCTATACTATGTTAAAATGGATATGTCTTACAATTTAAAACTTACCTCATTAACTAACTACTAGACTTACCTTAGGAACCTGAACAACAGGTGTCACACAAACAGTTCCGTCACTGTTTGTGTGAAGATGTTGAATATTTGCTACCATCGTTTGATACATTGATGCTGTTACAGGAACTGTGATTACTCCACTCACTGAAACGGGGTATTCTGTAGAGAAGTTAGGTAATTTACATTAAACATGCAATATCTGAGAACTAGAAAATAAAATCATATAAATAAATATAATATTATATATATATATATATATATATATATATATATATATATATATATATAATATATATATATATATATATATATATATATATGGAATGGAGGAATTTCTTGTGGTGAAAAGTATAAATGACAAAAACACAATTATCGGTATATCGCAACTCAATTGGAAGCAGCCGTTGACACGTGTTTCGAGCTTATTGGCTCTCCTCAGAACGGCGTAGCCAAGTTCAAGGTGTACGAACCTGGAGATGGAATCCACAACAAAAGAACACACCTGCAAAGGAAGGAAGCCTAGCAGTGGAGACTTCCTTTGCAGGTGTGTTCTTTTGTTGTGGATTCCATCTCCAGGTTCGTACACCTTGAACTTGGCTACGCCGTTCTGAGGAGAGCCAATAAGCTCGAAACACGTGTCAACGGCTGCTTCCAATTGAGTTGCGGGCTATACCGATAATTGTGTTTTTTGTCAGTTATATATATATATATATATATATATATATATATATATATATATATATATATATATATATATAAAATATATAAAAAACAAAAGTAGACACTGTCGGCATATCCCGCAATTAGTAGCAAAATTTTAGTTTTTGCAATTAGTAGTTGAAATTTTTCCCCGAGTTGAAAATTATTCATACATTGTATATATATATATATATATATATATATATATATATATATATATATATATATATATATATAATATATATATATATATACAAATATATATATATATATATATATATATATATATATATATATACAGTGCGTTGCCAAATTAATAGGGACAGTCACATTTTTTATCATATTTTTTCTTTAGACGCGTTTGACTGCTATTTCAAGTGGCGTAAGTGGTCCTGGAATGTATTTTTACGTTCACAGCACATCTACAAATCAACTTGAAAGTAAATTTCAAGTGTTATCGGATTTGTTTATTTTGTAAAAATATTTTATTATCAGGAGAGACGCACAGTCCTTCACACGTGTAAAAGTGAAATACGTAAATAATTATTTTTAAAAGTTATTTTGTGATTTAGTGACATAATTATTGACTGAAGTAAGTATTACTTTATTGTTATTAAATTTAAAGTATTATGGGGCTGATTTTAGGATGAAAATAATTTATTTTTTATTTTTACAGCTTTTACTATGGGTCGAGGGGTAGATTTATCTCCAAGAAAAAGTCTGAGGTTAAAACCCTTCTTTTGCACACAAGTCATTCCCAGAGGAAGATAGCAGAACTGGCTGGTGTTTCTAAGTCTGTAGTAAATAAAATAAAAATAAATCTGGATCAAGATCAGCCACTTTCGCCCAAAAGAAAAGGCAAATGCGGAAGAAAACGGATTACAACACCACGGTCCGATAGGAAAATCCGGGATATCTGTTTGCAAAACAGGAAGAAAAGTGCTGGATTGTTAAGACAGATGGTACAGGAGTCTGGAATACAAGTTTCTAAGATAACTGTACAGCGAAGGTTGGCAGAGAAAGGCCTGACCGGTCATCGTCCAGCTTAAAAACCGCGACTGACAGAGGCGATGAAGAAGAAACGACTTGCTTGGGCTCGTGAACACCGTCTGATGAGTGTTGAAGACTGGAGCAAGGTCAGTTTTAATGTCAATTTATATTTCATATTAATGTTGTGATATATTAATTAAAAACATTTTCATAAAAGTTATAAATACTTTTTTTCAGGTGTGTTTCTCAGACGAATCAACTTTTGAGATTCTAGCCGATAAGAGCAATTTTGTCAGGCGGCGCCCAGGCGAGAAATTTCACCCTGACTGCATTGTGGAACGCGTTAAACAGCCTGTTAAAATTATGGTATGGTCTGTCATAGGCGCTAAAGGGGTTGGGCGTCTCTACATTGTCCAGGGAACCATGAGACAGGACCAATACAAGCAGGTCCTAGACACTCGCTTGTTGCCGCAACTCCGGGAATGGTTCCCAGAGGGGGAGGAATTCATGTTTATGCATGACTCAGCACCATGCCATAAACAAAGGAGTGTGACGAAATTTCTCCAGACATGAACCCCATCGAAAACTTATGGAAAATTACCAAGGCGGAAATTGCCAAGGAAATGATAACCACCAAGGTAAAACTGATCGAAAAATTAATAAATGTGTGGCACCACAACCCTAAAATAAAGGAGAGTGTCAAACAGTGCATAGAAAGCATGCCAAGGCGGATCGAAGCACTCATTCAGGCTAAAGGAAATGTGACAAAATATTAGCAATATCTCATTGGCATTTTCATACTACCTGCTAATATTTTTTAATTACCTAAAGATTATTATTTTTTTGTTTAAACTACTTGTAACATATGTGTCTAATATTATTAAATGTAATTATAACTTAAAACAACGTTTTAAATTTGTTATGGACCAATAAAGTGTAAAAAACCAATATTTTGCGACTGTCCCTATTAATTTGGCAACCCACTGTATATTCATTTCCTTAAAAATATCGCCGAATAGGCCCCGGAAATACGGGAATAAACGCGAGCGTACTACTAACGCAACCTATTGACATTTAAAAACATCGTTCGATGATATTTGTCAAATAGACATTGCAATTCAGTAGATACCTACGGGTATAGAAGATATGTGAAATTTCGATGCTTGGCGTGTCTATAATCTGAGAGGTGTTTTCTACTGATTCTTATAGATGGAATTGTGGAGTTATCATAACTACGGTCTTCCACTTGGGGTCCCAAGAAGATGCTTGGGGGTTGAAATCGTTGCCTCACTTCGATGGACGTGGTGCGACTGACGAGTTCCTTGCAGAACGAAACATATATGTCTCGCACTTCCATCAGGTGTGGCATCGATTTCAATATTTCTCTAACATTTATCCCTTGAAGGATGATGGAGACATCACATCGTACACGTTCACATATCTAGCTCTACTATAACATTCTCTTGATTAATTTGAATTTTTCAAATGAATGTTCTAGTGTTCATTTTTTTTATATATATATATATATATATATATATATATATATATATATATATATATATATATATATATATATATATATATATATATATATATATATATATATATATATATATTTATCTCTGTATTTATTTTACGTCCATCAACACGCAAAAACGTATTTATTTTGCGTCCGGTGGTAAAATGCGTCCGTATACGGACGCAAAATACAAATGTGCTTAAATCTTGCGTTCTAATGTATTTTATGGCGATTACTATATATCCTTGAATAGCTCTTTGCGCCTACTACCATCTGTTAAAATATTGAGTAAGCTTTGATTTTGCCTTCAAAGATATCGATGTTATTACTTCAAATCTTCGGAAGTAAAATAAATACACTGATGTAAATTAGAGTATACGTTTAGTTTGAGCATCTGCCGCAAAAGCCCTCCTCGAAATGTATACTTCTATACATGTCTATTCAACGAGTGTATTCATTTTGCGTCCTATACAATATGGCAACATTGAATTTGGTTGAAATTAATCTCTGGGAATTGAGCGCGAATTAAGCGTAAAATATTAAGGAATTTAATGCGAAGTGATGATTTGTTCAGTTTCAGTTTTGAAGAACGAAGGTAAGTACAGCTATTTAAATTATTTTCTAAGGAACATAAAAGCAAATTGATGTAAAAATTAATTACTATTAATTATCACTATAAATATTTAAAATACAAAAACAATAATTGTTAGAAATTAGCGTTTACTCACATCTTTAGGTTCAACACTTTTCATGTTATTCTAGATCAGATACTTCAAAAACAATATCCTGATTTTTCAAATCAACTACTATTTGTGTTGTTGAAAAAATTTCTCAAAATTTTTCGGCATATAAACCTCGAATTTTAATAATTTTTAGTTTGATTCACATTTCATCTCATTCAACATAACAATACTAATGAAACAACGGAAGCTTTAAAATTTTTCCAATAGCAGTGTATTTTGGTACTTTTTCAGAAAACAAGAGAAGTTTTTCAGATTTGTACCTTAACTGATTATCAAACTTTCAATATCTTTTTTTAATCAACTAATAATTGTTTATATAATTTCTAATGTTTCACTTATTTTTATAGAGGTTATTCTGGTGAAGTTTTTTAATGAACATTTACACAATTCACCCGGAAAATGATTTTCTTGGCGTGCAATTTTTTTTTCGTGCAGGCGATTCTTCGAATGTTTTACGTTGTCTCATACTATCATTCTTTTTATATATTTCAGCTTGCCAGATGACATCTGCCAAACAGCTAAGATTTTCAAACTTGTCTTGCTGATGGAGGGAGGAAATGTTGGCCATTTTAAGGGAAAATTTTTGAATGATATTGATTTGTCATTAGAAAGAAACCTCAAGAATGACCATAACGAAGGCAAAAACTTGGACACTAACTTTTATTTGAATTATCGTTCATTTTAAGTAGCAATTATACGTAGTCTCATAGATATAAAAATAAATATTTGAGAATAAGTCCTTGTGAGTATTACCTACTCTATGTGTGTTATTTTTTTATTCTCTACGAATATCATGAAGTTGAAGTAGTAGGTGAAGTAGTTGAAGTATAGTTAATAATGTGTCGAATTAACACCTTCAAGATTTTGTAATCGAAAAACAATGAGGATATCGAGCTTATGCTTCTGTATTTTAGAAACATACACATGAAATTGCGAAAAGAACCATTGCCATGAATTTATGAATGATACACGGGCAATCTTTTGTTACAGATTCTCATTTTAGATCAGAACAATATTGATGAAATTCGATATCCTCTATAATCACATCAACTGAACCAATAGTTTGAACTTTTACTGTCTTCGTCGAAATAATTTAGTGAACAATTTCTGCTTATATCACATCTGAAATAGTTCGGAATTTGGATTCCTCTTTTGATTTTATCTTTATGATTATGTTCAATATGCTATTAGTTTTATGAGATCAATAACAACGATAAGGTGTATAGTCAATTGAAATGTTACAATTTTTAGGCCGAACCTTGCATTTATCACAGGACGCAATTTTATTGTTGGGACATGTGGGGGGGGGGTTGCTAGAAGCTTAACTCTGAGTTTGTGGGGTTGCAACCCTTGTCCCGCGGCCGCCATATTGGAAAAAGGGGTGTAAACGCCTTTTATCCATATCTCTCAAACTATACATCTCACCAAAAATTTGTGGAGACATAATTTGTAGCAAATCGCTTTTTCTACAATTTTGTTCATCTAACTTTTTCCGATAAAATTGAAAATAAAAAAGTTATTAACAAAAATATGTGAAATTTTTCCAAAAATTTCCTTTTTTGTGTTATAACTTTTTTTTTTTCAATTTTATCGGAAAATTACCTCAAACCAATATTGTAGGCAATTCGATAACAAACAATTTGACCTATAATTTTTTTTATTTACATGCATTTGCGAGGGTTTTGTAGCGCTCCAAAGCCGACTACTCGCAACAATCTGGTCACAATGGAACGTCAGATTTACTTATATATTATTCTTTTATTTTAGATAACGTTCATAATATTATTTGCAACATTATTATATTATTATTTAATTCTAACTGACCTTTTTTCTTACCATAATACTTACAATATTATTCTTTTTTACAATAATTTCTAATGCGACTGTACATTTACAAGAACTAGAAGCAGGTAGAAAAGGTCCAAGTTACCGTTTGGGGACAAGTTAACATCTGCCTGCTATTTTTTTATTATTTGCCTTTCAAGGTTTAGCTGTTTTCTCCTCCTCTATTTCTTTTTTCAGTTGTGCTACGTATCTCGCCACGTGTAGACGTATTAAAAATTGTGAACACTATTTTTAATTAAGTCGATATAATTCAGAGTTTTGCGTGCAGAATTTTTCATTTAGTGATAAGCTTCTGGCTTTCTTTAATAGTTCATCATGAGTGATTGTTTTATTTGTAAAAAGCCTCTCGGGGATGACAAAATAAGAACTGTGAAAGCTAGAGGAGTAAAAACGTTGCTTGATCGAGCAAAAGCCAAAAACGACGTAGAAAATGAACAATTTTTACAAACTGATTCGGAAGTAACTGTGCATACGCAATGTTACCATTATTACAATGATAGTCGAACGGATAATGTCGTTCGTCGTCTGAGCAGTAGCAGTTCATCATCTTCAGTTTCAGAAATTCTAGAGACAGATTTTGATTTTTCGCTTAATTGCTTCATTTGTGCAGAAATATTTGCAGATCAGAGTCATTTGCGTCAAAGCCGGCTGAGGAAGATCTGTCAGGTACGAAATGAAGGTACAAAAAAAAGCATTCTGGACCTTGTTCTCAGACGATCTGACGACGAGGCAAAGGGCATTGTTGATCGTATAGCCAATGTACCCAGCTTAGTAGATGATGGAGCTAAATATCACTAGGATTGTAGCAAGCAATTGTACTCCAAACAATGGTGGCGTGAAAAGCAATGCGATGACCGTAAATGCGATGCCGGCTTTGACGCAAATGACTCTGATCTGCATATGTTTCTTCACAAATGAAGCAATTAAGCGAAAAATCAAAATCTGTCGCTACAATTTCTGAAACTGAAGATGATGAACTGCTACTGCTCAGACGACGAACGACATTATCCGTTCGACTATCATTGTAATAATGGTAACATTGCGTATGCACAGTTACTTCCGAAACAGTTTGTAAAAATTGTTCATTTTCTACATCGTTTTTGGCTTTTGCTCGATCAAGCAACGTTTTTTCTCCTCTAGCTTTCACAGTTCTTATTTTGTCATCCCCGAGAGGCTTTTTACAAATAAAACAATCACTCATGATGAACTATTAAAGAAAGCCAGAAGCTTATCACTAAATGAAAAATTCTGCACGCAAAACTCTGAATTATATCTACTTAATTGAAAATAGTGTTCACAATTTTTAATACGTCTACACGTGGCGAGATACGTAGCACAACTGAAAAAAGAAATAGAGGAGGAGAAAACAGCTAAACCTTGAAAGGCAAATAATAAAAAAATAGCAGGCAGATGTTAACTTGTCCCCAAACGGTAACTTGGACCTTTTCTAGCTGCTTCTAGTTCTTGTAAATGTACAGTCGCATTAGAAATTATTGTAAAAAAGAATAATATTGTAAGTATTATGGTAAGAAAAAAGGTCAGTTAGAATTAAATAATGATATAATAATGTTGCAAATAATATTATGAACGTTATCTAAAATAAAAGAATAATATATAAGTAAATCTGACGTTCCATTTTGACCAGATTGTTGCGAGTAGTCGGCTTTGGAGCGCTCCAAAACCCTCGCAAATGCATGTAAATAAAAAAAAATATAGGTCAAATTGTTTGTTATCGAATTGCCTACAATATTGGTTTGAGGTAATTTTCCGATAAAATTGAAAAAAAAAAGTTATAACACAAAAAAGGAAATTTTTGGAAAAATTTCACATATTTTTGTTAATAACTTTTTTATTTTCAATTTTATCGGAAAAAGTTAGATGAACAAAATTGTAGAAAAAGCGATTTGCTACAAATTATGTCTCCACAAATTTTTGGTGAGATGTATAGTTTGAGAGATATGGATAAAAGGCGTTTACACCCCTTTTTCCAATATGGCGGCCGCGGGACAAGGGTTGCAACCCCACAAACTCAGAGTTAAGCTTCTAGCAACCCCCATCCCCACATGTCCCAACAATAAAATTGCGTCCTCTGATAAATGCAAGGTTCAATGTAACATTTCAATGGACTAGTACTGACCTTTACCACGAAGTATGCGTAATTCAATCTATTTTACTTGGATGTATGAATAAGCAACGTATCCCATGAATCTACGTGTTCGCCGAACGATTCTAAATTCCCTTCCAGGTTCTTTGACAATTCCCGGCAACTCCGAAAGCATTTTCACGTTATTGTGTACTGATTCTTTTATTATGAAAGCGATTTTTTAAAGTTCAAGCGGTAATTATCCTCGAAAGCTTCTTACTATCGAAAAATTCACCTTTCAATAAAGATTTCAAGTAGGTACCTACGTAATGCATTATATGTGTATCAGAAATCTGTTCATTACTATCCACCTGAAGGAATGATAGAAATCAAGGCAATTGCCGTATCAACTCTCGAATGTGCCTTAGGTACTCTCTTTAAGGCAACCTTATATTTATTTTTTGATTATTCCGATTTTTCAGATGAATCACATCTGCTTTACTGAATGGATTGAGTGCTTCTATGTGAATTTAAATAATGCACTCGCTCAATGTCTCGTCATTCGATATTTCACAATCAACATTCACAATCCGTTAATGGATATTTTCAAATGTATCTAACAGAAGTCCAATATTGTTTAACCGTAATTTAATTTTTTCAACTTTGTGATTTCGTTGGGCGTTTGGATATTTAACGCATATTGTTAGTTTTGTTTTGAAAACCCTGCATTTTCATTGAATTTAACGCCGCTTGGGACATTTTGTACTTCAAGTGTAATAGTTACTGTTAAAAAACCATATACGACAGAATCTCGAAGAAAATAGAGAAATGGGAATGAAATTGCCCCTTAGCTTTGTGTTGTGTCGAATTTTGCTGTGATTCGCTTCATTTTCTCACCCAAGTATTTCCGATAACTGTGACCACCTCTTAAGATACTTGTATATTTGAAAACTACACACAAATTGTCGTGTATAATTACGATTTTATTCGAAAACCACTCATTTTTTTTCATAATATATTTTCTTAATATTTTTCATAACATCTTTGTTCATTTGCATAAATATTTCACACATTCGAAGTGGTTTTTCGGTTACATCTATTTTTTGTCACTCCGCACATTTCATTAGTTCCCCATCAGGTACTAGGTTCATCTCTTGGAAAGACCGAAGCCTCATTCTGAGGGCTTCGAGCCATCGACTCAATATGGAATACTGATTTCAAGTAAAACTCGAATTCTTTAAAGTGAACATGTATTCACTTCATGTATAAAAATATTCAATTTGCTGGTGGAGTTAATTGAAATGATTCCGTTTACGAAAGAAGATGAAACATCATTCACCAAGTTATTTATATTATTAAGGTTTTGATTTGATTCAAATTTTGTTTGTGAAATCAATGAAAAAAAATTACATAAACTGATATCTAAAAGCAAATTACACCAATATATTATACTAATATCGCAAATTACACTCCTTACTACATATTAACGATTTTAAATAGACTTGGCAACAACCATGACGTACAATACATACAGATATTGAAAAATATATATTTTCGGAAGCAAAATCCCTCTACAGATGGTTTTTAAATACATTGGGCGCAACTTACTTACAAACGTGTAATGACGCAAAATACAACTCTAAATGGAAAAAAAGTATACACGAAAAAAAAATCGGAAAATTGGAGATAAAAACGCCAATTCGGATTCCTTATGTCTAAAAGAACCAGTATACACAATTATAATAATAAAATTCGGGGTATTTCTCGGGGACGCATAATACACCCGTTTTTGGAAGGACGCAAAATAAATACAAGGATGTATATATATATATATATATATATATATATATTATAGAAAACTAGATTGAATAAATCATTGAATATAAAACTATATATTAGAGTTTCACATTTAGACTAGATTTATTTCAATAATAATTTGTTAAAATTGTTTCTTGCTTCAAGGAATTAAAATTATTCTAAAATTCGAAAAGAGTGTATGTAGTTTTTCCAGAGCATATCTATATGCAATTTGGTCTTTACAGTAGCTCATACCAGGAAAACAAGTGGATGTATTGGGTAGATAACTTCGAATGACACATCTGCATTTTAAGATTTTTCCGAGCATTAAATACGAAGAAAAACAAAAATTTTTCTTACCATGTCCATCTTCAGCAGTTAATATAATTTGGCCCTCAGAGTTTAGTGTCGCCTCCGTTACGGAATTCAGATCGACAACTTCGCCCGTCGCTCCACCTTCAGTAATGGTTTGAATAGTATGGACAGGAGTGCCATCTCCTTGGCCCGATTGCAACTAAAACACATAATATATGTTATGTATAATATGACTAAATGAAATGCTAACATAAAATTAGGTGGTTCATCCTAAAATACCATGGTATTCTCCAAAAAAATGTTTGGTCTTAAATTATTAAAAGATTTTCAAAGGGACATGTGATTCTTGAAGACAAAGTTCTGAGACATATGATATAATGGATATACATTTTGGTGAGAAAGGATTTCACTCAGAATAAGTTAAGTCTGACAAGTCTGGCAGAAGTTCCACGTCGCTTAGGACACAAAAAAACATCCTGACATACTAGTACACCATAATAATTAACGCAAGAATACAGCAATTGCATTAAACTACTGATTTAATGACAAAATAAAAACATAAAACTACTATAATCATAAGACAACATGCATTCATCATTATTGATACTAGAAAAACCATACAGCTTCAACTGTAATACCATTTGAATTATTTAGAATCTTAATTTACCAGATATTAAAAAGTATAATAATGAATTTGCGCATGAGAGCAGATCAAAATTTACTTTGACTTTTAAACATAAAGGCAAAACTTGCCTTGATTGTTTTATCACAAAAACAAATAATTTGAACTATGTATTACATTCCATATGTATTTTTACTGTATTTCAAATTGAAGGTATACATCGCAATAATAAATATAAAAAGTCTGAACTAGTACATCACCCCATAAATCATATTTACAGCCTCAGTATAGCAAGACTATATAATGAAGAACTGATTTTTTAAAAGTGATTACAAATAAAGTCGAAGGAAATAACTTTATAATGAAAGTTTACGATTCAAACAATAAAATACATTTAAGAACCCAACTTACAGTAGCCATGCCTTGTACATGTGCAGTTGTGCCATCAGGTAATGTTATAATAGGGTTATTTGGATCCACTTGAACAATGCTAACTGTACCATCAGCATTTGTAATTGTATGCAATACAGTAGGTGTGTACTGTGTGGCAATCTGTAATAATCCATTTTTATGAAATATTATATGACAATTTGCTATTCAATTTTCTCTGAGAAAATAAAATTCAATAAGTGCAACTTACATCAAGAGTGACTATCATGCAGATCTACTCATTTGATTATGAAAAAAACAAAATCAGAGAAAATTGAGATGCTTTATGAATGGAGAAATAAATATAAAATGAAACAAAACCAAGCTAAGTACGCTTAAAATTTAGATGTGTTCAAATAAACAATAAATGTTCTACTGTCAATCATTACACTTGAAGACATATTATTTTAAGTGTGGAAGCTTACGTTGTAGTGAACTTCATCCGAGTTGTTTTCTGCAAGATACTGGGCCCCCTATGAAAGAGACTGGTATTTCAATATTTGTAGCTTTTAAAGGACACTAGGTATTTATAAAATGGCTTAGTGAAGCACATACATTTGAATGAATTTAAATATTTTGAACCAAGACACTATTTCGTTCCAAATGAATCAAGTTCAATGGACTGGAAATATTTCAGTTTTCTAAACTCACTGAGTATCATCAACACACTATTATTCTACTTGAAAACGTTAAAATAATATAAACCGAAATTTCTAATAACCAAAACAAAAAGGAGAAAATGAACATTCTTTCTTTTTAAAATTAAAACGTTTCAAATATAGTTAAATCATAAAATAATAAATAATTACACATAACACCTAGTCAAATTGATTGAAATTTAACAACCAGCAATTCAAGTTTTCAACACAATATTCAATAAAAATTTAGATAAAACAATATATTTCGCAACTTTCAGAAAAATACTGACATTACATGCACGACTATAAGCAACACACTCAAGATACTCTGTCTACAAGTACAATAAATTGAAAGAACTCAAAACATCGATAGGATAAAACGAATTTAAAAGATGCAATCATAAATAAACTGAAATGAATAAAAGTGACCACAAATTTTAACATTAACACAGACAACATCTATAGAAATTTATAAATATTCTACACACATCGACGTCTGAGCTATAACCCGCAGTATCTAGGCAGACCTGCGCAGAGGAGCCTGATAGGCCATCGGGCGAGGTGGTTATAATTTGTGGCGAGCCGTTAGCTTGGATCTGTATTTTATGTGTTGGGACCATGCCCGAGGAATGCATTTTAAGTACCCCAACTGAATTACTGACATTTGCATTTGCGGTGGCAGCAGCATTCGCTTTCTCATCCTCCTCTGTGAATGCAGGTAATAAATCAGCTCTTCCATGGAATTTATAACAATTTATTACTATCTGCCTTAATGCATGTGTCCATGATATCTGAAAAGAAGACATTCTTATAATTTTATGACAATTTTCTTCTTACAGGCTCCTAAAATTTTAAATAATTTTATCACCTGATTTTTAGTGAATTTACACAAACTTGTTATTCTTAAGTGAAATTATTTTGTATTTTGATCAAATAATTCCTTAAATGTAAATTACCTGCATTCCATGCGTTCTGAGATAAAAATAAAAAAAAATTATAAGAAAAACAATTTGAATAAACAGCCTATACAAATGCAGTCATTTTCTGAATTATTTATTTCAGTGTCACTTCTTGACAAATTCATTTCCTTGTGATCACTAACTCGTAATGAGAAACTTGACGATTAAAATATGCAAGTGTTAAATATAATATTGAAGCAATGTTAATTAAATTTTAAGAAAATCGCTTGAAAGTCACGAAGTTATATACATACTGTATATAACATTGTCACAGTAAAAGTGTAAATCGAATTCTTGTTTGAATTATCCTGGATTAAAACGAATTTACACCAAGTAAATGCTATTCAATAAGAGAAAAATATTTTTTTTATCAAGAACATTATTTTCAAACAAGCAAGGATAAATTCTAAGAAAAAAATTGTCTTCAACAAACCTTTTGCTTCTCATTTTCACTTCTGGCATCCATTCGAACATTTGCCCAAGGCAATTCTTTAGGCCACCATGGAGGCCTTGTACTTTCTCTACCCCATCCAGGTTTGCCTCTTCCAGTTGAATATTTCAGCATTAAAGGTATAAAAGCTCTCAACTGAGCTTGTGTCATTTTTTCCACTGGAGTAGGAATGCCATCAATAATTAGGGGTGGTAATTCAAATAAGGTAGGATCATCTTGAATTGGTGGTGGAGCTTGATGTGCTAATGCATTTTCTAGTTCATCCATAACCATTCCTCTCAAGTTTTTTATTACATCTTCTAAAGGCTTTGCGCCAAATACTTTATAGCTGGTAACTGGTTTACCAGGTGTTGCCACCAAGACTATAGCTTGTTGACCAACTCTTGTTGTAAATTCGTCAATAGTTTGCTTCAAAAAAGAATTATATTAATATTTTATAATATCGTAGTTTTTTTTTATTTACTCGTAATTTCCGAAGTAACCTGTTTTGCTGTCGCTTTCTGATGGAAGGATTTGTTTCAAAAGAGTGTGGCCTTTTTCGTTTTTTTGCAGATACAATAGCAGCAGCAGCGGCTACTCCAACTGGACCTATAATTAAAATAGAATAGTAAAATGATCAGATCAACATACAAATTCAAGTTATCAATATCAACGTTACTTTGTTTGAGTCTAGTTTTGAATTGATACTTTTCTTTTACAACTTTCTAATCTATTTTTGTGTAACTGACCTGCTGCAGCAAGTTGAGCAGTAACCTCATCGCCCATAGCAGCTGCTAATAGATCTGTCCCTTCCTCATAGGCTGAACCAGGCGATGAGGGACAATTATCGTCATCATCATCTGATGCAACTGACATGTCTCCTGGAGAGCTTACAACCATAGTTATTTGTTCCGAATTATTCCGATTTCCGTTAACATTCATTTTGGATACAATGCAATCGTACCATTGATGTGGCGCCAATCTGGAAAACAGATCATTGCAAAATAATTTTACCATTAATATTATAAAATAATTCACTTTGAGACACAGGAGGAAAGACTAACTTTAAGTAATTTCTTGAGTAATTTAGTAGATATAGAAAAATGAAAACCAATAATTAATAGAAACAATACATAATACATATTCCATATATTGAATTCTGTCAGAGCACAGTATTAATCAAAGGTATAATGAAAACAAAATATTGGTGATTTTTATCAACACTCACTTTTTCAATTTTCATAATTAAATTCAGAGTATGATTAAAGTATCTTTGTAAAGCCAATATAACGGTAATACTAGCTAAACGTACAATAAATCCTTTCGTGAAAATATAGAATGATAAACCTTCAAAATACAAGACTTTGGTTCAGGCAAGAAATACTTTCATTAAGTTGAGTTTGCATTAGCGTAAGAAAACATTACTAAGACTTAATATTTTGCAAAATTTACCATTTGACATTTGATTTAAAGGTAAAATATATGAAAAGTAAAATGTGGATTGCAAGAAAACTACACCAACTTACGAAGCTTCATAACACAAAATTTGAGGTTATGTCGAAATTTTTACCAAAATTACATTTCCATGTTTATTATTCAATCAAGTCAATTAACGATGAAAGTTTTGGATAACGATACTCTCCACAAAATAATTTCTCGCTTGTTTCGAAGTCGTAGAGCAGTAACTGCGGAATATATAAATGGTACACCATAAAATCAATAATTGATGTGATGGCTCCCCTTTCCCCGGAAGAACATAGATTAATATGCATTATTAACGATAGATGTTGATAATGGTTCGGGTAAACAGGGAATGAATTTTTGTAGAAAAATTGTTATAGTTATATTCGTATTTCATAATTTTAACGTATGCACATGAACACAATCAGTATTTGCGCAAAAGGTCAGTACATTTACAAATTGGCGCCAGGTTAACAAAATGTTGTAGATTCAGGACAGACAGGAAATATGGCTTCCAAGCAATAGAACAGCTATTCAACACATTTCTCTGTAGAGAGTCTACAACTAGAATTTGTTGTTGTAAATGTATTATTTTATAGTTGAAAACATAATTTTTCATTTAAGCGCATCCCGCGTTCATCATAAATGGAGCAGGCTCAGTTAAAATTATCACTACGTCTGCGTACGCACCTGCGTGTGTGTAGCACTTTTAACAGAAAAATAAGTCTGCAGCACTAGTTTTCACAATTTCAATATTTTTAGTAAAATCTTCAGTCCTATAAAACTCTTGAGAACATATTATAAACACAAATATTCACTCAACTCATTGACAGATAAATTTACGTCACATCGCTGTTATCGATCGAAGGTTGTGACTATTCGTAAAAGCCCGACATTATTTTGACTCACAGCCATTTATCACGAGTCTGCGCACTTATAACCAAGAATGATTATTTGAATATATGATGTTTTATGATAAAATTTCAAATTTACTTGGCTCTAAAAATGTTATTACATGAATTACATATTCATATTCTTAAATTGTATTTAAATTAATGAATTTTCCATATATTAACTGGGTATTTAAGTATTATGAATTAAATTCAATTATACATATAATTATATTTAAACTGTATTGATAAAATATATATTTTTTAGATAAGAATAGTCAAAAGTATAATTTTAATGGCTTCAGAATGAAAAGTACATGTTTAAGACAATAAAAATCATTACAGAATTTGAATGCTTATAATTTTTCATTTCTAAATTTCAACATATTAATAATAAAAAACACTATATTTATTCAACATAAAAATACAAAAGGAGAATGATACATTTATGAAATGAGCGACTCAATGATTGTTTTCAAAGAAGTGCAACTCTACATTATATTATGACCTTAATATAAAATATAGAATTATGTATGTAATTATTGACATTTGATTGAATATATTCCGTTTTCATAGTGCTGACTTGAAACGTTTATGTCGTGGAAGAACTTTCTTACAATATCAGCAACAGCTATTTACTTTGTAATCAATACTGAAGAAGGTTTCTGTAGGGAACTTCCTTTGCGAAATGAAATATCAATTTATGAAAAGGACTTTAATTGAACTCAGTTTAATTATTATATAGAAGTATAACATATTATATATAAGCTTTAATTAAACATGTTTTCATTCGCAGTCTCGGTTTGAAATTCTCCCAACCCGGAGAGTCCATGAAAGGCCGATAGTGGTGACTTCCTTTGCAGGAGTGGTCTTTTGTTGTTTTTTTTTTCATCTCCAGGTTCGTACACCATGAACTAGCCTACGTCATTCTGAAGAGAGCCAAAAAGCTCGAAATACGTTCAACGACTATTTCAATTGTCGATAATGTACACTTTTGTTCAAGTGAATTTCCCCGCATTAGATATTCATATATATATATATATATATATATATATATATATATATATATATATATATATATAATATAATAATTTTTATTCAGTTGAAAGGTTACATAATTACAATATTTGCTTTCCAAAATGTAAAAATTACTCATCATTGTTGAGAGAAAAGCTTAGTATGTCCAAAACGGATGCGTGTAAGCTGGTCCCTCAGACGAGTTTAATTAATAAACAATTCAACAATTATGTATTTATAAAGTTTAGTAAGAAACTCACAAAAGTAAACAATTATTTCTTTTTATAGAACAAAAAAATCATGAACCGCCGTTCTATCAATAGAGCTCAAATAAAACTTAAATATCTTTTTAAGGAGGCTTATCGAATTTATATTCCTTAGGTACAATTTATGACTTTCTGGCAATGAGTTGTAAAATTTGATACTAAGGTAAGTGAAATGTTTTTGTGTAGTCGCTTTTTTAAAAAAATGGAGCTAATGAAGCTGATGCAACCCTGCTACGTGTAAGACGAGTGCAAGGATGCAGTACTGTAATCTACTCTGTACAAGTGCATAGTAGATAACACGGAGATTATATATATATATATATATATATATATATATATATATATATATATATATATATATATATATATATATATATATATATATATATATATGTATATTAACACGGAGATTATATATATATATATATATATATATATATATATATATATATATATATATAAACTATAACGATTGTTCCCCATGAGGAGAGCGACTGAACTTGAATTCGCAATCATTAGGAATTTTGCTTCATCTTTTTTGCCTCCCAAAAACGCTTCATCCTCTCTGCTCTTTCTTCCGTTCATCTGTCCACTTTACTCCAGGTTGACGATTTGATTTTTGCTCAAACTTCACATGTTCGATTTTATATCGACATTCAGTGCGATCTTCGAGATTTTTTATATTGATCTGTTGTAGATACTTTTGGACCTTTTTTAGCCACTCTGTTTCGCATTTACTATTCATAATTATATCGAGTAGTTTCTTCGGTATTCTGGACTGTTTCATTCTGTAGACATGTGCATAGAACTTTGCTCGTCGTTTTCTGATTTCTTCCGTTATCGTATTTGTCTTTGACACAGTTCATTCTGAGGACTTTTCATCCAGATACCGTTTCTATTGATTGGCCCGTAAATCTTTCTGAGAATTTTTCGTTCTTGTACACGTGTCAACGGCTGCTTCCAATGGAGTTGCGGGCTGTACCGATAATTGTGTTTTTTTCTCATTTATACTTTTCACCGCAAGAAACTTCTTCATTCCTTATTTACTTAGTCGGTTGAAGACTCCGTAAAGGATAAATAGTCGCCACATTGGCGATACGTTGACCAAATCTCCAAACCCGGAGAGTTCACGTGGAAGCCTAGTAGTGGGGACTTCCTTTGCAGGTGTGTTCTTTTGTTGTGGATTCCATCTCCAGGTTCGTACACCTTGAACTTGGCTACGCCGTTCTGAGGAGAGCCAATAAGCTCGAAACACGTGTCAACGGCTGCTTCCAATGGAGTTGCGGGCTGTACCGATAATTGTGTTTTTTTCTCATTTTTTTTTCTCATATATATATATATATATATATATATATATATATATATATATATATTACATATATATATATATATATATATATATATATACTGAGTCAACGAAAACAATATTTAATATGTGAGAAAATTTAAATTTGTGTTCCATTACGGAAAAACACTTTCAATTTTGTATTCAATGTTATCTTACTTTGTTTGAGAAATGAATAAGTTTGAAAGATGAATCAGTTAAACAAGTAATTTATAATGGCTAATCCTATGAGTGACTGGGTGAATAAATTAATAAAGAGGAATTAAAATGGAATAATAAGAGTTTTTTCTGCTCATTTCCTCTCATGGCCAGAAATGGCGTGAAGATCAGAAAGTTCATGAAATTTCCAACATTATTTATAAGATTTCCTTCGGTTTGCAATTTTTAAAGCGACAAATAAATATTAACAAAATATTAAAGTTATTTCCACCTAAGCTAAGAAATTTCTTTCTCATCGTAAATAGGTTTGGTTTTATGTCTACCTTATATTGGCGTGTCAACAGGCAACATTAATGGTTAGTTTACGGTTTACCTGAATGACTTTCAAGTTTACATTCACCTGAACCTAAGAAAAACCTGTGAAGAGAACATAATTATGGAATTTAGGTCATATTCTGTGCTCGCATATCCTTTTGAAGATTATCTTTCTTTCTAATGGAATTTCATCTGGAAATCTAATGAAATAGCTGCTAGGTTTTCCACCCAGTCCAGTTTGAATGTTATAATTATGTGACCCATCACTTATAATAATTGAATCTACTCATTTGAGGAACTGTTTCCGAAAAACATTTCAATTACCTAAAATTCTTGGAAAAATTTTAATTAATGATGTAATTGCCACAAAGGCAGATGAATCTGACGCATCAATATTTTTTCTCAATTGATTCAGTTTTCAAACCAAAAGTTTTCTTCGAAATAAACACACCAAAAATGTACGTCAATCTGGCAATAAAATGTCAAAAACATGTTGGAAAAACTCTTCAGAAAATTCTGTCCAACAAGCTATTAGATTAAAACTTTTCATAAATTCCTAAGAATCCCAAAACTTTCGGGAATAACAAAAAATGAAAGAAAGATCTCCCCAATATAAACATAAACAGATAAACAGCCCACAGTATCAATCATCCAGAGATCTGAATTTAACACTGAGAATATAGTGAACAGAGAACAGAACACTGAACACTACTTGTATATACTAGTTTTACGCGTACTGAAAAAATTCGTTGATGTGGTTTGAAAATGTTACAACCCTTAAAATCTCTTCGTTTGTTAGTTTTGCTTTGATAATAATTTGTTTTTTGATGATTATTTCTCTGTGAGGGTTTCTCCTTTCTTAACGACATTTTGATTAATGAAATTGAAGAAAAAGACACTAGTTTTGTTAATTTAAGGTTTCCGTTAAACTTTTTAGCTTTCCAAAAGGATTGCGTGGCCAAAAAAGTTTGAGTACCGCTGCCATAGATGTCAAAGATTAGATTAGATGTCAAATTAGGTCTTATAGATAAAATTAAAATAATAAGAAAACAGCTGACTCAATTTATCAAATGAAAATAAAGAAGTTTAAAACATTGAAATCGCCAACTCAGAAGTTTGGCAGTTTTTCTTCCTGCATATGAAACATTATTTATAACGTTGCCAAAATAAAATTCTAAAAACGGAATAAATAATATACATTGGTATTTGATATAATTAAATTGGGATAATGCACATGTGATTCCGAGGCTGATAACTATGTGAACTTGCTATGAACTATCAAATATTTTTGGGGATACTTTCGGGATACTCAATAATTATTTTATATGATAATGCCAATATATTGGTTCTACAATAGTCATATATTAAAAATATGTAGTGAAAATTACATAACTAATTGAATTTATTTTCAATAAAGAAATTGCTATTTTGGCAAAAAAAAATAGGCAGATGGAAGTCGTAACTTGAAAATTGTCTATAGATATTCCCATCCTCCTATTGATTATAGACATTTCATTGTGTGGAATTTCAAGAGTCTTTTTAACCAGATAATGATTCCAACTCAACCTCTCAAGTAGTAGAGAACTATTCCCTTGAATTTGTTTTCGTTGCAACAAACATCCACTTTTAAAAATGAACAAACTTATTTGAAGTTTCCATGAAAGAATTCGTTCAAATTATTATTGGTATTGATGTGAAGTATTGACCCATTTATGTAATAATAGTTGTTCAGTAATATATAAATACTAGGAAAGTCCTAGTCCCCAGGTAGCAAGCTAACGTAACATGACGTCTAATTATAGTAAATTTTCGTTCAATTTTGGTCAACGGCGTCATTAGACCGTTAAATGACGTCTTTTTAACGTCAGATCACTGAAGTTCATATGATGACAGCAGATGACGTCAGCGCAAAGTGCTCTTTTCGTCAATTTATGACCGTTAATTTTTTAAGAAACGACAAATGCCCTAATTCTAAATGCCATAAAACGTAATTTGATGATGTCTTTTTACCAGTTCAAGATGACGTATTGGTGCTGTGACATTTCGACGTCACTTCTCACATATTGAAACCAATATATGACGTCAGCTTGCTACCTGGGTCAGATTGAGAAGCTACTAAAACTTTTGAAAAAAGGCAGTGTATGTCAGTAATAATACTTCAAAGTAAGGCATTATTTGAATTTAGAAATGATTCTCTTTCTAACGTTGGTTACCACTTGAAAGTCTTCTCCTCAATCACATAATCTCATCAATTAAACCATTATTTTATCGGGAACTAATATCGATGAAATGGTTCAAAAAATGAATGAGGATTTAAGTAGATTGTATATATGGCTATGTGATAATAACCTTAGTATAAACATAAATAAGTCGAAATTTATGATAGTGGGAACATCATATAGAGTAAAAAATACGTGTCCACAAGATATTAAAATCAAGATAGATGATAATTATACAGAAATAGTACCTACATAGTATGAAATATTTAGGTATGATGTTAGATGAAAATCTTAACTTCAATTTGCATACTGATTACATGGCCAATAAGATGTCAAAAAAAGTGCACTTTATGGCTAGACTAAGTAATAGATTGAATATGAATACAAGATTATTATTGTTCAAAACAATTGTTTTGCCGCATATTGACTATTGTACATATCTGTTATTCAATCTTAAAAAAGCATCTATCAGTGACCTCCAGAAAATTATGAACAGAGGAATGAGAATAATATTAAAATGTAAAAAGAGAACACCCGTTAAGTTAATGTTGGAAATATTGAGTTTGATGAGCGTAAAACAGAGGATACCCTTCAGGACATTGGAGTACATCTAAAATGAAGAACAAGTTGTTGCCAAATTATTTGGATGAAAATTTGAGATACGTGAATGAGATTCATGGGCATGACACTCGCCATAAAGATGACTTTTTTGTAGAGACACATAATTTAGGTTTAATGCATAGATCCACAATAAATGAGGAAATAAGAATGTTTAACAAATTACCTGCTGATATAAGAAATTGCATTTCACTGAGAAGTTTTAGAAGATCTTTGAAATTATTCATATATCGAACTATTATATTATGATTATAGTGGATAAATATTAATATTGAATTTGTATGTAATAGCTTCATGCTAAATAAACTTATATTATTATTATTATTATTATGTAAACGTTCGTAATGAAGTAAATAATTCAAAATTTTTATATTCAATGTTTTCAATTGCATTATATGGACTAACAATTTGATATAATTGATATGTGAGAAAATATTATTTCAATGGATAAAATCACACTTTAATTGTGGTCCTTGTATTAAGTCTTTGCGGGATCACTATTATGAATAATACAAAATAATGTGCATCCATCGGTACCAAGGTATGAGAATCTTGTATACCGCAGACCTCTACCAAGGTAACTCTGACAGTAAACATAGACGTACGTAACTGTCGACTGAAATACGATTTTTCAATTACCATAACAACACATTTCGGATTATACATAGAAAAATCTAACCATAAGACAACATTATAACATTAGATAAATTTATACAACAATACAAGTTTGTATGATTTTGTTTTTATAATTCTTAAGATGAAAAATTAGATTTGAACACCTTCACGAAATGCAAAAAGTTTTACAAATGTATTCTCTGAAATATTGTTCTAAATTTTTTATCGCAGTGGTATTCATTCTGAAATGAAAATAAGACACAAACAACAGAGCAGACAATGTGATGAATTACGAAATATGTTTGATAAGAGACTTTAGGGTAAATAAATAATTCTCGAAATGATAAAGAAGATCGAAACAGATCTCACTATCCCAGAAGTCAAGATGACGAATTATTCAACAATTGGTATCGAATAAACTGTGATTTTGAATATTGATCTTACTCTGATTATCAGTGACCGAATGGGTCGAAGTACATCACCTCACGTTTCGAAAACGTGCATTTCAAATTTCAAGATTTCAATTAATGAAAAGATTCAAAATAATTTCAATTAACTACATAGAGATGTAGTTAATTTTATTATTACTAGCCACCGGTACTTCTATGAAAAAAATTAAAGGTGGTGCTTACTCCAAGTAATTTTCTGTAATATTCGGGATATCTAATAGGTCTAGACGTAATCTATTGCTAATTAGGCACCGAAAAACTATTAAAAATTCCAAAAATAAATAGATTGGGGAAATCAAAGCAACGAATGAAACATAGTTCTACGATAGCATTTTTGTTAGCATGAGCAAACCTCAAAAATGCTGCAAAATATTCAAACCCTTTTTTACTGGACACCTTTCAGCAATGGCATATTTTGATGCTTTTTCTCATAAACTAGTTCGGACGATTCATTTATCGCCCAATTTTTACTATCGTTGTTGTCTCCACTCTTATGTAATTTTGTAAAAAAAAATAAAAATTGATTACACAACACCCCATTTTTTTTATAACTAAGGACGGTGAGGAGTCAAAGAGGCGAACGTAGTATTACGTAATAGGTTATCAATCCCTCAAAAGTTTAAACTGAGAGTATATTACTGTAATTTAAATAAAAGTAAGTAGTTCTTCGATTTTCACTATAATTAAATCAAAACATGACAATATCGTTTCGCCAACACAGTGGCTTCATCAGATGTTGATGATAAACTAGTTTGTCATCAACGTCTGAGGAAGCCACTGTGTTGGCGAAACGATATTGTCATGTTTTGAATTAATATTATAGTGAAAATCGAAAAACTTACTCAGTTTTATTTAAATTATGTATTTAGATTTTCATCAAGTATCGGCCAAATCGATTAATGTATATTATTGTAGTTATTTTATACTTATCCTTAGTAATTTAACTCAATTACCCAAAATATTCTCTTAAGAATTATTATGAAAAAATGGGTAATTATTCTTAGCGTCAAATTATCACTTCGAATGATGTTGAAAACTATTCTTAAACTTTTGCGTTTTGATGAAAAAAAGCGAAACTGTTCATTTAAACATTTCGAAATAATTTCATTCATGCGTATTGCACGAATGAATGCACTGCTGATGAGATATAATAGTAGTGTACATTTCTTACGATGTGCATGTTACGCCCATGAGGATGTAACGAAACAAAAACGATTTTCACTGACCACTAATACCTGTCATACCACACAAATAACCAAGGGACAGAGGGGGCAGACCAGAGCACAGGCACCTTGCAATGCCAGTGCAGCAGTCAGCAGTGCTAGAATCACAAGTGGTACCACTACCTCTCGACGATTAAACGCTCGCTGTATTTACGGTCGTATAATCTCACAATCTAGTCACAGCCGCGACACGAAGTTAGTGATGTATCGCTAGCCTTTTCATCACAGTGTACAGTTCTCAACGAAGTTAGCAAATAGGAAAAATGTCCGACGCAGATGTCCAGCATAAAGGCCGCTTGTGCATCATCAAGAAATGGGAAACCTTCGACGGCTATGGATTTAACCTGCACGCTGAAAAAGGAAAACCTGGCCAGTATATAGGGAAAGTCGACCAGGGCTCCCCAGCTGAGGCAGCAGGTCTGCGACAGGGAAATCGTATTTTGGAGGTGAATGGCGAGAGCATATCACACAAAACCCACAAACAAGTGGTCGAACTCATAAAAAGTCAACCAGAGGAGACGCAACTGCTGGTAGCAGATCCGGATGAGGTGGACACCATCATTCCAACCGATTCGATCAAGGCCGATAAAAAAACCAATAACGATACTAAAACGGAAGAAAACGGTGTGCTGAACCTCAACATGACAGCAGCTGAATTACGAGCGAAACTAGCCGCCAAAAAGCGTTTCGATCCTAAGAAAGAATCGATGGATTTCCAGCAAAAGTTCGATATTGTGCAAAAACTTTGATCGAAACTGAAACACGTGCCAGTGTTTATATTTGTAAATAATGAGTAGAATAAAATGTTTCAATTTGCTGGGAATATAGTGTCGCGAATACCATGAATTTAGTGACCTTGCCGTCTAAGTATTACAGTTCTCTCATTAAATATACAGTGTTGTTCAGTGATAGGTGTCATATTATGATGTGTTGACACATCCCCATGCATTGAAACCTGAAATTTGTCAATTGAAAGTTTAAATATACCATATCCTCAGACCATGTCAGCTTTACAGTTTGATTTCGAAATAACCCTTTTCATGAGGGAGAATAGAAATTTATTTATAATCAATTATATTCATTGTTTTTTAACATATAGACGTTGAAAAAGTATACTGAGAAAAAGGAAGATTATTTATAATCAATTATATTCCATGTGTTTTAACATATAGACGTTGAAAAAGTATCCTGGGAAGAATTTTGTGATTCTAAAATCTACTCTGGTATAATTTTTTTTTCAAATAACGAATAAAAACGAATATAACTGAAATTACACCATATAAAGAGGTAAATAGAACTTACTTTTTTATGTTAAACAGAACCGTTTATTAACCGTAATTTGAGACATTAGTGCAATTAAATTTATAAGTTTCCTGTTAACATTTAGATAAATATCATCCTTTGATATTGATTCAATAAAATGGAAAATTGGTCGAAATATTACCTTCTTTACGTAGAACAGTGCAAAGAATTAAACTAGGAACAATAAAATATATTGATGGCATAACGAAATCTGAAAAATGTTACGTAATAATGTCTATATTCCATTCAAAACTAGTCTGTATGCCTAAGGGCATGTAAGATAATCGATGCAATCAATATGATCAGCAGTAACATAGGAAAGTTTGCAGATTTAAAAACGAATAGGGTTTTAATGGCATGCTTGAAGGGTTGAATTACCCTAATTTTTCTTTTGAAGAAAGGACATTTACAAAAAAGCAATCTTATATTTATACGTAAAAGTGTATTAAAAAAATGGCGGTTCAAGTTTCATTCCATACAAAATGGTTTATTTTATGTGCTTAAACATTTTTTTTCAAAATAAATTATGTCGAAAATTCAACAAAGCATGTGCTTAGGCGATATTATTAAATTTTGTAAGATTTTCTTGAATACATTACCATTTTAAAATTAATAATTGGTTGTTATACAGAAAGATAAAAATATAGTTGATTGTAGCAAATTTTTTGAACGTCTATAATTTTCTCAATTCATATATCTACGCTACGATAATGTTGTTGGAAATGTGCGTTTTACGAATTTTTAATGCTTCTATTCCAATATCAATCGATGGATTAGAATTTATACAAGGCAGCTTAAAATAGCGATATTTATAATGCAATTTCATAGTGTGATAAAAATCTTTTATCGCGAAAATATCAAAGTACATAACAATATTCAATATATCCTATCAATTAATTAATTAAAATGAACTATTTTATTATATCGTTTATTTTGATCACTTAATAATTACCAGTACCTAATTAACAATTTATTCAACAAAAATTGTGGAAATTCGGTGTTTTCGTCCTTTGCTCCAAATTTTGTGTAGATATCAGTGACCGACAAGTTCATTGAAAATTTTATCGGATTATCAGTAATCTGATTGAAGTTGAACTAAGTGGTTAACTAGTTCATTTAAATTTATTTTAGAGAACTTAATGTAGTTTAGTCTACGTAAACGCTAAAAAAATTCACTTAGTTGTGGTTACAAAAACATTAGTTTCATGAAAAATTTAACGATATCAAATATTTCGAAAAATTTTCAAAAACTATTATAACTGTTACAGTATCATTATTACCTAGCTGATTTTATTCCAAAAATATCTTTTGTAAAAATGACAAAAAATATCGAATATAAACTTAAATTCAAACACTTGAACTTTGATTTACACTTTATTGACTACATAGCATGACGCGTTTCGTCGTTACAAACGACTTCTTGAGATGCTTACAGAATAATTATTACAGAATTATTCTGTAAGCATCTGAAGAAGTTGTTTGTAACGACGAAACGCGTCATGCTATGTAGTGAATAACGTGTAAATTTAAAGTTCAAGTGTTTGAATTTAAGTTTATATTCCATTCTAATGGATTTACATCTAGTAAACAACACTATTAAATATACAAAAAATATCGTTTCTGTAATTTTAAGATCATTGATTTTCATATTAAACATCCCCAAAGGAGCCAGAAAATATATGAAACGATAGTTTCAGTATCATAGATATTGTGTATGCAAAATGTCAACATATAAAACGTTACAGATATAATAAGATCACAAATATTTCATGTCTGAAACGTCAAATATCTGGCATTCGTTTATGAAATCGTTTGTATTTATTCCTCACGAGATATTTATTACTATAGCTCAATGGTATAAATAATCTTTTTCAACGTAGTACAAAACAGAAATATAATAAACTCTTGTTTACGTATTCAGAAAAATATCCTCATCTGATTGATATTCAATTATAGTACTTATTTATCCCTCAAAACAACATTTTAATCTTAACAAAAGAATGAAGGATATACATTGTCATATCAGTTCTGACAAGCTTATCGTTTGAATGAAATTGAAAAAACTATTTACCAACTTTGGAATATTTGAATAAAGATAAGAATACATTCAATTGTCATGTTTCTCTCATTCGCAATGCCACTAATATTGCTAATTGGGGAGGCGTATATATTAAAAAATACGTTGTTACCACGTAACTACAAAATTAAAATATCAATTCCATGATATACGCTTCTATTTAACGTGATTGTTGACAAAATTTGTGTTATTTCCAGAAAACATTGACTACAATTGTGATGAATAAAAATCACTCTAATCTAGTGTACGGACCAACATTTTTATATTTAATTTATCTCTGCATATACAACGCAAGAGATATTTTCAGGGTCGCTCGTTCCACTTACAAAAAATGCAGTTTTAGTCGACTGAATAAATGGAAAGAATGGAGGTCCAAAGAACTGAAGATTGAAATAAAATTTCCTATAGGTATTGCTAATAAAAAGCACCAATTGGAATCAATGAATACCAAATTTTCCAGAGACTTTATTTTGCTAGATTCAAACAAAAATCTTGAAAACTATTTAAAATACGTATAATGAAAGGTTCAGAGTAATTATAATAATAATAACCTTTATTGTATCCAGATCTCAATATTTACACACTATTAAATAAGAGAGAAAATAAAAATTACAATAATAAGTGTTTAACTTTCGTATTTATCATTAATATCGTTTATAACTAACGTTAGTATCTATTTGTGAGAGGTGGATCCCTGTTTGGGTAAAGGTCTCCTCCATCTTTAACCATGACGCTCTATCAGCTCCTGCCTCCATCCAATCTTTTCCAGCAACGAGGATTATTTCATCAGGCCACCGTTTATATAGTCTACCAATATTTTTTTGCCGAATGGCCCTTTCCATTGTGTGGTCTTTTTTGTCCATCTGTTGTCTTTCAAGCGTGCTACGTGACTAGCCAACATCCACTTCAACTTTAGAGCTTCTGTAAGTGCATCTGTTAGTTTGGTTTTATTTCTCATAAGGCTTTTTGATTTATGAATTTTCCGGATTTTTAGTATGCTTCTTTCCATTGCCCTTGGTGTTTCTGATCTTGTTTTTTGTTTTGTTTATGAATACCCATGTTGACAGCCATACCAGAGGCAAGGTAAGAGACAGCTTTCAAATACCGTTTTTTTAAGATAAAATGTAGTCGCCTTTTAGTATTTCTTTTAGTGCTCAAAATTTATTCCATGTTATTGTTGCTCTACGTTCTACTTCTTCGTTATTTGTTCTGCTGAAAGCTACTTGCTTCCCCAGGTATATATATATATATATATATATATATATATATATATATATATATATATATATATATATATATATATATATATATAATCATTTTATATTTATTTTCGTTTCTATTTACTTTAATTGGTAGTACTATGCTATTCGTCATTATTTTCGTTTTGTCTGCATTCATTTCCAACCCTACCTAAGAATTTTCTTGGGCTGACCATAACATTTTCTGTAGTTGAACTGGTTTCTCAGCTAGAAGTACTTACCGTCAGCAAATTGGAAAGGGCTAGGAAAAGTTTCTCCCACTTTAATGCCTTTTTCTTTCCATTCAGTTTTTTTAAATGTTTTCTAGTACTGCTATAAATAGGCGACATTGGGTCACCTTGTTTGACGCCTCTTTCTATAGAGATCTTATCACCTCTGGTTTCTAGCTTCACTCTACGTGTACTGCTAGCATAAATATTTTTGCTAATGTTGATGTACTTTTGGTTTACTTTACAAAGTTTGAGTGCATTACAGATTGCTTTATGGCTGATACTGTCAAACGATTTGCTAAAGTCAACAAAGGCGATATATAGAGGCCTATTAAACTCCTTATATTTGCTTATAACCTGTTCTAAGGCATGGATGTGGTCCGTTGTCCTAAAGTCAGCTTGTTCTATTGATTGGAATTCGTCGATTTCTTGAGTTATTCGTTTTAGAAGTATGGACGTAAACGATTTATAGACATTTGATAATAGGCTAATAGGTCTGTAGTTGCCTATTTTGAGTGACTCTTTACTCGTTACCATCTGGACCGGAGCTTTTTTCAGGTTTGAGGTGTCTGATATGTATAAGTACTTCTTCTTCAGTTATTGGTCGTAGGTAGGTATACATTTGTCATTTTTTTGTTCTTTCTGTCTACCTGTTAAATTTTCGAGGTCCTCATTCTGTCTTTTCTTGTACAGTTCTTTGTAGAAACAAGTTGCACAGTTCATAATGTCCTTCAAGGTTCAGAGTAAATACTGCTAATTCGATTGAAAGTCAATAAAACGTATTATTATAGCTACCGGATGTCATATTTCAATTTGAAATCGTGCAACTATTTACTGAATTTGGTCGTTATTTGGAATTGGAAATATTAATCTTCTAAATGAGCCTTGTTCTCAAAATCAATTATCAACACATTCCTGCCACTTGTTTTGCTTATGAGCAATCAATATCAGGTAATATTTAACTTAGTATTATTTTTCTGACCAAAATATCTAACAATGAAATTGGAATAAAAAGATTGTTCACCTTCAACTAAGATATATTATTTTAAAGATATACATCTCAGATGTAAAGATGTACAGAAATTATTTGTACGAACCAACCACATACTCACATGTAAAAATGTAATGATTTATTACAGTGAAAATTGAGAATCGAAGTTACATCCAAAAGTTTTTTTAGAACTCGACTGGGATTCGAAGCCAATCGAAGCGGCGGGGAGCAAACCTGAAAAACCTGGGTTCGAATCCCAGTCGAGTTCCAAAAAAACTTTTGGATGTAACTTCGAATCTTAATTTTCACTATAATAAAACAATACATTTATATTATGCTAATTGTATAAATTAGCATATACATTTATATTATGCTAATTGTAAAAATAATGTGTTAGTTTGTTACCCAGTTGTCTATATAGAAATTACACTAGTTATTGGTTGTTCTGGATATGATTACTACGAATTTTATTTTTTATATATTATTTATTTTTTCTGAACGTTTTAAAGGTTTTTCCGGCGTCAAGTCAAATAGATTATAAGAAAGACTTTTGACTTGACGCCGAAAAAAATATTTTCTCGGCGTTTTTATAAAAAAAGTTTTATCGTGTGCAAATTAGTAATTTTTCATTTTATCTCATTCAAACAATAATTGTATACGTCTTTGTTTTCCATTTTGTTCGACATATTAGATTAATTTTATACTGCTGAAGGAGGGAACAGTCGTAGCGTAGTAATCATACCCATGACAACCAATAACTAGTATTAATTTATATATATATATATATATATATATATATATATATATATATATATATATATATATATATAAATATATATATTTTAGCTATTTGATTGATGAGAATTATTAAGTGTTATTTCGTCTTTCAAAAAGGAATTTTCAACGTAATGGTAGTCATGACTGTATTATTTAGAAAACTTTTTACCAATATTTAACCCAATTTAATATTCATGATGATACTTTTCTATTTTGAAAATACTGTTAATACTTGATACTGTAATATTATGAACAAAATTACATTATTCTTTCAAGTTACTATTTGCATAAAGACTGAAGGCGCAAAATTTTATCAAGTTGATTACAACGACCACTAAACTATATTCTGACTTACACACAAACTAAAGGCCTCTAAAGGGAAAAAAAGACCCAGGATGACGCTTCAAGACCAATACTAGAAAATTTAAGTATGTGCATCAGTCACTATGTCAGCGTGTATACACAGATTTAATATATTTTTAGAGAGTAACTATGAAGTCTAATAAAACTTTGATTATGTCTTAAAAATTGTACTAATTATACAGATTATTACATAAACAAAAAATTTTGAAGCCTGCGAACAGTGAGCATGTACAGGGAGCTTAGCCTTACACCCCACATATTTGAACCACTATACTTCTTAATGTACGTTTAATAATATATATTGAATAAAAGCACTTGCCTTACTTTCAAAAACTTATATTAAGGTACATGCGGGTATTAAAGCCTATCTGCTGATAACAAAGGCTAAGGTAACATTCACACATGCATATTACACGGCAAGTGCAGGTCTCCGTAGCTAAGTCGGTAGAACTCCCGACTACGGTGCGGTAGAACTCGAGTTCGAGCCCCGCTGAAGGCATGGGTGTTTGTGTATGCCTATGATTCAAGTAGTTTAAATAATGAAATATGCTGGGTAATGTACATCGATTACAAGCCCAACGGCCGTTCTTAACCGGCGTTAAACTGTAGGTCCACTGAATAAAAAAAACACGGCAAGCGTTGACTTCCTCCCCTTCCGCTTGGTAGTAGCGAGCCAAACGTTGTCAGGAGTAGTGGCCCGTCACGATTTAATAAAAATTGGCTCCGGTAAAACGTAAGTACTAGTGTTATTATTAAAATTATCTATTTACACTTACTGTCTGTATTTGTGTTAATTTACGCTTGTCCCATACTGTCTAAATAAATAACGTGGTATTTTATTTATTTCGTTCCCAAATACGTTGCCCATGGGTAATAAGGCCTATGAAAATTTGCAGTAGGCCTTATTATACTTCTAGATTTTTATACTTTTTGTTTATTCTGTTTTTAAGTCAATTCACCAGCGCCTGCTGATGGTGAACAAGGAAACATAGAACCTCTTGATAATTCTGGTATAGGAACTGCGGAACGCGAATCACCATCAATTTTGACAGAGGCGTTAAGCTCCCGAACTCGTAGAAGAGAATGTATCACATGTGGATTATACTAGACAAAAGACTCCAGAAGCTAATAGTAGGTTGCTGTCAAATTCTCCAAAGATATTAGCATTTGATGTCGGAAAAGAGAATATGCCACCTGCTGATTATTCTCGGCCAAACTCCTGTTTGACTCCTGAACCTTCTAAATGTTTTAGATCGCCAGCCAAATTGTTATCATAAGGATGACCAAATCAGCAGATCCCAAGCCAACCAACCGCAAAACGCATATATTATTGCCAAATTTATGGGATTTCTTCAAGTAATTCTGAAGACGATGTGCCACTTATTCAAATAAAATCTAAGTTTCGTGATCTCATGCCCACACCTGCTAAAATTCAAGAAAAAAACTATTCTCCGACACAATGCTATCAATTACCAAGTTACTCCAGTTTCCAGAGATCTTTTTGATAAATTCAATGAAGGTAAGAAAAGTAAAGTACAGAAGAAAAAGAAAAAAGAGGAAAAGAAAAGGGACCCAGGGTATTCAAAAATTAAATTCACTTCAAAAGCAATCGTCTTCTCACGGATCTACTAGAACCAAGAACACTGCAGGCAATCAAGCGAGTCGGTACCGTCATGCCTGTTAAGAAGACCGAAAGGGTGACATGAGGCAATGCTCTCAATATTCTAAGTCAGGGAAGGCGAACCAATGGTACGCGACACAATATTTTAGGCACGTCGCCGATCATAAAACATGTTTAAAAAATGTGTTAAGTAGGTATTAAACATTCCAAAATGTAACTATTTTGTTTACTTTATTGCATAAAGAGTTAAGATTGTATTTATTATTATTATTTTCCAAATAATCTGAAAGTCAAAATTATTTGATGGCACGGCAATGACCCCATTAAACATTTTTTTAGAAAAAATGGCACATTGATGCATAAAGGTTCGCCTACCCTGTTCTAAGTGGTATCATGAGGAGTGCGTCGGTTTGTCAGTGGATGATTGTGATGACTTCATATGTCCTGCTGGATGTTAAAAGAGGCCATGTATTTTATTATTAGAATACTTAAGACCAAATTTTAATGTTTAAGTTGATTAATTATATAATACAAAATATAGGCCTTGTTACCCTACCTAATTAGGTATAATAAGGCCTATTGAGAATGTTTTAAAAAATTTTCAATTTTATGTATGTTGTAAACAGAAGTTGATATTTTTTTGTTCTATTTTGTAGTACCATAAAAAAACGACTGAATAAGTTGTTCTTTCAATATTTTACAACTAATTCCCCTTAGCTAGGCCTTAATACCCTCTTGTACCTTAATTGCTTGAGAATTGTTTCGGGATGTAACGCCATTTTCAAAAACTAAACTGAACACTTGTTTTCGCAACTAACATTTTTAGATGCGCTTACATGTGTACTTGGTATATACACATGCTTAGAAATAAACTAGGGATGATGAAAATTACAGTTCTAGATATCGATGTCTTTGAAAAAAGGAAAAGATGGTCCGTATTCAGAAAAAAATAGAAGTAGAGTTTAAGTTTTTAAATATGTCGAATAGAGGCACTTCAAATTAACAAATTGAGGACGAAGAAAGTAATAATGACGACAAACTGAAGGTAAGTTGGTCATTTATTATTGGTTTTTTCAGTCGATGCGAATCAGTTATTTCGAATTGTTTTAGAAGTTTTTCATTTTATCTGAAGGTGCAGCAATTTCACCGAGTTTGAATCTACGAAGTGGTTATTAATGAATTAGTTGAAAGTGCAGTAAAATTCTTGTTATGTAGGTATAGAGAATTTATGCTCTTTTATTCTGGTTTCGATGTTACGCCGAGTAGTAGTATGCTTCACAATTAATTTGATATACTCCACTTTTTTCTTTTAGTGACTGTTTCTCTCTATTATTTACTAAAAATTAACCTGAATTTTTTCTGTTAGTGCTAATAGTTTCAATATTGCGCTTTTTTAATCTATTTTCGATTTTACCACTGAGATTTGGAATATGATCCATACTATAGAATTTTTAATTATCATCTCTTACATTTGTAATTGGAAAAATTGTATTCATTAATTCAATCATTCAATGACATTTGTTTTTGTTAAATAGTTGGACCATATTTGATGAAATTCCGTTTCTTATAATTAATTTATGATATTTGATTTATTTAACGAAATGTTAGAATAGGTTGATCGTAAAAAATATGTAAATATATTCACTGATTTTTTCACATCTAAAAAAATTTTAATATATCATAAACTCACTATGCAAACTTGAAGGAAAATTGCATCATTCTTAGTTTTAAATAAGATATATAGCGGAATAACTGAAGCTGATGAAAAATACAAATATATGGGAGCAGGAATGAATCAATAATATGGAGATTCAGATGAACCCATACGTGTCTAAAACCAAGGGCAAAATATATGTGAATTGAGGTTTTCAATTATATCATTTATATTGCAACATTATTTACAGAAGTTTCACAAACACGTTCTTGAATATCAAATTTAATCCTTTTTTCTGTCATCACATTGAAAAACAAGGTGATTCAAATGTCGACCGGTCAAACTTAATGCACCCAAATCTTTGAATTCATTTTAGAAACAAAAATATTAAAGAACTGGATTCTTAGCATATAAAAATATATAGCAAACGTGATAATTAATTTTAGTTATTGTTTATATGGCAAAGTGGTGAATCATTGTCTGTCTATGATATAAAATGAAATTTCCTGCAAGTATTGTTATCAAATACTTCCATAATTATCTTAGGGTAACAATAACATTCAAATGAAGCAAATTGATATTTGTATCTTATTTCAACATTAATAAGTGAATGAAACAAGGAAGCATATTCTATTCAACGGAAAATAGAGAAAAACTGTAGTTAACAAAATTAACACATATTAATCGTTACAAATCAGTAAATCTAAAAAATTGAGCAGTCTTACTTAATAGTCAATTAGATGTTAACAATAGCCTTTCACTAAATATTTTCAGTAAAAGAAATCCAATTAGCAGGTCAAAAAGAATATACCCCACCCCCTTAGAATTTAAACCTTTCTTTTATTAACTTGTTTTCTGTTCTAATCAAATTTTAATTGTTATACCTACCTTTTATTACCCAGTTCTTTTTCAATTTCATTTCTCACATTCTATTCTTTTTATCATTAATCGATTGGGCCGATGAAAATCTAAATACATAATTTAAATAAAACTATGTAGTTTTCTGATTTTCACTATAATTAAGTATATTGTGATATAATAATATTGTTTCGTCAACACAGTGGCTTCATCAGATGTAGATGATAAACTCAGTTAAAATAAACTGTCAGTTTAAAAAACATACAAGTCAGTTTATCATCTACATTTAGTTAAACAATAGTTATGTTTTCACTTGTGTATAGTGAAAATCAGAAAACTACTTAGTTTTATTTAAATTATCTATTCTTTTTCTTTGTTATTCCATGTTCCAATACCTAAGCACCGATACGTTGACTGTTTACATAAATGTTTTTCTAAGGTCTGAGATATATACAAGGTGTATTAGGTAAGTTTGGATAGCTCTGTCTCACGATTCATAAGATAATTTAAATTTGGAAAAAAGCAAAGAACAATGCATCAATATAAGTTTGTCTAGAGCTCAGGTTAAATAGACCAAGAGAAATCTAAAGATGGAATTGGGATTTTGGCGAAACATTGCGCAGGGTTTCAATTTGACGGAGTAAATCACAGAATTTAGAGGTTTGAATTCTATATGTATATATGTATGTATATTATTTCGAAAGTTTTTAGCAATAACAGGCTTCTTTTGATATGAAAAAGTTTATTTTTGTTGACGTTTCGTTGTTATATTACAACTTTGTCAAAACTAATTATTTTATTATCATTAGTTTTGACAAACTTGTAATATAACAACGAAACGTCAACAAAAATAAACTTTTTCATATCAAAAAAAGCCTGTTATTGCTAAACTTTCGAAATAAAATATCTTAAACAGGCAATAAATCAATTTCAAGAAATATGTATGTATGTATGTATGTATATATATATATATATATATATATATATATATATATATATATATATATATATATATATATATAATTTTGAATGTTTTTAGCAGAACAGGCTTCTTTTGATATGAAAAACTTTATTTTTGTTAACGTTTCGTTGTTATATCACCACTTTGTCAAAACTAATGAATAATGGAATTTAATAATTTATTTATTGTTAAAAACATTCAAAATAAAATATCTTATTATTTTCGTTGTATATCACTACTTTGTCAAAGCTAATGAATAATTGAATTTCATGAATTACTATAGATATCAAAACGTCAAACTTATTTTTTTCAAAAAATCAAATTGGCTTTTTTGTATTATCACATATTCATTTTTAGTAATCAGAGGAATATTTCTGGCTCAGCATTCGCTTCGAAAATTTTAGTCTTCTTCACCATGAGGAAACCTCTGAAAAACTCATGGTAAGCCAGGTGATTCAGATTACATATATACAGACATATAATTATAGACACATAGTCGAGTTTTATATACTTATTCAGAATATGTATATTGATTGGTTTATGTGTGAAATTGATGGTAGATCAGGAAAGAACGAGTTTTGAGATATGTTTGGCGATTGTTATGTACCTATTCATTTTACGAGTGTTATTTGAAATGTTTATCAAACCGTTGTGAATAGAATTAAGATGTTCTATGTATGTTCTTTCATTTAGGTACTGCTTTCCAAATTCTTATGAATGTAACATTTCTCTACATTTTTTGTCTTTTTCAGTTGCTAACATCTTTGTATTGTTGTAACCAAAATCGTGTTTTCGAGTTTTATGTTAGGCCGTTATTAGAGTTTTTGCATATTTATGTGCTTTAATTCTTTCTTCAAGATTGGGCGACGTTTGTCCTATATAGGATTTACTGCAATTATTACATGGTATGTTATAAACAGTACGAGTTTTTTTCCGAGTTAATGTTTAACTCTATTTCTTTGATTTTGTGCAGTATGAGCTATTATTAAATCATAAGTTTTTAATATTTTTGCAATATTTGTACTTAATCTTGGAATATATGGTAGGGGAATGTGATTATTTTCGATGGATCTACTTCTTTTGACTAAAGCATTATTACATAATTTATGAATTGTTTTTCATGATTTTGTTGATCAAATTTAATGGGTAATTATTTTTCATGAGAAGTGTACGAACTTCTAGTGTTTCATGTCGTAAATATGATGATGTTAATTTTAGTGATCTATAAAAGTATTATTTCTTTTTTCTGGGAATAGTGATGATTACTTATATAATTTATTGTTCGTTGATAACTTATTTCTTTTCCGTGCCATCTTGTTAACAACTTTGTTATCTATCCTTGTAATTGTGTTACCAAAAATTTAAATTTTTCATCTTCAAGTGTAAATTATTATCAATATGATCTTTATATCTAAAATTTGAAAACATAGTTGTTAAAATTAAAGTCTGTATATTATATATATATATATATATATATATATATATATATATATATATATATATATATATATATATATATATATATATATATATATATATATATATATATATATATTCTAGCAATATTTCCGTTTCTTTGCTTTTAACCCCCCTCATGTTATGCGAGATGCAGTAGAACGCCACCATATGTAAAATTCACTCAATAATTTAGATGCAAATTACATATTACCCTATACCTACTCTCATATATAATATTTATGATCATTTAATCAGAAGTTACCATACTGTAAAATCTTTATCTATATATGTCTACAAATTGAGAGATATGGATTCGACTTTCGGTCTAGATACTTCTCATCATCTGTCAATTCTGTTATTATGTCTTATAGTTAACGTGTTCAAAATAATCGAATAAAATCCAAATAAAACAATGAACATTAAAGCGTAGATCTGTGTTTTGACTGTCAAATTACACTGGGGAACAATTTGTAACATAATTTCTGTCAACTTCGATTTTTATACCTCACCATCTTCAAGTGTAGAAATAATTACATTCACCAACTGACATGCCGCTGTTTCAGTGCCCTTGTTCTTTGATAACCATATCACTTTAAATTTTGAAAAAAAAGTGCAAGAGTTCGAGAGCCAAAATTTTTTATAATAGGTCTAAAATAGCTCTATATATAATTTCTCATTTTATTCCCAAAATTTAGAAGAAATTTTCAAAGCATCAGAAAAAAGTATCCTGTAGTTTAGAAACTTGGAAACATTTTGGAGATATTCAGAGACCATAATTTAGTCAAAACCAAATCACAGATCCAAGACAACAAAATTGCTGTTCCCCATTGTTATCTATATATCTTACTGAGCTGTAACAAACTAGAACGCTTTCTTTAAATTTTAATTTCAAAGATACGATTGATATTTATTTCAATTCATTTACGGAAAGAGTTTCTCAAAAATTAAAAATAGACATCTACACTTGATATTTTGGTAGGCCACTTCTTTTTTTCCAATGCACTGGATGAGCGATCCTCTTTAATGAATGGAAAAACACCCGCAATTATTAAAAAGAAACATCAATACATTTAATAGACCTCTAAATGAAGCATTAGTCATCAGTTTAAAAGAAATGCGGGAAAACCAGAAAATCACGTTTTTCTGGGTTTTTCTTGACGTTTTCTACTTCCAAACATATGAAAAAAACAAAATTAAAATTTTCAATTGAAAATGTCAATTGATACTGAAAGCTTTCGTGTGCGCTTTAGTTCTTAAAAGCCTTCAAAATTCGAGGACATAACCAAAATTTTGATCCACGCTATCAACTAAAGAAATACATTGCCAAAGAATTCTTCGATAACGACCGAATTTCTATGCGACTCCACAGTCATCAATAAAAGAGAAAATAGTCGATTCTATCAGACGAAGAATTGTGCGCTAAACATTGAATTCTTTGAATGAAACCGTTCACCAGATAGCAGTCGTCACTTGTATAACCTGCTTTGCATTTCATAACAGACTCGTCTCACAAGTTTCGTACGCACTTCCTAGACCAAATTTCACTTTTCATTTCCATGTTCTCAGACGAAGTACTCCTATAAACATCTGTTACATCCCAAACGAATCACTTCGTTGTCCACGTCTGAAATAATAGCGATGATTGAATTTTTCCACTTTTACTTCCTGCTTTAGAATAAACATTTCAAGGCCGCTTCCTCGGAACAGTTACGTCAATCGAAATTTCTTATCCCATCATTCTCCGTTAGTATCATGGTATCTATACAAACCTTATTTCTGTATTTAAACAAAAGCAAAATCTTACGTAATCATTCAGACTAGAAACCGGTTTAATTGTGTGATATAAAATGAATCTCAACAAATTAAAAGCTTTTAATCGCCTAGATTTTAGAAAGAAATGACAAACCAATGCCCATTGAGGTAGCATAACCTCAAAATTTTGATAGTGATACTAAAAATATTAATAGTGATAATATAGTAATAATATTAAATGACTTTGGCTTGTTTCTGAAAAGTATTTATTAATATTTCCCATGTGAATAAGTTATATTAGCGATATTAAATTAATAACCCTTTGGCTTCTTTCTGAAAAGTATTTATTAATATTTTCCATGTGAATATTAATAACTGTGATGTGCAAAGTGAAATATAACCTTACTGAATTAATTTTGAACAAGCACAAACAAGACTTATTATTTTTTTACTCAGTATCTTTAAATTACGACAAATTATTATATTCATTTTTACAGCAATGGTCAACTCGACCTTGAAAGCCTTCTAAAATACAAATGTTTTTCAGCTTCGTGGTCCATTTAATATTATCCAGAAAGCTGAACTTGAGCCCAAGTTCTTTGGGGCATGGGTTTATGAAATTAATGGCTTTCAAAATTATTTTTCGTTGTACATCCGCAAGATCAAGTTTTTTCAGACATATTCGGCCAGGTAAATCTATAATTCTACTACACTGAAATAATTTTGACTGAAAGGTTTTTTCATTTTTAGTTTTCTGTTAATAATCTTTTTATGATTGAAATATTTAGAAGGTACATAATGAAAAATTGAGATCTTTTAAAATGAGCAATATTGAAAGAATATTTCATTACATAATATCGGTATATTGAAATGAGTTATAGAAAACCCTCGTTAAAAATCCACTATGAAAATAATCTCACTTGGGTTTTTTTAGAACAAATTAAGTATTTCATATGGTGTATTCATCATTTGATTATTAAATACGAACGATTCAATTTGGATCGTAAGAAACCAGTTCTTTAATTATAAAGATTGCGATACATAAATACTAATAGAGGAAATTGAATTTCCTATTATTATCAGTGAATATGGCATCCGTTTCCTTTGACAATTATTGAAGTGATAATGAACGAAAAATTTCAGAGATTTTTCTTCTTTGTACAGTCTTCATTTTTGAGTATCAAATTACAAAGACTGTATGAGGATTGAGACCCCTCTATCCAAAATTATTGTGTATTTTTTCCTTAATTTTTGGTTTATTTTCTACTCAACAATTCGAATAACTACGTAACAAAGTACGTATAATATAATTATATTATACTGAAAATGTAAACTGGAGTAATTTCAATAACATGCAATTTTCATGTCTCTGAGCATATATATTGTAATCAATCACCTTTGGCGTAAATTTCTCTCATATTGGTTTCCGTCAAATCGAAAATGAATTGATTCTTACTGGACAAATAGTAAGAATGCAGACCATAATGGATATTAAAAGAATACGCCATCTATGTATAAACTGGAACACTTCAGTCCACTGTTAGCACTGAAAATGTCAAAGTCAAATATTGAGATAAATCAAAATCAATAAACTGAAGCTTAAACCCAAAATGGTTCACAATATTCACTTGGGGTTTCACATTCCAGAAATTTCGAAGTTTTATTGATATGTACCTAATTATAATTGGTACTTTTTTGTTAGCGTTAATTCGCAGTATGTTGTAGTTATTCAAGTTTGGCTAATTTCGTTAAAATCAATGTTTTTCAGAGACATCTAGTCATTGCATAGACATACATTCCCAAGTTGTTTCACAAGGATTGCATTATGTTCCTGGACCTAATACATGTACCCTTTGTATCTGTGATAAGGGTAGCCCAAAATGGTGCAAATCAGTACTATGCTCGCCTCCACAGGTAAATTACATTTCATAGTGTCACAGAATTATATAAAAATATAATATATAAATTTATATATTATATTTAATTATTATTAAATATATATATATATATATATATATATATATATATATATATATATATATATATATATATATATATATGTGTGTAAAAAATAATCTATAATCACATATTGGTTCAAAATGACAATATATGCGGCGATTTATCATAATTTACTTTTTTTTCTTCAAATTCTTGATATATATTTTCACAATGAAAGCACTAATCAAATCAAGACTCTACTTTGATGCTCAATTTCAATAATTCAAGAGATTCAACCTGCAACAGTAACCTGTTTAGTTTATTTTCAACTTTCAGAATTGTAAGTCTTTCCAAATTGGTAATTCTTGCTGCGAGTTCAAATGCTTGGACGACATATTAACCAATGATGGATATAAAGACACATATGACTTAGCACTTCGATTAATTGCAAGCGCATTTACTGCCCTATTGTCACTGTCTATTCTATTCCTACTTTACCATCGACTAAGAAGGAGAAAAATTAGACTTAGACAGAATAGACCTTCAAATGAAGACCAACGAAGTTTGAACAGCATAGGGTATATAACGGGAGGTTTAGGATACCATCCTGCAAGTTATGGGTAAGAGAACAGCAGAAATCAGTACTAAACACATGAGTGCTAGCGTTAGTACACTATATTGTATGGTACGATTCAAGTATCTATTTTAATTACCAGTGTTATAATTAATCAAAATTATAACTGCAAAAACCACGGTATTCAGTTGTTGGTTTACTTTTTCAGCTATCTAGGATCTGGGAGCAATGACATGGAATATCCTTATGAACCCAGTACTCAATTTTCTTTATGGAAACCACCAGGCAATTACTTTCCCAGAGGCGAAGCCCCTCCTCCATACGAAGAGGCAGTACGATTGTCTCAGCTGGAACATGAAACTAATAGCAATACCGCTCCAGTTACCCCAATAGCCACAACGATTTTGTCTCCAAATCAAGTGAATAATCTCACCTACTCAATTAATTCTGCCCCCATAACTACAAATCAGCCACAATACCAGAATAGCTGTTGCGTACTTCTTACTAGAAACGAAGGCTTATCATCTAACGAGGCCAATAAAGAACAATCAAACACGCATGCGTCTTCAGCAACTACATCCACTAGTCAACCTGCAATCGACAAAGCTCAATCTACCTGTAAAACTGAATATTATCATACAAGTATTTCTAAAAAGTACAACACACCAGCGAAACCAAGTACTTCTGAGGCAAGTAAACAGAAATCGAAGTCTTTCGAGAATATCTGTGATAGGGAAAGAGGTGGAAATCAAGCTTCAATGCCTACCAGTTCTGATGTTAAAAATCACATATACGCAAATCAGCAAATAGATCCTGTACTCCACCGGCAAAGATTTGAAGAAGACAGCCAAAGAATTGCTGCTGCTACAGCCGCTGCTAATGCACTGAATAAACGATTCGTATCGAAGGATAACAGGCATCGAACAATATCAAAAACATTCCAGGTAAGATACAAGTTAATTGCATATAGAATATACATTAAATTAATTGAATATTTTATATATACAAACGCATCACGAAGTGCAATATTAGAACTCTTCAGATTCTGTTTTACTTACAACCTAAAAGTGTACGTTATTTCAGACTGTATACCTTTAATTCTATAATGGTGTATCACATTCAAAAACGACAAGTGAACTTTACAGAGGCATACGCCATCTTTACTTTAACTCATTAGTAGTATATTAAACATTGCTTCATTATGGTTGATTCGCATCCCTATCAATAATAAATCGAAGATACTTTCCATTCGTATAATCATTGCTTCAATGTTGATTTCAGAATAAAAACAAAATTCCTATTGTAAGCAACACGGAAAGTATTGTAAGAGAACCGAAACGCGCATCTGGACCATCTAGAGATATATCAACTCATCGGACACTTCCTGCCAATTTGAAAGAAGTTAACTTTGCTTGCACATCGGAAATGCCTGACCGATCAGTTAAAGAGATGTCGCTTTATAAAGAAAGTACTGCAGAAAGGTTATCTTCAAAGGAAATATCTCTTTACAAAAACCAAATGCCAGAAGTATCCAACGGCAGAGAACTTTCGGTTTACCGAGAAAAAGCAGCGGAAAAACCATCAAGCAGCAAAGATTCATCCAGCAGCAAACACGGCTACAAGAAAGAAAGTGATATAAACTGTAAGACTTTAACAAAAAGTAGTAACTGGAGCACAATATATATTCCTAGCAGTTCAAAAACACCAATACTGGATAAAATTTGCCAATTGAAAGAAAGCTTACCATCATCTTTTGCAGTAGCAGAAAAAAAAGAAATCAAACAAGTGAATAAAGTGAATATCCCAGAAGCTGAGAGCTCATATCAGTGTTTGATGTCTTCTCAAGATGACGATGAGGACTATAGGTAACCAATACCTCTCAAGTCACACATAATTCTAATATTCATTAATGATCACGTTTTTGTAATAGAAAACAATTTGGAATATTTCAGCCTAGTTATATCTCGAAATATTTCAGGAGCGAGTGCGAGAATTGCAAATTTGGAGGACTAACAGAAGGGGAAGAAGAGATACCTGAGACAATGACTCTTCAGAGAAGACCTCTAGAATTGGAAGAAGAACTTTCTTACTATCGGACTTCTCTAACACTGCCCACTCACTCTAAAAAGCCCAGGTAAATATTGAAGAGATAGTTGACTCAAATGCGTACAATCGAATCACACAAATAAGTTGAAATTTGACTGAGATTGATTCTCGCTTAACTCTTGTTGAAACATAATTAAATATTAAATTAAATTAAACTCTTGACTATGTTTCACGATTATATTTAACAACATGAATTTGTCAAAATGTTCCGAGCGTGAGCTCATTTTCCAGACTAAAATACAGTAAGGAATAAAAAACAAATTTATATCTATACAATGGATGTAAGGAGGGAGGATAATTGGAAATCTACCTGTTCATTTACGATGTTTTACGATCTGCCTCTAAAAGGTCTAAACGTTTCCCTTTATTACCTGCGTGTAAGCACTTGGTTTTCTCGAAGTCTATAAAGTGGTTGGAGTTAATACAATGTTCTGAGATTCCGGTTTTATTAACATTGTACAAAATTGACCTTTTATGCTCGTCAACCCGAGTTTTTAATTTTTCTACCCGTTTGGCCGATAGAAATCGTTGGACATTCACTACAAAACAAATTTTTACATTACAAACATTACACTAACATACATTACACATTTTTGTAATGAATGTCCAGCGTTTTATATCGGCCAAACAGGTAGAAAAATAAAAACTCGGGTTGACGAGCATAAAAGGTCAATTTTTTACAATATTGATAAAACCGGATTCTCAGAACATTGTATCAACTCCAACCACTTTATAGACTTTGAGAAAACCAAGTGCTTGCACGCAGGTAATAAAGGGAAACGTTTAGACCTTATAGAGGCAATTGAAATATGCCGTTCTTGAAAGAAAAAAGAAGACATCGTAAATGAACAGGTGGATTTTCAATTATCCTCCCTCCTTATCCATACCTCCAATGTATAGATATAAATTTGTTGTTCGTTCCCTACTGTATTTTAGTCTTGAAAATGAGCTCACGCTCGAGACATGTTGACAAATTCATGTTGTTAAATATAATCGTGAAACACTAAGCCAAGAGTTTAATTTAATAAGTTGAAATTTTATAGATTATGTTCCAAAACTTAGAATGAATTGGAGACATTGTGCATTCACAGAAATGATCGGCTCTATTGACCATACAAAAACATTAGGTCACTTCCGTAAATCGTTAGGTCGCATGAATGGCAAAAACACAGAAAAATATTTATACATTTGAAAATACATTTTTAGTAATTTTTCTGAAATATAATATTAACAATTAAAACATAAAGAAGGGGATATATTCAGATATATCCTCTCTATTGAATATTGAATTCATTAGAATTCTTTTCACTTCTCAACAAGAGGCAAAGTCCAATTATTGTAAATGTTACTAATGGTTTTGAGAGAAATGAGAAAGAAAAAAAAATTCATAATCCTTTCTACTAACTATTCACAGCTCTTTTTTGCTTTCAATATTTTCTGTGGAAAAAAATTTAAAGCAGGTTGAATTAAACTTATGCAACAAAAAAAAACAATGAAATAAAATATCCAATTCAGAACAAGCTTCTATTGAGTATTATATATAACATTAACTACTATGGTATCACAAATTTTAATTGATTTACAGTAGGATTTTGAGTGCCAAACCAGGACGGGAAAGCTGGTTCCTCACAATGGATGAATATACAAGTAGTGATGACTCGGCATAAATCTGGTATATTATTTAGCAATATTTTAGTTAAATTATTGTTATATTTTGATATTATGTATCTATTGTAAAATATGTTAATTTTTCAAAGTGACCTGATTATTGTTAAATTATGGATATTTTAACTGTGACATGTATTGAATGTACTTAAAGTGGAGTAAAACATTAAAATGAACACAAATAATTGACTTTTATGTAGAATAAACCAATATACTTGCCAAATATATCAAAAACCCAACAAGCTGAAAAACTTTATTAAACATTTAAAACATCCAAACAATTAACTCAAAACTAAATAGAAAACTCTTAAGCTTGACTAACCATAAGTTAAGAAACAAATAAAAGCTTGAAATGAAATATGGAACATAACAAAATGAAGAATTAACTAACATACCTAAAGTAATGCAAGAACAGTTAAGATGCGAGATCCAAAAACAAAACGAAATGACAACTACTTCCAAACTTTAAGAAGAAACTAGAAAAAGATGAGCAACGAATGAAACCTTTGAATCAAACGTAAAACAATATCACAATATGAAAAGGAGCCAACATGCTGGAACTAATTAAAAACATTTCAAGGACTAGTTAATATGTATGAAATAAAAGCATGCACTACATGTAACTCACTACTCCTCAATATGATTATGATAGAAATGAATATTAGCATAGAATGGGACTCCGCCGTCATCTTGGTCATCTTCGTCCTCGCCTTCATTCTCTTCATCATCCTCATCCTCATCATCGTCTTCTATATCAGTATCAGTTTCCTCTTCATCACTATCTTCCGGCGGATCATCATCAGAATTATTACCTGCCAAAGATCCGTCATCCTCTGGATAGCCATTTTCTACAGGGTAATAAACGTTATCTGGTATATTATCATTATCGTCATTTCCAGCATAACCAAGTTCCATTGGATTGTTTTGTCCTTGCGGAACTTCGTCCTGAGGAGGCGGTCCGTGGACTGCGTTGTTTGCAACCTCCTCATTATTACCATTCATGTACATATAGGGATTTTCTGGGCTAAAATTTATAGAGTCATCCAATTCCATGTCAGAGTTTTCCTCATCAGACGATACAACAACTAAAAAGAAACTCATAATTATGATCGTACTATGAGAATAAAATATGTTCTCTAACGATCTGAAATAAGACAACCAAGTACAAGTCTACTAAATATTAGCGCTGCGAATATTTTGTTCTAAATGAAGAGAGGGTCTTGTGAATGAATATATACAATTAATGCTATTTTTGTAATAGATTTAGAAACTTCATAATTGTATCTGATCAGTTTTCTTTCAAATTCCATTTCAGTACTACTACAACAACGACGAGATTGTTAAAACTAAGGCTCACGAAATTTTAAGGAGATTCAATTGTTTAATTACTATTTAGAAGTAACAAATTGAAATTACTTTGCAAATCATAATGAACACTAAACTCTGTCAATATAAATGAATATCAATATTGTCAGAGATACATTGTATAGATCAGTTTCCCAACGTGGGGTCCTCGCCCCATAAAAACCAAGGGGGCCAATTCGAAACTGACTCGACACGAGTTTAGCCGTTTCGCCCTTCGTAATTCTAACTTTTTCATCCATTTCAGAGGGGCAGGAGAATTTTAGGAAGGCTGAGGTGGGTCATGGCACAAAGAAAAGGTTGGGAAACACTGGTATAGATCATAACTTACTTATGTCCTCATTGATGGACACAGATGCTGAGCCACCAATATGGATAGCCAGCATCGAACTGTCAAGTTCAGATATTTTGGAAGTAATACTTCCACCCATAGATCCTCTAGAATTCACCCCACGTAATGCTTTTCGATTGATTGATTCTTCCGATCCGGAATCATTCACTGCAGACCAGTCTTCGCTAGAGCTAGATGACTCTAACAGAAGAAAATCTTATTATCACACACTAAATAAAAGCTATAGTCCCCTCAGATCTACATAAGAGAATAGATATAATAAATAAATAAATATATATATAATCAATTTGAATTGAGTTTTACATCAGTAACAGAACATGCATTAAGAACATTACATAAGTAACTCGATTTATATCGCCAGTCATGAAACTATTATATTCAAATTATTATTAATCACGTGACGAAGAATTGATACTGTGATAAAATCACGCCTGATCATTAATTATTTTATGAACGACTTATGTTATCAAAAAAAGAAGCTAAATAAGCTATAAGTGCCCTCTGATCTATATAAAAGAATGATACAATATATTAATTTGATGATGTTGAACGTAATTTTGCATAAATAACATGCATTATGAATTATACTATAAGTAATAACATTATTTCTTTACGTACAGTCGTAAAGTATTTCAAAATTATCGAAATCCTGGCGAAGAATTATCAATACTGTGATTATAATATAACGTTATCATGTTGCGTGCCTGATTAATAACTTACTTATGTCATCGTATAGAGAAGGCGGCTTCTTCATTTGATATTGGGGCTGAGTATTTTCAAGCCTCAACTTTTTCTTAGGCGTTTCATTATTTGCATCTGATGCGCTGTCTGGATGTTCCCGTTTGCGAGATGTGTATTCATCAAAACCACTGCTGTCAGACTCGTTACCAGTAGGGCACGGTGTTGCTGATAAAAAATCTGCAACAAAAATTACCCCTAACTGTGAGTTACACGAAAAAAATATATAAATAACAAAAAAAAGGGGTATCGACAAAATAGCACCTATCTATCCCTAAATTAATCTTTAATATTAAAAGACACCGAAATAAACGGCGCGAATATGAATTCTTCATCAATGAAATTGTATTAGTTTCATTTGTTATTTACGAAACTTACCATAATATGATTTAGATATAGAGCAACCAGCTGCCTCTTCAGATTGGGTTTCACGCAGCGCATCATCAAGCTTCAACTTTTTTGCAGGAACTTCAGTATCATCCATTGTGCCGCCTGAATCATGCCCAAACCTTTTGCGAGATGCAGCAATGTTTCTCAAGCCTGACTTGCTCAGAGCCAAATGGTCATTACTAGACTCTACTAAAAGAGAACTTTATTATGGCATATCGATTGAATACCACTGATAGTGCCCTCAGATCTAAATTGAAAACAATACTAAACACAATTTATGTGCACAAAGTATGTGTATATATGCATTTACACACACACACACACATATTATATATATATATATATATATATATATATATATATATATATATATATATATATATATATATATATATATATATATATATATAAATATATATATATATATAGTTATTCAATTGAATTTGAAACAAATTACTTGTCGATGACCTTCAGAAAAAATATCCTCACAAAAACTAATTTGAAACAGAATAAATACACCCCAATTTTTTTTACTCTTTATTTACTAGACAAAAACCCTCTTACTGTTAAATTCTATTATTATTATTTTGGTTGTAAGGTAGGAATGTTTAGAAGTGTTTATGTCTTTACCACAAAGTAAAAAACAACATAAAAACTTCATTATGTTTTATTGATCACTAGAAGAATAACATACTAAAATATTCAGTCGAGTGAATATAAATCCTAAATTTACCAAGAATGGAAACTAAAATTTAAATATATTCATAAATACTTATACAATTGTAATTGCACAAAATGTTCTTGATAAATTAAGATATTCTATGAAATTTCATCCATTCATATTTATGAATGAAATAGAATTTTTTTAATATTTCAAAATGTTGAACATGCATCTTGATATATTTAGTACACAGAAAAACATGTATTATTCACATTAGTTCATCAAACTGAATAGAATACAGAATAAAATCATCAGAAATAGTAAACAGCCAATAGAAATATGCATTTTCTTTTACAGGTAGAAAATATATATATATACAGATGAACTATATACGAAAGAATTTTAAAATAAAGGAATATTCTTCCAAATGTTATACTAATATATCCTTTAATGTGACGACATTGAATTTCTTAAAAAAACTTTCACCTTTTTTTTTATAAATCAACAATACTTGGAAAGTGCTCAACAAGTTGCAAATGGGTCACAAACAATGGACAGAATATACATTACCAACTAGACAAATACCTAACATACACTAGCCGCAGCTTTTAATTTTTATATAACAAAATATTAACTTCCCATTAATTTGCAAAGATAACTATAACTGAAAAAATCTATTTTAATCCATTGGAAAGTTTATTCCATCCATAATTATGTAAGTAGAATACTGATGTCCTTAAGCTGTATTATGTATTACAGTAGTATTACAACAAAGATTACAATCCATAACAATCAACTATAAAAATAATTTTCGCCTTAAATAGCCAGTGGTTTTGATTCTAGATAAACTAAATAATAAATTCTAGATTAAACCTAATATCACAAATTATCACTGACATCAAGCTACATTTTTCTTCCGTTTAGGAGTTAAAATGTTGATATAATTTGACTTACGTTTTTTCTCAGACTTAGGAGTAGCCAAAAGTGACTCATTTTTCTTGTCATGTGTTTTGTCAGTCTCATTAAGATTCATATCCTTAGATGGACTTACAGGATCTGGACTATTCTTTGCTATGTCTGGGAATTTATTTTTTTCTGTATCTTGAACACTGGATGCTTCTTCCTGTATACAAACCACATTCATTATTAACTATCTTTTTTAATTTTTTATTACTCAAAGAATTTACCATAAACATTGGTTGGTCTTCCTCTGTTGAAGTACCTGCTACTACTGGCACAGTTTCACGATTTGGAATATTCGTTTTGCTTGATTCTGCCATCTCTTTTTCAATGAATTGTTGACCATGACCTTCTATCTTTGGGAAGAAACAGGTAATTGGTTTTTGCCAAGAAGGTGTTTCTCTTGGGCATACAGGATTACCACCAACTGATAAAAATGAAATTTCAATGACTTAAAAAAAAGAAGTTATTAATACACTTATATATCGAAATACACATGATTAAAGTATTCACACCTTGAGGCCAATGACACCCTGAGGAAAGTGCTTTAGACATCTTATTTATCCTACCAAGACTTCTTCAAAGTTTAACGTTAAGGTCATATTTTTAGCTGAATGTTAGTTTTTTTTTTAAATAAAACTGCGCAGAAAGCTAATTATTCAGGAAAATAATGTACAATTTGATGAAAACTTCTAGCTTTTCAAGAATTGCTTGTGCATACAATATTGGTGAGAAAATTAAACTTGAAACATTGAACCTGAAGTTTTTCTTGTGAACTCATAACTCACAATAATCACCTAAAGTTGCATTTTTCCCAGATTTAAAACAGTATCATCGCCAATTAGGAAAAATGAATAATTATAACACTTAATATGATGTTCTTAATGAATGATAACGCTATTTTTAAATAAAAACAAAAAATATTATACTGGCTGATGATTTTATAACTTTACCTATCAGATACAACTATTACGATACCAAATATAATTAAAATTTACGAAAGAAAAATTATCATACTTCACTTATCCTTATCAATAAATCCATAAAACATTTACAAAAGAATCACTCTTAATAAGGCAATTCTACTAATTGGTAATGGGGAAACTAAAATGAAAGTATGCTATAAATTACATATCAGTGAATACACTCCTTTGAAATCAAATAGTCAACTCACAAGAAAATTCGAATGAAAGTTCAAATAAGATAAACCGAATTTCTGTGGTGCACATAATTAAAACGTTACTCATAAAGTTATAAAACATTAATTAATATAAATTTGAGGAAACTTACTGCCTGAATTTGAGCTGCTTGTAGAAGGTCCTGCCGCTGTGGATGGGGTACCAGTTCCTCTTTTTTTCTCGGAGCTCTTACCTCCTGCAACTATTTCACAATTGAGAGAATAAAACAGCAATTTTAATACAAAATGTCTACTTACCACGGACACAGCGTTCACCGGTTCGTACCATCGAGATGTTTTTGGTGAACGATTTATTATTAATACGATGATACTGATTCACACATAAGAAACAAGCAAACTAAACGGCCAACCATGAGAAGCTATGAATTATTTTATTAATTATTAAGTTATTAATTTAATTATTAACACAATAGTTTAGCAAACCACCTTAAACGAACAAGATTCAAGACTGAACTGAATTTAACGCGTAGTTTTGGCGATGGTCATTTGTTTTGGCGCGAATTTGCAGATACTTCGTTGATCTAAAAATAAGTCTAATGTCATAGATTATTGTTCTTCTTTAAAATGTATTCCGTGTTTTATTTATTTAAACTAGTACAATGATTCTTTTGTAAATTCAAGGGAAACGTTTCAATTAAAGCAAGTATTGACATTAAAACGACATTACTTTATGAAAAAAAAACGTATACATGTAGAAGGAAGTTTTTACTTCAGGTAGGCATTAATTCAACATTTTTTTGAAACAAGATATTATTTTATTATAAGGAAAGGTATCAGTCCAACTCTTTTTTCAGAAACGTTAGAAAATAATTATTTGGGAATTACTAATCCACTAAGAATTTCAGAGTAACAGAACAGATGTCATTATTTTGATTAAATTGAAGGGTTCGTCTTCTTATTCGATCAACCGCAGTTTCAAATATCTGATATTCAACTGAAGGTTCTTTTGTAACTCCTCTTAATACACAGATATAACAAACATATTGAAAGAACTCTTATGTATTAAATGTAGAAACAATTTTTACCATAATCACAGTCAATAAAAAGCAAAGATTTTCATAGATTAAATTATCAATTTTAAAACCGTTTAGTTCAGTTTAGTATCAGTTACACCTACAGGAGGAAGAAATAACATGTAGCACTTTCTTTTTCTGTATTGCATGACAGCAACAACAAATGTGATTCAAATGACATTTTGTGAATAAAAATAATCATTTTGTTAGCGGCTACCTCGTCGAAATCCCACTTTTAAAAACACTGTTGCAAAATGTGTTTGATTCGTCTCTGAGATAAGTTAGAGAGGGAAATTATAAATGGACAAAAAATCGAGAATTACTTTATTTTTGTTTTGATAACAATTCATTTCTTTTATCACGAAGTTGGAAAATGAAAACAAACTAATTCAATAAAAATTTGAATGAACTTCAAGTGAGAATCATTTGCTGAAAAATTAAAAAGCAATTTCAACAAACGAGCAGATATAAATCCATCTGTTGTATTCACGCGCACAGCAGATTCAGGGCCGAATATCTTTTCCAATTAAACTAGAAATACATATTAAAATTTAATTATTTTATTTCACAATGTCGTTCTGAACGGCATAGCCGATAGTCTACCAATAAATCTCTAAAACTTCTTGAAAATTGCATTGTTAGGTTTATTGTTTTTCAAATTAGCGTTATTAATTCAATGCTGTTTTTGGATTTCGATACACTCCATTGAATATCACACTTCTTGCTTGCGAATCCACTATGGAATAAATAAATGGCCTGTTCGCCATGAACTTTGGTGATTGCTGCTTATATATTGCCGATGCACCTGAAATTTGAAATTTATATGAACACTAGAAAATGGTTACGAAATATTGGATAATCATACTTATAAAGATGAAAATATTTCTATAGACGTTTTAATAAGTTAAAATGAATTGATATTTCAATAAAACTCTTGGCTTAATGTTTCTCAAGTACAGGGTGCGCCAGAGAAACTAACTTGTTTGAAAGGTCAATAAAAACAAAAGTACTTCAGTTATTGTTTTGAATTTTTTTTTAAATTGAGAATACAATACCCCAATTTTTTTTTCATGCAGTCTTAAAAATGACATCGGATAAATGGCGACCCCCATTGCGCATACACTGATGAAGTCGATTTTTGAAATTCGTATCCACTCTTTGCATCATATCAATCGGTATGTTGGCAATGGCGTCGCTAATGTTTTTCTTGAGGTGTGCTATGGTCCGTGGTCGATCGACATAATCCAGAGATTTCAAATAACCCCATAAAAAGAAATCGCATGGAGTCAAATCTGGAGAGCGTGACGGCCATTAGAGATCGCCTCTGAGAAAGAAGAGGCGGTCGGGGAAATGTTGTCGCAACAAATTCATTGAGTCTCCTGCTGTGTGTGCTGTGGCTCCATCTTGCTGAAATCACATGTTCCTAACATTCATTTCTTCAAGTCTTGGAAGAAAAAATTCCTCGATCATGTTCCTGTAATGAGCTCCATTCACGGTAACTGCGCGTTCGTTTTCTTCAAAAAAATAAGGACCAATTATTCCCATTACCGACATCGCACACCAGACAGTAACTCGCTCACAATTAAGTGGCTTCTGGTGAAGCTCACGTGGATTTACACCACACCAATAACGCATGTTTTGCTTGTTGACGCAGCCGGAAATGTATTTGTGTAACATTAAGCCAAGAGTTTGATTAAAATTTTTTTTTAGTCATGTTTCACTAAGAGGTAAGTGAGAATTCGAGTTATGCAGTGATATTACCTGCTGCTGCAGACGCTTCTGTTCCTTCCTCATTTACAACGATTTCTGCTTTCTGAACAAATCTTGATATGTATAGATATTGAGATACCATATCCAAGAGATCAGCTTTTTGTGAATCGAATACGTCTTTTATGCCTAACTGGAAAGAAACATTCAAGTTCAATATATTATGACTACTAACAGGATCAGCATGGAAAAAGGGTAACAAAACAAGGGAGGAAATTTGATATTTATTTAAAGTACTCATTATGATATAACTAAGCAGGAATTCACCTTATCAAGGGCAATATTGAGGTTCAAATCAGAAGAAATAGAGAATTTAGGTAGGTACACATTGACATCTTCATCAACAAACTGTTGCTCAGCCTCTCTTAACTTCTCAAGAATTGTTCTCATAGGCATTCTGTTCATTAGGCTTAAAACTTCGGAAACACTGGAACCCTTCATCGGTAGTATCACTACCATGGCCATTTTACTGCCCTGAAAGAGAAATATATTGATTTTCGTACCAATGAGAGAAGGTACTTACTTACATCTCCATACCGAAGTAAAACTGCTTGAGATTTCAAGGCTTCAAGTCTTAGAAAAGGAACAAATCCTGATAAGTACATCATATTTACTTGAGCAATCTCTTTTCCTTTTTCATTGAAGAAAGGTGCTTTCTTGGTAGCAGTCTGGTTGAAGGGATTTTGCCAATCCCCTTTGAAATATAATGTACTTGTTAAGAATATTTCTGCATCTCTGAGGTCATCTGAAATCATGAAGACATTTGATTATTTTTTCCAATGTGGAAGAAAGCATAATGCCTCACCAGGAGATATTAAATCAGGAATTCTGTTATTAGTTGCCTTCGATATATAATTGTTTATAAATTCGGTTGAAGCTTTTAGGTTTTTGAAATCTACAGGCATTATATCGGCATCATAAAATTCCTTCGTTCTTCTTTGGAAAGACTGTTTAAGGGGATGTTTTTTGTTTGTAAAAATTCCACTGGATAGTTCTAGAGTAACATTTGGTGTTTTATTCTGTAATGTAAATAGTAAGCTTTTAAATTACGAAAGCTACAAAAACTTTTTACAAATATATTAGGAAATCTACGTGATAGTTTAAAATTATTCTTATCGATAATAAGTATAAATTCTGTGCTAGTTATTTTAAGTCTTGTATACTTCAGTCAAACAGAATGAGGTGCGAGAATATTCCAGTAGGAAATTCTGTAGTACGAGAATTTTGCCTAAGAACACAACAATCATCTCTGTTGTGCAGTAATTTGTACAAAAATTTGAGTGATAAAGTATCTCTACTGCCCTGCAATGAGATTAAACTAAAGCCTATCTAAGTTCTATGTTGTCTCTTTACCTATCTAGGGTAAAACACCCAGTAGTCCCTTTTCTTTATTCTACAGAATAAAGAATTGTTCAGTCAGTGATTTTTAGACAAGTTTTTATTATTACCTCTCATTTCTTATTATATATATTTTCTCACATATCCCCACCGAATTCAGTGCATTTCTAATGGTACCATGCAGGGTAATTATCACACCCTATTTCATCTTCACAATTATTACATCTCATTCTCTTTATAGTACAGGCACTATTTTTCTTTCTATTTACACTTTTTTTTTAGAATTCAACTGCTTTTCCGCTTTAATTTTTTGTAATTCTTCTTTCTTTTATGTTCCTCTTCTTCTTTCTTTGCCTTAATCTCAAGTATTTGATTTTTTATTATTCAATATTTCGTACTTTTCCTGTTCTTCATCTCTTCTTTTTGTCTCTCAAATTGTTTCCACTCTTTCGAAGAAATAGCTCCTGTTTCATTGATCGATTTATCTTCTTTTTTGATGTACTTAGCTAGACCAGGCAATATCCATTTAAAATGACTCACATGTCTCCTGATTTTACATTAACAGTGGACATTATGTTTATATTGCTTTTAATATTTTTGGTACTGTCGTGTAGTACAGATTGTTTATTTGTTGTCTCGTGTTGTTCAATATTATTTTTAATTGGATCAAGTTAACAATCTGTCTTTATGCCTTTTACATTATCCATAATTATTATTTTCTGTGAGCGCATAGTAAGTATGTATTTCTTGTTCAACATCTTCATTTTCTTTGTCAATTCTTGGTTAGTATTTATTTCTAGATCAATATCTTCATTTGTCATATATTCTTCAAAAATTGATTTTGGTGTATGATTAGTGTTTCTTGAATTTTAACATTTTCGTGAATCACTTCAAAGTCGGTTATGATTTCGAATTCCTTCAAGAATATCTCTTCTTCTGTAATGGTACTTAAATTATTTTTCAATGTGTGATCACCTATTATCAGCAAGCTTATCACAAAAATTTCATTCGATTCTGATACCTATTTTGGTTGGTTTGCATCAGTATCACAAGCAGAACTACAATCTGCACTCAAAACATTAACTTAACGTTGTGAAATTTCTCAAGATTATTCTAAATACATTTTGAGTAGCCAAGGCGGTCGTATGGCATGGGTTCAATTCACATTTGCTAAAACTGTTGCTGATTGCTATAGACAAATTTTCTTTCGCAAACCTTGAAAACTCGACTAGCTTCTCTAATTATCCTAATCGCCACAATAGCTTCTGTCAATTATTCTTTTTTTTAATGGTGAATAGGTCTCTTTGACTTGATGAAAGTTTAAAAAAAGTGATTTTCAGTCTAAAATAACTGTGCATAAACTCAACTCTGATTAAAAAGGCTTTAAAGTGCAATTTAGTGATATAGGACTGACGGCTGGTTACTAGATTCGTAGATCCATTACAACATCCAATTACATTCGTACACTGCTGACTACTGGTAAAATACACTTTCGTGTTAAAAACTAGTAGTCAGCCGCTTATGGCTGAGCACTGGATTTACAATTCAAATTCGAAACCCAGTAGTCAGCCACCCTAATTACAATATATTCAACAAATAAAATGCATGTAAAAGTTGATTTTATTGCAGAATAAACATTATATTGTAACACGGTAAAATTATCCACCGCATATAACAATATAGAGACACAAAAATCTACCGAAAACTTTAAGCGGTTCCTGAAGATAAAAAACAGTAACAGTAGCGAGTATAGTCATGTCTGTGTCGGCGATGCAAATGAACGACAGTAGCTTGTCTGATTGAAATGATATTGGTTCGTATGTGCGCATATTAGACAATAGAGGGACAAAGGATTCTTTCAAACTTTATTTTAGCGGTGTACACAAATTTCAACACTATTTATAGGGAAATAATGTCTGTAAAGGCTGAGTACTGGTGCAGGGCTGACTAATGGGTGTTTTACCCTATATGACGTCTCTAGAAGGCAAACCTGATTGTGTACCTACTATGTTAGTGTTTTTTGTTTGTTTAAATTTATATTAAATTTAGGCAAATTTGCTTTTTACTTTTCATTTCTTAGCTGAAAAGGCTAACCGCTTTCAACATACGCTATCGTAATCATTTGTAACTTCTAGTAAGCCAGTATGCGTAATTGCGTATAACATCTATAACGTCGTTCCTATATAATAAAGGCGGCATGTAGCATCCACCAATCAGTTTACCGCTTCGTCGACAGACTTAAAATTGTTCTAGTATGGTAGAACGCGTCAAATATCTATTGTAGCTTTCGATTCACCTCGTTAATTTCCGTATCACTTCAGTTCAGAAGTGATACACTGCATATGAATAGAACGGGGTATTTTGAACTGACACATGAAATAAGGTTATGTGTATGTTTTTGTTATTGTTTTCGGTTATTTTTTTTGGGTTAGCGGGAATCTAGTTGAATAGAATTCGACAAAATTAAATGAATATATTATTTTATAAAAAATGACTGCACACTTCAGAGAGTTTATTGTTCCATTGCGAATCAATTATGAGGAAGAACTACTTGATGATTCTTTGTCATCGTCCTCATCAAAGACATCGTTAACTAATGCTTCCTGAAAAATATTTAATTTTATAAGACTGAAATTAGAAGTTTCCTAGTATACTTGCCACAAATGTGTCTTCTGTATCTGACATCTTATAATTCAGTTATCAAAAAATCCCAACGTTTTCCAAAAAACATAAACAAACCAAGAGTAGTGGAGAATAATACAAAAGTGAAATACATATAAAACTTAGGGGTTAGAAATTTGAATTAACTGAAGTGAAGCAGTAAGTTGAACTGAAGCGGCCAGAGAGCTTGATCAGTTAAACTGAAGCGCTTCAGTTCGATTGACAAACGAACTGGCTAAAATGAAGTGAAGTGATACGTCAGTTCATTTCAGAGGTGAATCGAAAGCTACTTATGTCGTCGTTGCTATCTGATAAAGACAGCATGTCGGACCAATCAGTTTACCGCTTCATCAACCGCCTTCTTTGCAACATAGGTGTTGCCATTTGCAATATAATAATCTGATACATCCTTGATAAATGGAATTCGATATCGACTTATGTTACAATTTTCACTAGCTCTCTTTTACTAGTTAGTAAACCAGGAATTATATAGGTTAGTTAACCAGGAATTATAAATGAAATAATTAAATCCATTGAATTCTATTTTCCATTATACTTTACTTTCAATTAAAATTCTGAAAGTTATTTATGTTAGATTTCTATGATTATATTACAAGTGGCAATACAGCATCCGTCAACGAACTGAGTTCCAAAATGCCAACTTTGAAGTAAAAAAAAATCAAAATTGCATGAAATGAAAAGTTGCATTGAAAACACCTATTCTTTAAATTTATCGGAAGTGGAATCATGAGATACCCATTTTCTGATGGTTTTAGTTTTTTTAAGAGAGGAGTATTTTCTTTTATTGTGATTTGTGAATTGAATGTAATGCATCAAAATTGGTTAATTATGTGTTTCTTACCTGTAAGAGTCCTTGCAGTGATTTATATTCTTTTCTGAATTGTGTTTTTTCTGAAGGTATATTCAAACTTATTTCTAGTTCTCTAGCCGTGTTACCTCTTGATCCTTCAGCAATTATACTCAAGAGTGACCAAACGGTGTAAGGCGAAAGGGCTAAGTTCATGTCATTTCCGGCTTCCTCTGCTGTAACCTGCAAGTAAGTTGATCCAATATAATGTATGCTTTTACTTGAAATTAGAAAATGAATTAATAAGAAATTGATGAGTAGGTTCTAAATAAAACATGTGGCACATCCGTACAATCGAAATGAATATTATTGAAACATTAAACTATGTAAAAAACTTCATATCATCTTCTAAATTCTGTATGTTTTTTTTGGTATGCTATTATGGATATATTGGATACTTTTATAAATTATTTGTAATTATAATTTGCACAATGGACGAATTATTTCAACGTTGAAAATAACAGACGTACCTGAATATGTTGATATTGAGTGTTGCTAAGTACCATAAATAATATATAATAAATAAATAATAGTATATATACCTATGAATATGAATATATATTCATGAAAGACCATGAATATATTTTCTCTTCAAATAAAAACTTTTATTTGCTTGGTAAATTGTTATACTTACCCTGAGTAAATTAGAAGCGAAGTTGTTCAAGGCATCCCCAATACTGAGGCCATTTTGTTGTGTGAATGTACAGACCACCAACGAAGATAACAAACTTATAACTGGAAAAAAGTAATTTTCACTTAGTACAAATCAGCAAAATATTTTCAAAGGACAAAAACCAAGGTTTGAGATGATAATTGCAGGGTTAACATACAGCAAATGAAAGGCCTTTCGATTAGCTATTTGAAAATATTCAAATTCACTTCAAAATTTGTAAACAAAACATAGAACCTAATGTATTGTGAGAGTCTGTTTTATTTAGCAGTACCTACAATCAATATTAGCAATTCATCTCAGTTTAGATACACATCACCGATGAGGTCTTATAAAAACTGACAAGTTGTCTGAGGATTTTCAATACATAACTTTTTTTATTCCAAATTGTATTGAAGATAAATAAGGTTCGCATAAATTAGTGGATAAATATTTCAAAATTACGAAAAAAGAAATTTATTTGATAGACATATGTGTTGAGAAATTATTTCTGTGCAAGATATATCTCGACGTAACAGTGACATTTTAGATGAACAATTCACCAATATACTAGGATGGGCTTATTGTTCCATATTTACGTTCAAGCTATGCTCCACAGAAAAACAACTGTATGGACTAGTATATAATATCCAGAATAATTTTTATTTTTTGTTTATAGTAGTTTTCCATCAGTCATCCTTTTTTACATAGGAAAATCTAATATCATACAATTAATCAATATCTTCGTTATCAACCATTTGTGATATATTTCTTAATCAAGACGTATCGTCAGGTAAAAGTATTTTCAGTGACGTCAATTTTAACTTTGTGAAATGATTCTGAGAAGTTGAGAATAAAGAAATTTCCAAAACGAACTGGATCCAACCATAGAAACCTTTTTTGAACTGACAATGTCTGACTGCCTCGCTAGAATGACATAGTTTTTGCTACTCAACTAAAATACGAAATATGTAAAACAAGTCCATCTATGAATGGTTCAGAAATAATTTAACCATCGAAAAACAAACATGAAACAAAGATATGACAACTTTTATCCAATTTCAAACAATGGATATTGAATGACAACACTAAATCATATTTTGCATTGTCTTCTTTTATCTTCAAAATTTTATCATTCCCTCATTCATCACATAAATTTAACATAATATTAGCAAAATTAATTTTAAACGAAAGAATTTATGGTTAACTGTAGTCAAAACTTGGATTACAATCAAATAAACAGATAAGAAATAAATGATCTTCACATCTTCGGCAACACTGAGTGGGGCTCGCAGAACATACTCTCAGAACATACATAGGTATGTTCTGTAAGGGGCTATGGCAACACTGCGTAAGTAATATAAGGATTTCATATTTGAGGATTCAGACTAATGAAAAGTAGATCCACGATAAAAAAATTAAATCGTAAGAGCCAGCTGAGTTATTTTACGTACAACCGTTGTTTTAGCAATATTGATACGTTTTGGTTGAATACTTTTTATTGAAATTACAGCCAGGGATAAACTTTACATGAAAATGTAAAAATTATGGTGGCGCTAGTGATATCGAAATTACCATATTTGACATTAAATACTGAAGGACGATGAGAGCGAGATAGAATTATCTCAGCGGAAAAATAAAAGTATATATTTGAATGAATTAGTAATGGTACGATTTAATATAGACGGTGAGTATCATTGTGATGCTGTATGTGAAGCTAATAACTTTTCGCTCTTCAGTTTCTCAACATTTCGTCAAAAAATGTATTGACTTCCTCAAGAGAATAAAAATCCAAAGTAAGCAAGTGTCGAAACAGATAATCTATGGCCGCTCGAATACGACCTGTACTTTAATTTAATTTTAAGGACACTCTTTGTATTCAATGTATTTGTATTCAATCTTTCACTCATGTTTGCCTCTGCACGCCATAGTGTAAAATTTGTCATAACTGTTCGTGTACGAGACGAGAGTTACTCGGTAGAAGGTGATTTGAATCTGTACACGGAAGGAAGGAAACACAAAGAAATCAGGTTTTCTCTTTATAATACTTGATGTCGTCGACTGTGATTATTGCGAGTGCCAATAACCACAGCATACATTGAAATGTTTCTTCGCATAGAGAAAGCGGATCCGCCGAAATAAGGATGGAATTATCAGAACAGAAAACCATCTTTCGTTGGGATCTGTTGATGTAATTTTCCTTTTGTGAAGTTCAAATAATGTTTTCTAAGAAATATCGTATTTTATATTACTTTTTAGTTCTCTATTATTAATTTTCGTCTTCCTCAAATATTGAATAATCTGGAATATAATTTCTTTTATTGATTTTTTGACACCTTCAGTGACACAAATCACGTAAAATTAAATGGAAAACGAAAAGATAGATCAAACTGCGGAGTTTTTGGTAACAACTGGTTCGAAAAATTTTACCAGTGTTTTGTCATTCAAAATTGATTGATTCTGCTAAAACATTCAAGTGAAGTGAACTATTTTCAGTATTTCATTTTCATTTCAAGTTTAATTAACATTTTTGTCGACTTCTTCATGCGCTGATATCGCTGTGAATATGGAAATAGTTTATTATCAAATAATCCTGTTTCTTATCACCCTTTAACGTATTGATTAGCCTTCTCAATTATTATTATTATTTGACTTAATCATTTATCAGCATACCCTTATTGTCATTATCGTTTTAGAAATAGAAGTATAGAAATCTTTAGAGCTTATTGAAAGTTAAAGGTTTTCAAAATATTCAAAATGAGTTTTTAATGGTCCTTTTGGTTATCTCACATTCTGATGTGGTTTTATAGGATTATTTTTGAATATTTACGTCCTTTACTTGATGTAAATGCATTTCGAAAATTAACACGGTAAACAAAACAGTACCTACACACAATAAAAGTGTGTAGGTCTGGTGTGTATAGTATACTCTAGAAAAATCTAGAAAATACTATACTCTTTAAAATTTTCAATGAATATGTTTTTGATTATTGAAGCAGATGTTACTATTTGATTATTTGAATCATATTAAATGAAATAATCCGAATTTCGTTTTTCTGTCAGATTTGAAGTTCGTTTTAGAAAAACTTGTTCGTACGTTTAACAGGAAGTGGCTTTCGGATATTGCCAGCGAGAAAACACCACACATTAAATTCAGCGAGAATAATCCAATGTTCTATATTGCAAATTGCCTAGTTTACGAACCGATAAAAAGAATGCTCTCGCACAAAATTTCCATAATGCTGTAATATTTCCTCACTGAATAATCACAGCTATTCATTCGAAGTTTTATTATATGTTCGTAATAATTCGAATTATATTTATATGACGACCGCATTAACTGTGATGATCATGAATTACCAACATTGTAATTTCAAGGTTTAGTTTTCGAACTAAAATTTATACAGTTCAATGCATAACAATGTGGAATTCATAATTATAAGGGAGCTTTCAACATCACAATTTTTTGCAACTTTCTAATATTTCTGACCTACATAAGTTCTAATGCTATTTTCGTTCTATAATTTGCCGTCATATATTAGGTATTTTTATATTATAACTTCCTCTGTCATAAAATCATCAGGTATTATGTAATGCAAGGTAATGCTGCCTGCATCACCTAAATTTTAACCCAAACAAGCCATCTTTTCACAATTTTAAGGTCAAAAATTGCATCAAAATAGCAATGGGTTGTTCAGTTTTCAAAAATCTGAAGATACAAAGTTACAGTCAATTTAAGAGTAGTTTTGTTTGTGTAAACATTGAATTTTGCGCTGTTTATTGTCTCGGAAAAGGGACAATAAAATGATAGTGTAACGATATGGATTGATATCGATATCATCAATGTACAAAGTCTAGAACACTGTGATACAAGAAGTATGATGAAAGACAACCGTACTTTAATTATACGTAATACGGTAATTATTTTTCACAAATTTAAAAAAATACTGCAGTGCTTCCCAAAACTTTTTTTGGTTCAGGCCCCCCGTTAGCCTTTCTGAAATTCTTGTGCCCCCCCCGAAAAGGGTGAAAATGTTGAAATTACGAAGTGCGAAACGGTTAAACTCGTGTCGAATCGATTTTCGAATTGCCTACTTATAATTGGTCATGAGAGAATTGTTTTTTTAGCATTCGTATTTCTGTGAATAATTTTGAATTAGACACCCTCAGCTTTGAATTTATCCAAAATTTAATAGTGAAACAGATCTAGAAAATCATAACGAATATTATTACTACGGACCGGATTATGTGCCTTGGCATATTTAACACATTCTTTATTATTATTATTATTAATTACATGATTACAGTTTGGGATAAACATCCTATGACACAATTAGAAAACTTCTGAAGGAATATTATATCATAAATTGAATATATAAAATAAAATAATATCAAATCTAGTATAAATAATAATAATAATAAGTCATTATTATCCTACAGGTAAAAATACCCAGTTACAGGAAATATTTCAAAACATATATACTGTATTAACACTTAATAATATCTCTACTACCATTTCGGTGATGAGACCAAATAGTAGTAAACGCTGCTCGTAATTAGGTCTATTGATACCACAAAGCATTCCAGTTCCCCGTTTTTGAACACTTTAGATAAGATTTTAGTCACGGACTAACACTGGGCACCAAACAGAGGAACCAAATTCCAGCATATGTCTTATAAATCGTAAATGCATTCTAAACCGAAGGCCGTTTATAAGCTATTCCGAATAGATACAGAGATGAAATTTGGTTTTCTGCACATCGTACTTATATGAGGAGACCACGGCAAATCGTTCGAAATCACAACACCGAGATTTTTCTGTGTAACGACCGAAACGAATTCTGACAAGTTGATGAAGTATGGCATATTTGGGTTATTCTTGCCGATATGAAGTACACTAAACTTGCTGATGTTAAGAGGAATAAGTCCCGTATCGCTCCATTGGGAGATAGTTAATATGTCTGCCTGTACCATATCGTGGTACCTCGTTGGATCAGCATATATCATCATCAGCGTATTGTGAACTGATCACTTCCATCGGTAATAGCATATTTTACCTAAGATTTACCTATATCATATTTTATCTAGTGATGATGCATTATTATCGCTACATTTACAATAATTTTCTAAGCTGCGGTCCAAAATGCGATAAAAGTGTTAATATCTAAAATTTGATGAGTGATAATATAAGAGCTACTGAATAATAATAATTGTGACTTTGGTAGGTTTTTTGTGACTTTGGTTTGAAAACATATTGAAAAACAACCCAGGTTTTGAATCTTTGTATTAAATTGACAGCTTCATTAAGGGGGCGGCAAAATTTCTGCCAGAAACTGCAAACACACCCAATATGAAATTCTGCCCCTTTTTTTCTGAATTTTCGAAGGCTTAATCATACTACGAAACATTTGGAACAATGCTTGATTGTTTACGTTCTAAAAATATTGAATGATTTTAATGACATTTGTTGTTACTGCAATCTGTAACGTTACCTATGATCGCCAATTCAAGGATATTTCACTGATGTATGCCGATTTTGAAATGCAAAAAAGAAGATTTCTTTTTTTTTGGGTCCCTAAAATTTATCATTTGATTTCGCATTTCCCCCAAAGTTCCTGCATGTTTCAAGCATTTTTATGCATATTTGCATGCATATAACAAGTTTTTAAAGTTGCATAAGATCCGGTCTCTAATTATGACGAAACCACTTTATTGTCAATAGAAATAGATCAATTTGACAAAGGGGGTGGTTAGAATATGTTAATAATTCTTGTACTTTTTTGGTTCACTTTCTATCTTTTATTCATTTGTTTGTTTAGGTTATAAGCTTCATTAACCTCTTACGACATCTGACTTATATAAAACATAACTAAAAACCATCTATCCATCAAGAGATATATTTGCGAATTCTATCGCTATATATATATATATATATATATATATATATATATATATATATATATTATATTTATATTATATTCACCAAACCTGTCGATTAATATTGGATATTTCCATTCATTTCCAGCTTTCTTTCTGGCAAAAACAGCATTGCGAACGAAATATCATACCTGCTTGACCGTCATGACCTCATTAGGGATCCCAATGGTATAACCTGCCTCGATATCAGATTGACTAAATGGTAGTAAAAAGTATGTTAAAGTCATCTGATACATCGTATATAAAGAATAACCACAAAAGTTGTCTCAGTTAATTTTGAGTTGATAAGATAATCCTACTGGATCTCTTCGTTTATAAATAGATTTGACAAAAAAATTCGTTATTTAGGACCAATGAAAAAACAGGTCCATATTGATACAAACAAACATGCCAAAAGGAATTTTTTTACAGTCAAATTGACATTTCGAAATTACCATTGAATAATAAAAATCAATTGTTTAGGTACAATAATTTACAAAATATACAACAGTCAACGATGAATTAAAGAAAAACGAATTTAACTCTAGTTCCAATTTCAAGATTGAAGATCAATTGAGTAACCCATATCGATAGTAATGAGTATATTATAAAAAAAATATTTATGCAGGTTAGCTGTGTATTCTTTTTGTGATGAACTAATGAGTAGTCTCTTTGGAATTGTGTCTGTATACAAACGAAGAATAACATGTTGGGATTACGGATAAATCGTCAACCTGCTGATAAATAATGATTGATTTATCATTATTTATCAGAACAATTGAGTGTAAAAAAATCAGCTTCTATTAGCAATGCACTTCCATTTTCACATACTATATTGATTGACAGCTTATGCTCATTTTATCACATTAGGATTAATTATTATTCTATCAAATTATTGAGAAATTGATTCAATTAGCACAGGATTAACTACGATTCTGCCATCTAGTGTCATAAATTATTTAATAAAATAAATTTAACGACTTCGTTGAATATACTTGTCATAGATGGCAGTATTTAATTAAAGAATTTATGTTAAAATATAAAAATTGAATATTTCTATTGAAGCCTTGTTTATACTACTAATAAACATGTATAACAATCTGAAATATATTTTTGTAAATTAAGCTTCAATGACATAGCTGTTTATATCTTATGTAGATATCGCATGACGTTGCTTAACTGTCATCTCGTTCTGCAGATTCCTAGTACAATTTTCTCCATAATCAAGAATTTCCAGAATGTTATAGGTATACACCAAAAAGATATTTTGAGTGACCCGAGAAGAATTTTTAACGGAGATGAAAGTGGTTTTGCTCTTTGTCCAAAGACAGGAAAAGTTTTAGGTCCAAGAGGGTTCAAAAACTTATACCAAATAAAGCCAAGTAATGAAAAAGAAAATATAACGGTATTATTAACATTTAATGCGAATGGAGATATGTGTCCACCTTGTATCGTGTTTCCATATATTAGACCACCAAGAGCTGTAGTGAATAGTATGCCTCCAGAATGGTGCTTAGGCAGATCGGAGACAGGTTGGATGAGAGGAGATGTATTCTTTGAATACATCACCAATGACTTTAACATTTTTTATTTTTTAAAGTGAATTCTAAAGTATGATAATGTTGATTTATTTTTTAAAGTGAATTATAAAGAATGTTAATGTTGATTTTTAATAATTAAGTATATTCTTAAATAAAGAAATTATTCAAATACAATATATCTTTATTGATTCTTAACAATATCACCCCTATATTCCTTTTCTAAGCTGCTGGACGCTAAATGGTCCACGGGTGGACGCAATTTGGATTTTGTGGACGCAAAATGGGTATAACGCCTAATTCTGAAATTTATCTATTTAAAAAGAAAACGCAAGAGGTTTCTAATACAACTGAAAGTTAATCTTAAAATAGAATATATAATGAATACATTACACAAATTTGTCATAGAAATGAGTGCTGAGGCATTTTTATTATCGTCGTCAAACTTGCCAACTGCACTAAATGGACGCGAACAGGCGAAATGACCCTAGTTGAGGGGGAGAAAGAAAAAGATTGACGGTAAAATATATATCTAGCTTTGTATTTATCATCTCAGTAAAAATTCATACATAATGACGGAATTCATCTATCATTTGGGAAAGAAAAGTAGATATTAGAAGCACTGTATAATAATTATAACGGTTCAAATAAGCAGCAGACCCAATTACATACCCAGAAATTTGAAGAACGCAATGAATTTTATAATTTGAGGATTTCGTAATTTATTTTGAATGAGAGTATCATTCTTTCTTTAACTTGAAATAAAACGTTACAATTTTGACATTTTAATAGAGTAAATAATTTTCAGTAATTGTTTCTGGTATATTATCAGGTTCAGTAATTATTTCGAAGGTATGAAATAGCGAATGCCTTAATTTTGGTTAATAAATCCTTTATATAAAAAACATAATCATTATAGGTATATTGAAGGTATACATATTCAATAAATAGATGTGGATCATTTATAGAAATATTCTGAAGAGTGAAAATTGTCGTGACGTCGTTTTATTTCAAAATTCCAAAATTATGTGTCGCAGATATTTCGACCTTCATCTAAAAATGATACGTAGTTGGAAAAATGAAATTGGAAGGTAATCCATAATTTATTGTAGAAACCATATTTTATATTCACGAGAATAAAAATGGTTATACAGGGAATACTCAATAAAATATTCTATATCCCGGAAGTAATTTTTTGGGCAAACCCACCTGGGTGATAAAATAAACGGTGACGTTGAATCCATGTAATAAATACATCTGCGGTATGACCAATACAAATAAATGATATTTATTAGCGTGAAGTGGTTGTGCATACATAGAAAAGCCAATAAAGGAATTCGCAGTTGGTGCTTTGTCGGTTCAATATTTAATGATAATTTATATCCTCCATCCTGTTCTAGGTGAACCATTGTATTCGTAATTATTGACAGATGGGATAACCTTGAAATTCTTCTAGAAATGCGAAGAAGATCGAAGGAATTATGCATTTATTGGAAAATAGATTTATTCCCATTAAAACAATGGTTTTTTGAACTAAATAATGTTGGTTATAATAATAGTACTGCAACTGCCGCACCTTCTGAAACAAGTTTTATTTCCTGCTTCCAGAGTAACGTAATAAGTACTAATAACCAGTGTTGCCAGAAATACTCTTTTTATAGAACTAGATTTTTATGGTAAATGTACTAGATTTGATGAAAGTGTACTAAGTTTGGTTACTATGTAGCCTCTGTGAAGGTTATTTTGCGAAACATTATTTTCAGTGCAAACGTATATATATTTTCACTGTGTACATACATTGACAATTCATATTTACATATACATAATTGCTGGTTTCGTTGAGGCCGTGCGATTAATTTATTATAAATGGCAGGGTGCAGTACTACAAATGAATTGAAGATGTGTTTCATGGCATTTGAAAATGTTCTAGATTTTGAGAAGTGTAATGTACAACAAGTAGATCTACTACAATTGTAACAAACTGGCAACACTGCTGATTATCTGAGTTTTCTAACCTATACCACGTAGATGGCAGCAGCTGTAATTTGAAAGATATTAATAAAATTTATTTAAAAATATCTTAATCAATATTCAAAACCTTGCAAGATATCTGTTTGTACCTCTAAAAGTTTTACTGAACTCTGTAAAAATCATACGAAAATTTAATTATTTTTATTGGGCATCCTATAAATATGTCATTGCAATTTATTTCGAAACCAAAGACACACAATTCGATTTTATTTGTTAGTATGGATTTAATTGTTGCTTTAATAATGATTTATAATCAATTTAATCTTTTTGGGACACGTAAAACAGTTAATTAACTATATTCTGAAACATTGAACCCGCGTTTAACACAGAAGTTTCATGTTCTCAGAAGCAACAATCCACAAAGGAAATTGAATCAACTTAAATGCATCATCTTGTAATTATTACCTTGAAATCTAAAAGGAATGTTACTCAAAAAAGCATTACTCAAAGTAAATGATTAATTCAAGGAAATTTGAAGATATTTCTAATGAATATAAGAAGCGACTAGGAATTTTAAACAATTTGTTTTTTAACTGAGTTCTCATAATAATTATTTTTGTTGGGATGGTGACATTTAGATTTGTCAATTTCATGGGAACTGTTTCCTTTTATTTTTGTAATGCTTCATAATTGCATTTCCTCTTTTTGTATAGTAGTTATCGACGATCAATCTGTGTATTCATTTTTGTTCTGTTTTGAAGTCTAGCCTTAATAAAGTAAGTTGCAACTATTGTTAGCAGTTTTGAAATACAAGATGGGTTTTTAACATGCTACAGAAGGTCTTGTTTAGTTATCATTGCGAGTTTGGCTCGAAAATTTCATTGGAAGAGTAACCATTAGAATAATTTTTATATTTTTATGAGTGTTCAGCTTAGTGTAGCTGTGTATGAGGTAGGGTGAAAGTTTCTACACTAACCCTACACTGTGTATGAAGTTGAAAGATATGCGCATATTGTGTTAATATATCAGTCTGGTATATACCAGATAATATACCTCATATGTGAAAATAATACAGAAATTTATTTCAGGAAAACAGAGACCATCATTTTTTAGAGAAATTTGTGAATATATCAAACAAGCATATTTAAAGTGATAGAACAATTGCGAAGGTATCATTTGATTGTCATAATTCTTTGTGTAATATTTCGTGATTCAGTTCTTTGCTTTCCTTATCGATATGCAATATTCAGGAAATTCTATTTTGAACATTTTCTGAAAAATACGACAAAATTGATGGATTGTATTGGCATTTACTTGAAGAAAGTTTATATTCATAATTTGAAATACATGAAACTAGGCTTCACATCAATAAGAAGGCAACGAAAAAAATTATATTAAGATTTATAATAGTTTTATGACGTACATTTCACCATTCCAACAGTTTTGTCAGGCAGATCGTCAGTTATTTAATACCTTTACATAATAATACAACATAATTAATACAACATAAGTTAGTTATAAGTATACATCGAATAGTTATTCTTGTGGAAGTTATATTGTAACCTACAGATTCTCGTAATTCGACTCGAAATCAACTCAATTTTGAAATATATGGTAAGTTAGTTAATATTGTGAATTTTAAATGTGTTTATCTAGAAAAAATACAATAAATTAGAATTGTAGGAGGAAATTTAGAAACATCATTATATACTAAAATGTACATACCAAACAACATTTTGCTTAAAAAAAAAGAACCAGCTTTTTAATGTTAAATTGGTAACTTGATAATTCTTTAGTATATAAGTGATGTTCAAGATTCAGCACAATTATTAGAAAATATATCCGTACAATTGAATTCATTACTTTTCAAAAAACGTTTAATTGTGTTGATTCTAACCTAACTTTCGAATGAAGTAAGATCAAAATAGATCATTTCAAAATGAGCTATGAGCCATAAACAATGGTTGGTAATAATCAATATATGAATAATAGGTGCTTAATAATTATAAATGAGATGCTTAAAGGTTGATATGGCTAAAATCACACTCCCAATTTTAATATTTCAACAATTTTGTTGAGAGCATTTCTTGCTGTGGTAATTTTGGCGCCGTATGTCACAGTTTTTCCTGATTTTATAACGTAAATGTTGAAGTTTAGATGTTTGTCAATTAGTCGAGCCAGTGCGACTGAATATGCATGAATCAAATTCCACACACACATAGATTAGAGCCTGGAATAGCACAAATTCTGCTTTTATCCCTAAAAGAATCGTTTTTGCAAAAAAATGATAGCGAAAAAAATAATAAAAAGGGCGAAACCACGGGTGTTCGTTACCCTGACTATAGTAGAAGTTCAATTGATATGGGTTCAAGACCATTCTACATTTATCAAACTTGCAAACACAAATATAATTCACCAACCGAAAAATATATTTATTTGGTAAATAATTTAATGGATTTAAATCTGCCATTGAGTGTGATTTCATGTCTTCACTATGTAGCACAATTATACTTTTATAGAGTTTCTTACTCAATTTATTTTTATACGAACATAAATACGCATATCAACTTTTTGAGAAATAAATAAAAAACTTTTTAAAAAATATCATGCAATGTTGTATGTGGAATATCAATACATTTTTCTCTAAATAATTGTAGGAATATGAATCACTATGAAAAAAAAGTTCAATTGGGATATCTGGTTTGTTTTTTAAGGTAAAGCTGACCAATTGCTCTTAGAGAGTAGAAATAATAATAATCACAATAATTTTTGGTACATTTCGTCAATAAAAATAAAATAAAAAGGAAAATAATGAAGTAGACTAGTGCTGCAGCTTCTCTGTCTGTCTAAGAGGCGGGAAATTACTTGTATTTGTTAGGAAAATAGGCGCGCGGCGATCTATTTCCACCATAGGAAAAATGGTAAACCATGAAGCAGACATTAAAATATAAAATAACATAATATAAAAAAAACATATTAACAAAAATCGTTTGGAAATTGTTTAGAATTAAATTTTTTTATATTTGTTCTTGAAATTGTGGAGTAAAAAACAATTTTACTTTGTATTTCGAAAGTTTACTTAAAATAGAACTAAAAGGTAGCATTTGGTATTTTTAAAAATTTGTTATAGCCGTTATGCTAATAGAAAAATGGGATAATACATAGAGCGAAATTGACCAAGAAATAAATTTTTCCATTTTCACAAACTGTCCTTTGCTAAGAATGTTAAGTTTCCGTATAAATGTCGACAGACAAAAAATGATCAGTTGTCAGAAAATTTGGAGCATTGACCGAATTTCTCTTATTAAATCGTGAAATGTCAAAATTAATTGATGTTAAACGTCGCAGTAATAAAAAAACAGTAGCGGAGCGAAGTAAACACTCACCTAATATTTTTGTCATTGTTGTTAAGTGAGACAAATTTGGAATAATTCAGGAAGCACCACACCGACGACTTGTTTAGAACTAGTTGAACTGTGCCTGGTCACTTTTACAACTGCCAGATGATGATGACCTTATCCGCAATACAAACATTAACCGTTGTAGTGGGTGCCGATTATATTTTTCTCAATTTCCTAACGTACTGTCTCAAACAATCGATAATCTAGTCTGAACACTCAGTTATTATATATTTATAGATATACCTAAGTATATTTGTGTTCTGTGAATGACTACCCGATCACTGTAAAACTGATACAAAACTGAATATTTATCGCAACTGGAAAAACCGGAGCGGAGTAAATTCAACTCTGATTTTTGGTCGTCGATAGGCGTGAGCACTCTGACGAATTACGGGTATTATTGAATCCAATAACAAATAATATAAGTTTGAATCACTTTTCTTACGTAGTTATCGATCCAGCTGGTGAATCAGATTCAATTCACGAATATCACATTTCTTATAAACCGTGAGAATATTTTACCAAAGAACAATTGCTATTACACAAGAGTTTCTTCTACGCAAACCAGGTACTTGTTGTTTCCGAGTTCGAGTGTTTGTTTACGGAGTTCTCTACCTGCTGACTTACGACTTTTTGTTTCCTTTTCGAACCTTTATGAATCGGATCGTTAGTTATGGAGTTTTCAGTGATGAAACCATCGTTTCGTTGAAGCGCTTCATTAATTGTAATAATTGCAAGAATTGAATACTTGTTTTTTAATAGTAACCTTCGGTTTTAGCCGATTTGTGGATCTATCAATGGTTTTCCCTATTCATTCTTATGACTTTGCAATTTTTGATGAATATCGTAAAGTATTACGTCACTATTGATAAATAATTATAATGGTATACTTCAAATACTCCCCTTGATTTTTCTTATCGAGTTCTATTTAATCGATCAATGGTTCGGGCTCTTAGGTCATTATCAAGAGTTTCATCAATGATTTAAGTGATCTACTTAATGATCTACTAATGATTATCTACGATAATCTGCCATAGTTGAGACAACTTAGAGCTTCCCCTGTTGATTGGGCTGGGATTAATACTTGAAATTTCCCTAATTTACCTCTAGCACCGTCAATAAATGAAATTAAGTCAAATGTTCAAATTGTACGATTATACTTTTGTTGTTTGTACTACCAAGTGTTGAGAGACACAGGACTTAGTCTTACTATGATTAGTCCTACCCTGATTTTGAGATTATTTCAAACAACCCGAGAAATGTTGTACAAAAAAATCCAGTTTTAGCTCACAGTTTTTTATTATTCCATCATTCAATTTAACTAGGGGCAGATCCAAAGAGTCAATTGGGGAGACTACCTTTGAAGTAATTACGTTTAAAGCGATATTAATTTTTTAGTGTCTTTACAATATAAGCGAGGGTTAATTTGCCCATTTTTTCACTTCCGTGGATTAAACTGCGTTTAACGTAACTAATAGACAATGCAGCAACATCTAAAAATTAGAGCGGATCTTTCTAAATTAATTTTGAACTAATAGCGATTATCTGAAGATGATATTCTCTCCAGCAAACAGCTTTAGCTGTTTTTAATGAACCAATGTTTGAGTGTGAAAAGATCCAATTTGAAAATATTTCATAATAATTCCAGGATAAATACTGATACCGGGAAACGTTGTTATCAAGGCAGATTTATAATGATTCAAAATACTTACTTTCGGAAGTAACCAGTAGATGGCATATGCGTACAGTCAATGGAAAATCGTGTTTTCAACATGATTGTCCATAGTATGTACGTATATTTCACTCATAGATACGCAAGTATTTACAGTGTACATTTCCTAATAAAATTATTTATAGAGAAATAATAATTTTAATAATAACTTAATAATAATTAAATTGAGTTCATTCATAATTATTAGTCATAATTTCTTGTTAAACATGTGCAACTGACAACACTATTATATTTGGAAGAGTATGAGTAAACACGTATTTTATGGTAAGGAAGTATTTGATGAAATAATTCAAAGCAAATTTCTACTTGTAATGAAGTGTTCAACTACGTTAGGTAAAGTATGGCAAGGAAATCAGCTTATTACAGAGATTATTCCTTGCATTTTGACATTTCTTCATTTTTCTTGTAATTACATTCTTTCAAGTTTCCTGAGAAATTCGCATTAGTCATTGATCTGAATCCTAAGTTCTGATACTAGACATTACTTTTCTTTTTTCTTATTATTCATATATTATCTTAATCGGCGTTCCGTGATATGTTCGAAATTGTAAAGAGTTCATTACATAGATTTGGAGATTTTTAAATGAAAGTTTTGTAACATAATGCCGCATGCAGTAGTCTTGTTTATCATGTTGAACTAGTACAAACTAGTGTCATAAATGCTATGCTAATTTTTTGTTAATATCAATTAATTGTTGGAATGAAACAAACTTTAACTGTTAATTGAATTTTGATGAACCTTTTTCTAATATATTTAAAGAATGAATGAAATATTCATCACTATTCGAGTCTGGAAGTTCAAGCAGAGAAAGCTTTTCTTGTGTTATGCAATCCACATTACAGTGAAATGTTAATATATTTGACTAACTATATTTGCTAGAGAGAAGCTCTTTTATCCAGTCAGATGATTCAAGTCATAGTGTAATTGCATTGTTATGGGTGCTAGTGCACATTTTTACTAATTTATGAAATTAGTGAAAATTTCACTGATCTATTTTCCTATATAAAATAAATTCGTAGGTACTTATAGCTACTTACGAGTATAATACGTAATTTTAGGTATCGGCTAATGCTTCCTCGTAAGGCCCCGACTTCAAATTTTTTATGACCATTTGTAGAAGAGAGGCGAAACGAAGATGAGGAGGCAAAGGATAAAGGTCCAGTCCTCAAAAAAATTCAGTGCAGACCTCAGCAACTTTCTTATCAAGTCAAGTGTGTCAAGTTGTGTCAAGTTGATATTTTAGATACTTGTTTTGGAAATGATGAATTATTTGTAACCTAGTCATTTTGAATTTAAATATATAATAATAAAAAGGCTTTGTTTTCCTTCAGGTAAAAACCCCAGTTACAGAAAATGTTTCAAAATATACATTAATTTAATATCTAATGATAACAGTTTGATAATAGGAAAGAGAAAAAGAAGTAAATGCAACAGAAATAATAATAATGTGAGACATGAGAAGATATGACTGTCATTGAATAATTCAATATATCCAAAATTAACTATATATCGAGATATTCCATATAAATTCGATTGGTGAAAGCAAAGCATTGTTTTTTTATTCAGAGGACCTACATTTTAACGCCACTTCCGATCACAATTGGGTACATTACCCAGCATATTTCATTTTTGAACTACTTTAAATCTTAGACAAACATATACACCCATGCCTTTCACCGGGGCTCGAACCCGAGCTCTACCGCACCAAGTCAAGTCAAGTCAACAATCTTTATTTACAAATTATTTACAAAGGCAATACAAACACATATAAAAATATATAAAGAATAATTATACTATTACACATGTTTTTATACGTTAGTCATTATATTTACAATTCCTGCTTTAAACAAAAGCTCATAATGTAACTTATCTTATGGTGTAGCTCATTAGAGCCTTGCACAAATTGGTCTATTTTCGATTAATGGTTTTGTAACAAATTTACATAGTGTATTTACAGGAAAATAATCTTTAAAAACCTGCTTGAGTGTCGGGTGTTATCCCCACTAAGCCACGTAATTGTTAAAATCACAGCTGCCAAACATCTCTTCAAATAACGAACACATATTTAATAGGTGATTGTATGAGAGCATTGGTTCTTGGAGTGCTCACTGAATAAAATTTATTTGATCGGGAACACTGTCTAGGTACGTGAAAGTCTATAAAAATAAGAAGGGGAGGACAGTCTATATAACCATGTAAGAGGTTACACAGATACTTCAGAGACAACAAACTTCTGCCAACTCGAAATGATTCAGTCCCAAACCTGTTGGAACTGAATCACTTGGGAAAATGGGACTACAATTCATACATCCATAATTCAATTTTTTCTTTATTAGCGCATTGAATAAATGTATTAGTGTTTTCGTATATACTCAGAACGAAAAATAAATCACAGTTTCATTGAAGCGGATACCGTAAAGGTTAATTCCAATGATAATTCTAGCGAAAACTGCGGCATGGAAAAAATGCAATTGAGCTTCATAAGTTCATAGAAGATTGCACGGAAATTCACTCATTTCCGCCACTCCTACTTGCACATAGAGGGCAGGAGGAGTATTGATCAAATAATATTCGGTTCTTATCGCCACCTTTCCACTCGCAAGAGAAACGCTTCATAGAACGACATCTTCCGTAGCTTAGATGTGTGCGCGACAGAAGTATAAACTGTTGACATAATATTACAGTTTAGCCTTTTATTAAGTTGGTATTTTGTTACAAATTTGATTCAAAATTTGACGCCAAAATTCGTAACTGGTGGCTAATTGGGAAAAAGGACCCGTAAATTTACGATAAATATCGGTTTTTGTGACCAAAATAATGCATGAACGGTTTAAAGTATCTAAATCGCAAGAAAAAAATAATATTTATGGAAATTATAGCGATTCTGAGAATTACCTGGACGACGATGCAGCTAGAGAAAAATTACTGCCCCCAAATAAGCTGGGAACGATTACTGAAGGTTGGTTTTACCATGTTAATAGTATTTTCATGTAAAGTTTCATTGCTTTTAGTTATTGCTTTGTAAACTCAGCTGTTGATCTTACCAAACCGCAAGTTGTGTACATTTAATTCAGAACAGACCACAAACCTGCGGTTGCGGTGATATAGAATATGGTATTATATTTGTTTTTTTAAATTATAATTGAATGAAATAGTGGGTACAATATATAAATGTTTGAATCCATAAAACCATTGAAGCATTTTATCGACTGAAGCGATGTAGTTCATGGTCAGAGTAGGTAGGTTGGGATGTAACCTCTATATTGAGATTTCTATAAACGCATTACTTAGAATAGACGTTTGATTTGATCGATAATGTAACTCTTATCACCGGCTGACCTTCAATTGAAGGGTGAGTTGCGTTTATTCTTGACAAAGAGTTCGACTTCGTTGGGCGAGGGACGTATATGCAAATATTTAGCACTGCGATGTTTGTTTTATATTTTTCGTCGCACCTCAGTTTACCCAAATATTGTTTTACTACTGTCGCTCACTTTATGGTAGATGTCAATATTACGATTTTCAGCTCGTTAACTGAATTGTTTTTACGGAATGCCATTCTGGTAATAAAAATTGCCGATTTGTTACTTCATACTCAGAAACTGGCTGTGAGATTTGATTGTCTTCATGGAGAAAGCTTATTTTGTCCGATAATATTTGATTGACCGGTTTTTTATGAACTGTAAAAGTAGTACGACAACGCTCCATCAAATTGGACAATTCTTTTGAATTTTTTGGAAACTTTCTATCGATTTCTGATTGATTAAAAACTTACCCTTTGTTGTGTGTCCAATAATACTTGAAAGTTATTCTACTATTAACATTACGTGATTAACTCGAGCTATGCGAAGCATAAATTCAGTTATTCTCATAAATGATTCGAAAATGGAAAATGAGAAATACGGAATTTCAAATATGAAATGCAAACAATAGAAAATTTGCATAATAGGACATTATGCGTCGAGATTCTAATTTATTGTGGTAGTAGAGCACTGGAAGTTTGCAGTGCAAAACGGTGTTTTCATTTCTGAAATCATGGAAGGTAGCATTCCATATTTCATAATATTTTTAATTTTCGCCATTTATTTTCTAGGTCATCGCAGTTCTATTTTACGTCATACTATTTTTTATTTGATGTTTGCTCCATCACATTTACATTTTGCATTCATCCATATATATATATATATATATATATATATATATATATATATATATATATATATATATATATATATATATATGTTTATAAACATGTAGGGTATGCGTGGAAAGAAAATCGGTAGAAAAATGTTAGTTTCGTTATCATCACTGAAAAAACTCTGATTCTTCTTTTTCTCCTGAAGACGACACAAAAAAAGTGTCGAAATATCGAGAATTGTAATGAATAAATGAGTTTACACTTCACCAGACCGATTATCCCCGTTAACTAAATTCTACATAAGTATCGCTCGGTCGTGAAATTACCTATTTTTATGTATATATATATATATATATATATATATATATATATATATATATATATATATATTTATTTTTAAAGTTTTTAGCAATAACAGGCTTTTTTGATATGAAAAAGTTTATTTTTGTTGACGTTTCGTTGTTATATTACAACTTTGTCAAAACTAATTAGTTTTGACAAAGTTGTAATATAACAACGAAACGTCAACAATAATAAACTTTTTCATATCAAAAAAGCCTGTTATTGCTAAAAACTTTCAAAATAAAATATCTTGAACAGGCAATAAATCAATTTCAAGATATATATGTATATATATATATATATATATATATATATATATATATATATATATATATATATATATATATATATATATATAAAATAATTATATATAGGTATATATGAAAGAAATCTACCACAAGAAATAGAATTCTGTAGTTCTCGTGCTATATTATTGCTATACCTACTATACTAAGTATACTATACATTTCTTTCGATAATTTTTTGACAAACTATTGAAAAGAATATTATAGCAGAGCTGGCTACGTGAAACATGAACAATGTTCCATTATCCTTCTACTTTCTAGGGATACATGTTAGAGAATATTGAAATCGATGCCTACATTTATTGGAAGCGTAAAACAGTTGACTGTTTCGTACTACAAGCCACGTTCAACAAATGAATCCTATTTTCTTTGAATGTTCCCCAATTCAATTTCTATTTTCATTTTATTTTACATAAACTATTTTACTGAGCAAGTCGTAATACGAAATACGGAAACTAGCTACCAAAAACAATATCAACAACTATACTGATCTCAGTTTTAAGAAACATGTCTAAATTTCATAAGGAGCAAGTAGGTAGATAAAAATTAAAATGGGAATCATTTACCGTGTTTCAATTTCTTTTTAAAAAAAGTAAGTTAATTTAAGTTTCAAACATCTAGGAGAAAGTTAAAAGTCAATTTATGGGAGTAGTGAAATAAATATTGAAATTATTTGGTTCATAATGTTTTAGTTTAGTAGCTCATTTTTTTTACAAAATTTTTTGATTCCTAAAAAATTATTCGTCATTTTCATATCAACATTTCTGATCTTTTGGAGAATTAGTAGAAGGCCCGAAGTGATCAGAGCTTTTATAAACAATTTAAAACAATAATACTGATGACAGGTATGATCATTTTCATCGAAACATTGTTCGAAACGAATCTGTTATAAAATTTCACGTATTTCACAAAAATCAGCTGGTAAAAAATGGAGTAATCTAATGTTTTGGAAAGTTTAACATTGGAAAATTCATTGATTTTGAACTGAAAATATTTTTTTCAACTTCTTTTTCTCAAGTTTAATTTATATGAGCAATATTTCAATTATTTTATTTCTTGAAGGGATGAGTGTTGTGCCTTGCTTCAGATATGAGTTTTTGTATTCAAATATGTTGAAAATAGTATCGAATATTTTTCACGGCGGCGCCTTAAATACCTATGAAACAATACCAGCAACAACTTCAACTAAAACTGCTAATCTAACCCTTATCAGCGTTTGGTTTTCGCTATGATATGAATAACTCCTTCGATATAATCTTTTAGACCGTCATTTGATACTTCCGCTGCAAAGTTACATTCTACATTCACATACTGATGTATAGAATAACAATAAAATTCATTTTGATCTACGATTATACTGGAATCAGTAAGTAATCACCGTGACCTTCACAGTAATTGATAATGATGACGTAGAGAAAAAGAGTCTGCATTTATTCGAAAAAGATCTTCATTTATATATATAAATATATATATATATATATATATATATATATATATATATATATATATATATATATATATATATATATATATATATATATATTTTAAAAGAAAACATACAGAAAAATAAGATTTATATATATTATTTTGAATGTTTTTAGCAATAACAGGCTTCTTTTGATATGAAAAATTTTATTTTTGTTGACGTTTCGTTGTATATCACAACTTTGTCAAAACTAATGAATAATTGAATTTATGAATTGAATTGATATATATATATATATATATATATATATATATATATATATATATATATATATATATATATATATAATTATATATTATTATATATTGCTATATAGGCAATATATAGCTATAGGCAAAATAAGAGGCCACTATGAATAGATTTTATCCAATTTGTCTGCCTGGTTTATATTTCGACTGTGTTTACAGTCTTCATCAGGACTCTGAAAAAGATGTTTATACAATTGTACTGATAAAAATTATGATTTACGGCTGACTACGTATAAAAGGTATGGCCAAAAACCATCAAACAGGAATTATTTCTTAAAAATAAGTTGAATTAAATTATAGATGTAAAAATATTCTTATATACTAACTAAAAACAATGATAGGTAATTAATAGAATAGAAATGACAGGAGCACAGAGAAACATTGACACTGAAAAACGACACAGAGGTGAGAAATATGAGAATGTCATATTACACACGTAACACATAAAGTTGTGAGATGTCTGCAAAGTTGCGAAGGTTACCTAAAATGATTTGACAGTAAAGTAACTATAAATGCAACTAAGTCTGGAAACGTCCGTCTTCTTATTGATACTGTTGGAGTTATTATCAATGTGGACCATTTCCAAAAGAATCCTTTTCTGGTAACTAACAGCTACATCCAGTATTCCTACATTGTCAAAGTCAAAACGTTGTCCCTGTTGTAAGGAATGTAGTGCTAAGGCACATCTGTCAGGGCGAAGTCTAACATCGCTCTTATGAAGAGTTATTCTTCTTTTAATGGTCTGAGAAGTTTGACCTATATAAACTCCTTCAAAATCTAAGCAAGGAACACTGTAGATGCAGTCTGATGTTAAAGATGGAGGTATTTTATCTTTAAGTCTTGTGAAAACACTTCTGCCAGTGATGCAGTTGTATTTGGCAATTTTTAGCTCATCTATTTCACCGAAAATGTGACATAGTTTTGCCGTGAGAGGGAAATAAGGCAAAGATCTGTATCTAACTAATGGAGCTTGTGTGTTCATGTTAGGGCCTATGTCAAGATCTGTTGTAGAGGTGACAGCTGGTGGTCTATTGACTGAATTATATCTCTTCACAGGTGCTCTTGGATATCCATTGTCGACCAAGATATAGACCAGGCAGACAAATTGGATAAAATCTATTCATAGTGGCCTCTTATTTTGCCTATAACCCACAACAATTGTATTTAAATTACCAGGCAATAGTGCTTTTCATTAATGTTCATTAACCAAAAGAATGTTATAGTAGAGCTAGATATGTGAACGTGTACGATGTGTTGTCTCCATTTTTCTTCAAGGGATAAATGTTAGAGAAATATTAAAATCGATGCTACACCTGATGGAAGTGCGAGATATATGTTTCGATCTGCAAGGAACTCGTCAGTCGCACCACGTCCATCGAAGTGAGGCAACGATTTCAATCCCTGAGCATCTTCTTGTGACTCCAAGCGCTTCCATTAGGTGTTACATCGATTTCAATATTTCTCTAACATTTATCCCTTGAAGGATAATGGAGACATCACATCGTAAAAGTCTTTCACTTGGAGTATATGATTTTGACTGTAAGACATTTCAAACACAAAATTACCTACGTTTATATAATATCACCCTTTTTATATCCCTACACGTAACTGACAGTTGCTTCCGTCAAGTGTACAGCGAAAAGGGTGTAGATGTTCCCCTATCTATTAGTAGTAATTCATAAGAGCACTGACCCAAGTTTACTTTTATCATTGTATCATTCTTGCCAACTATGAATCTGAGAATGGAAATACGAGATTATTTAATAGTGTTGGCGTTTACTTGATGTAAATCCATTATAATTGAATATAAACTTAAATTCAAACACTTGAACTTATGATTTACACTTTATTGACTACATAGCATGACGCGTTTCGTCGTTACAAGCGACTTCTTCAGATGCTTACAGAATAATCCATTCTGTAAGCTTCTTGTGTTCCAGAATAAATATTATTCTGTAAGCATCTGAAGAAGTCGTTTGTAACGACGAAACGCGTCATGCTATGTAGTCAATAAAGTGTAAATCATAAGTTCAAGTGTTTGAATACGAGATTATTCTCAATTATTTGCAATGGGCTTTAAAAAATATTTCAATTTAGTTCTATTTGGAAATAAATACAAGAGTTGAGCAATGAGATGCAAATATATTTTTTTGGGGGTAGAATAATAGATAGAAATATCTATAAATATACTAGTATTGAACTTTCTTGGGATTATCAGTTCAAAATAGAAGTGAATACTACATATAACAACTTTTTATTTATTTCAAACGTTTCGACTAACAATGAAGTCTTCTCCAGTAAGAACCAGATAATTGAATCAAAAAAGTTAAATCATTGCTTGGAGGAAAGCAATGGAAAAAGTAGTATTTACATACTGGATTGGTTGAAATTAATTGACATTATTTAGTGAAAGTTACCTTTGTATCAATATTTCTGAGAAATCTGTCAATGAAGTGATCAAAGTGAAGTGATCTTTTCTTGATTCGAATCTCTGGTTCTCTCTGAAGAAGACTATATTAGGATTATTGGTTCAAAATGGCAGTTAATAACTCTATCAAACTTCATATAACAAATTTTAATTTATTTTGAACGTTTCGACTAACAATGTTGTCTTCTTCATTGAGAACCAGAGATTTGTATCAAAAAAGGAACACTCCACTTTGTTCACTTCATTGACAGATTTCGTCAAAATCTTGATAAAAAGGCAACTTCCACTGAAACTAAAATCCTTCAATTAATTTCAACCAATCGATCATGTAAAATCTAGTCTTTTCCACTGCATTACTCTTAAAGTTGATTTAACCTTCCTTCAAATCGCTGGTTCTTACTGAAGGAGACTACATTGTCAGTCGAAATGTTTAAAATAAATGAAAAAATGTTACAAGGAGTCTCAACTTAAACTTTTAACCAATAATCCCACAAAAGTCCAATACTAGAATACACGGACTTTGAAACGGTTCAAGATTTGATATTCCTTCAAATATATATATATATATATATATATATATATATATATATATATATATATATATATATATATTGAAGGAATATCAAATCTTGAACCGTAATCTGAATATATATATATATATATATATATATATATATATATATATATATATATTCAGTGTTTAATTGGGATTATTGCAGTTCAGGACAGCAAAATCAGTTACCTGATTTTTAGTCCAAAAAGTACATACACTTGTTTCTTGAAATTTGAAAATACGAGTATTCTCAAATACATTGGGTTCGAATATTAATGCATTCTAATATTATTTGTGTTAAGTACCTAGTTGAAGGAAGCAACGACACTAACTGTATTTTTCAATTCTCTTTTGCAAGTGGATTGTTTCCAGAAGTTTCCACGGGTGTTTCTTAAACTGCATGACGTTGGCCGAAGTTTTATGACTAACGAAAAGAGAATGACTTTATTTTGTGTAGGTATTTGGAGTAGATTTTTTGTTAAATAGGATATCAGAATATGAGCCAATAATCAGAAAAACCGATCAGATTTATAAATATGTTGCTTAGATTATCTGTATCAGATTTTTTATAATTAATATTTACAGATGTTAGATACATATAATCTAAGCAATATATATATATATATATATATATATATATATATATATATATATATATATATATAATATAATATATATCTGATGGGTTCTTCTGATTAATGGCTAATATTCTGATATCCTATTTAGCAAAAAATCCACTCGAAATACCTACACAAAATAAATTCATTCTCTTTTCTCCAATCATAAAACTTCGACCAATGTCATGCAGTTTAAGAAACGCCCTTGGAAAAATCTGAAAACAATCCATTTGAAAAAGGGAGTTGATGAATACAGTTAGTGTCGTTGCTTCCTTCAACAACTAAACACGTAGAATGCAATAATATTCGAAATTGCATGACGGAACACTCACACTTAGTTTCAAAATTAAAAAAACAAATGTACTTCCGGATTAACTTCATAGTAATTGTAAGAAAAATTTTCAGTAGTGCCTTGTTATATGAAATGTTAATATTGTACTATTTCAGCCCTGAAGAAGAAAATAAACATTTTCGAAAGCTTGGAAAATACTGAAGAGTAAACTGATTTTCCTGTCCTGGACTGCAATCCCAATTAAACAATGAAAATACATAGCTACAGTCGTGAAACATTCAACTATATACATATACATATACATATACATATATATATATATATATATATATATATATATATATATATATATATATATATATATATATATATATATATATATATATATATATATATATATATATATATAGTAAATATATAATATATATATATATAATGAATGGAAAATTTCTCGGGAAGCGGTCAGTTTAATGTGGTAGGTAATAAGTGAAAACTATTCTTTTATTTCTGCTCAATATTTCTCCATTTATTTGATGGCTTCATCAGGAGGAGACTAAAATAATATAAATGTGAAAGTATGAGACAAACAAATTACTATTATAGGACTTACATGATAAATAGTTCACGAAAGAAAACAGATATGATCTCAGGAACAGATTTAAAACAGACGGACTAATAGTAAACGGTATCAGTTCCAAAGGGGATAAAACACATGTAATACGCAACAGATAACACCCAAATAAAATTGCTATTTGGGAATTTTTTTTCTGATTCAATATGTTGAAATAAATATTACTTAGTTGTTTGGTATCCTTCTTGAAATTAACGGTGTTCTTTGTTTTTTTTTTGTTTTTTTGAAACAAATTTTTGAATCGAAAAAACAAAGAACACCGTTAATTTCAAGAAGATTACGGTCTCCGTAGCTTAGTCGGTAGAACTCCCGACTTTGGTGCGGTAGAACTCGGGTTCGAGCCCCGCTGAAGGCATGGGTGTTTGTGTTTGTCTATGATTCAAGTAGTTTGAATAATGAAAAATGCTGGGTAATGTACACTGAATTAAAAGAAGGATACCGAATAACTAAGTAATATTTATTTCAACATATTGAATTAGAAAAAAAAATTCCCAAATAGCAATTTTATTTGGGTGTTATCTGTTGTGTATTACATGTGTTTTTTTTTTAATTCAGTGGACCTACAGTTTAACGCCGGTTCCGAACGGCCATTGGGCTTGTAATCGATGTACATTACCCAGCATATTTAATTATTTAAACTGCTTAAATCATAGACAAACACAAACACCCATGCCTTCAGCGGAGCTCGAACCCGAGTTCTCCGCACCAAAGTCGGGAGTTCTACCGACTAAGCTACGGAGACCGGCTACATGTGTTTTATCCCCTTTGGAACTGATACCGTTTACTATCAGTCAGTGTGTTTTAAATCTGTTCCTGAGATCATATCTGTTTTGTTTCGTGAACTATTTATCATGTAAGTCATATAATAGTAATTTGTTTGTCTCATACTTTCACATTTATATTATTTTAGTCTCCTGATGAAGCCATCAAATAAATGGCGAAATATTGAGCAGAAATAAAAGAATAGTTTTCACTTATTACCACATTAAACTGACCGCTTCCCGAGAAATTTTCCATTCATTAAATTAAATTACGGTCGAAAGCATCTGTTTGTAATAATATAAATATATATATATATATATATATATATATATATATATATATATATATATATATATATATATATATATATATATATATAAATATCAATCTTTTGTTTCATATTCGAGTGAAAGCCTATCAATCAATGGTATACTTTTGCCGATTCTGAAGCGGTTTCCCCATTTTTTCTATTGAGTATATCGGATTAACTTGAAAACTTCAACAGGGCAGTTTCGTTCTTTCAGAAACTTTCCACTTTCGAATATTTCCTTTATGAATGATGACCTGTCGGTTCGGCTAGAGAGTTTCGAACATCTCAAAAATTGAAGGAAAAACGTGCTAGTTTAACGAAACATTTTCAACCAAAGTTTTTTCAGATAAATTATCCCTCGATATCTATAAGTAACTCTTATGTGTGCCGGAAAGGATTGGATTTAAGGGTATTCGGCAAAGCCAAAAAAGCGATCTGAAGAGAATTAAGGACGACCCAACCATTATCGAAAATTTCGGAGAACGTGATTGGATTGCAAAGTCTTACTTGATTCTGGCCGTTTTCGGATTTCAATTTTCTAAATTTACTTTTACCTATTAAAGAAACACATTTAGAGGGTTGAAATGAATGTTATCAAGGGTTAGGCCATTCAAATCATCTTCGAATGTTATTTTCAGGCAAGAACAATGCTGCATGCTACACTGAATTCTGAAAATGTACGTACCTGTTACGTACCTTATATGTGTTCTGAAAGTACACGAAATTGATCTTTCACTGAAAATTGAGAATGTGATTGAAGACATGGAGGAAACTTATTTTAAACAATCCTTGAATGTAACAAATTGATAACATTATCAAGATTTATAGTCATATCATTTCCACACTGAATTGTACCCTAATTGTTCATTGTAGCCTAAGTACGAACAAAATTGTTAATATTATTATGAGCACAACAAAAAAGGAGGAGAAGAAGAACAACGTCAACGATCTGTCACTTACTCCTGTGACTTCTTACTTATCGATGTTTGGTTTCTGAATTAATCTTAATCGAAATATCGATTAAGAGTTAATTGTATTGAATGATTTGTGAATCTTGAAACTAGCTATACTTTTGCCAGCCGGGGCGTAATCTGGAACGATTAGGCATGGGACTATTCTTACACATTGCGGACATTTTTCTGTAGTGTTCGAATGAAATCTCTACAAAGGCTTTTACTCTCGCTGCTGTTGTCATAATTAGGAATCTTGAACGCAGGGAGAGTTTATACGTCTTTTCTCCGATAGAGGGAGCTCACGTGAATTTTTCACTGGTAAAAATTCCCTTCAATCTGGTATAGGACCGATGGCGTTTTGAAAGTCATCGATTCTTGATTGATAGATTAAATAAGGACTGATGATTCACAACAATGATGAAACAACTGTATCATATAATTTATATAGTTTCGTGGCCACTACGTACATTCGTCCAGGGATAGGACGAAACTCCTTTTTATCGATTAAACAGTTTTGATTGCTGTAGAAAGTTTAATATTCAAGATGGGATATGGTTTCAGCGAGCGTGCAAGTTTTTGTCTGCAGCCATCACTGTAGCAAGTTTTTAGCATTTGAAAAGGTCACACGAATAAAGGGATAATAAATGCATTTATGGATCCGGTCGGTTATCCGTTTCTTGTTATTGGAAGTTTCTTCGCGAGTTTTTGTGTGGGACTATCAATTACATGTCAAGGTTTTTGAATTTGTTGGTTGAATATTGAATATGAACACACAAGAAAAGCCAACTGGTGTACTCAAATCAAGATGACAAAAAATTAATAATAATGAATGCAATGATGAAAATTTGAATTGAAGAATTTAAAATTGAGGAATAAGAATATTCCTTGAATAGTACCTCGAATATTAAATATGTAGACAACACTATATCATCATCTCAATGAGCAAGTTTTTTGCAATATATGTAGACAAATATTTAAGATGGACAACTCACATTGATGTATTATGTAGAAAATTGGGTAACTAATTTTTTGCTTTCTATGAACGAGTATTACAGTCATGTATGTAGGCTGCTCTATAGAAATAAATAGGGTTTTCATTACACTGAAGCGAATAGTGTGTTTGATATTCGACATTAATCGACGAAGATCTTGTAAATCTATCTTTATTAAAAATTACCTACTCGCCTTACCATGTTTATATATTCATTGATGTATATTATATGCTGAAGAAAATGAAGATAGGTTTATGAAATTGGATAGGAATCATGAGTATTCAACAAGGAACAGTGACGCGATACTTATTCCCAAGCATAAGACAGTTAAATTTGAGTACTCACTCTATTATCAGAATATTAAAATCTTCAACCATTTACCATCGAATCTGAAAGTACTGAAAGCTCATTTGTTTAAGAAGAGAGTTAAATCTCTGCTCTTAACAAAGGCATACTACAGTGAGGCAGAGTCCTTCGATGATTTGAAAGTGTACAGTAATGTATGAATCAAATTTTTTTGTTTCAAATGTTGGTTTATTTTTTCAGTACGACTCTCCTTCACAAGATGAATTTGTATTGAAGGATTGATATCTTTAAAGTAATTTTTCTTTTCACAAATGTCGTTGGTTAACACTGTAAATTCCTTATAAAATCAAACCAATATTTTTGTTCTAGGACTGAATGAAATAATTTGATCTGTACTTGCATGGTTGGCGCGAATAATATTTACTTTACTATTATTATAATTATTACGATTGTTACCCATCGTACTGAGCGATGAACTTGAATTCGCAATCATTAGGAATTTTGCTTCATCTTTTTTGCCTCCCAAAAACGCTTCATCCTCTCTGAATGCTCTTTCTTCCGTTCATCTGTCCATTTTACTCCAGGTTGACGATTTGATTTTTGCTCAAACTTTACATGTGCGATTTTATAGCGACATTCAGTGCGATCTTCGAGATTTTTTATATTGATCTGTTGTAGATCCTTTTGGACCTCTTTTAGACACTCTGTTCCGCATTTACTATTCATAATTATATCGAGTAGTTTCTTCGGTATTCTGGACTGTTTCATTCTGTAGACATGTGCATAGAACTTTGCTCGTCGTTTTCTGATTTCTTCCGTTATCGTATTTGTCTTTTGATACAGTTCATTCTGAGGTCTTTTCATCCAAATACCGTTTCTATTGATTGGCCCGTAAATCTTTCTGAGAATTTTTCGTTCTTGTTTTTCTATTTCTCTAATTCTTGAATGGCCGCCAATAACCATTGTTTCAGCTGCGTAGACTGCTTCTGAAATAATCGTTGTGTTATAATGCCTCAATTTGACGCCTCTCGAAATGCACTTTTTGTTATAGTGAGCAGATGTTAGTTTGTAGACCCTTTGGAGCTTGGTAATTCTCAGTTTGTAGACCCTTTGGAGCTTGGTAATTCTCTGTTCATTAGCGACTCGGTTTAAACCTGAGGACTGTATAACTACCCCGAGGTATTTAAAATGGCCTACTTGCAGAATTTCACCATGTTTTGTGATAAGAGAAGATTCATTTTCTGATTTTCTTGCCATGTATTTGGTTTTATCATAAGAAATTTGTAACCCGGTTTTCTGAGCAATTTAAATTAGTTTTTCTACGGAGAGAATGGCTTCAGTTCTGTTGTCTGTGATGATAGCAATATCGTCTGCAAAGGCGGGACATTTGACATTTATTCTATTTCCTTTTTTGATACACACTTGTATGTCCTTTACGTGAAGTTCCCTTTCCCTAATGATCTTCTCTAAAACAATATTGAAAAGGATTGGCGAAAGTCCGTCCCCCTGCCGCACACCGGTTTTGATTTCAAAGGGATCTGATACTTCGCCCATAAATTTTACCTTGGAAGTTGTACCTGTAAGTGTCTGTTCTATAATTTTTCGTTCGATTTCAGTTGCTTCGTCAGAACATCCATGAATAAATAAAGAATCAAGCACCCAATTAACCAATATTCATATTTACTTCTTGGAGATGACCACATTGAATTATATATATATATATATATATATATATATATATATATATATATATATATATATATATATATATATATTATTTCGAAAGTTTTTAGCAATAACAGGCTTTTTTTGATATGAAAAACTTTATTTTTGTTGACGTTTCGTTGTTATATTACAACTTTGTCAAAACTTTTGACAAAAGTTTGAAAAAAACAAAACATATAACAACGAAACGTCAACAAAAATAAAGTTTTTCATATCAAAAAAAGCCTGTTATTGCTAAAAACTTTCGAAATAAAATATCTTAAACAGGCAATAAATCAATTTCAATAAATAAATATATATATATATATATATATATATATATATATATATATATATATATATATATATATATATATATATATAGTTAGAAGAGAATTTATACGTCTTTTCTCCGATAGAGGGAGCTCACGTGAATTTTTCACTGGTAAAAATTCCCTTCAATCTGGTATAGGACCGATGGCGTTTTGAAAGTCATCGATTCTTGATTGATAGATTAAATAAGGACTGATGATTCACAACAATGATGAAACAACTGTATCATATAATTTATATAGTTTCGTGGCCACTACGTACATTCGTCCAGGGATAGGACGAAACTCCTTTTTATCGATTAAACAGTTTTGATTGCTGTAGAAAGTTTAATATTCAAGATGGGATATGGTTTCAGCGAGCGTGCAAGTTTTTGTCTGCAGCCATCACTGTAGCAAGTTTTTAGCATTTGAAAAGGTCACACGAATAAAGGGATAATAAATGCATTTATGGATCCGGTCGGTTATCCGTTTCTTGTTATTGGAAGTTTCTTCGCGAGTTTTTGTGTGGGACTATCAATTACATGTCAAGGTTTTTGAATTTGTTGGTTGAATATTGAATATGAACACACAAGAAAAGCCAACTGGTGTACTCAAATCAAGATGACAAAAAATTAATTATAATGAATGCAATGATGAAAATTTGAATTGAAGAATTTAAAATTGAGGAATAAGAATATTCCTTGAATAGTACCTCGAATATTAAATATGTAGACAACACTATATCATCATCTCAATGAGCAAGTTTTTTGCAATATATGTAGACAAATATTTAAGATGGACAACTCACATTGATGTATTATGTAGAAAATTGGGTAACTAATTTTTTGCTTTCTATGAACGAGTATTACAGTCATGTATGTAGGCTGCTCTATAGAAATAAATAGGGTTTTCATTACACTGAAGCGAATAGTGTGTTTGATATTCGACATTAATCGACGAAGATCTTGTAAATCTATCTTTATTAAAAATTACCTACTCGCCTTACCATGTTTATATATTCATTGATGTATATTATATGCTGAAGAAAATGAAGATAGGTTTATGAAATTGGATAGGAATCATGAGTATTCAACAAGGAACAGTGACGCGATACTTATTCCCAAGCATAAGACAGTTAAATTTGAGTACTCACTCTATTATCAGAATATTAAAATCTTCAACCATTTACCATCGAATCTGAAAGTACTGAAAGCTCATTTGTTTAAGAAGAGAGTTAAATCTCTGCTCTTAACAAAGGCATACTACAGTGAGGCAGAGTCCTTCGATGATTTGAAAGTGTACAGTAATGTATGAATCAAATTTTTTTGTTTCAAATGTTGGTTTATTTTTTCAGTACGACTCTCCTTCACAAGATGAATTTGTATTGAAGGATTGATATCTTTAAAGTAATTTTTCTTTTCACAAATGTCGTTGGTTAACACTGTAAATTCCTTATAAAATCAAACCAATATTTTTGTTCTAGGACTGAATGAAATAATTTGATCTGTACTTGCATGGTTGGCGCGAATAATATTTACTTTACTATTATTATAATTATTACGATTGTTACCCATCGTACTGAGCGATGAACTTGAATTCGCAATCATTAGGAATTTTGCTTCATCTTTTTTGCCTCCCAAAAACGCTTCATCCTCTCTGAATGCTCTTTCTTCCGTTCATCTGTCCATTTTACTCCAGGTTGACGATTTGATTTTTGCTCAAACTTTACATGTGCGATTTTATAGCGACATTCAGTGCGATCTTCGAGATTTTTTATATTGATCTGTTGTAGATCCTTTTGGACCTCTTTTAGACACTCTGTTCCGCATTTACTATTCATAATTATATCGAGTAGTTTCTTCGGTATTCTGGACTGTTTCATTCTGTAGACATGTGCATAGAACTTTGCTCGTCGTTTTCTGATTTCTTCCGTTATCGTATTTGTCTTTTGATACAGTTCATTCTGAGGTCTTTTCATCCAAATACCGTTTCTATTGATTGGCCCGTAAATCTTTCTGAGAATTTTTCGTTCTTGTTTTTCTATTTCTCTAATTCTTGAATGGCCGCCAATAACCATTGTTTCAGCTGCGTAGACTGCTTCTGAAATAATCGTTGTGTTATAATGCCTCAATTTGACGCCTCTCGAAATGCACTTTTTGTTATAGTGAGCAGATGTTAGTTTGTAGACCCTTTGGAGCTTGGTAATTCTCAGTTTGTAGACCCTTTGGAGCTTGGTAATTCTCTGTTCATTAGCGACTCGGTTTAAACCTGAGGACTGTATAACTTCCCCGAGGTATTTAAAATGGCCTACTTGCAGAATTTCACCATGTTTTGTGATAAGAGAAGATTCATTTTCTGATTTTCTTGCCATGTATTTGGTTTTATCATAAGAAATTTGTAACCCGGTTTTCTGAGCAATTTAAATTAGTTTTTCTACGGAGAGAATGGCTTCAGTTCTGTTGTCTGTGATGATAGCAATATCGTCTGCAAAGGCGGGACATTTGACATTTATTCTATTTCCTTTTTTGATACACACTTGTATGTCCTTTACGTGAAGTTCCCTTTCCCTAATGATCTTCTCTAAAACAATATTGAAAAGGATTGGCGAAAGTCCGTCCCCCTGCCGCACACCGGTTTTGATTTCAAAGGGATCTGATACTTCGCCCATAAATTTTACCTTGGAAGTTGTACCTGTAAGTGTCTGTTCTATAATTTTTCGTTCGATTTCAGTTGCTTCGTCAGAACATCCATGAATAAATAAAGAATCAAGCACCCAATTAACCAATATTCATATTTACTTCTTGGAGATGACCACATTGAATTATATATATATATATATATATATATATATATATATATATATATATATATATATATATATATTATTTCGAAAGTTTTTAGCAATAACAGGCTTTTTTTGATATGAAAAACTTTATTTTTGTTGACGTTTCGTTGTTATATTACAACTTTGTCAAAACTTTTGACAAAAGTTTGAAAAAAACAAAACATATAACAACGAAACGTCAACAAAAATAAAGTTTTTCATATCAAAAAAAGCCTGTTATTGCTAAAAACTTTCGAAATAAAATATCTTAAACAGGCAATAAATCAATTTCAATAAATAAATATATATATATATATATATATATATATATATATATATATATATATATATATATATATATATAGAAGAGAAATAAAAAATAAAAAATTCTCTATATTCTTGAATATTGTTATAATTGGGGTGTTATCTACAATTCTCCAATCTCCATTTTCCATCAATTAATTTCAAAAACAAGACAATTTTCGACGATCCGATGAAAATTTATTTTTTCATGCTAAATGAAAGTCTTCATTGAATTTGGTAAAAAGAGCATAGTTCTAAAATTTTGTCATCTCATTCGCACTTTTATTCTCGAAAATTTCCTTTCTGTTCGCAGTAAATGTCGGAAAGTCTAATCTCTCAACAATTCACTATAAACTTTACGAACTTTGAATACGTGAATTAAATATGAAGTACTTTATACTTTTTCCAATGGAAAAAGGTGACTTCAGAACTGAATTGCAAAGAAGTGGCGAAGTGCCAACTTTAAGAGGCAAAATATGTTTCATCACACAATTTAAGCGAGGCAGAGTATTTTCCAGAAAGAATTTTCACCCTGATAAAATGTATTTTCCGAGGCCTAAGCTTGAGCCCTAAGATAATTTAATTATTGGAAGAAATGATGAATTAATTTTTGCGTCCCTGTTTTTCTTGAACGTCACTTGGGAAGTTAAATCACGAATTATAAATACTTTCATTGCAAATCATAAATTTTAAATTAGTTACGCATAATTTCTTGGCCTTAAATGAATGTATAATTTGGTTAATTTGATTAATACTTTCGGCAGATTTGAAAACTGTTTGCATCTCTTTTAATGTAGATATTTCGAATTTTGATTTTTTAGTCGATATTGATATTTCGAATTTTTTGATTGGTATAGTCACGACCACCTTTACTACAGGCCATGAAATGAATATCTGACATATGTCATAAGATTGCCAATATTCCCGCCATTTCTTGTAGTGGTATACTAAAGCAAACAGGACGCTTCCCAAAACTTTCGCAGTTTGAAGTTAAATAATTTGAGCTTTTGGTATAAATTCTATATTTATCAATAGTGTACAGTGTATTACAAGTGTTGATGTTAATAATTTGTTGAAATCTCAACATCAAACACTAAAAAACGAAGTGTTTAGTTTGTTTACAAATTTCAGTGAAACGAAATCAATTTTGTGTTGTTCAAGACTTTCGTAGTTTGAAGTTGAATATTTTACGATTTCAGTTCTAATACTCTATTCATTAATTATCTATAGTGTTATTTACGTGCTAGTGTTGATACCGATTTAATCGAATCGAATTTGTGTTGTGTTTTGAGTACGAATTACTTACAAATAATTTGTTTGTGAAATGTAATGTAGAGGATAGGTATTCCGTAGATGATTCAGTAAGTTTCAAGCTTGGGATAGGTGAGTTTATTTATAGTAATAAGTATATTTTCTAACCTATTTATTACCGATAACCATCGAATAAACAGATCGCTATTCACAAATCTAACTAACAATAACACATTCTTTCAAAATCCAAACTTTCCTCGAAACAGAATTTTTGGAAGCTATGATTTTATTTATTATTGATAATATTTTAATTATTTGCAACGGGGAGGACTGAATATACTTACAGAAAATGTCTTATTTCACATGTGTTCCATATTTGAAAAAATTATTAAAGGTATTTCCCTTGAACGTGCCTTTTTGTATAATATACACCAGAAAGCAATTTTGTGTAATCTCACTATTTTAAGAGTGTCATTGGATGAGTCCTTAAGGATTTTTGTTGTTGATGTTTATGTGATGAAGACAATAAAAATATTCTGAACATGCTGTGTTCCATTTTTTCGAATATCTTATTGAATGATTAGACAAAAGAAATAACGAAGCCGGACACGAGAAAACTGAATCAAAAAATAAACGAAGAAAGTTCAATACTTTCATGAAGTAGTTTGTTGGTTGCTCTAATCAGAAATGTAATATTTATTTTTACTAAGGTAAATAATTCAATTTGAGTAATTCCTACAGCGTTTCTTTCAAGGTTCCTATTCTCTCAAATAATTTAATAAATTTGGTTAGGCAACTTTTCATGTAAATAAATCCCACTGACTAATAGAGGTATTTTTCACGCAGTGGGGCTTTATCGAAAACATCGTTGTTTTCTTGCAATAATAAATGTTTTACAGTTTTCTGTTACAGAAATATGTGCTCACAATACCCAATATAATATTCTATATATTATTTAAACTAATAATATTCATTGTTTGTTCACAATATACAAAAATAGTTGAGATAATGCTTGAAAGCTTGGAACATACGACTAGGATAGTATACAACTAAGCACAATTTGGCAACACCGAGGGACTACGCTCTTCATGGCCTCTAGTAAAGGGGGTCGTGGTATAGTCTTCGATTAGAAACTTTCCTTCATTGGACACATCACCCAACTTGTTTCATCTGCCTCGAAAATATGTATTCGTTATACGCAATGGCAAATATTTCAATAATTCCTCAACATTCATAGGTCTATTTAATGCCCTAATCCGTAGCAATTTGGAGTATGGCAGCATGATCTGGCATCCTATTTACACTTGCCATCAACGCCATCTTGAGGCCATTCAGAGAAGGTTCTTGAAGTTCTTAGTTTGGAGGGAGTTTAAAGTTTATCCCCACAGAGGAGTCAACCATAACGAATTATTGAGACGACTTAGTTCAATCTCATTGCAGGGTAGAAAAGAAATTTTATCACTCAAATGTTTGTACAAATTACTGTACAGCAGTATTGATTGTCCTCCTCTCTTGGCCACTTTGAAATTTCGTGTTCCTAATCAAAATTCTCGAACTACAGAATTATTCCACCTAGAGACTGCGAGGACCAACTCCCTAATACAATTATCAAGAATGATAATGCTGTAAAAGGCGAAACTAGTCGAATAAAGAATTGTTCAGTCAGTGATTTTTAGACAAGTTTTTATTATTACCTCTCATTTAATTATGAACTATCACAGAGTAGATTCATCGTCCATTGAATTTATCTAAACTAATGTTTGTTAAGTTGGATAATATTTTCAAACAAGGCCTAATTTTTGAATTCAATTTCTAAATAAATAAAAAAACTAAATATAAGGCAAAATTCAAACACTTGAACTTTTAAATGAGACGTAATAATAAATACTTGTCTCAAAATCACTGACTGAACAATTCTTTATTCCACTAGTTTCGCCTTTTACGGCATTATCAAAAAAGAATGAAAGGCGAAACTAGTCGAATAAAGAATTGTTCAGTCAGTGATTTTTAGACAAGTATTTATTATTACCTCTCATTTAAATATGAACTATCACAGAGTTGATTCATCGTCCATTGAATTTACTTGAACTTTTGATTTAAATTTTCATTGAATACATAGCATGACGCGTTTCGTCTTAATATACGACTTCTTCAGAGGCTCAGTATGTCAGTATTCTATTAGCATCTGAAGAAGTAGTTTATTACTACAAAACGCGTCATGCTTGATGTAAACCCATTATAATTGAATATAAACTAAAATTCCAACACTCGAACTTTTGATTCACACTTTATTGACATGATTTATTGAAAGTCAATGAAAGTGTAAATTAAAAGTTCAAGTGTTTGAATTTTATCTTATATTTAATTATGGATATACATCAAGTAAATGCCAATACCATTCAATATAAAAAAAAATTGACGAATTTTTTTCATAGGTTCACAATAATCTATGAATATGTCATTGTGTTCGAGCACAAAAAACATCATCTTACACACCTCCCTCGTTGTTATTTGATTTTATTGATTTATGTTGATTATTGATAACTGCGTATGAATGCCTTGAATGATGTTCGGAATAGAAAAAAATTAATTATGTCATTATTTTTCGCATAATATTTGAAGGGGAATATTGTTGAAATGTATCTTATAATTCTAAACAGTTGGCCAAATTCATAAAAAAACGGATTACTGAACTATTATCAAGAAATTAATACAAGTCAAATAATTCAAGTTACTTGAGTAAGCTAATTTCAAGAAACTTATTCAAACACTCAGGTATATTACACACACAGGTACTTATTCAGCTAACTCAGGTAGTCAGCTAATTTCGTAACGCAAAACAATAATGAATGGAATCTTTTAGCTGAACTGAATTGATGATTTGATTAACCGTGAACAATGGAATGAAAACAATCTTGTAATCATAACATTGGTATAAGTAACACGCCTTTGTTTTGTATATTCAGATATAATTCGAAGAAGAGAAGATTACTGCTCTCACACTGTCACCATTGTCAGTGATGATTCCTCACTCCAATTCCATCAGAGCTTCGTCGAGTATATAGGTCTTTATACTTATTATAGCATAACTTTATACGAGTTATATAGGTATAGGTTTTATCCATGAAGAAGTCAGTAACCCGACGAAACGCGTACGTCATGACACTGAAAGTTTAAATCAAGGGCAAATGTTTGAATTATCGTATAAATATGTATAGAAGAGTTAAATGGCTTCAACAACTGAGTCTTTTCGAAATATGAATTCTAAAAGAAGATGGAACAGTACCTAGTAAATACTCGGATGTTCCTAACTCACGTTTTTAGTGGCGTTGAAGAGAGGTGTTACGAAAATTAAAACGGCCAATTGTTCTTGATAGAATATTTTCGGAACGGCTAATAACGAACCAGCCGTTTAGGAGAAATGAAAAAGACCCTCTATCAGGGATTTTTATTCCCCTGATACTTGGTCCTACGATTACTGAAAACGGCGAGGATTTGACCAGTAATTACAGTGAGGAATCCTACTTTTTCAATAATTATGCCGTTTTTCTTAATGGCTAGAGAAAGTTTCGTCTGTGTTCTCATTGTACTAACGAAATTGATTGCGAAATCATCAACTAATGGTTTGTTTTAATTCATTATTTCGACTGAAACTCTCATGTAAGGATTTTTATATAACTTTTAATATAAAGTTCTTAATTTGTGATTTCAACAAATTGAACCTCAACATCTCCAAATGTCATGTTATGTGGTTCTCCACAATATATAATTTGATTAATTTCAACAATGAAATTTGTGATAATATTTTGGGAAGACCTAATACATTTATTGACCTTGGCGTAACCTTCGATTCTCAACTAACTTTCGTACCACATATCAATGTTACAATAACCGCTGCCTGTAGAGTATATATGGTTTTATTAATCGCATTGGTAAGGAATTTAGCAATATATCAACTCTGAAAACATCGTATTGTGCTTTTGTAAGAACTAAACTCGAATACGGATCAACAGTCTGGAATCCTGGTTATCAGTTACACGTTGATCAACTGGAGTCTATACAACGAAAGTTCCTGAAACTTTTGAGCTTCAGAATTGATGGAATATATCCACGTATAGGCATACAACATGAAACGCTTACAAGTCGACATAATGTGGAGACACTCAGTGCGCGAAGGAAATGCTATGCAATGATCTTGCATAAAATAATTAACAATAAAGTGAAATGACAGGAATTATTGCAAAAGCTTAACATTATTGTTCCAAGAGTTTCTTCCAGAAGCGCATTCACCTTCAAATAATTCGAATAAATCAATTTAAAAATATAAAAATATATGTATATATATATATATATATATATATATATATTATTTATTATATATAATTCAATTGATATTATTTGCTGACTTATATGCACAATAATTTAAACTAGTGGGTGTTGCAGCAGGATAGTTTAGTTATACTCTTTTTTCTATACTCGAGCTTTCGAGAACTTTATTTTCTCTTCATCAGGAGAACTACAATAATGAGAAATATACATACAAGAGTTTATTAACCTATTTTTAGAACTTATGAAAATAAGGGTGCAATCGAGGATGTTTTGAGTAATTCATACATAAGATCATGATGGACAAAGAATACAATGATAATCTGTAATTTGATATTATTCCTAATTTAAAATATTATTATTAATCTATATTTCACGTTAGGGTCGACCCTAACCTAGAGAGTGGCCTATCGGACACCACCGAATCATAACAGGAAAAGCTTATCGATATCATACTCTATGAATAGATAAACAACATAAATGTCAGAATTTAACCTTCAATTGTCGATATAACTTCAAATAGCTTCTTACGTGAAATATATATTAATAATAATATTTTAAATTAGGAATAATATCAAATTACAGATTATCATTGTATTCTTTGTCCATCATTATCTTATATATGTGTATGAATTACTTAAAACATCCTCGGTTGCACTCTCAACTTCGTAAGTTCTAAAAATAGGTTACTAAACTCTTGTATGTATATTTCTCATTATTGTAGTTCTCCCGATGAATAGAAAATGAAGTTCCCGAAAGCTTGAGTATAGAAAAAAGAGTATAACTAAACTATCCTTCTGCAACTCCCACTAAATTAAATTATATATATATATATATATATATATATATATATATATATATATATATATATATATATATATATATTATTCCGAAAGTTTTTAGCAATAAGAGGCTTTTTTTGATATGAAAAAGTTTATTTTTGTTGACGTTTCGTTGTTATATTACAACTTTGTCAAAACTAATCTAATAAATATATAATTAAATAATAATAAATAATAAATATAATCAAGATATATATATATATATATATATATATATATATATATATATATATATATATATATATATATATATATATATATATATGTTGTGTTTATTTTCATCGTCGCCAGGAATATCAAAAAAAAAAACGAATCAGAAATGAAATCTCGACGAAGATGATACAAACTGGAGGGAGAATTAATTGGGGAGTCACCAATTATATTTTTCCACTTCAAGAGTCAGATCATGTATCGGTCTGATATTCTCTTGAAAATGTATTGACTTTTTCCATTAATTCGTTGGAGGAGCTCAAACAATTTTGCTCTATTGATTCAAAATTAGGTAAACTCCCTGAGGTTTCTGTCACTGAAAACTCATTACGTTCAGTTTGTCGTACGGAGTGCAAAGCTTGTTCGACGCCAAAGGAAAACACTTGGACGAGTTTGTTTGCATCGGTGCGGCTCTACGAAAAATAACAGCTCGAGAGAGAACGGGAATTCCGGGACCGTTTATACGCCAATGAAAAAACAATAGGGCGTTTTGGCAGACCGAAAATCTTTGTTTTCCCTTCACAGGGTTGAAGGGGTACACTTATTTCCGAAAAAAAATTTCAGTGATTTATTATTTCGAGGTTTTTGGGAAAATTGGGTTATAATAGGCAAAGTCATAGTATGAATGTATCAATTTTAATAGATGACATGTGTCATGACAACTTCATTCTGTTAAGGAGGTGAGATATTAAGGGTGTAAATATATAGTTGATCTTGATGACCTCATTAACAGGACATAACTGTCTCCATAGCAACTGGATTTTTTTACCATAGCTACTGGACGTCAAGATTACCAGATTTTGCGCCTATAGATCGCAAATTTTATGAGTTTTGCAAATATTGCGGCCTTGCAACCTTGTGACACTTGAAGGTGAAAATGAATGAACATTCGCTAAATAATATGTATGTGTAAAATTCATTGTTTCGAGACATTAAGACTGTATAGATGTATAGGTGACTTCAAGCAATGGAATTATTGAAACTTGAAGAACACGAATTGTGTGTTATCAATCGTTTACACTTTTATGTGAACGATTTTTTCTCACTGTATCATCTGACCGTCAAGATTACCAGATCCAAGGCCTAGAGTCTGTTTCTTTTGAAAATCACTGCTATTAGAATCAAGAACCTTGTAAGTCTTGAAGGTAAAAATGATAATAATAATAAAATAATAAAATAAATTTATTGAGAAAAATTCTTTACATTGTAGAATTATATTCATTTCAATTGATACAATAATTACAACTAGGAAGAATGCTCTCAAAAGGACTGAATTCAGTTTTGAGTCTGATCTTCCATTCAGCCCTCTAGCAAAAATATTGGTTCAAACAAAAATATTGGTTGAATTTATATTCAAAATAATATAAAACTTTATTAGAAAAGAAAAAAAATTACCTCAGAAATATTAAACATTTAGAACAATTTCACATGGTGAAGAACATTTGTGTTAAAAAATTATAAAAACGTATGATACAAAAAATTGATTCATATATTATTGCCTACATTCGACTCATCGAAATACTCTGCCACACTATAGTATGCCTTTGTTAAGAGCAGATATTTAACTCTCCTCTTAAACAAATGAGCTTTCAGTACTTTCAAATTCGATGGTAAATGGTTGAAAATTTTAATACTCTGATAATAATAGAGAGTGTGCTCAAATTTAGTATGTTTTATGCGTAGGAATAAGTAGTACATCCTTGTTCCTTGTTGAATACTCATGATTACTATTCAATTTAATAAACCTATCTTCATTTTCATTAACATATAACAAACCTCTATAAATATATAAACACGGTAAGGTGAGTATGTAATTATTAATGAAGATAGGTTTACAAGATGTTCGTTGATGAATATTGAATATTGATCGAAGTATTCGCTTCTGTGTAATAAACACCCTATTTATTTCTGTAGAGCAGCCCCACAGCTGAGTATTATAATTTAGATGACTATATACAAGACTGTAATACACATTCATAACACAGTTTCTAGGTACGATGTTTAATTCTAGAGATTGCAAAAAATGAGTTACTCAATTTTTTACATAAGACCTCAATGTGTGATATCCACCTCAAATTTCTGTCTACATATATTCCAAGTAACTTTGTTGATTGGGATGATGATGTAGTGTTGTCCCCATATTCAACATCCAAGGTACTAATTCCATTGCCCTTCAGACAAAAATGAACACATACAGTTTTGTCAACGTTCACCATCAGATTGTTCATTCGACACCAACTTACAAACTCCCTCACATTGCAAGATAGAGATATCTTTTGAAGAATTCAAAAGTAATGTATATGTGTGAAATTGGGATTAAACGACTGATGCAATTTTACAACTTGTCATTAATTTGACATCTCCATATAATTTTTCTGTAGAAGCTGTCCATTTATTTAATTTTTTAACAAAGCTACCAGCTCATATTATCACAGTATATGATATACAGTATACACTGTATATACTGTATAGTGTATACTGTACATAATATACATACACTGTAACAGACATACACTGTTTTTGCGTCACTCTTAAGATGAATAGTCTGTATATTATACTACGTATATTCGATAGAAATCGAATTAAAGTTAATTGAATATTCGCTGATTTCTTGGTGAATCATTGTTAAATATATTCAATGAAAAACTCTTGGCTAAGTTTCAAAAATTTATTTTAATAGATTGACAATTAATACAGGGAAACACCCCTAAACAACTCTGAAGAAATGAATATAATTTTGTGAAAATGAACAAAAAACAAAGTTTTTTGATTCAGTTAATTCAATGAAAGATTCGGGATTTTAATAATTAAATACGTATATATATATATATATATATATATATATATATATATATATAAATGGCGGCACGTTTTAATATTGAATTTTGAAAAAATTTCTCTTCTACATTGAATTATTGAAAGTTTAACAGGATGACATTTTTCAATTCTGTAAATTAGGTGGTGAGGAAATGAGGAAAATTGTACGGTTGGAACATATGATATATTATGATTTATAGCAAATTTTTCAATTCGAATGCAGAAACGGTCTCGATTTCATGGTGGGTTGCACTGTTTGATTGGATGTATGCTTCGATAACATTTCATCTAGGGGAGCATCTCGAAAAAATAAATAAGTTCTTTCTGGAAAAAGTTGAAAATTTCATCCACTCATTCGAGTGATTTTTCTTCGAGATATCAATTTTGCAATATGAAAAGCCTTGAAAAATACAGAGTAATGATTCAATAATGATTTATCCATAGCAAGTTGGAGTATGGCAGCATGATCTGGCATCCTATTCACACTTGCCAGCAACGCCATCTCGAGGCTATTCAGAGAATGTTTTTGAAATTGTTAGTTTGGAGGGGGAATAAAGTTTATCCACTAAGAGGAGTCAATCATGACGAATTCTTGAGTCGATTTAGTTTAATCTCATGGCAGGACAGGAGAGAAATTTTATCACTCAAATTTTTGTTCAAATTACTGCATAACAGTATTGATTGTCCTCCTCTCTTGTCAGCTTTGAAATTTCGTGTTTCTAACCAGAATTCTCGTAATACAGAATTATTCCAACTAGAGACTCCGAGGACCAACGCCCTGATACCATCCCCATTTGGTTTATGGAGTCTACATCCAATAGAGTTGCCAATAATTGTGACATTCACTTTGACACCATAGAATTTATTATAAGGAGTTATGTGAACAAAGAAAATTGACTAAAATGAATTGATATAGATTGAGTTCTTTGTAATAGTAGTTACTATTTTCTTAGATTAGATTGAGCTATTTGTTACATGTTTTTCATTTTAATTATTTAGTTACTATTTATCATTGTTATTATTTTCTGTAATTGGGTGTTATATCTGTTTATAATAAAGAACTTATTATTATTAAACTAAGGTATACTCATCAGCGTTTCATACATTCTAGTTTTATATTAGAGTTACACTAAAAATTAACATGTAAAACGAGCCCTGTTTTTCGCAGTCACTTTCACTTCACTAACTCAAACGGTTTTGTTCTTTTAAGTCTTCTTTTGATGTTAGTGTTGTCTAGCAAATGAACATCTTCGATATTAACATGTTGATGAAGTCTTTCTTCATGCTTATTGGCATATTGGGTAATAGTTTGCTCAATAGTTTCTACCTTTAGGTCTCTCTGTAAGTCACTATTACGTACATACCAAGGGACGTCTGTAATATTTCTCAGTAGTTTGTTTTGAAATCTTTGGATAATATTGCGATTTATCTGTTTGGTACAACCCCATAATTGTATTCCGTAGGACCACACAGGTTTAAGAATTTGTTTATATAGTAGAAGCATGTTCTGAACTGATAATTAGGAGTTACGTCGTATTAGTCAATACATTTTTCATTAAATGTTCTTGAAATTCTTAGTTTGGAAGGAGGATAAAGTTTGTCCACTGAGAGGAGTTAATCATGACGAATTCTTGAGTCGATTTAGTTTAATCTCATTGTAGGACAGGGGAGAAATTTTATCACTCAAATTTTTGTTCAAATTACTGCACAACAGTATTGATTGTCCTCCTGTCTTGTCCGCTTTGAAATTTCGTGTTCATAAGCAAAATTCTTGTACTACAGAATTAGTCCACCTAGAGACTTCAAATATCATCTCGCTAATACAATCCCCCATTTGGTTTATGGAGTCTACATTCAATAGAGTTGCCAATAATTGTGACATTCACTTTGACTCCATAGAAGTTATTATTAGGAGTTACGTGAACGAAGAAAATTGACTAAAATGAATTGATTTATATTGAGTTCTTTGTAATATTTCATTAATTGCTATTATTTAGCTGTTACTCATTATTTTAGTTCTTTTTAGGTTAGATTGAACTCTTTGTTATATCTTCTTCGTTTCATTCATTTAGTTATTATTTTCTGTGTTTTGAGAATAATGAAGAATTTATAATTATCATCATTAATGATCTACACTTATATTCTAAATTCCATGGCACACTTTGCGGCGATATTCATTTTCTTGCGTTGCATTTCTCGAATCATTTAATATAATTACGAAAGTATATAACAATTAGGAAGAAGGGCTAAGTCTGCGAAGATACATACCAACAACTAGTTGAGAGGGAAATTCTATACTGAACTTATCTCCAAAGTAAGTAAACTAACTACTGAACTCTATCACTTAACTAAGTTATTTTGAAAAGATTAAGGAAGGGGTTTGTTCTCGTAATACACCCCCGTTGGATATGTAACTGAAAGTATGAATGTTGGATGTGTGTAGATTTGTAGCGCTTTCACCTTCCTTGCGCAATTATGATTAATTTCTTCTCAAATATGAGTAATTTGGAAAGTTTATCAGGATTTTCAGTAAAGTCATAGATTGACTTGATTCCCGTTTCTGTTCCAATGATAATTTCGATTAGTTTCAATTTGAATCTCGATTAATCATTAATACGTGTTCATTAGTGCATAGTTCACAAGTGAAAATTGATTTTCTGGAATATATTATGGCACTTAAGGTAAATAAAAAGACTTTGTACTTCTTGAGATCCAGATCACTACATTTTTCATCTTACTCGAAGCTGTCTTCTCAGAATCTTCTATCTATCTATTTTATAAGAGTCTGATATGACATTTAATGTATGAAGGAAACGCTTATAAGACTTAGATTATTAGGACGAGCTATATTTATGTAGAAAAGTGCGTAAATTTTGTGGCGAATGCCCTAAGATTTATGTGAAGTGAGTTTATATTATTATTATAACGATTATTCCCTATCAGGAGAGCGATTGAACTTGAATTAGCAATACTTCGGGCTTTTGCTTCATCTTTCCCCCCCCAAAAACGCTTCATCCCATCAGAATGCTCTTTCTTCTGTTCATCTGTCCATTTTACTCCAGGTTGACGATTTGACTTTTGCTCAAACTTCACGTGCGATTTTATAGCGACACTCATTGCGATCTTCGAGATTTTTTATATTGATCTGTTGTAGATCTGTTTGTACTTCTTTTAGCCACTATGTTTCGCATTTACTCTTTTTAATTATATCGAGTAGTTTCTTTGGTATTCTGGACTGTTTCATTCTGTAAACATATGCATAGAGTACTGCTCGTCGTTTTCTGATTTCTTCTGTTATTGTATTTGTCTTTTGATAAAGTTCGTTCAGATGTATTTTCATCCAAATGCCGTTTCTATTGATTGTCCCGTAAATCTTTCTGAGAATTTTCCGTTCTTGTTTTTCTATTTCTCTATTAGATTGCTTCTGGAAGAAGAATTTGCCGCCTCTCGAAGTGCACTTTTAATTATTGTATGCCCATGTTAGTTTGTAGGCCCTTTGGAGCTACTTAATACGAGCTGTACTCAATTTTGGTACACAAATTAAAAACAAACATTGCTAAAATATTAAAACCTTATAATTTAAGAATAGCACATACTGTCAAAAATCAAATTGAAGAAATATATACAAAATTAAAAAGTAAAACTGTAACTCAGAGAAAAACTCATACAGTTTATAATATTCCGTGTAACAATTGCAATAAAAGCTATATCGGACAAACAGCACAAAATCTCGAAGAAAGAATCAAAGCGCATAAATACGCAAAAACTCAAATAACAGCCTTACATAAACATAAAATAACAGAAAAACAGGATTTTGATTACAAAAATACGAAAATTCGGCAACTGAAAGAGACAAAAAAAGTAGAGGAATTTTAGAAATGTGACACATTTGTAAAAATTTAGAAAACACAGTAAATGAAAGAACAGAAATTAAACATCTTAATTCTATTTACAACAACTTAATAAACCTCACAAATAACACTCGTAAAATAAACACACAACAATCACCAAACATCACATCTCAAAACTCATTTTTTCCAGATCTACCTTCAGTTTCACACACATAAACCAACAATATACATATTCTGGATAAGTATAAAAAACTATATGTAATTACATATATGTAAATATAAATCACACTTATTAGAATCACCTGGCTTACCATGAGTTTTTCAGAGGTTTTCTCATGGTGAAGAAGTCTAAAACTTCCGAAGCGGATGCTAAGCCAGAAATATTCCTCTGATAATGAAAATCAATGAGTGAAGATACAAAAAAACTAATCTGATTTTTCTAAAAAATAAGTTTGACATTTGATATCTATAGTAACTAATAAATTCAATTATTCATTAGTTCTGACAAAGTTGTAAAATAACAACGAAACGTTAACAAAAATAAACTTTTTCATATCAAAAAAAGCCTGTTATTGCTGAAAACTTTCTAAATAAAATATCTTAAACAGGCAATAAATCAATTTCAAGAAATATATATATATATATATATATATATATATATATATATATATATATATATATATATATATATATATATATATATAATTATAATATATTCGAATGCAAATTGTGATTTATTCAGTTTAATATATTTTTCATTTCATTAAACACAATTAGAACAAATTTTCAGCAGAAACTGAAAATTTGTCGTTTGTGTTTTTTTATACTGTTACGGAAAACTACAATACGTATTATTAAAATTCATCAGCGGCCCTTCCTTAGAAAGGGCCATCAGAAGTGATAAATTCTCAACCTCAAATTCAATTCATTAAAAGTGATTAATCAAAATAAATCGTAAATGAATAAGTAATCTCCACTGCGAAAATGACGGGATGATAACAGTTGATAGCCTCACAAACTCACAAGAGCGATAGATCTTATTGGGGAAGAAAGCTTGCTGTTTGGGTTCTACATAAACGTTAAAGATGTTATGGTTTTCTTCAACAAATTGATTAAAATGCCTGTCGTATGAGTAAAATCACTATGGGTTCTGGGAGCTACCGTAAAGAATAAGATTGATCCAAAAATCACGATAAAGGTTTATATAGAGCAAGACTGAAATGCTGTCATTAGCATGAGGAAAATCTTCACTTTGTGTGATCTGAGTAAGGACTCAGAAATCCTCACCTTGATAGAAATTTCTGTGAATCTTATGGGAATGTCGAGGGAAAAAAACTACAATACATCAGACAGGTAATGCGGAGTGGAAATCAATTATGATATCAATCATTGAGGTGAAGGTTCAGGAAAGAGACCTGTGGAACCCCACCAGAACTCTCAATTTAAAACTTCGAAGGTGGTTAAAGATATTTTCAGGCAGTGGTTCAGTGGTATAATAGCTAACTGAATCGTCGATATTCATAGGGAGATGGCGTTTTAGAATAAGTGAAGGGAAACAACTCTGAACAAAAATATTTGTTGCTTAATACAATCTTGTTACTAGATTGGTTGAAGTACATTTAGGTTATAGGAATCAAGTTAGAAAAAATAGTTTTTATGCGCCATTTATGCAAAATGTCAGAGTGTTGACAACCCTGAATAAACCAAATCTTTAGGTGACAGTTTAGGGTTATAAAAAATGGAGCGTGTGAAAACAATGTGTCTTCATTATTGAACAATATTTCAAAATACTGATTTATTGTTTCGATAACTTCTTCGTTGCTCTCAAATCTTTTACCGCCAATCCATTTTTTGAGGTTAGTAAATAGGTAATAGTCGCTGGGGACTAAGTCTGGAGAGTAGGGAGGATGCGGCATACATTCAAACTTCAATTCGAAAAGTTTTTTCTTCGCCAAATGAAGTCGTTTGCACCACGTCCTTCAAACGTTGCAATAAGTCTGCATTGACCAGAGATAGTTTTACCCTTTTCAAGATAATCAATGTATGTAATTTCTCTCGCATCCCAAAAAACAGTAGCCATGACCTTGTTTGCCGATAAAATTATTTTTGCCTTCTTTGGAGTTGGTTCCCCCTTTCCAACCTACTGTTTTGACTGCTGTTTATTTTCAGGAGTGTAGTGGTGAACTCAAGTCTCATCAACAGTTATGAATCGACGCAAAAATTCATTTGTATTACGCATATACAACTCCAAAGTTTTAGTAGAATTATTTTTTTGAATCAGTTTTTGATCGAGCGCTAGCAAACACGGCACCCATCTTGCACACAGCTTTTCCATGCTCAAATGGTTGTGCAAAATATTTCGCACACGTTCATCGGACATCCTACAGGTTTCAGTTATCTTATGCCCTTCAACATGTTTTCTTCAAGAAATCGATTAAAATTCCTGTCGAATGAATAAAATCACCATAGGTTCTGGGAGCTATCGTAAAGAATAAGATTGATCCAAAAATCAAGATTAATGGTTTATATAGAGCAAGACTGAAATGCTGTCATTAGTCATGAACTAAGTGTCTTCATTATTGAACAATATTTCAAAAGTAATGAAAGGTTGGCGACCGCAGTCCAAAAATTTCATACGAAATATGGTTGGAATAGTGTTCTAACTTCGTCAATTGTGAAAAGATTAACTGAAAAATTTCAATAGACAGGATACGTTGGAGTATTTTGCACTGGTCGTCCAAAAACAAGCCGTTGAAATGTCAATATCGAAGCAGTGCGTCGAAGTGTCAGTGAAATCCAAGAACCTCAATTCTGGACAAGAATTGCAAATTTCAAGAAGCTGTCTACAGCTCTACTCTATCTACTCACTGAAGATCTGTGTTTCCCTGCTTATATAATACGATTAAGACAACTGAATCCTGATGACTTACAATCAAATGACTAAAAACTGTGTTTTCTATTCAATTACAATCCTGCGACATTGAAATTTTGGGACAGCTTTAGATACTCTTTTACGAAATAATCGATTTTTAAGTAATATCATATGCCACCATCCTGCCTTAATGATCTCGTATATGGTAAATACCATAACTGTACTCGTGCTGCAAAAATCGTGAAGCATATTTCTGTGATGTGACGTAAACATATTGATACTAATGCTTTGTGTGTTGTATTTTTTCATTTCCTCCCTTTGGCACTTTGGGGTAACACCATTAATTACACAACGCGGAGGAGACTGAAGAAGCAAATGAAAAAAACGTTGAATATTTGTCTTAACCGTTGGGTATAAATCAGAGTTTCGGGTGGCAAGCGTTCGTTACAAAAAAAACATCAATTTAACAGGGTATTTCCACTCAGCACTTTAGGCTCAGTAATTACACTGAGCATTTGAATGAATTAGATCAGTATTTTAAATGTTTGCCTTGAGAACGATTGATGTTCCAATGGAAGGATTATAATTTGGATATTTCAAATTGTAACTGAAATTATTGATGAAAATATCTTGTGTGTCAATATTTGTGGAAAAATACAGGTGAGCACCCCAATCTGTTCAAAAAACGAGCAATAATTTCTCTTCAATACGAAAAGAGATTTTTGAAACTGAAATTTCCAGTTCCTGCAGTTTCCGTTGATGAAACTCTTCTTGGATACTTTTGTGCCTCGTAACGAATTTGAATTTTATTATGAATAAAGTAAGTTAAATAACTCCTAAGAAGTACAACAAAACAATGGAAGCTAGACATTTCCATGTAAAGGATAAAAAACATGGAAGCGATCACAGTACTGAAACGTAACGTAAAAAAAAGAACATCCTATAAATCCTCATATTTTAAAATGAGATAAAAACAGCAGAGGTTACTTGCAATTCCTATCTACCACCATGGTAACGTTTCAACTTAAAATTTACAAGTGAATCTAAGGGATAATAATAAAAATAATAATAATAAGCATATATTTCAAACAGGTAAATACCCGATAACAGGAAAATACATAATTAATAAATATGACGACTAAAATACCAATAAAAACATAGATATACAATATTTGAAAAATAATTATAATAATAAAAAACATTATCAAATATAATAAACCAAATGGCAATAATTAACAATATCTAAATATTCAATCATAATAATTAACAAAAAAAATCAAATCTCTCAGAACACAAACCGAAAGAAATCAAGATACCTCACTGGTTAAGATTTAAATGCACATTAATGATAGAAACAAGTGAGCCCCAGTGCAAATGACAGCAGCTTGATACCTGGTTTGCTGTAGAACATGCAAAGCTGAGAGGTGATTGCTAAAAAAGATTGGTTCTGTGGATTTTTGAGTAAAATGTCTGGCTTATTCTAGTACACCTCTGAGGATTGAAGAAATTGAGTTTATCCAGAATCTCAGGACATTCGAGAATCTCATTGAGCAAATTGAAAGATAATTTTTTTGAATGCAAATTTCTCCTGGTGTGGAGGCTCCTAGTGTCAAACCTCGACAGCAATCAAGCTTGATCACAACCTGTAGGTGGATATACACCATCCTCTCGAACTGAGAGCCATTTCAAGAACTTCATCTGCAGTGCCTCCAGGTGGTTTATGTGACAATTATATATTGGTCGCCAAACAAGACAGCCATATTCAAGTTTTCTTCACACTAGGGCATTAAATGAATGGATCAGTGTTGAGGAATTCGAAAACAATCTAGTATTGCGGACGATGAAAACATAAACTTTGCTACATGATAGAATTAATTGGTTGATATGAGGTATGAATGAGTTATATTTTAACGAGTTATTTTTATATGAGTTATATCATAAGAATGAAAGGGATAATTTAAATCACTGCGTATAATATAACCTAAATAGCTATTTCTTTTTGATACAGCCAATTTGAAATCTTTGGTATTAATCAAATCCAATATTGTTCTTCTACCTCGGCACTTCTCACTACCCTCTTCCACACCCTTCTGGATCTGACGACCTTTGTAGCATATGGATGTTCATACTTTTCTCATATACTCAAACAAATATGCATGCCTCTCATTTGGGGGTGCTTCTTCTTTTATTCGGGTGCATATCAACATCTGTTAATAATAATAATGTTTTAATGTATGCGAAAAATGGAAACATTGTTTTACTATGAATATTGTTTTTCTCCAAGTATCGGCCTCATCAATCATCAATTTAATACAAGGATTTTTATATCTTTGTTTCAGCTCAGCATTTTTCCTTCTCCTCCAAAGAAATTTATCTATTTTCATTTCCCCCAATATTTTTATGAGCACTCACTTTTCTCTTCCATGTTTCTATTTTGTCTGCATTGTTCTGAATTAGTATAAAGATACATAACCATAGAGGATAGTCGTCCTGACCACAGTTTCTTGCTCTTTGCCCCCTAAGATAGGGTTTTTGTCCTCAAAATGTTGTTGAGGAAAGCGAATGCTTTGCACTCCTTTGACATTCGTATTCATTTCAATTAAACACAAAAAAATATATAGAATGATACTAGACCCAATGGGATACTTCTGACGATGGGACAAAAACGTATATAATATAAAAATGTACCTAGCATCAGAAGAGAAGCTAACGTAATCGTGATAGTATGATCTGGATTTTCAGATACTGTGAAGTGACGAGAATTTCGGAAGCTTTTTTTGGAGGAGACTAACGAACACCCGGAAACGCAATCAGAAGATGAAAACGTAGGTGGAGAAAATGCTGCGGGGCTATAATTTCAAACCCTTAAAACAGATTTCAACTGATTCGAAAAACAGATGGAACGTGAACCATACCTTTTCTACTATCACAAAAAAGAACTCTTCGCATTATTTTTGTGACTTTCTTTATATTCCTCGAATTTTGTCGAGATGATTGAATTTTTTAAGGAGGAAAAACGGCGATATGAGACTTTCAATTGAAAGATCCATAGACAATTAATTCTGTTTTAATTGTAATGTTTGTTCTGTTTTTTTAAATTCAATTATTTTAATAGTACTGTTCAATGGTACGACTTTATTGATAGTGTTTAGCGTGTTTTATTGTTCGTTAATTAATGGTTCAATAAAAAATTTGAAATGATCTGAAAAGGCAATTGAATTGAAATTCAAATATTTCATATATTAAATAAATAACACTTGGCTAGGTTTCACAAAATTTATAATAAATAAATACTTGACAATTGTTTCGGGGTGTTACCCATTTTCAAAAGGTACACTCGACTCAACCCCGACTAACCCCGTTAACACCCCGAAACAATTGTCAAGTATTTATTATAAATTTTGTGAAACCTAGCCAAGTGTTTCTTATTTAATCTGTTAAACAATATTTCACCTCGCGATCAGCGTAAACTTCATTCAAATATTTTACCATAATTTTATGCAATTCAATTATTTATAATAATATATTATTACAATGAATGTTGAGTTGCATCCCATTTTCTAATATTATGTAGTGTATACGTCCAGAGACTATTTATTACATTGAACCCATAATGCAGTGCAAGAACTTTATTTTTCTTGTAAATTTATCGTATTTAATTTAACGTATTTTAATTCAATGTTAATTCAAATATTTCGATTTTTTGTTGATGAAAAAATCGTTTCAATTATAAAAGAGGAATTTTCCAAACTATAACGAAATAAATCAAAAGCAATTTTGATTCAACTTCGAAGAGATTTTTCTGTGAATTAATTCCTGATTCTTCACAAATATTTCGAAAATTTGTGGCGTTGGAATTTCGACATCTTGATTTCTTAATGACACATACACTCCTATATCAAGTAAGGTAAAGTTAATTATAATTCTCAGGAACATAGTATTTTTAAGGGAAGGTTTTTCTCTGAGTCTTCAGAGATTTCGAACGTGACCGGATTTATGTTTATGAAACTTAATTTCCTTTATTCGTGCAGGAAAATATATTCCAGAGAGTTAGAAAAATACGTTAGATTTATTGGATAGCAAAATCCTTGTATAAATCTTTTCATTTTCACACATGTCTCGTTTGGAAAGTTACTTATAGTATAAATGTGATCATTCTCTGAATTGTAAGTAGGATTTCTGATAGTAATTCTCCATAGAAGTTCTCTCATCCAGACCTATATCAAACTTGAAATTTGATGTTTCACTACGAATTTTCCGAATGATTAGTCACAGACACGGTGTTATGAAGTTATAAAAATGGAAACGAATTTTGGTATCAGCCTTGCTTGATAGAAACGTAGGTTTCACGTTCTCCGGAATCAATCAGGACAACTGTAGCAAATGTCAGAATATCCCAGTGTCTAAACCAGAATTTGGTGATCGAAAATCATATTGATGTATATTCTGAGATTCCTGGTATAGGATCCCGATATAAAACGACCTTCACCGGGATGCTTATTCGATAAAACGTATTTTTTATTTAACTTAATTTGTCAATAAACATATTACATATAGGTTGCCTAACAAATTTCGGTCCAGGGTATGTTTAATTAGCAACTAAAAAAATATTTTTTTGAACACTCCTCCTTATTAACTCCAGCTTATTAGATAAATTCTATACCAATCGAAAGTATGAAGACCACAGAGTATGCGAACGTTAGGTTGCCTATTTTTTTTCGTCACTACCGGGTAGTCAGGTATAAACAGGTAAATGGATACTAGCATTCTGCAACGGTCTGATTACTCAATGAAAATTACACACAATAAAGATTATTTTACTATGAACACGGTGGTATAGGGTTGCTTGCGAAAAAACAGTCCCGAATTCCGGTTGTTGAATTTTTCCTATCCTATGCGATAGACGAGGACACAGCATAGCAGCTGTTTGAAGTCCGTCCATTTAAAGAAAGAGAGTGTGCATGCTATTTATTGTTGGAAATGAAAAGGATAGCGATAGACTCGTATATGCTGTACATTATTTTGGAGTAGTTTATTATTAAAATAGGGAAATAGTTATTTAATTTTTTCTAATGAATTGATTATTTATGTGTGTATATTTTTTGTAACACAAAAGTATACATACATCTTCAGTAAAAAAGAACGTTATAGTAATACATATATAATACTAATCTCGTGAATTGTATCTTTATTATTAGAAGATAAAATAAAAAATAACAATTAAAAAATACTTCTGTTTATTGTAAAAAATTATAAATACAAAAATATTTTTAAAATTATTCAGGTTCCGAGTCATCGGACATATAACTATGATCTCTTACTTCTGAATCTTCTTCGAAATCCCCCTCCGTTTCACTTCTTTCGATAATATTTTTTTTCTTTAAAGGTGTATGAAAGGTCTTTCTTTGAATGGACGGACTTCAAACAGCTACTATGCTGTGTCCTCGTCTATCGCATAGGGTAGTTGATTGGGACTTCTCAGTCGCACACATTCACTCGCAGCAATATTTTGCTTCTTAAAATTCAACTACCGGAGTTCGGGACTGATTTTTCGCAAGCAACCCTATACCACCGTGTTTATAGTAAAATAATCTTTATTGTGTGTAATTTTCATTGAATAATCAGACCGTTGCAGAATGCTAGTATCGATTTACCTGTTTATATCTGGCTACCCGATAGTTGTGACGGAAAAAAATAGGCAACCTAACGTTTGCATACTCTATGGTCTTCATACTTTCCATTGGTATAGAATTTATCTTATAAGCAAGCCGGTGGAATGTAAAAAAAAGTTTTTTCAGTTACTAATTAAACATATTCTGGCCCAAAATTTGTTAGGCAACCCATATGTTATATGTTTATTGACGAATGAAGTTAAGTAAAAAATATGTTTTATCAAATAAGCATCCTTTCATATCGGGATCTTAGACTATCCAGAAAATATTTTTTTTCTCGACATGTATAAGGTCCAATGAGCCCGTAGTTTTATGAAGAAGACATGGATAATAACAATACTAATATTTGTTCTGAAACATTTCATACCTTGTACATATTACATTTCAATTAATATGGTAATTACAACTAAGAATAATGCTCACAAAAAGTCTGAATTCAGTTTTGAATCTGATCTTCCATTCAGTCCTCAAACGGAAGTATTGGTTAAATTTTATATCGAATTAAGAATGGTAATCAACCACATTTGAGAAGAGAAAAATGACCTCCTTCATTTCTTGTGAAGGATAATCGTACTGAAAAAATAAACAAACATATGATACAAAAAATGTGAATCATACATTATCGGCTACATTCGAATTATCAAATTACTCTGCCATACTAGAGTATGTATGCCTTTGTTAACAACAGGATATTTAACTTTCCTCTCAAATAAATTCAGTACTATCAAAATCGATGGTAAATATTGAAGATTTTAATACTCTGATAATAGAGTGAGTACTCAACTTAAGCTGTTTTATGCTTGGGAATAAGTAGCGCATCACTGTTCCTTGTTGAATACTCTTGATTACTTTTGAATTTAATGAACCTATTTTTTTCGTTATATAATAAAAATCTATGAATAAATAAACAAGGTAGGATGAGTAGATAATCCTTAATGAAGATAGGTTCATAAGATGTTCGTCGATGAATATCGAATATCAAACGAACTATTCGCTTTTGTGTAATAAACACCCTATTTATTGCTGTAGAGTAGCCTCACAGCAGAATATGATAGTTCAGATAACTATATAGAAGACTGTATTACTCGTTCATAACACAGTTTCTAGGTACAATGTTTTTAATTCCAGAGATTGCAAAAAATGAGTTACTCAATTTTTTACATAAAACATCAATGTGAAATGTCCATCTTGAATTTCTGTCTACATATATTCCAAGAAAATTAGTTGATTCAGATGATGAGATGGTCTTCATATTTAATTTCAAGGCACATACAGGTTTATAAACATCCACCATCAAATAGTTCAAGCGACATCAATTTACCAATTCTTTCACAATGCATTCACATGCCTCCAGAAGATCCTCAAGAGTTTTGCCACAAACAACCACATATTGTGTTACAAACAATTGGGACAACTTCGCAGGCAGATCGTTTATCAATAACATGAATAATAGAGGTCCAAGTACAGAGCCTTGTGAAACCCCAAGAGCAATATTATATCTCTGAGAATGACTCTCGCCTATTTTCACTATAATCGTTCTTTCTTCGCAGTAACTACGTAATCAATCCTGCAAATTATTCCTAAAACCTAAATTGTAGCTGGTAATTTAACTGGTAATTGTAGCATTTTTCAAGTATGGATTCAAAAGATAGGGAATCAAATGCCGGAGATAGATAAAAAACTAACCACACCATGAACAAGTGTTTATCCAAACATTCATAAACACATTCAAAAACCACCTTAACTGCAGCTGATTGGGTTGAGTGGCGGATTCTGAATCCATGCTGCGCAGAGTCAATTATTTTAGATTTATTGATATGTATTCATGTATATGTTGAAATATTAAATGTTAAAATTTCCTCTCATGTATTACTGTAATACTTAAATATAATTGTTTTGTGCATACAATAGTTATATCAAATTATGGACATTTCCGCTCATTTGCTGCCCATATGCTTTTAACATATACCTCAGAAGAAATACTCTTTGAGATGTCAATATCACAGAAGAAATCTAGAGTTGGTGAAAGACGACGTAAGACGTTATATGAGTATAGGTTCTTCAAAGAAACGCAATCGACCCTTGACTTAAATCAAGTTTACAAAAGTTTTTGTATCACAAAGTTTCTTCCGCTGTTATCTCAAATGAATAATTGAAATACTTCTTATTTTTATAGTGGTAAGATTTGGGCAACTCATTCATCTTACACCTGAAATAAAATGAAGAAGTACGTTATTGTTTTGTAACTATATTTTTATAACTATATTTTGTATCGAATTTTGGCTTAGAAATAAGTATTTATCTTTGTGAAAGCTGCTTTCTTAAAACTATGCGTTTTATTAAACCTGTGTTCAAATACCCCATTTGTAGTAAATTTTGTTTCTGTAACCTTTCAATCTATTTGTGAAATTCTATTGGCTTTGGATCGTATGTATTTTGCACGTCTCTTATGAAAGTAATTGATGATTTATCCAAATGGATAAGAACGACAGAAAGTATACTTAGGTATATTTACTGGATAATTTTAGATCCTGGTTAAGTATCATAACTTAATTAATTGTTTTCTTGGATATTACTGATAAAATGAAAGCATCTGATGCTCGAGTCCCAAAGCTTCAATAAGCTCTACATTTTATGCGGAGCTCCTCAATTTTAAACTTGATATAGTGTAGACCGTATTAGCATTTTCATGCAATAAAGCAGGATTGGAACCTATCAAATTCCTATAACCTCTTGTTTTTCTCCTTTCCCCACGTTACTGAAATATATTCAAAATAATTCCACAAAACTGGGAAATGAAGGGCGAGACTACACCTCGCGCCTCGAAAATTCTCGAACACATTTAGATGAAAATTTTTTCCTAAAAAACACTACTTATTGAGAAAAGGACATGTGAATTAAAAGTTAGTGTCGTTTTCAATTTCACTTATGGCGTTTTTCGCGGAAAAATTTTGTGAACAACATACTTAATCATAAAAACTGTTTCGAACAAAACAATCGAATATTACTATGAAAGTTTTATTTTTACTTTAGAAAGTCTCCCCATTATCTTTATAAGATAATGCAGTGATTGGGGGTACTTTCTATTGATTGAAGCTTCAGAAAATTTCTGAGATATAAAGGGATGGTATACATGGAGACCGCCGCCACGAGAAAGAAAACAATTGTATTTCTATTAGAATTGGAGTTTTTAGTTGGAGTATGGCAGCACGATCTGGCATCCCATTAACACTTGCCATTAACGTCATTTTGAGGCTATTCAGAGAAGGTTCTCGAAATTCTTAGTTTGGAGGGAGGATAAAGTTTATCCACAGTCAATCATAACGAATTATTGAGTCGAGTTAGTTTTATCTCATTGCAGAGCAGGAGAGAAACTTTATCACTCAAATTTTTGTACAAATTACTGCACAATAGTATTGATTGTCCTCCTCTCTTGTCCGCTTTGAAATTTCGTGTTCCTAGGCCAAATTCAATGCCCATTTGGTTCATGGAGTCTACATTCAATAGAGTTGCCAATAATTGTGGCATTCACTTTGACTCCGTAGAATTTATTATCAGGAGTTATGTGAACAACGAAAGTTGATTAAAATGAATTGATTTAGATTGAGTTATTTTAATATTTCATTGAATACTATTATGTAGATATAAGTTACTATTTTATTTTGATTAGATTGAGCTCTTTGTTAAATCTTTTTTCGAATTATTTAATTAAATCTGTTTTCTAATTATTTAGTTATTATTTAGTTATGTATTCAATATTGTTATTATTTTCCGTAATTGGGTGTTATACCTGTTGAGAATAAAGAACTTATTATTATTATCGAATTCAGTCAATAAGACTTTTGTGCTGCACCCGGTACAAACTTTTGCCCCTACAAGATAACAAAGAGATTAACACAGTTAAAATAATTAAGGGCAGTTCAATAATTAGCACTTATAAAAATGTTATAATGGAGGTAAACAAAGGAGTCATACCTACTAACTGAAAAAAGAATGAAAGCAATTAACATTACTTAAACAGTGAGTATCTAGAATGACTTATTAATTAATTATTATTCTCAACAGGCATATAGAACTATACAACTTCTATTCTTTAAATTGTTATCAAATAATCCACTCTGATGAGAGCTGACAAGTTGAAAAATATGTTTAAGAGCTGTGAATTGTGTAAATCAGTTTGTTCAACTTTGGTGCTAACTCATACCGATTTATTTCTAGTCATTGTAATTAAATGACTTTTGTACATTTTCTTTTTGTATGTATTATTTCAAATGCGCTGTGATGAACTTCCTATTCAATTATAATAATCTTATGGGAAAAATAGGATTTTTAATGATAATTTTAAAATATTACATAAAGAAAGACAAGGTGGAAACTTTATTTCAGAATGCGTTTGAATCATTTTATGTGAATTTGGAAATACATGTAAACTGACCTGACAAATCAGGTCAGTTAGGCAATGTTGTTTGACCGATAAGGACATTTAAGTCCAGTGAATTTTTCATCTCTGTGTTTCTAGAACATATTTAGATAAAAAAATTGATGAGTGTTTCTAATTTATGTTGAACAATGAAGAAATCTTCATATTAAACACATTGAATACTCATGTACTCTGCAACTTCACAAAAAAAGACATAATATTAATGAAATCTTGTAATGAAAAAAACACTGCGAGTGAGAAGCTGAAATTTTTTACGAAGGTACAATTTTCACCTAATATTTTGAAGTTATGGGAAAAATAAGAATGGTAATTCAGTTGTTTGTTCAGTTCTTTTCTGAGGAAACGGAATTCAATTCTCAAGTAAATTGAATTAATTTCGGGAAAAAAACAAGCGAAACCCCACAAATCAGCATATTTCCACATAAAATAGGCGGCAGTAGAAGAAAAGAATTGAAAACCCACATTCTCCACATCAGTGAAATTCCAATTTAAATTTTCAGTATTTTAAATAATTTCAGAACGTGTAAAAACTCACAAAAGCGCGCAAAAACGCAAATAAGAATTGAATTTCCAAATAAAAATTGTGTCTGTGAGAGAAAATATTGGAAACCCTTAATGGGCACCTTCCTACTCAATTTACCCACACATTTTTGGAATTTCAACTGGCTCAGAGGCGGCGTAAGGCGTGGGCGACGTGGGCCACCGCCTACGGCCTCGCGGTACAAGGGGCCTCGCACCTCAAAAATTTTTATGTATTGCTTAAAAGAAATGCTTCAAAGAGAGAATAAAATGAAAAAATATATAAATTAATTTAAATTGTTTTTTTAGTCTGGCAACTTTTGCTCATGTTGCGTAACTATCGCTAGTCAATCCTTGCCGCCGCCGACCAGTGCGGGGAATCCCTTGATTTATTTGTTTACTTATTTTACTAGGAAGCCAGCCAATCAAATTAAAGTAGTCGGAACGCAGTCGCTGGGCGCATAACAATAAAAACGTAATTGTGTTATTTAATATTTTTTGTTTTTATGAATGTGCGTACCTATTTTGATAAGACAAATAGTGTGTGGGTATATTGATTGCTCCTGTAAACTAAAATTAAAATTAAAAAACAGTGACTTACAAATTGTTGGATATTAAGCAAAAAACTATATTCGTTATAATTGTTTATGTTCAACATTCCTAGAAATGACTCAGTGATATTTATCACTCTCTCCCTATTTTATGTTATCGTATATGATATATCTGTCATCAGCAGATTTAGTATGTAGCACCGAAACTCTTAAATTTCGGAACTTGAGACTGTTTATATTATATTCTTCATATTTAGTCTTAATAGATTCTTCGACTGCACAACAAACCATATTACGGCAGTTAAATAAATGATTTCATAAAGAGACGATCACCGTGTTTCAGTTAGATCCACCGTACCTTCCAACACAAATAAATGGTTTTTGTTTTCTTCGTGATACGTTTAATATAACACCGGTACCTGTACTCGTCTATTTTACATAAGGTAAGAAATAATTAATTTGTAATAAATAAATAACACAGTAATTACTTTAAATTAAATTATACGCTTTATAATATCTTTTGGGGGAAAACTAAACTTAAATGTTAAAAAACGTATCGACTTTTTAAGTTTTAAAAACTCGTAGTAGACCAGGGTCGATAATTTTGAAAATGATGAAAAGTGAAAAAAAATAATAGTAGGATGAAACTCGTTAAGAAAGGACGAGAATATAACAAAAATGAAAGGAAAAATAATTTACGGGCGATCTGAGGTCGGGAAGTGGAAGGGGGTGAGTTTTTAAGGTAAAAAAATGGTGTACCTCGATTTCCGGCACAACTACAAGTCCTATGGGAAAAAATTAAATGACAAAGTTGTAGGTAATAAAGAGACCTACAACTTTTGTAATCACGCTTTTTTCACATAACCTCAAAATTTATGTGAAAAATTCAAATAATCAAGTTTTTGGTTTTTTTATTTTTATCTTATGCAAAAAAAAATTTTTTTTCACGAAATTTGGTGAAAACTTAGCTTTCTAGGTCCTAAACACGCTGTAATTTTTTTGATTTTAAATATTTATTTTTTCACCTTATTTTGACTTAATATCGAAAAAACACCCTAATTTTCAATCGAAAATTCTCGCGTCAAAATTTCAGCTTTTTGAAAAAAGTCGGAGAGTTTTTTGTTCGTTGAAATCTCTTCTTTCTGATAATGTGAAAAAATATATACATTACTATGGTAAATATTCTCAGAAAATGCAAAGAAGGAACTCGAATCCGAAATTTTTTTTTAATCACTATGTACAATTTTGAGCTATTTAGTAAAATTTACACTTTAATTACTTGAAAAACAAAAAAATTACAAATCAATAAATCATAAAGATTGCACGAAATATAACATTTTAAAAGGGGGAAAAAATTTCGGATTCGAGTTTTTTTCTTTTCTTTGTATTTTCTGAGAACATATACCCAAGTAATGTATATATATTTGCACATTATCAGAAAGAAGAGATTTCAACGAACAAAAAACTCCCCGACTTTTTTCAAAAAACTGAAATTTTGACGCGAGAATTTTCGATTGAAAATTAGGGTGTTTTATCGATTTTTTGTCAAAATAAGGTGAAAACATAAATATTTCAAATCAAAAAAATTACAGTGTCTTTAGGACATAGAAAGGTAAGTTTTCATCAAATTTCGTGAAAAAAAATTTTTTTTTGCATAAGATAAAAATAAAAAACCAAATACTTGATTATTTGAATTTTTCACATGAATTTTGAGGTTATGTGAAAAAAGTGTGATTACAAAAGTTGTAGGTCTCTTTATTACCTACAACTTTGTCATTCAATTTTTTTCCATAGGACTTGTAGTTTTGCCGGAAATCGAGGTACACCGTTTTTCACCCTTAAAAACTCACCCCTTCCACTTCCCGACCTCAGATCGCCCTTAAATTATTTTCTCATTTTTGTTATATTCTTGTCCCTTTTTAACGGGTTTCATCCTACTATTATTTTTTTTGGTTTCAAAAATTATCGACCCTGGTCTATAGGTAGTAAGAGCGTTCTTTAAGATTTTTGTTTGAAAATTAATTTCAATTTAGGTTTTACAATATTATGCAGATAAAACTGCAAAAAAATTTTGACACTATAGCTTTTGTTTACAGGTTACAGATACGATATTATCGACATGTCCGGCCGAGATAGAGATATTGGAAGAAAATGGGAGTCCGGATCAGCAAAAAGAAAAAGAAAAGCTGAAAGAACTGCATCCAACCAGGCTTTGAGTTTAAATATGATAAAGTTCCTCAACCAAACTGCGTCTGGTAGTACAGAACCACCTGAATCTATATATTCGACTTCTACACAACAAACGTCCAAGATACCGTTAGGAAATACTCCAGATGCACTGAGTACCGAGACTACCGAGTGCGAACGTCAGTTAGAAGTAGAGTTTGGATCATGCTCTAGCCAATCAAAAGTTGACGCTGAAACTATTGTGCTGTCATCAAGCAATCAAGAAGAACAGATTGACATAGATTCTCCAATTCGCAGCGACGACGCCAGTACCATAGTTCAGCAAGTGCTTGTTAATTCGGATCCAGGATTGTGGACGTTTCCCATAACGGATTCACAGCGTCGTGACATAGTTCAAAGCGGCCCCACACAGCAATTAAATAGGGGTGATGAATGTTATCCCAAAAGTGATGATCACAGACACTTTTCCAATTTTTATTTCTCGAGAAAACTAAATAATGGTGAAAATCAACATCGTCGCTGGTTAGTTTATTCCAATTCTCAGAATAAAGTTTATTGTTTTCCATGCAGACTATTTGGCAATTCACAAACTCAGATGGTGCAAGGAGGGTGTTGTGACTGGAAACATTTAAGTAGCATCTTACATAGACATGAGAATACTAAAGAACATATGGCACATATGTTCCAATGGTTAACTTCAGAGAAAGGTATAAATCAAGGCAAAACAATAGACCAAGAAAACGAAAGGCTAATACGTGAATCTCAAAAACATTGGCACAACTTGTTAGAGAGAATAATTGACATAATTAATTTTTTGGCCTCTCATAATCTTGCATTTAGAGGTCACAGAGAATCTCTCAAGACAGGTGACGTTGTTAAAAATTCCGGTAATTTCATAGATTTATTTAAACTGATATCGAAATTTGATCCTACTTTACGAGAACACATGAAACGCATTAATGACAAACAACTTTCACACCATTATTTAAGTCACGATATTCAAAATGAATTGATCATATTGATGTCAAAAACAGTTGTCGATGAAATTATTCGTAAGGTTAAAGAAGCTAAGTACTATTCTTTTTGCTGGATTGCACTAGAGACAGTAGTAGAGTTGAACAAATGTCGGTTATCTTAAGATTTTGTGATACGTCAACTGGCACAATAGTCGAACATTTTATAGGATTTCTAGCTGTTAGTGAGACAACTGGAGAATATTTAGCCAATGCTATACTGGAACATCTAGAAAAATACGACTTAAATGTTCAAGACTGCCGTGGCCAAGGATACGACAATGGAGCAAATATGGTAGGTGTAAATAGTGGAGTTAAAACTCGAATATTGAATATTAACCCTAGGGCATTTTTCACACCTTGTGGCTGTCATAGTTGGAATCTACTGTTGGTAGATGCAGCAAACTCATCTATGGCAGCAAAAACTTTTTTTGGTTTCATCCAAAAAATTTATTTGCTATTTTCAAGTTCAAGCAAACGCTGGGATTTAATAAAAGGCAAATTAAAACTAACTATGAAACCTTTATCAGACACAAGATGGGAAAGTAGAGTCGAAGCGATAAAGGCCGTATTATTGCAATTCGATGAAGTGATTGAATGCATCGAAAGCTTAAAAAATCAAACGGAGCAATCAGACACTCTCAGTGATTGCGATTCGGTACTAAATGAAATGTTAAGTTTAGAATTTATCGTATCTTTACATGTGTGGTATGAGATATTATCGCGAGTTAATATGATAAGTAAATTATGGCAATCAGTACAAATTCATTTAAGCATTGCTCTTGAACATTTACACACATTTTGTGAATGGATAAAAGAGTATCGGGAAACTGGATTCGAAAAAGCCCTGTCTGATGTTCGGCAATTTAGTGAGAGAAGCTGTTATGATCTGCCAAAAGAGTTTAAGAATAAAAGAGTAGCTAAAAAGAAAAGGATGTTCGAATATGAAAGCAGCGATCAACCTATACAGTCTAATAAAATCCGGTATCAAACAAATTTTTTTACGCCATGATTGATTCTATAATAACCAATATGGAATTAAGATTTACGTCTTTAAATCAACATTTTGAAAATTTCGGTTTTCTCTATAATTTGAGCAAGCTAAAAAATATGCCAGAGGAGCAAATATTAAAACACTGTAACGATTTACATAACGTCCTGCATGTGGGTGAGAGCAGTGACTTCCAACCTTTCGAATTATATGAAGAATTAAATACAATGATCCCAAATTTACCCAACTTCATTATAGATGTAAAACAGCTGCTGTCATATATAACAGAAAATAGCTTGAAAGAAATTTACCCAAATATTTACATTGTCATCCGAATTTTATTAACAATTCCGGTAAGTACAGCCTCTGCTGAAAGGAGTTTTTCAAAATTAAAATTAATAAAAAATTATTTAAGAAACACAATGGGCCAGGAAAGACTTTCAGCTTTGGCTGTTTTATCAATTGAATCAGAGATGGCATCTAGGCTGAATTACGATGCAATCATTAAGGAATTTAGTAAAGTTAAAAGCAGAAAATTTCTGTTCCTCTAATAAAGAAATATAAATATTTTTAAATCTACACTTTAAGAAATGTGTGCAATCAGGACATAATATATCATTTTAATTTTTTTCATGCTTTATAAGGTACCACCACAAATTCAAACAAGACAAGGGTCAATGATCTATGCATACGTAAAATATCATGTTAACAAAATTTAAAATATCGACAGTTTCGGATTTCTTGATTCTGTGATTATTTTTAAAGGGATAATGGCGCCATAGAATAATGTTCGTCACTTAAAACCACGCTGTGTCTGTTTGTGTCTGATTATGGCTGAATTTGTTTTTAAAGAAAATGAACTACAATTTTTTTTAGCAATAAAGAACTTATATTCAATAGTGCAACCAATGTTTGCATTTATTGTCATATTGTCATCTCCACCTTCTATATATTTACGATTTTTGTTTTTGATTAATATTAATTCAATTTGTATTTTTATTAATAAAAATTGAGAGTGTTAATTGTTTTGTTTTATTTTTATTTTATAAAATCCATCTTAAGGTCGCCACAGAACAGGGCCTCGCGAAATCTATCTTGCCCACATAAAATTTAGGTCTCGCGCCGCCACTGTTATTAGTCCTTTATTCGCAGTCAATTGGAACATGCATCTTCAATTTGGTCTTCTTTGTACAATAATTCTATTGTCGACTTGGAGGAAGTTTAGAGGTAATGTCTGAAGTACATGTACTACAGATGTTATGGGCAATATTCTTCGAGAGGCTTCGACAATTCCATCCTAACAGATAGTCTGGGAATCTAATAATTGAAGTTGAGACGTGAACGGTTTGGTCTAACGTTTCTCTTCAAAATTCTGCACAATTCGATTGACTCACCATTTCTTCTCAGCAAAATAAATATTCGCGTACCAAGGCCTGGTCTGAGGCGGAATAATACATTTTATGTCAATTTACAGCAGATCAAATGTCACGTTCTCCTATCAACTATATATGTAATCTATATGTAATCAGTGATTTTGACATGCCACTCGGAACAGCGCATTGGGATGTCGTGATATTTTCAGGAACTTCTGTTGTCTACATATGACTTTATAATATATATATATATATATATATATATATATATATATATATATATATATATATATATATATATATATATAATAATAATAATCAATAGTAATCAATTGCAATAGTAATATAAAGTAAACAACTGAAACATAACTGACATTAAAATTATATATATATATATATATATATATATATATATATATATATATATATATATATATATATATATATATATATATATATTTTAATGTCAGTTATGTTTCAGTTGGTTACTTTATATTACTATTGCAATTGATTACTATTGAACTACTACATTCCATTAACTTCTGTTGACTACGTGTGACCTTGTAATAGATCATATTTTATTTTCGTTGTATATATTCGCTTGAACTTTCTTTTTGTTCTCAATTTCATTATTATTTGTGTAAAATTTGTAATTTTTTTCCTTGCAATTGGATGTAGCGGGTGGTTTTTTAAGAGTTAAGTTTTTCAAGTTGGCGGCACTGGTTGGTAATGGCATTCAAACCAAATGGTCATCTGTCAAAGTGAAAAGGTTTCAGTATACTCTGCCATTTCATCATAGAGAGACTTACAAACGAGCAACGGTTGCAAATCGTTGAAATTTACTATCAAAATTCGTGCTCTGTGAAAAATGTGTATCGTTTGTTACGACCATATTACGGTCGTCAAAATCGAGCTGGTGAATCAACAATTCGTGCTGTTATTACCAAACTTCGCACCAAGTTTACTTTGTTGGACATTGAACCATTGTCTGGCATGCGTACAGTGCGTACTGAAGAGAATATTGCAGCCGTAGCGTACAGTGTTAATGAGGATCGTGAAACGTCAATTTGTCGCCGTTTTTAGCAAATGGGCATGTGTTACTCAACCACATGGAAAATTTTACGTATTGATTTGTGTTTGAAAGCCTATAAAATTCAACTTCTGCAAGAATTGAAGCCTAATGACCTGCCACAACGGCTAATTTTTGGTGAATGGGCCAATTATCAATTTCAATAAAAATTTTGTATATATGATGCAAATTGAGTGTTTTATTCGATTTGAAAAAACTACGCTTGAAAAATTACCCATTACATATATTTGTTTGGTATATATTCATTATTATTATTATAATTTTCATTATTATTGTTACTATTATTATTATTATCATCATTATTTAATTATTATTATTACTTCTTGGTAGTATAGGCTGATGAAAATTGCTTATAGTTTTCAAATATATAAACCAATTTTTTATTTCTTGAAGAGATAGGAAGGAATATCATCACATTTATTTTCCTTTATTTTCATCTAGTAGAAATATTTCAAAGAGAGACAGAAATAAGAATAAAATCCATGTTTAGATTATCTGGATTGTTTTCCACAAGAGTTAATAACTATGAACGTCCCGGTATTAAAATAATCTTAGACGAATCAATTTCACTAATAATGTCAGATAAATACTACTGCATTCAAACAATGATATATTGATCAATCTACATTGGTATTCATCGGTTCCAGCTTTGTAGACGTAACGGTTGTAATGAGGTTATCATTAGCAATTTGTATTCAGTTACATAATTACATAACCTAGAAATCGCTTGTGAACAGAAGAACGTTACAGATCTTTATATACGTAAATATTTTATCAGTAGAAGATGAAAATCGAGAACAAATGTAAATATCTGAGGCATATCCCGAAGTCATCTTTTATAACTAGAATCGCAACCAAATTCCAACAAAGATAAATTTACACAGAATGAAACACACAAGAGACTATAAATTCTATCTACTTCATTCGCTCCAGATAAATACTTTTTGTTCCCCTGTTTCTTCCATAAAACAATTGGTTTATAGCTTTAGAGTTATCAAAGAAGTTTTTGTTCTTCACATTGAAGATTGGAATCTGAATTAATGAAACAGAATTTTCTTTATAATTTCATTCTGTTCGAAATTACATTTTTTGATCGTATTTTTAATCAGAATAACGAATTATTGGCCTTAGTCGAAAGTCATACATTCTTGGTTTTGGAATTTCAGGGATGTTATATTATGTATACAAGGTGTTTTGATACGTTGTTTCGAATGACAAAATAATTCAATATATTCATAACTTTCTGTCGAACTCTTTAAAACACACTCTTTTCATTGATCCCTACTCAATAACAGGCATATAGTCGTAGAAAATAATCCAGTGGATTTAAATCGACTGGTCGAGTATGTCATGACTGAGCTCCAACGCTAGTGATATTCTTATATTGTGTTAGAAGGACATCAATAAGCTTATATAAATAAATTCCTGATTGCCAAAAACTTCTTGAAAAACCGCATTCGTTAACGTTTTTGTACTCTGGTAGTCTCATCTGAATTTAGAATTTTAAAATAGAGATGTCAACGTGCTCTTTAAACATAACTACTTAAAATAAAGCTTGAAAAGTAATCAAAGCAAGAAATTTTCTTGAAAAGCCTAGGATGAATTTTATTCTTCTTCTGTGTGTCTATCATCTATCCATGAAGAATAAAAAGAATCGTCACATGGTATGTATTATTTTGTCAACTCCGCTAGCGTTCTTCGAAATAGTCTGGCATTTTTCCATTTCCCCTTAAATATATAACACTGGGGAACTATTTGTAACATAATTTCTGTTAACTTGGATTTTTAGGGGTTTTAGAGGTAAACTGACATGATGATTCCAAAACTTCAATCAGTTTCTTTCTATCACGTCAAGTTTTTTTCTACAGTTGTTGCGCATACTAATACGCTTCGCGGAACTGAACGCGAATTACAGAAAGCCCTACTGCTCTCCTGTCGGAGGAACTTTTTCCAGTAACGACTGGAGGGTCTAGACTAATTTGGTGAGTTACGCATGAGACACTGTAGTAAACAGGTGTTCTTGTCGCTCTGAAATAGTGAAGCTATAACTATAACGCAAATGAATGGTGATGGTTTGTAGATATCTCAAAACGTTGCTTGAAGTGTGTTCTCCTCCACAATGGAAATTGATATGGTTCAGTCCCAATAGGTCATTCAGATTCTTTGCATGAAGAATACGAAGACATAAAGAAGGTCATTGACTTGTTGCAATATAACTTACACCAATGGATCATCTGTGTTGACCTTTAAATGGTTTGTTTTCTTCTTGGCCAGCAACGCGGATATACCAAGTATCGACAAGACAACGGAGCTCGTGAAAAGCATTGGGTGCAGTCAAAGTGGCCGCCAAGATCTAACCACTTCAGCCACTTCATCGACAGAAAAAACTCTATACTTCCTCCTTTGCATATAAAACTAGGTCTCATGAAGCATTTTGTTAAAGCTTTGTCAATTGAAGGGGACTGTTTTAAGTATATAATTTCGACATTTTCCAGCTTTTCATATGGGAAGATAAAGGCTGGTGACGTTTCATTGAAACAATGACCAAATGGAAAGAATGCTTAGTTGGCATTCAAAAGTATTGTGAAGGACTTTGGAAACACACGAGCCCAGAACTCTAAGAAAGCTTTGAAAAGCTTGGCTGTAACATGAGTATCAAACTGCATTTCTGACATCAGGACAAGATTACGCCAAGGGTTTTCTTCTTTAGAGAAAATGTTCTTCAGACTAGAAATCACCGATTACTGAAAAGGAAATGTTGAATTCAAATCTGAAAAAGTCTGATTGATCAGGAAACCCTCAAATCAGATGAATATCTAGAATAATAAAGCACTATATTTTAACGAATATCAACGGAATATATGCTGAATAACAAATATTACTGAACTTAACCTCATTTACAATATCCAATAAAATGTTAAAACAATTACTATGAAAAGCTCCAATATTTTTTATTGCTTTAGGTATACTAATTGAGTCATTATGGTAATTCCTCGAAAATTGTTAATTGCACAAAACAGAAATCGATTTCAATTAGTTATGTATTCAGAAGGTTCAGTGCTTCCAAATACGACTGATTATTTGCATTAAAATAATTGATCATATTATATATACAAAATTGAAAAACTAAATACTGAAATTTAATATTGAGAATTAATATCAGAAAAGACGAAAAAGTTGATTAAAAAAAATTATAAATAAGTGTGACGTTTTGATATCCACAGTTATTCATTTATTCGTAACTTTTGACAAATATGATATACAACGGAACGTCGACAAAAATAAAGACATTTGCAACTCAAATTTTTGCAACAGAGCCTGTTATTACTGAAAATGTTATAAATACTATTGCTATAAATCGTTTAAATTGAATTGAAGATTTATATTAATAAAATATCTCAAAATGGAAAAATTTATTTTAGTTGACGCTCCACTAGAAATTGTAGCTTAATTAAGAATTACTGAAAAGTTTTCATCAAATGACAGTAAATGACAGAAACAGACCGAAACATTTGACAGAATATTTGGGATCTAAGATAGCACTGGCTTGCTGCTAGTTTTCGTATGAGTATCTAAATCGAAATGAATTATTTATACTTTTGTAAGAAAATGATTTCCTATACATTTTTCTACAATGACAAAAATATAAGTTTGTTTAAACGGAGATAACATAAGAGATTGACTTTTTTATTTTTCCATATTGTTTTACGAAAACCAATTCAAAAAATCTCATATCTTCCGCCAAAAATCAGTTTTTCGTCATGCCGAATCATTTTTTCATGCATTCAATTCTTGCGAATCAGAAAAAAATCACCATTATTGAATTTTACTGGAAAAGAAACAGAAAAGAGGTATTTTTGAAAATATCAAAAATTTGTCTGAATTGTTTTCATATATTACCAAAGTGATTCCTCAAGCGTGAGTTGAAAAGTGTCTTCCGTGGGGACAGATTTGCCATATAAATCCGGCTATACCCTTTATAGTGACTGTCGCTTAAAACGACCAGACATAGTGTACCTACGATTGTTACGACTTTTGATAAAATTTTTCAATTTTCAATGTTTTCTTAAACCCAAAACGTATGATTGCTCATCCTGATATTAATGCCAGCTATCAATGAAAAAGTTGACAAAATATTATTTTTCTGTGTTGGATAAGCGACAGAATGAATAAGGTGAATTGTTCTCATCATCCATCGTGGAAAACTCCTATTGATTATATATAATTATAATGAACATGGAATTAGACTTCAAGTTATCATTCAATTATCTTGAGACGTAGGATTATAGTGGCGTTCATTTATATTAGATTAACGACAACAGAAATGGTCCGGTAATTCCAGCATAATGACTGAAATACATAAACACGACATATAAAGCAATCGTAATGAATTCATTCGATTAAATGCATAAAGATCATAATTGCAAAATGTAATGGACCTGATGAACTGGCGACAACGTTTTGTGCTGTACATGAATTTTAGATGCGTACTATTCAACCTATTTCATTATTCACCATCTCGACCTGAACATTGAATTATCAAACAACAACCAAAATGCGAATTATTTTTTTGTGGGGTGACTATTTTCGACTCTTGTTTTCGAACAAACTACATTTTCATTCAAAAATAGTTTCGTAATTACTAGCAATGACTGAAATGCTTTACAAAATATTGAAATTTCATAAATTATAATATTCTTATAGCAATTTAAAATTGAAAATTTTAAATTGCTTACAGTAGTTAACTCAGCTTTAGCTGTCGAATTTTCTCAATACGCAAAAACGTTTTTTTAAAATTTAATAGTGTTGGCGTTCACTTGATGTAAATCCATTATAATTGAATAAAAATTAAAATTCAAACACTTGAACTTTTGATTTACAGTTTATTGACAACATAGCATGACGCGTTTCGTCGTTACAAACGACTTCTTCGGAACTTACTTGAAATACAAAAAACATTGAAAAGGAAGATGTGATCTGTCATGTAATAATATCTGGTGCCTTCATAATTATGATTTCGTATGGAAAATCTGAAAATCGATTCAGAACTTTCCTTCATTCCACACAACATCCAACTTATTTCATCTGTCTCGAAAATATATGGATTCGTTATACGCAATGGCAAATATTTCAATAATTCCTCAACATTTATAAGACTATTTAATGCCCTAATACGTAGCAAGTTCAGAGAAGGTTTTCGAAATTCTTAGTTTGGAGGGAGGATAAAATTTATCCACAGAGAGGCGTCAATCTTAACGAATTATTGAGTCGATTTAGTTTAATCTCAATGAAGGTCAGGAGAGAAACTTTATCTCTCAAATTATTGTACAAATTACTGCACAACGTTTTCGATTGTCCACCTCATTTGTCCGCTCTGAAATTTCGTGTTTCCAAAATTCTCCTTCCAGAAAATTATACCACCTAAGGACTCCAAGGACCTACTCGCCAATACAATCTGCCATTGGGTTTATGAAGTCTGCATTCGATACAGTTGCTAATAATTGTGACATTCACTCTGACTCCATAGAAGTTATTATTAGGAGTTATGTGAAAAAGGAGAATTGACTAAAATGAATTGAATTCGATTGAGTTCTTTGTAATATTTCATTCAATTTTATTATTCAGTTATTAGTTGATTTTTCAGTTTTTTTCAGATAAGAATGAGCTCTTTGTTATATTTCTTTTTATTTTATATATTTAGTTATTACTGAACATAATGTTATTAATTTCTGTAATTGGGTATTTAACCTGTTGGGAATGGGGAACTTAAGATTGTTATTATTATTATGATAAACTCTATTTACCGTTACATTAGGAAAAATAGATAAGTATTTTTTGAATTATAATATTGTAGCGCCTTTATGAAGCGATGACATAAAACCTAACTTCCATGTTTAATACAGATTAAAACTCAGTTTACTCGTGTATATGACTGTGTTGTGAAAAAAAATTAATGAACCATCAAAACCCTGTGCGTTTCAATTTATACAATTCGATTTAAATAACACAAAAGCTCGAAACAATATTTTCAAGCTATAAGACAAAGTGAACCGATATATTTTTATACCGATTTCATATTATAGCTTGTTCAAACTTGAACTAAAATTCCCAAAACCGTTAGCAATATTCTCACCATTCTGACTTTATAGCTGCTGTTTTATACTGTTTCTTCCCATTTCTTGAATGGAAATGAAATATCGATGCTGTTTTTTAAGATTCGTTCGTTGAAAAATTTTTTAGATCTCCTATAAATTATAGTCTTGAATAAATATTGTCGAATGAGACTCGATTAAAACTCTGAGTACTGAGTCTAGAGAAAACTATGAGCTTCTATATGTGAAGAAACTTTGTGGTGAAGTATAATGTATGTATAAATACTTGTGCATTTATAGTTGGGTTCGCTTTAAATTGCCTTTTTTAAGTACTATAATATTACAGTAAAGGAAGAGGCGAAATCTAGCATGAGCTACTCACCTGAAACCCTTTAAAACGAGAAGCATAATGAAAATACTATATATAAACAAAATTAGTTCCTAGTTTACTGAAATAAAATGAAAGGATGACACCACTTTATTAACCACGCTGAGCCACCAGTAAAGAACTACGGTAGAAGCGCTTGAAAGAAAATAAGGTAGTAAATGCCATAACGGGAACGCTATTGAAAATGGAATTCGCTTTATAGGTGAAACATCTTTTAAAAGCACCTAAACGATATTTAGGAATTTCCAGCTTGTTGCCAAATCTGAAAACACGTCCGCGAATACTACTACGCGTGACAAGCTTATTTTCAAGTAGGAGGGTGAATAATGCAAGATCACAGTATATAGTACCAGTAAAATATTTGACAATATTATCCAGTCTTAACCAATTCAGTTCATTAATTCCTGCAGACGTCCTGTCATACTTGCGCAAGCCAAAAACAAAACGCCAACAAGCATTCTATATCCTCTTCATTCTTTCACGTCTCACAGCATAAGAACAAGGATAAATTAAAGTGAGTCCATGGATCCAAAGAACTAACGTTCCACACAGTCTTATTTGCTACAGAAATCCCAGCAACTATAGAGATGTCTCCTATCTAACTAGGATTTTTTCACTAGCAGATATATACTCCTCAAACGAAGCTTGCAACCAAAAACTATTCCCAGGTTTTTGACTTTTTTCACTAGTTTCAACGACCTGCCGTCAATTGACGGCTGGAAATGAGAATATGGAACTTCAGTTTAGACTCTATTTCTGAAAAATGTGCAACATTTATCCTGGTTTAATATTGAGTTGTGGAGCTTCGAAAAGTCGTAAACGGCATCAAGACCATATAATGTATATATGATTGGAATTCAAAGACTTAACGAAATACTCTTCAGAGTTTTTCTCAAATGGAAACTAAAATCAAGAAATTGCTGGTGGTGTCTGTTGACGACCAAAGTGTCAATCCTAGGGGATAAAACAGTTAATGTAATACTTAAATCAGGCGCATTGTCAAGTCGATTTCGATGTTTCGTCTTAATAACAGCCATAGCAGAAAATGTAGTTTCACAATTGAGTTGAAGAAGAGAGCAATCATATCTTCAACACCTTCGCATTAAGAATGGAGTACTCTGTTGCAATATTCATCCAGAACTGCGATTTAAGTCCTATCTCTGAAAATGGTTCGATCATTTTTGTTTCCTTGGCGGAAGTAAGATTGTTGTTGTAATTATCAATACATGGGTTCATTATCCACAAATTACATGAATTAAGGAAGATGAATAATCTTTCATCATGAATCAAAGTAGTTTTTAAATTAGTGAAATATTGAATTGTAAAGAAGTGCTGTTGTAATGGCTGATGTCTTCCAATGACACTTTGGATTTTGGGCAGATGGCTGGATATTTCGTGGAGCTGGACGTATTTGTTGGGAAGACCGCTACCGGTCTGCGGACCGGAGTGTGTACTTTTTTCCTTCTCTTATGGAACGGTGTCAACTTCTCCGACAAAGCGGTGCCGCTTTGTCGTAGCCGTTCAAAGAAAAATCTTCTGAAAATATCAGTATTTTTGTAGGTTATGTTGAATCTGTTTCCGCGGTCTTCGAGTTGACCATACTAGTACATTCTTTGGGGCAACAATAACATCCGCATCGTGATGGGCCCCTGTGACCAACATCGGCAGGCGGTGGCCGCTCTGGAGAAGTGGAGCACAGCAGAGTGTGTAGCCGGGTTGGCGCGCGTGCGATTTGTTGTAGGGCAGAAGGAACCGGGGGGTGAGTTGGAATCCGGGCCAGGGAGGCGGGATGCTGCGCTCGAGATGAGCTCTCAGTTATACGGTGGAGGCGGCGGCGACAGGCAACGGTGAATCTTGTGCTGAGAACGGCACGCTAAACTCACGAACCCAGTGCATGTCGACTAGCCGTCACCATGTCTACTGCTGGCGAAGATGATTGCAAGCAGCCGGTGTCTCCCTCGGGGAAGGGAATTGTCGACGGGCACTGCACTCCGGCAAAAACAGGTATTTAGTCACCAACATGCACATGTAGGAACTCGTTGCAAACAGCGCGCCAAACCTTTTTAAACTTCATATCATGCTTTAACTTCCGTTTCTGCTTTTTCACCAATACTCTTCATCATGTATTTAAATGTCACATGTTTCTGATCCTCAATGTCTACATAATTGTTTATTATCTTATTCCGATATTAGAATCGCACGAAATTCAAGGCGGCTATTGTTAGAGCGTCTTGGGAAGGAATAGCTTACAAAGTTACCACATTCCTGAACTTTTGCGAATAATGTAGTTTTTGCTGCTGAAATTTCTGGAGAATGGGAACGACCTGGAAATTCGTTTCTGTATGAAATATGATAATAATTTTTGGAAATTGATTCGCAATGCCGCTTGAGTTAGCTGTCGGTTAGTGGCATGGATAACGTCATCACCGCAAGCGACGGATTATCACATCATTGAGTCGCCAATGCGGAAAAGTGGAAATGCGAAATATTTGATATAACGAAAAATTTTTTCATGAATTGATTGTCTGATATTTTAATTTACGTGTTTTTTAAAGTTCGAAAAAATTTTTTGATATTGTTCGAATTATTCAATTTTAATTGAATAAATTTGATGGAAGTAATGAAAGAATATGATGTGAATGGAAATGAAGAAAACAATTTTTCCTCAAGTAAAATTAAAATCTACAAACAAAAATTGTACTTATGTTTGATAACAGCCATATGCAATTTTCATTGAAATTAATAATTCCAACAGAATAATTAGAGTATAACTAATATTAGAATGGAAATTATAAGAGATATTTTGGAACATAACGCCTTATTTATTTATTAAGTTATTTTATGATATTTAATGAGATTGAATTCTCGCTTAACTCTTGGTGAAACATAATTGAATATTAAAATAAATTAAACTCTTGGCTTAAGCCAAGAGTTTAATTTATTTTAATATTTATGATATTTAGTTATTTTATTTATTATCAAAACGCGAACGAAGAATATATATCAACATTCATCTGAAATAATATCTATACATACTATTTTAGCTGAATTCTTGGTTTCAGCTGAATTTCTATAATTTCAGTGATTCGTATCATAAATTATTTAAAGAAATTAGGAATAGAAAGTAGAAATAATGTGATATCTACAGGCGAGACAGAGAAAACCATCAAAACATTAAAGATTCAAATCCGTAGTATCTGAATATTTACCGCAATTTCTTTATTTCCTAGATTTTTAAAAAATATTCGGATATAGCGAGCGTGTATCACTTTAAACGATTATAAATAATTCAAGATTCAATTTGCAGATGAAAATAAGAGCGGTGCTTTCAACAATCGCAATATTTTAGTTGAAAATGAAGGGAGGGTTTCAGAGTTTGAGATAAATTGGCCACTGATGGAGATTTTCGCAGTATGAATGTTTCTATTTTTAATTATTGAAATTCTGTTACTATGTGGATGATCGGAAAATGAAAAAGGAGGCCTGATCATTGATATCGGAAGTAGTAATCGAAGGGTATCAATATAATATACAGAGATGTATATATATATATATATATATATATATATATATATATATATATATATATATATATATATATTTTTTTTTTTTAGTGTTTAATTGAGATTGCAGTCCAGGACAGCAAAAAAAGCTACTCTTTAGTATTTTCCAAGCTTTCGAAAATGTTCATTTTCTTCTTCAGGGCTGAAATATTACAATCTTAACAGTTTATATAACAAGGCACTATTGAAAATCTTACAGTTACTGTGAAGTTAGTCCAAAAGTACATTTGTTTCTTGAATTTTGAAAATAAGTACGAGTATTCCCAGATGCTTTCGGTTCGAATATTATTGCATTCTACGTGTTTAGTAGTTGAAGGAAGCAACGACACTAACTGTATTTCTCAATTCTCGTTTTCAAGTAGATTGTTTAAAGATGTTTCCAAGGGCGTTTCTTAAACTGCATAGGCCGAAGTTTTATAACTAACGAAAAGAGAATGAATTTATTTTGTGTATTTGGAGTGGATTTTTAGGTAAATAGGATATCAGAATATGAGCCATTAATCAGAAGAACCAATCAGATTTATATATATGTTGCTTAGATTATCTGTATCAGATTTTTTATTAATACCCTAAATAAATACCTTAATTTTCTGTCTGTTTTATATGAACCATTTCTAGGAAAAGGCGTTTGTTGTAATTATTTGCGTAATCTAAAATTTTTGTGGCATTGTAACTCATATTGTGATCAGTGGCTTGTACGGGTTGAGTTCTGATCAATATATATGTATAGTGATACTAATATAATCAATATTATTACTGTAGTAGTTGTGGAATTAAATAGCGTTAGATATAATTATTTCTTATATAATTTCTTTATACAGAAATTAAGAGGAGTGTTCCCGAAATAATTGAGGTTGATGAAGAGGAAGGGATGTTTCAAAATGATTAATTCTAATTATCGAGTACAATTACCCCTAATGAAACTTTTTAAGTGACTTTTTGAGTTTCTTAAAGAGCGTTCTTACTTTCTAATTACTTCTTGAGCTTTCATCCTATTTATTTCGCCGAAAAAGAGTTAGAGAATTGATATGAATTCATACTTCGTCGCATCAATTTCCTTTCCGGCTAACGATGAAAAGGAAATTCAGAAAAATACAGACTGAAGTGTGCCCTTAAAAAAGGGCAACTGATTAAAAGAAAACATAAAAGCTGCTAAATTGAAGAGTATGCAATGAGGTTATTTTCGAATGTATGTTGAGACTGGCTTCAAACCCCGTGTAAGATGCGAACGTTTTTTTTGAGTTTAGTGATTCTGAAAGATAAATAGTGGGCAATTTGAAAGAGGACAAACCCAATGCTCGTTCGGAACAGGAGTTAAACTGTAATAAGTCCCAGTCTCATGACTATCGAATATCGAAAAGAAACATACAATATTTGTATTCAAAACATACCATAGAAGATAAAGAAACAGACTTGATCAATTGATTGTTATGATCCCAATATTTAATTGTTTATAAATTATATCAAATAAATGTGATTAACGTTATGGTAAATCTGTATCAAGTGATTAAGTAATCATATCGTTTTATGATTACGTGTAATCAATCTATAATAAACATTGAGTCATATTTGCATCGTAGAACCGCACCTTTAATCGTAATTAAGAAGCACTCTAGAGCGAATGTGTGCTACTGGGGATATAAAGTAACTACACCACGATCTCTCACCTCATCAGAACGATAAGAATTAGAGAAATAGAAAAACATAAACGAAAAATTCTCAGAAGGACGAGAAAAGTTCTCTGCATATGTCTACAGAAGGAAACAGTCTAGAAAACCGAAGAAACTACTCGATACAATAACAAAGAATAAATAAGGTATAATGTGGCTAAAAAAGGCCCGAAAGGATCTACAACAGGTCAATATAAAAAACCTCGAATATCGCAGAGAGGTTTCACGCGAACATCAATACGCCAACCTGGAATAAAATAGGCAGATGAATAGAAGAAAGTGCATTCTGAGAGGATGAAGCGTTTCTGGGAGGCAAAAAAAAACTGATGCAGAAGCCCTTAAATTGCAAATTCATGTTCAATCGCTTTCCTAATGGGGAATAATCGTTAAAATGTATATTAATCCGCTTAATGCGTCGTCAAAAGCTAGATTCAAGTGAATGTACTGTGAATAAAAAATGATTCTGAAAAATTAGGCTTCAGCTTTATAATTTGCGTATGTGTAAGGAAAATTTGCAGGCTCTAAACTTTTCTCGAAACGAAATTTATCTCATTTTTTAGTCAAGAGGAATGATTAACTACAGCACCAAATCGGTACATTTTTTTATGTTTCTCTTTCCTCTCCAAGAGGAATTCCTAACAGATTTTCTTATTTCGAGAAAAATTACATCGCGAAGACACCAAGGGAAATTTTCCATTATCCAAGTTCACTAATCCCAGCAAAATATCTGCTTTGAGCAAGCTCCAAATTGGTTGTTCTCTTGTACCTTTTAAAACGGATTTGTTTAACTGAACCTGTTTGTGATTGAAAAAGCTCTCGTCTTCAGAATAAGCTGAAAGTTATCGACCACTTGTTTTGAAAATACAGCTTAGGTCTGTCATTAAAAACGTAATATGAAAATGGGGCATGTCAGATTCTACCAAGAACCAAATGTCGTAACGTGGAATGAATATCTAACGTCTAATTTTTATCCCAAATACTAATATTTAGGAATTTTTCCAAAATTTTCAAAGAATATTTCAATTTTGAATTTCAATTCGAATTTATTGCCCACAAAGTGTTTCCTTAGTATGACCCATGTTTTCTTAACAAAGATTATTCCTTAAAAAATATAAGGCTACATGAGTTAGCACTAATTAAGACTTGAATAATTAATTATTTTCCACAAACTTCTTATAGCAGGAAATAGAAATATAATAATACAAACCCATTAGTGCTTATTTAAGTAGTTTTCCTGCACTGGGTAAACAAGGCGTTAATTGATAATGGAATCATATGCCGAAATAACTCTGGAAAAACAGTTTCACATGCTGAGTTGAATTGAGTAAATAATTCATGAAAGCTTTAAGTACCTACTGACAACTGATAATTCTCTTATAATAAATTGAAACTGTAAATCAACATAAAAACATGTACTTGAGATTAAAAGTAAAATGCACAACTCTACATAACTTGAAATCTATTTTTCAGGATTTGATAAACCCTTTCCGAGCTCGAGTTTCCTATATTTTTCAGTTTTAGTGCAGAGCAAAAATAGATTGATCTTTCACGAGACAGCCTCTTTGATTTGAATCTGCACAAAGTATTATTTCCCGAAAACTTTTTCTAGAAATTTCCTCCCAAAACTTGTTCACTTTCCGTAAAAAAACCAATATATTCCCACGAATATATTTCCCATTTATTTTCAGTGGGAAAAAAATATTTCCACGGAAAATATATTACTCTACTCTAAAGTACGAGGTTTGTTCAAAAGAAAAGGTGAATTTGGAATTTTCGCGTACTGTGCACATTTGATCATCGAAATTTCTCTTTCGTTATGTTGGTACACATACGTTCCTCGTATATTGAAATTATCAGTCATTTCGGAATAGTAGTTTGTTTCTGACAACTGAAAAGGTAACTCATGTTGTGTGTTCTTTGATTGTAGTTAATTAAATGTTGACTGTGGCATTCGTCAAGTCTTCTTTCTCTCAAAAAAGTGTTCATAAGTGGTACAAGCGCTATAACCACGTTAACAAGCGAAGAAAACATCGAAACAGTGAAGAAAATAGTTTGGGAAAATTGTCACTATTATCTATCACTATTAGTGAAGTTGCAGAGGATGTTGGCATATCAATCGGCTCATGCCATCCAATTTTTCATGTTCTGAAATGTTTGAGTGAAGTGAAACTATCGGAATTGTGGAAAAACAAATCATGAATTCTACATCGCGATAATGCACCAGCTCACACATGCTTGTTCGTAATTTTTCGGCCAAAAACAACACCGCAATCATGCTTCAACCACCGTTTCCACCAGATTTGACTTCTTGAGACTGTTCCCCATTCCCAAAATTTGTCACAATTGATGAGATAAAGTCGTTCAGAAGTGCTATGAGAATTGGAAAAAGCGGTGACATAAGTGCATATTATTTGAGGGTTATCACATTGAAGGGAACAAAATGGATATTGATGAATAAAGGAATACTTTTCGAAAAAATTCAAAATTCACGTTTTTTCGAACAAACTTCGTATATAATTAGAATAGGAGAAATAGTTAAGAATAGGACTATATTTTTGAGGCAACATGTGTTAGTTTGGTAATATTCAACACGAATTTTGAATGGAATACGGATTGATGTATGTAGGTACGCCTGAATCGAAAGCAATTTCTCTTATGAAGTACGACGTAACTGAGAAACTCAACAACTTGAACTTGATACGAAATCCTCTCCTCTTAGTTTTGAGAGAAGTTCGCGTAAAATATTTGTTCCAAGGGGAATCAGTTCTAGTGCAGCCTGGTCCTCATGATAATTCATAATCTGACCTTGTTTGTATGAAGATTTGATGCATTAACAAGTTTTCATGAGATATGAAATGCAATTATTGTTGCTCATAGTTGTAGATAGTTTCAGTCAACAAGAAGATGATTCCTATTGGAAGTTCCGGAATTAATTTATATGTAGCTGTTTACGTGTTGCTACTCTCGTCTTGGAAACTATGCTAAGGTGCGACATTCAGTCATCGAACACCTTGAAATGGCAACAACTTTATGTACCAATTCCACTCATGCAGTGGCTGAATTTCATTCGTCAACATATGATAGAGTATTCCTTTTCTTTTATTCAAGTACCTTTGCTTATTGTAATTTTCCATCAGTTCAGAACAACTTAGCCTGAAGTTCTTTATTCAAATTTAGTTCAGATTAGCAAGCTTGTTTTACTTATATTTTTATATTTCTATTTCGTTCTTCATTTTTGAAGACCATTATATGTCTCTTGTACATAATAGTATGGATATAGCTCCTATGCGGCAGATAATAATAATCATAATAATAATAATAATGATAATACATTTTTTCCCAACAGATATACGTCCAATTACAGAGAAAAAATTACAAAAAATTAAAAATTGTACACAAATAATAATAAATAAGAAAAAATGAACGAGAAGAAGAACAAAAATAGAAAAATAGAGGGTATAAGCGAAAATATACAACGAAAAAATTAATTTAAAATAAATTGAAATAGTATTGAACCAGATAACTAAAAATAAAATGAAATATTTTCTATTACAAGGTTACGTAAGGTCAGCAAAAGTTGACCATATAGTAACGAAATGTGTTTGATGAATAAAAATAAAATTAAAATCGATTACAATAGTATTATCTGGTAAACAAATGAAACAACTAAAATTAAAATAATATTTATAACTAAGTCATATGGAGACAACAGAAGTTCAGGAAAATATCACGACATCCCATTGCGCTGTTCTGAGTGGCATGCCAAGATAACTGATAAGATAGCCGATTAAAATAGATATCACATCGACCGCAACACTCATCATAAAGATTACATATACAGTTGATAGGAGAACGTGACATAACATTTGATATGCTGTAAGTGACATAAAATGTATTATTCCGCCTCAGACCAGGCCTTGGTACTCGAATATTTATTTTGCTGAGAAGAAATGGTGAGTCAATCGAATTGTGCAAATTTTGAAGAGAAACGTTAGGCCGAACCGTTCACGCCTCAACTGCAATAATTCAATTCCCAAACTATTGGTTATGATGGGATGGTTGAAGCCTCTATAGAAGGATATTGCCCATAACATCTGAAGTACATATACTTCAAACATTTCCTCTGAACTGCCTCCAAGTCGACAATAGAATTAATGTACACAGGAGACCAAATTATAGACGCATATTCCAGTTTACTGCGAATAAAGGAGTAGTATAGCGTTTTCATTGTGCCAAGATTAACAAAGCTGCCCCAATTTCTGACCAAATATTGCAATACTACGAAGGTGTTTGAGAAATAGACTTCTGTATAGACTATTCTTAGCTCTCAGTTACTTGTATCGAGCAGAGTTTCCTTGCTGTGTCCAGAATAGAGTGGTCTTGAAGTTACTTGGTGATTTACCAACTATGAGGTCGATCCATTTGAGCTATTCCAACAAAGGAGTCTTGTCATTTTCTAGCAGTCTTTTCATAGTCAGAAATCGAATTTGGTCCTATATTTGCAGGCATCTCATGCATATCAGGACTTTTCGTGAAGGTAGTAAGTATGCAGGAAATTATTGAAATGTATTCGCTACTTCTTCTGCCATAATTAATAGATGAAATACCAGTAGCAAGGATAATTTCCTGTATATTTCTGCATTCACCTTATAATTCGGTCTTTGAACAGTCGAATGGCGATAATTGATTTCTAGTTGCTATTCTGGCTTCGCTCATTATGACGCATAGATTGCTGATTTGAAATTTTCATCATCTCGTCAATGATATTTCCAATTGGTGTTTCATTTATTCAAATGGTGAATTCGGGCCTTGTGAATTCCTTCAACTTTTGCCTCTGTATATTGCTGTGTTTTTCTCTTGCTTTCTCCTGTCAGCTATTCTCTTCTTAGCAACATCCTGCATCTTTTCATGGACCTTTCTATTCACTTTAAGGTCCTCCTCGCTTTTCTTCAGGTATCCTTCATTTTTTATTTTTGACCTGGTTTCATCCATTTTTTTCCAGGTACTCAATCAATCTTTCTTTTCGGATTTTGCAATTATTATTGAATTGATGTAAATTCATTATAATTGAATATAACCTTAAATTCAAGCACTTGTGATTTACACTTTATTGACTACATAGCATGACGCGCTTCGTCGTTACAAACGACTTCTTCATATGCTTACAGAGTACTCTGTACATGATTATTATGTAAGCATATGAAGAAGTCGTTTGTGACGACGAAACGCGCCATGCTATGTAGTCAATAAAGTGTAAATCATACGTTCAAGTGTTTGAATTTAAGTTTATATTCAGTTATTATTGAATCGTTGTAGAGGTTATATATTTCGCTGTTTTTGAGACGTTCCAATTATTCCAGTTTCCTTTTACCACCATAAATTCTTCATAATAGCTCTCTTTTCCAGATTTAGAGTTAAGTTTGTTCTTTTTTCTATTCATGTCCTATGTTACGCTTTCCTACAATATTGTACAATTCAGTATCGTTAAAGTCGTCCAATAAACTCTCTCCTTTGTTGCGTGTGTAAATCTATTGACCTCAAAATTCTAGGTATGCAATTCTCTGAACTCTCAGTTTCATAAAATGGTTTTTTCATTCACTTCACCCATTTATTTGGCTGCGATCATAAGTTGTTTTGTCATAACCTCCAGCTAATCTTTGTTTTCAGCCATCAAAATCACATCATCTACGCTGAGTTTTATTGGCAGTTGGCTTGATTTTTCTTATATGGTTTCTGAAGTTTTGTTACATAAGATAGTTGTAAATGGTGCAGAATTTTCGATTGATAACACGTTTTTCCTCCAATTTTGGGCTCGTAATATCTTTACATTACCCATTTGGTGATTTCAAATTTTATATCTTCCAAGTCTCATATACATGCACAAATGTATAAGTTTCACACGGGATTTGAACCCAGATCTGCTGTTTGCAGGCCTGCGCCCTAACTCAAAGGCTACGGACATGACATTGATGACTAATGCTGAAATAGAAATTTTTCGTATATCAGTCTTATATGAACTGAAATCATTAATTAGATGAAGATGTTCTGGATTATATCATAAACCTAAAAATAGCCAAAATCCCAAGAATAGCGTGTTTCAGAAGAATGATATTTTTTGTTACATTTTAGCAAAAAATGGAGATACGTTACTCATTGAATTGAAGAATGAATTTCATTCGGTTTTCGCTGATATCACATTTTCAGTGTCGTAATTTTTTTTCTGAGCAAGATGAACCTTAACTTTTTATTCCCTTTTTATTTGAGTGCTGGGACAAAGGTGATAAGTCCTGCTAGTGGAATTTTATATCTTCAAAAGAGGAAACCGAGAATTCTCCTGCTGGCAGACTGGCGTAATAAAAGAAAAACTATGAAAGCTACACAGTATTTCTCTTCTTGCAGGTAGAGAAAACTATATTTTCGCAACGAATGGAAAGCGAAAAGCTGAAACGGCTTGAAGTAAATTCCTGCGGGCTTTATCCTCCCAAATCTTATACATTCACGAATTTTGCTCTGAAAGATTCACAAATGCATATTTATTTGTTTTTCAATGCACTGAATTGGAACATGAAATCAAGTTCGACTCTTTGAAATAGTTGAAAATATTTTCGATACAACGCAATCGTATGATAACGTGAATATATTTTATAATTTCGTTTTTCCTATATTTTCAATTTATTTCTCATTAAATTCACCAAGTTGTGATTGAACGTTGTATTTTGTGGATTAATTAATTGTAGCACATAATGAATGCACTAGAGGGCAGAACAGCGGTCAATTTGGGATCGTATTGATTTAATCCGTGATGCATTTGCACTGTTACACTCATCCGCGTTACGTAATGTAAATGCGACCATTTATCTAGCATATCACACTATTGTGTGCATGATAAAAAGTCCAACTTGCAAACCAATGGCATAATATTATCATATTATCAGGCAAAATGTTATCCTCGTCATAATACAAGTGCTTTTCAGAGGGTTATCTCTTACACTACTTTTGAAATTTATATTTATTAATATAATTATTGAAATTTATATATAATTCTGCACTATACACTTCTGAAGAAGTTTGAAAATATCTATTTGAAAGTGTCTCGCAGACTCCTAATCCAACAAATACAATTTGCTAAGTTAAAACTCATTTTTGTACTATTTTGTTTCGGATGAAAATATATATATAGTATATGAAAAATATTTATATGTAAATTTGGTATCGAAATTACACCACAAAAGTTTCAATCTCGACTGGGATACGAACCCAGGACTCTCAGGTTTACGCCCTGTTGCTCTACCAACTAAGCTACCGAGGTCTACACTTCGCGATGCAATTCCGACTATATCTAATTACTCTAATGTTCGCAAGCCAGTCATCGATGCACAGGTTGTCGTCTTTCAAACTGCACGGACGTGAGTAAACACCTTCCCATCCTCCCAGATGTATTTTTGAATTTTTTCGTTAATGAACATGAATTGAAGTAAAGTGAAATTATTCGCGCTAACCATGCACGTACGGAAATATTGAATATGAAAAATATTTATATGTAAATTTGGAATCGAAATTACACCACAAAAGTTTGAACCTTGACTGGGATACGAACCCAGGTCTCTCAGGTTTACGCCCTGTTGCTCTACCAACAGGGCGTAGTTGGTAGACCAACAGGGGGTAAACCTGAGAGACCTGGGTTCGTATCCCAGTCGAGGTTGAAACTTTTGTGGTGTAATTTCGATTCCAAATTTACATATAAATATTTTTCATATACAATATGTCCGTACGTGCATGGTTAGCGCGAATAATTTCACTTCAATTCATATATATATATATATATATATATATTATATATATATATATATATATATATATATATATATATATATATATATATATATATATATATATATATATATATATATATATATGTTCAGAAAGGTGGTATAAAACTTGGTTCTCGGAATGAGCCGCGTTCTAGATTTATATAATCTCGACGTTTCGGCTTCCGTTGTGAAGCCATCTTTAGAAGTTGGAATAAATTAGTAAAGGAAAGGGTTACTCGGTTTCGTTGCCTTAATCTGCCTACTCCACGAACTGAATGAAGAAAAATGAGGAAAGGTTAAATAAATAAAGAAGATAAATGAAGAAGAAGGTTAAATAAATCTAGAACGCAGCTCATTCCGAGAACCAAGTTTTATACATATATATACATATATATATATATATATATATATATATATATATATATATATATATATATATATATATATATATATATATATATATATATATATTAAAAGGTTTATACAGGTATGAAAATAGAAATGAAAAAATTAACGGTATTTACCTGCAATTTTTTTTGTTTTTGTGACAGCCGCTTACATATAATTCAAGCTAATTGGCTATCATCAGAACGGCGTAGTTCAAGTTATTAGATGTTCAAACTTGGATGTTGTTTAAAAAACACAGAACAAAACAAAACACAAAATTCCACGTGAGGAATCGGCACCTTTGTGGTTTAAATTGAGTATCTTTGGTTGGAGTTGTGTTCGACTCTGTTTTGAAAACTGGATCAATGTCTACCTGTGATACTCGATTTATACCTTCTATAAATTTTGTACCGACAAAATCGGTACGAAATAGGAATTTTGTTAGATCGAGACCTCAGATGGTCCTTACATGTCGACTATGTGACTAAAAAACTGAATTCGGCATTCTATGCCATTAATAGAATAAAGAATTGTCTATCTACTGAGTCTGCTATGGAAGTCTATTATGCTCTTGCATATAGTCACATGAATTATAACTTCATGTTATGGGGTAATTCTGTTGATAGCCGAAGGTTCTTCATATCGCAAAAACGGATAATTAGAACAATTTTCAAACTGGGACCTCGAGAATCTCGTAAACGTTCATTTATTGTAAACAAAATATTAACTGCACCTTGCATCTATATTTATAAGTGTCTAATATATGTTAAGGAAAATGAAAATAAGTTTGTAAAATTGAGTAGCTATCATTGTTACAATACAAGAAATAATGAAATTCTGTGTATTCCTAGACATGGTTCGACCAAGTATGAAAACTCACCTGTTTATCAGTGCATTAAGCTATTTAATCATCTGCTGCACACATTGAAATGCCTTGGTCGTGCTAGGTTTGGAAAACTTATGAAGTCAGTGCTCCTCACAAAATGCTATTATAGTGTTAAGGAGTACCTGACCGATAATCATTTTGCGTAAAAGTGACATGTCCAACACAATTATGTAATTGTCATAATGGATACAATAAATATTATTATTATTATTATCAAATCTCGATGATATGCACCTCCAAACCAAATTGAAAATGTGGTTTTAATGCCGATATAGGAATAATTTAATACAAGTATTTATCCTATGGTTTCTTATATAGAATTGTAAATAGCAGTTGCTTAACAAAGATTGTATTATTATAATTACAAACTTTTATTATGATTAAATAACCTAAAGACAAACACACACGACACGTATTCTATCCCTTTCAGTCGCCCCCTTTAGAAACGTGCGACAAAGAAAAAGTTTTGTTGTAGTTCTTCACTCAAGCCTCTATGGCATGAAGCTAACTATTGCCACTTCTACAGGATTAATTTTTCGTATGAAGTGCTATAAAACGCCCACTCGTAGATTAAAGCGAAGTTATCCTTCAAATTGAATTAACATTTGTATATCTGATCATATTGTTATAGATTTCAAAGAATTACGGTCTCATAAATTGAATGAAAACTACTGAAAGTAAATCGGTAGTGATAAATACTATATTGTTATTTGTTGCCTGTCTATACTTAAATAAGTAATCAAGAATAGATGAAGCAATCAATACTCTTATTCGCGGAACAAATAAGAATGAAATAAAAGCGTGAACGTCGCTTGGAATCACGAACGTTGGGCAAACAGCTTATTTATAAATCCTATAAATTTATTCTATAGGTTGTATCCTTAATCTTTATTTTCTATGACGCTTACAAAGGATCAGATATTATATAACTTGCAGAAACTGTAATTGTTTAGATATTATTGAGACTCATTTCATTCGTTGGTGCATGCCTTTTTTTAATATGTCAATTACTTGAAATATTCATGACTAAGTATGCTCATAGATGATAAAAAGTAATTTAACATCATGCTAAGAAAATTCAAGTTCATAACATGGTGACGATTTAAATATATAACTGCAAGTGTCAGTTTTATTATTCGTACCTTTGAATTTTTATTCGTTTGGATTTGGCTGTTTGTAGCACTTTTTTGCTTTTAACGGACACTGTTCGAAATATCGAACATTTTTCGTGATTTTTGGAGGCATTCTTGTCCATAGATACCACATTTCTCACACTTTTTTAAGTGTGAATCAAGTTCAACCAACCAGTTTCGTTTTTAGTTACGTATTCTATCTAACTACTATTAACTATATATTTAACTATTTATTGAACTTCTATTGAACTACTAAATTGCAATGTCTATTTGACAAATATCATCATACGATGTTTTCAAATGTCAATAGGTTGCGTTAGTAGTACGCTCGCGTTTATTCCCATATTTCAGCGGCTATTCGCCGATATTTTTAAAGGAAATGAAATTTTTTTGTGCTTATGGCACTGAATGAAATATTTAATAAAAATGAACACTAGAACATTAATTTGAAATATTCAAATTAACCAAGAGAATGTTATAGTAGAGCTAGATATGTGACCGTGTACGATGTGAGGTCTCCATTATCCTTCAAGGGATGAATGTTAGAGAAATATTAAAATCGATGCCACACGATTGGAAGTCTACGGTCTACGGTCTTCCACCAAGTGGAAGACCGTAGATTAATGAATACTCCACAATTCCATCTGAAGGAATCAGTAGAAAACACCTGTCTCGGATTACAGACACACCATCGAAATTTCACATATCTTCTATACCCGTAGGTATCTACTAAATTGCAATGTCTATTTGACAAATATCATCATACGATGTGTTCAAATGTCAATAGGTTGATATATACTCGTTAATATGTACACGTTCACATATATAGCTCTACTATAACATTCTCTTGGTTAATTTGAATTTTTCAAATGAATGTTCTAGTGTTCATTTTCCTATATATATATATATATATATATATATATATATATATATATATATATATATATATATATATATATATAATATATATATATATATATATATATATATATATATATATATATATATATATATAATATATAGGAAAATGAACACTAGAACATTCATTTGAAAAATTCAAATTAACCAAGAGAATGTTATAGTAGAGCTATATATGTGAACGTGTACATATTAACGTGTATATATCAACCTATTGACATTTGAACACATCGTATGATGATATTTGTCAAATAGACATTGCAATTTAGTAGATACCTACGGGTATAGAAGATATGTGAAATTTCGATGGTGTGTCTGTAATCCGTATACTCTATATATATATACTATATATATATATATATATATATATATATATATATATATATATATATATATATATATATATATATATATATATATAGTAAAATTCGAATCTTGTGTTTTTTTTGGTTCAAATCGAACAAAATGATCTTTTATCGAACTGGTATATATGTCATATGCTCGCACAATATAAATACTTCAGACACAAAAGTTCATAGGCGACAACAACAAACAACTATATTTACGACTATACTTAAATATTTAAAATTTTTGCAAAAAACAATCACGTTCATCGCTCAAGGCGTATTACAAATATATGAAAAAAAAAACCCATGTTAAGAAAAAACCCAAGTTAAAAAAACCCAAGTTTCGAATTTTTACAATATAAATAAAATGGTTCACGAATCAGATAGATTGTCAAATATATAAATATATATATATATATATATATATATATATATATATATATATATATATATATATATATATATATATATATATATATATATATATATATATATATATATATATATATATATATATTTGTGGGTATGTGTCTTTGTGAGGTGAAGAAAACCGTATATTTCATGAATTGGACGAAAGTTCTGATTGAAACCTCCTATATCGCTTCATCAACAATTCAATTCTAAATTGATTCATTTTCCACTGAATCAGAGCCGAATATCTGAACATCGCATCGCCCTTTCGCCTCACCGGCTTCAAAAGCAACTGGCGGAATCAGTGATCAAAATAATACAAATAGAAAAAATACACATGTTGGGAATTTATCGGTCGAAGGTTTTAAGCTACTCGTACGGATTTGGTTAGATATACTTCTCTCAAATACTGTTAATAAAACGAAATGCGAAAAGCATTCAGTTTCAACAACCGTTGAAGCACCAGGTCAAACCGATTTTAATGTTAATCCTCTTAGATATCGATCTAATTTTCAATGAATTCAATGCTTGGAAGGTTTCAGTTATTATACCATGAACATATTTCGTTTTTTCATATTTTATGAAACTCATGCGACTAACTGAAGTCTATGTGATTTATTCACAAGATCTACAAGATTCGTACTGATGTGACGAAGAGCGTGGATGCATCTTGTGAATTGATACAATGTAATATCATTTATGATGAGTTAAGCAAGAAGACTTAGAAATGAATGGAATATAATTCAATATCTATGAACTTCAATCACGAATTCCATCATTTCGTTCGCCTATAAGAACTGGTACTATAATACTATTAATATACTATTTATATACACCTTCGATTTTGCATGCTTGCCTCTCGAAGGAATTATGCACTGTTATGCAGATGATATACAGTTAATTCATAGATTATGTCCCAATTATCCAAACATTAGCAAAATATTGAATATAGATCTAGAACGAATGAATATTTATGCTAAAAATTATGGTCTGAAATTTAACGTAGACAAAACACAACTTATTTTCATTGGTCCCTCCTCAGTTCACAAAAAATTGTCCCTTATAAACAATGTTGTTCTAAACGGACAAATAATTAAACCTGTAACTACAGTTAAAAATCTCGGTCGGTTAATGGATCAACAATTAACATTCGAAAAACATATAAAAGTGCAATTAAAAACAGCATATCTTAAACTTAGAACTCTTTCACCGCTCAAATATATCTTAGACAATAAATCAAAATTAACTCTGATAAACTCCTTAATTATGTCACGTTGTGATTATGCTAATGCCGCATTTTTTCCCTGTTTAACTGTACAACCCAAAAATGAATTACAACATTTACAAAATACCTGCATACGTTTTTGCTACAATATAAAACGTTTTGATCATATAAGTCATATATATAATTCCAATGAAATTCTAAAAATGGATTTCAGGTTTCATTCACAATTTTATGTATTTATATATAAAATTTTATCAACATTTTGCCCCAAGTATCTCGCCGAAAAAATTGTTTTTAGAAATAAATTACATTCTCGAAATATTCGTGACAAAATGCGGATAAATATACCAAAGCATAATACCGTGAAGTTTCAGGCATCATTTTCGTACTTGGTCTCTGAATATTTCAACCAACTGAATAATGAATATAAAACGATCAAACTATTGCACTTCAAAACACTAATGAAAAATTTACTCTTAGATGAACAGAAAAAAGGGAAAGCAAATCATTCTTAGGAATAATATATTGCTTCTATGGGGTAAATAGTAAGACTGGCCAAAGCCAATATTAACCACATTTTGAAATTGTTTCCATTGCTTACGTGCTTCTACCTGTTTGTTGTTAATATTTAAGGAAACACTGTAATGAGCTGCCGTTCAATAAAAATATTATTATTATATGGATACCTATATGATAATAATAAAAATTTCTTTATTCTCAACAAGGATAATACGCAATTACAGAAAATAATTAACAAAATAAATAAAATGAAAAGGAATATAGAACAATTTCTGGAGGTATGTGAATGCATTGTGAGGGAGTTTGTATATTGGCGTCGAATGAACAATCTGATGGTGAGCGTTGACAAAACTGTATGTGTTTATTTTTGCCTGAAGGGCAATGAAATTAGTACCTTGAATGTTAAATATAGGGACAACACTGTATCATTATCCCAATCAACAAAATTTCTTGGAATATATGTAGATAGAGATTTGAGATGGACATCACACATTGATGTTTTATGTAAAGAATTGAGTAACTCATTTTTTGCAAACTCTAGAATTCAGAACATCGTCCTGTATATAGTCATCTAAATTATAATATTCTGCTGTGGGGCTGCTCTACAAAAATAAATAAGGTGTTTATCACACAAAACCGAATACTTCGATTAATATTCAATATTCATCAACGAACATCTGGTAAACATCTTCATTATTAATTACATTCTCACCTTACCGTGTTTATATATTTATAGATGTTTTTTACATGTCGAAGAAAATGAAGATAGGTTTTTTAAATTGAATAGTAATCATGAGTATTCAACAAGGAACAGTGATGTGCTACTTATTCCTATGCATAAAACAGCAAAATTTGAGCAATCTTTTTATTATCAGGTTATTAAAATTTTCAACATTTTATCTTCGAATTTGAAAGTACTCAAAGCTATTTGTTTAAGAGGAGAGTTAAATCTCTACTCTTAACAAAGGCGTACACTGCCACAAGCAGAGTACTTCGATGATTCGAATGTAGGCAATAATGTATGAATCAATTTTTTGTATCATATATTTGTATACCTTTTCAACACAAATGCTCTTCACAATGTGATATTGTCTCAAATGTTTAATATTTCTGAGGTAATTTTCTTTTCAAATAAAGTTGTATATTATTGTAAATATAAATTTAACCAATATTTTTGTTTGAATCAATATTTTTGCTCGAGGGCTGAATGGAAGATCAGACTCAAAACGGAATTCAGTCATTTTGAGAGCGTTCTTATTAGTTGTAATTATTGTATCAATTGAAATAAATGTAATTTTACAAATAAGGAATGTTTCTCAATAAATTTATTTCATTATTATTATAACAAAAAACTAATCTAACTAAAAAAACTAAAAACGTAACTAACAACTTAATAATACAATTAAATGAAATATCACAAAGAACTCAATCTAATTCAATTTATTTTAGTCAATTTCTCTTGTTCACATAACTCCTAATAATAAATGCTAGGGAGCCAGAGTGAATGTCATATTTATTAGCAACTGTATTGAGTGCAGACTTCATAAACCAAATGAGGGATTGTGATTTGGTCCTTGGAGTCGCTAGGTCAGGGATTCCCAAACTGGGGTGGGCGCGAACATATGTCGGGGGTGGGGGGGTTGGGGTGTGAGCACAAGACCAGTTGAAAATGAAAATTTCTAAGTAAATAAAATCAGTTCATTTATTTAATTGTTTTTACGTTATAGATTTTTTAAATCAATCTTGATGTTTAGAAAACTTAACAATCTATGTGTATAAAACATTTTAATTTAAAGCAAAAATATAATCGGAGAATGTTTTTCTCTAACAGTATGTCTTTAAATTCACTTTTCAGATGTTATTCTTTGTGTTATTAGAAATAAATGTTTTGTTTTCAATGTAATTCTTGGTTTTTTCACATGCCCATAAAATTTAGTGTGAAGGAGGGCGTGGATGGTTTCCATTTTAACAGGAGGGGGCGTAGTAAAAAAAGTTTCGGAACCCCTGCTCTAGGTGAAATATTTCTGTAGTACGAGAATTTTGCCACAGAAGCATGAAATTTCAAAGCAGACAAGACAGGAGAACAATCAATACTGTTGAGCAGTAATTTGTACAAACATTTTAGCGATAAAGTTTTTCTCCTGATCTGCTATGTGATTAAACTAAATCGACTCAACAATTCGTTATGATTGACTCCTCTCTGTGGATAAACTTTCTTCTTCCTCCAAACTAAGATTTTCAAGATTCTTCTCTGAATGAACCTATATACTTTTATATGATAGCAGCAGAAGAAATGGGTCTCAAACTCGAGAATACGAGCACCAGAAACGATTCGAATAAAACTTCAAAACGATAACGAAATAAAAATAAGAGGAACCGTTAAAACAATCTATCTAGATAACTTGATGATAATTCAAGCCATATTTGTTTAGCATATCAATGAAAAATATTTGCATTGATCTCTCCTAACTCCACCTTTCACCATATATCTCAAATAATGTTTTTCGAATTGGCGATGAGGGATGAAGACGTGAAGAGTTGGGTAATGAGAATAGTAAATTTATAAAAGAAAATTGCGTGTATAACTTAGAGATCTTCATTGATAAAAACTTCAACTATAAAAACCAACTAAGTGAAAAAGCATTTAATTTTGTTAATGTACTCTGAATTATTGCTTTTATCATATTTTTTCGACGAAAAAATGTAGAAATTTAGCTATGAGAGTCCAAGTTTTGGGATTTTTATTACTTGACCTTGCGAGTTATTCACTTTGATTCCATCATCTTTCGATACCCTTACATTTTTATTATTCTCAATTTTCTAGATATTTTGAGTGGACCGAACCGAAAGTCATATTGAGTGCCATTGTCCTTTTCCTGAGTTGTCGAAAAGCTTATGCAACCGCTTCTTAAAATGATTTAATCTAGTTTTATCGTTATTCTGCATTTGTATCAGTTATTGTTTATCGCTGCACTTTTATGGGCAAAGTGCAGTATTCATTGATTGCAGTCAATCTGAAGTGAGGGTATTCCTCAGTTGTTTGGCCTTTTGCAATAACACCCTGTGATTGCCATTCGTTTTTATTCTTGAATTAATAGTCTACCTCAATTTTAACGTTCATTTTTTAGATCTGACATTTTTTGGTTTTTGTAGTAGGTACACATTCCCCTAGAATTTCTCTTCAGTTATCCCAAGTGATGGTCCTACAAAAACGTTAGAGGTTCGTTTCATCTACGCATGGAGCTCATTTTTATGCATTACGTATGTTACTTGGGTATTATGTCTTATCCATTCTATTATGTCTTCATCCCTTTCAACTATTAACAGGGTTTACTGGTTCAAAGCTCTCTAAGCGCCCCAAAGTTTTCTTATAATTAAGTGGTTCTTGTTACAGAATTTAGAAACGTGTGTTTTATGTTGTATATGTACGACATTGATCGAACATATAATTTTGGCTTTTCCATTATGTTCTCAATAAAGAATTAAAATAACGTATAATGCGCAAACTAGATTAATTTTTCTATTGTGAAAAGATATTTCAAAATAACTGCGATTTTTTTAATTGTCATGATTCAAGGGAGAAGAAGTGGAAATATTCATTTCTAGTTGACGTTTGTCTTACAGAATTACCAAGAGTTGAGAAGATATAAATATTTCCATTTTTAGTAATTGGTATTGATAGGAATGATGATTTTCAGTATATCTTTATTTATTCATATATTTATTCACATATTTATCAGATTAATTGCTTCCATTTTTTGCTACTTTTTCACAAATTCAATTAGTGCATCCACTTGAAAATCGCACTATTTTTTGCGAAAATGAATGAATCATTTTTATTTACCCAAAAAACCTTCTTAAAGAATTTTTGTTTCTTTGAGAGATTTCTTGTCTGTTGATATCACAAAAAACTGACATCTCTGGCCATAACAGGGAGAAGATGTGGAAATATTCATTTTCAGTGGACGTTTGTCTTAAAAATTACAAAACGTTAACAAAAAATGAATTTTTGGTAATTCTTATTGCTAGGAATGATGATTTTCTGTATATATTTATGTATTCATTTACACATATATGCTTTCATTTATTCACTAATTGCTGAGGAACACAATAACACAATATATAAATTATTATAGATAAATGAGAAATCACGTTTCTTCTCTCTTTGGATTCTTTCCTTCACTTTCTCGCATCGCTCGTAAAACCAGGAGGCAGCTATATTGACTAATTTCAAGAAATTGCTGGGGTTACTGCCTGTTGAAAGAAAATGATTTATTTCCTTTGTCAGTATTAAGCTTGGAATCTTAATCCCATATAATCGAGGATTTAACGCTGAGTACAATAATAAACAGTTCGAAGGCCAACAATTTTATAGGATACTAAAGCTGCTCCCTGATGAGGAAGAGACTGACATCCAGTAATTAAAGCAATTAAATATAGGTGATGTTCACGTATCTCAGCAGTCTTTTCCTCCCTGCGGTTACCACCCACATTATCCTGTATGAGCCGATAGTGACTTCCTATTCAATTTGTTCCACAAAATCACCCCACGCCTATCGAAACATTGGGAAACATCGGACAGCTCATTTGCAAGTGGCTAGTTACACCCCTTGAATGGGAGAAACACAACAGACAATGCTTCGCCCCAAAACATCTTGTACCGATATTAAGGGCGTTGTGGTTGTTCATTTATTTGCAGGTCATAAATGAAAGCATCGCGAGTTTGCACATAATCGATTGCTTAACTTGTGTTTACTCTCGATGGAATTCTGGTTCATATTGTTCTATCGCAAATGAAGCAACACGGAACGAAGTTTCGGGGATTAAAGATTAATTTGGGAATGATAACTTTCATGGAGAATTAGAATTCTAATCTTCTCAGTAGTCAAATTTTAATTATTCCTTTATTCATAATTTAAATAAAACTAAGTAGTTTCTTGATTTTCTGTAATTAATTTAAAACATGACAATATTGTTTCGCCAACACAGTGGCTTCATCAGATGTTGATGATAAACTTTCAGCAGTTTATCATCAACATCTGATGAAGCCACTGTGTTGGCGAAACAAAAGTACTTAGTTTTATTTGAATTATGTATTTAGATTTTTTATCTATTCTGTTGTTTTCCTCCTTAACTCCTTCATTCATATCATTTCTCACACATAAGTTACCTTTTTTTGTAATTTAGCAGTCATTAGCATGAGGCTTTGAATCTAAAAGTTTCCGAAAGGAAGTTAGTTGTCTTGTAATCTTGTACATCACCCATCATTCATCTGCAGTATAACCACTGAACTCAAAGACAAAAAGAAAGGCTCATACTCATCCTCGGACTCGAAGCCAGCATCTCCTTCACAGAGGGACATAAATCCTGCAAAACTATGTTTTACATATGAGTGTTAATCTATACATTCAGGATTTTAGCATCCCAAGCCATAGATTCATCCATTTTTTTAGCTACACCAAACAAAATGATCCTGTTTCTTCAGAAAGTTTCTGTAGGACGGCTCTAATACATTTCGTGTATTTTTCTGTTGTGAATTTTGCCTCCTTTTATGTATTCAGGTTGTTTTTCTCTCCATTTTATAATGTTTCATTTCATTTTGCTTTTCTGATGGAGCTGCCACTTCCTGGTTCTGCCATTCGCATTATTATAAATCAATGCTTTTTACATCTCCATCGCGAGTAGTATAGATTTTTCATTTTTCTTGGTTATGCTATAGGGAAAGGGTTGTCATCATCCTGGTAGAATAAATGCAATCGTACACCCCACACAAACCTTTTGCAAGGGAAATCACCTTGATGCCATTCAAACCAAGCCATGCTGTTCAACAGGTTGAAATATGTTGGAATGGCCAACTGGGATTACATATTTTCAATCCTTGTTGAACTGAGCAGATACCTTGATAGTAGTGCAAGATTGCCCTGAATAGAAAATAATATAAATTTAATTTATATCATTTACAGAACAGTCAGGACTCTTAGACATAGATTGAAAGCTCACAGCGAAGTAAAGTACATAAAAGCAATTTAAGACCACCACTTATATAGATAGTGGCCGTAGAGAAATGATGAATAAAAACTAATATACTAATATGAAAAATGGCGAATGCGACGGAGATCTTCATCAACTTGTATTACAACAATAACAATTGACTATTACAACATAAACTATGTAAAAATAATATGAATATTATATATATATATATATATATATATATATATATATATATATATATATATATATATATATATATATATATATATATATATATATATACATCTATAACGTTGAAGAATAGATCAGATAATTGGGACATGATGCTGTCAATAATTTTTTCATTCATATAAGGTAAAGGTTCATCATACAAAAATTCTTTAACGCTTTGAAAAGCGCGAAATGGCATGTTTTTTATATAATCGCCCTCACAGGGCTCTTTCATTTTCATTTTCATTTTCATTTCCATTCAGTATCCTAATCCAATCTATTTCAATTTCCGTTTCTCACTGGGCTCTTTCACTCTGCTAATTGTTCCATTCACAATCATATAAAACTGAATTCTTGAAGTTGCGAAAGAAAATGGTTCCTTATTCATCGCAAAGTTCGTGCTTTTCATTTTTCACCTGTAAAGTTTTATATGCCTCATTCTGTATCGCGGAAATTGTCCTACTTTATATAATTTTTGTTGATATTGAAATGAATGCAGATGTCGGAATTTGCAGTCTATGATTATCAAATGAATTTTGAAATCAACAAAATTATCAAAAAGTGGAATGGAATTAATTTTCTTTCGAGCGAAAATTGAATTGAATGGAAAATGGAAAGGGTTTTGTTAATAACAGGCTATGCATTCTCCCTTTGTTTTCTGAATATCAAGGCATTCAAAGGTCGAATCAAAATAATTGCTTCCATTTTCTGCAAGCTTTTCACAAATTCAATTAGTTCAGCCACTTTTGAAAGTCGCACAACGTTGTGCGAAAAAGTATTGTTTATTTTTCCTTACCTCGAAATGGAACAATGAAAAGTGTCATCGGGAAAAACTGATATCAAAATACATTACATATAATATGTTAAATAAAGAACATTTGTCTAGGTTTCACAAAGTTTATAATAAATAAATATTTGACAATTGTTTCTGGGTGTTACCCCATTTTCAAAAGTTAGACAGAGTCAGTCTAACATTTGTCAAGTATTTATTTATTATCAATTTTGTGAAACCTAGCCAAGTGTTTCTTATTTATTATATTAAACAATGTTTCAGCAAGAGATCAGCCAACACTCCAGAATTTTTTATCCGTGTCATTATTAAGCTTCATATTTTCGAGTAGTTCACAATCATTGAATATCACAATCATCAACGTTTCATGATATGAATGTATAATTGATTTCATAAGAAATTGTCATCATCAATAAAATTTAAGGTAATTTCTTAAATATTTACGGTCGATACTTGATGTGAATCCATTTCAAAAATAATATGGTACAGAAATCTGAGAAATAATGTTCTCCTTTCCATTTCATTCAACGTCATTTTGTCAGCATAAAATCGGATATTTTATACTGGCACACACTATTCAGTCATATTTCATCTACATCAAGACTCTTGAAAATGAGCTAACGTTCGAAACATGTTGACTATTCATATTGTTGAATAAATCGTGAAACATTAAGCCAAGAGTTTAATTTATTTTAATATTAAGTTTATATGTTGTATGTATTCGAGAAATTGTCATTAGTCTGTACGTAGCATTTGAAAAAGGTGAATCTCATCGAAACGTACGTCATGCAGTATTCTTTTTAATATATGTGTAAATCAGTTTAAAAATTGTTTTATTAAATAAATAATTTAATATAAAATGGCAGTGATAGAATGACATTGAAGTGAAAATATAGTTAACTGAATTTCAAATTATGTTACGAATATCTACTCGTATGTACATTATCACATAGTTCATCCGTAATACTATTTCTTGTTTATTTCCGAGAAAGATAATGTAGAAAGCAGTCAGGAAATAAAGCCTGGAAGCACTCAAGTTTCTCTGAACAACATTAAATGCGTAATTTCCTCCATTAATATAATGAACCTTTGCTGTGTGACTTAAAAGCACTAAACGCTCAAAAAGCTAGAAGTAATTTTATGAAATTACCTCTGAAATCTCGAATTTTATTAATAAGTAATATTTTTTTCCATGCCCAATCTACCGAATTTGTTCCAAAATAATTTCATATAAATCTACGGTTATGACAGATGAAAATATGAAAATTATGAGACAGCTTCATAGAACCTGCTATACGTGTTCTGAGCTATTATACGAGGTTTGTTCAAAAATAAGGTGGATGAAGGTGAAACGTATTTATTTATTCATCAATATCCATTTGGTCCCCTTCAATGTTATCCCTCTCAGATGTTATGCAAGCGCTTCTTGAAGAACTTCTGGAATGCGCTTTTCGGTATGGCCATCAGCTCGTTCTTCAATTCCGACTTTATCTCATCAATTGTGGCAGAACGCTTTCCTTCCGTTGGTCTCTTCAGTTTTGAGAATAGGAAAAAGACGAAGGGGGCCAAATCTAGTGAATACGGTAGTTGAGGCATGATAACGGTAATGTTTTCGGCCAAAAAATCACGAACAAACATTGATGTGTGAGCTGGTGCATTATCGCGATGCAGAATCCATCATTTGTTTTCCCATAATTCCGATTGAACCGTATTGCTTCACGTAAATGTTGCATTACTTTCTTGTAGTATTCCTAATTAACCGTATGACCTGTTGGCAAAAACTCATTGTGAACTACGTCATTGTAATCGAAGAAAACAATGAGGAAAACCTTCATATTTGATGGAACTTGGCGTGCTTTTTCAGTCTTGGCCCTTCTGGCCGCTTCCATTGGGATGATTGGGCCTTGGTTTCGACGTCATAACCATACACCCACGTTTCGTCACTATCTAGATTATCGTTGACGTCATTCAACAGCTCCTTAGTGTTGCCCAAAGCAAGACCAAGAAGAGTCTTGCAAATTCTTGCACTCTTGCAAGTACCTGATGGTTTTCAATTTTTATTCAAAATTTCAATTCAGTTATTGGGTCAGTGTAACACGCTCGGAATTTATAGATTGTGTAAACATAAATGATGATGATAATAATGAAAATCTGAAAATTTCAATTTATAATAGAAAAACGGATAAAAATGTCTTCATTCGAAAAGATGTGAGTCGTATTTCTCATATTTCTAATAAAAAGAAAAACACTTACTAGATTTCAATAAAAGAATTAGAAAATTTACCTAAATCGATCATTATTCAGGACGCAATAGTGTATGGCTATGCAGCCTTCATATGGACACCGCATAGTTAGCATTATATATATATATATATATATATATATATATATATACGTATAATAAAAATACACGTATTCTTCACATATACACATTCAATTACAAGAAATGAATAACAAATTCTACACAAATAATAATAAATAGGAAAAACCTGAAAAAAAAAACACAAAAGGATATAAGCGTATATATGCAACGAAAATGAAATTAAAATGAACTGAAATAGGAATAAACGAAATACTAATACAAATAGTAATAATAACTAAAAAAACAAACTAAAAATAAAATATTCAACAGAAGTTAATGAAATGTATCTGATGAAGTCGACGAAAATTGAATTAAAATCACTTGCAATAGTAATATGAAGTAACCAAATGAAAGAAAACCGAAATTCAAGTATAATATATAACAAAGTCATATGAAAAAGATCAAATGTAATAAACTGCAAGATCGCAAGTGTCTTGCAGCTCAGTCTTGTTTTTGCGTAAGTCTTGCAAGGTGAGCCTTGGTCTTGGTCTTGCATTCCATTAGGTGGTCTTGGTCTTGGTCTCGCAAAAATGTAAGACCAAGACCAAGACTGCGAGAGTTTTTGGGCAACACAATAGTCCTGAGCGATACTAATGCGACGTTGCTTTTGCTCAAAATGTATCGTGATGAATCCGTGATTCGTTTTTCCACAATTACGATCGTTTGAGCCGTATTGCTTCACGCAAACGTTGCATAACTTCCTTGTACGCCACCACGCTATTGTATTCGAAGACTACATTGAGCAAAACCTTCACATTTGATCGAACTTGGTGTCCCTTTTTCGGTGTTGGCTCTTCTAGCCGCTTCTAGTGGAATGATTGGACCTTGGTTTCGACGTCATAACCACATACAACGACGATCCAGATTTTGAGCAAATCTGACGTCATTCAACAACTCCTGAGCGATACTAATGCGACATAGCGTTTGCTCAAAATATATCGAGATGCATCCGTGATTCGTTTTTCCACAATTACAATCGTTTGAGCCGTATTGCTTCACGCAAACGTTGCATAACTTCCTTGTACGCCACCACGCTATTGTATTCGAAGACTACTTTGAGCAAAACCTTCACATTTGATCGAACTTGGTGTCCCTTTTTCGGTGTTGGCTCTTCTAGCCGCTTCTAGTGGAATGATTGGACCTTGGTTTCGACGTCATAACCACATACAACGACGATCCAGATTTTGAGCAAATCTGACGTCATTCAACAACTCCTGAGCAATACTAATGCGACATTGCGTTTGCTCAAAATATATCGAGATGCATCCGTGATTCGTTTTTCCACAATTACAATCGTTTGAGCCGTATTGCTTCACGCAAACGTTGCATAACTTCCTTGTACGCCACCACGCTATTGTATTCGAAGACTACATTGAGCAAAACCTTCACATTTGATCGAACTTGGTGTCCCTTTTTCGGTGTTGGCTCTTCTAGCCGCTTCTAGTGGGATGATTGGGCCTTGGTTTCGACGTCATAACCACATACAACGACGATCCAGATTTTGAGCAAATCTGACATCATTCAACAACTCCTGAGCGATACTAATGCAACGTTGCCTCTGCTCAAATTATAGCAATTTCGGAACAAAATGCCCAGAACATCCGAGAAAATTGCATGGCACTAGTCGATTGATATGCCAACATCCTCTGCAACTTCACTGATAGTGATTCGATGTTTTCTTCGCTTATAGCGCACTAATACCACTTATAAACACTTTTATGTGACAAAGTAGACTCGCCAAATGGCACAGTTAACATTTTAAGTGCGTTGAAGAACTCTATTTCTTTTTTAAAGAAAAATTTAATACAGATTCTTCGGTCCATTCTTTTCAAAAGTGAGAAATCGAAAAACACACAAAGACGTGACTAATTTTTTCAGTTGTCTAAAGTCATATAGCTATCCAAAATGTTTCATAATTACAACATATGGAAAACGTATGTGTACCAACATAACGAAAAAACAATTTCGATTGTGAATGTGCACAGCCCGCGAAAATTCAAAATTCACCTTTCTTCTGAACAAAACTAGGATAACACCTAGAAGATGAAGAGCATGTAAACGAAATATGAAAGTTGCAAACTTGGATGGAACGTATACGTTTGTATGTCTCAGAGTGTACTGGTTATAATAAAAATATTAATAGGGGTAATTTGCTGCATTGTAGGTTAACTGTTCAGAACCTTCGTCAAACTGATGACCCATGTCTAATGACCGTCAATAAATCTGCGTAATCTCAAAATGGCCTTCTTGAAATTGTGATAATATAACTCAAAACAATTGTTTGAATTGTGAAACAATTATTCAATTTTTATCATTTGTTTCGGGCAGCTAGTTCATTTTCGAGAGTCGATATAACTTATATTGACTTTTGGCAATGAGTAGGCAGATCAAAACATATGTCGAGTGATATTTTTCATTGAATTCAACCGATTGTTTGGGTATACTCTTATACTTTTCAACAAGGTCTCACCAGGAGTTGTGCGAATAGTCAATGTACGTTATGTCTACTTTAAGTCTATGTTTTATGTCAACACGTCGTTGATTGTTCAGGATAATGATTGATTTTCTCCAAAAAACAGAAAATCACTTTCAATAATGAAGGTTATTCTACAAGATTTTCTCTTTGAAAGAAGAACACTATTGAATACTTTCTATCGAAATTAATTATTCACAAGCATAAACTTCTACGTTTTCCTAAAGCCTTATTCATCGAGAGCAGGCCTTCTATGTTTCCAGACTAATCTTCTTATCACCCCAATTAAAATTCAATTGACCCTCCAAGTTGTGGCCCATAGAAATCAATAATGATTGATGGCATCAGATAGGCTCTGAAATGGATGACTCTACTCTATATTCGGTTCAGTCAATAATTTTCTACACAATCGTCCTTTTGGCACTGATTTTCATATCGGTTGCAAAATGGTAGGAAGTGCCATCTGATAAATGGCCCAGGCTTTCTCTATTACAGAAACGATTAGCGAAGGAAACTTTGCTGCAGCGCTAGAAATAAAATGAACGATAATGTGTTTTCGTGAAAAATTATATTTAGGCTAAAAAAGATCCGCCCGGAAGAAAAATAAAGGACGTTCATTGTATTGGATTCAAATGGGATTCATTTCTCTGGAAGTTGTTATGCTATCAAATTGGATATTTATTCTTACGTTAGTGTTTATATAACGCCAGCTTTTTGTGAGCAAATGTTCTCAATTTTCAATTATATGTATAGACAATTCGAATTGAACGTTAGAGGGTTTTGCCCTGGAGTACTTAAAGAATATTTGAACAATTTTGGAATTTATGACTTATGAATATGAAGCATCTTTTGGAAAAAGTGTTATCGATACACAAACAGTGTATCGTGTATTTTCAGTGTTTTGTGTTACATTGCCAGGTTGTGGTGTGGTTCTTGTGATGTAATACATACAGGAGTTCACATTTTGGTCTCGTTGACTTCACATATGGCCCACTCGACACCCGGATCCAAATCCCCGGGATTATTTATAATGAAACAGTCACAATAGTTCGGCATCGACAACGTGAGGGTACAACCTTGTGGTACAGTCAGAAGTCTGGGGGTTTATATTGATATTAATCTAAGATTCAGAAGCCAGGTTAATTCCGTGGTGAAAAAGTGCCTCTTATTAAAAATATTAAAATAAATTAAACTCTTGGCTTAATGTTTCACGATTTATTTAACAATATGTATAGTCAACATGTTTCGAGCGTTAGCTCATTTTCAAGACTGTCTTTTCAAGAGTCTTGAAAATGAGCTAACGCTCGAAACATGTTGACTATACATATTGTTAAATAAATCGTGAAACATTAAGCCAAGAGTTTAATTTATTTTAATATTCAATTATGTTTCACCAAGAGTTAAGCGAGAATTCAATCTCATTAATCTCTTATTAAAAGATCTATACCGTAGCTCAACATTCATTATTCTATCCATAAAGAAGAGACTTTGAGATTAATTAATATTGAGTCATGCTGATGGCCCAGATGTTGTATATGGGCCATGCTTAGGTTATGCCTCCTCAGCAATAATTCAAAATTCTTGTATGTATAAGATTTACCTTCTCTCTAAAGAGTAGCGATCATGTCTTCCATCGCTTGAAAGAATTGAATTGAATTAGTAGGTTCAACAGACGTAAACTGCATCTTGCTGGTATGGTATATAAGGTTTTGAACCTAAAGTACTGTTTATGTGTTGGATGAGCTTAGGTGTTTCTCACAGGTATAGAATTGAATGACCAGAAACACAGATATTCTCGTAATAACTCAATATGAAAAAAATTATTTGAGATTTGTTTCTCGTATAGCAAAAGTATATAATTCTGTTCAGTTTGACATCAGAAGTAAATCCATTCAGTCTTGAAAAACTTTTGAAAAAATGCTTACCATTTTAGCCAGTGTTTTTTCGTCATTAAAATCATTGTAATTATTGTAATTAACAGTGAAGCAGCAGAATTACTTTTTGTAAAATTATACTAATTTCTAATTACTAGCTATCTGTTGTAGTTCACCTTTTGTGATATCAATATTCGATTTCTAGTTCTGATATTCTAACTTTCAATTTGCACTTGCAACTTCGATTTCATTGTTGTCTATCCGTAATATGTTGTAATATATGTTGCATGTCTGTAAATGTATTTGGAAATCTGTTAAGTAGATCAGCATTGCTGGACTTCGCCGAGGATTTAAAAAATGAAGACTCTTATTATTATTATTATTATCAATGATCAGAAGATTGAATGCTGGCATTCAGACAGGAGGTCATTTTGATCATAATAATGATAATAAGATTTTTTTCTCAACAAATACCCAATTACAGAAAATAATAACATAATATTGAATAATAACTAAATAAGTAAAATGAAAGAGATATAACAAAGAGCTCAATCTAATCTAAAAAAACTAAAATACTAACTAATAAAGAAATAATAGTATTCACTGAAGAACGACAAAGAACTCTAAATCAATCCATTTTAGTCAATTTCCTTTGTTCACATAACTCCTAATAATAACTTCTAATGGAGTAAAAGTGAATGTCACATTTATTGGCAACTCTATTGAATGTAGACTCCATAAAACAAATGGGGGATTGTATTAGCGAGTTGTAACTTGGAGTCTCCATGTCGAATAATTCTGTGGTACGAGAATTTTGCTTAGGAACACGAAATTTCAAAGCGAACAAGAGAGGAGAACAAATAATACTGCTGTGCAGTAATTAGTACAAAAATTTGAGTGATAAAGTTTCCCCTCTGCCTTGCAATGAAATTAATCTAAATCGACCAATAATTCGTAATGATTGACTCCTCTCTGTGGATAAACTTTATCCTCCCTCCAAACTAAGGATTTCAAGAACCTTCTCTGAATGGCCTCAAGATGGCGTTGATGGCAAGTGTAAATAGGATGTCAGATCATGCTGCCATACTACAACTTGCTACGGATTAGGGTATTGAATAGTCCTACGAATGTTGAGGAATTATTAAAATATTTGCCATTGCGTATAACGAATCCAAATATTTTCGAGGCAGATGAAATAAGTTGGGTGATGTGTGGAATGAACGAAAGCTTCTGATCGAAGACTACACCAAGATTTCTCGCCTTATCAGAACGCAAAAGGACCTGATCACTGACGCTAAACCACACTCCATTCATTCTCTTTTCCTTGTGAAAGATAAAACATTACATTTTGACAGATTCAAACTCATATAATTGTCCTCACACCAACGAGCAACTTGATCCAGCGCGAACTGAAGTCAATTGATGAGTCATATTATGTTAAAGAACCTCACATGCTCAATGAACAGCCAGTATAAAAATATGGAAAAATTAAGTAAATCCTCCATGTGCATTATCTACTAAACTCACCTGGTATGTATCTTCATGTTTCCAGGAAATATGAACGATAGGATATATCGATCTTCAATCTTTGGCCATTTCGAATTTCAGGTAAATCGAATTTTCAGCCTACAAAGTTACATGAACACTGAATAACATATCAATTCAGTTGAACGTTATTTAGCGAGCTTAATTAATGTAAACAAAAACATTTGTTGGTGAAAATGAACATATTATCGTTTGAATAATCATATATATTGAAACAATAAATGCATAATTGGTACATTATTCATATTGCTTGGAGCTACATCGATTCGAAATATACAGTTCTACATAAAATAGTGAACGTTCGTCAAATGTAATATTCACTAATTAATAAATAGACAATGAACTTGTGTAGGAATGTCCTGCATTTAAAACCGATGTTATTGATGTTGAGAACAGTCGTTAATGGAAATATTATTCCAAACATCGTAACGCTGAATCTTTTGTCGATAATAAAATGAAAATCTATCAGAGAAAAAACAAACAAAGTAATTGTTTTTAACAACTCGTATACCATCAAATTGTAGCATTGATTTGACAGCATCAGTATTGTTGTTGGAATCGATTATATACTTCAATAAGATATTTCATCGAAACAATTTGTTGGATTAAATAATGCAAAGAAATAATTTCGATTCATTTTAGTGGACGTCTTTAGATACAATGAATATGCATTGTTCTCAACAATATAAGCGTCATTTTTATTCATTATAGATATATGTTACAAACTCGCAAATGTACAGAGCAATGATTATAATAATAATAATACTCTTCTTTATTTCCAACTATCAGATAGTTACATATCTATAATAAACATTTTTTTTTGGAACGTTAGTTCTTTACTTTAGGTCAGAGCAAGGGGATCCCGAGGAGAAATGAGTGATTGGAATGTGGTCAGGTCATATCATCGGAATGTGTTCTCGCCGAGTTACTAGCATCTTCCGCGTGGACGCTGTATCTCTTTCTCTCTTTCACTGATCTTTCTCTCTTTGAACACAGCAGTGTCGCATGTGCCTAGAGCAAACGTACATCGAATATACAGCACTGTTATATCAAATTTGAATAACTCAAAAGTGAAATGCATATATAATACATTAGTCACATTTTACTGTGAAAATCTTGGAAAGTGTTTAATAAAAATTGTTTATACATTAGAAACATTGTTTTCAATTCAAAATAAATGATAAAAATATTATAAATGACTATGACGACTTATTTATTATTTATTGAATAGATAATATTCACTTCTTTTATAATAAACTGAATAGTTCTTGAAGGAACTAACGTTCTTACCTCGTGCCCCGCGACTTGGTCTCATTTTTTTATTATAATATCAATTACAAGCAATCAGAATACATATGTTCTAAAAGCTTATTTGCTAGCTTTTAATCTCATGATTGGAGTCCTGTCCAGAGACAGTATCCGCTTCAATTTTCTTTCAGATCTTCTGGACATTTTCTTTTGAGTCGCCGAATTTTTTTGCACCTCAGTTGCGGCTGAAGTAAAGCATTCATATGGCCTTCCAGCCTTGTGTGATGTTTTTCACTTCTTTCCTTGATGATGTCCCTCACGTATGTTACTTTCAGGTCTTCGTGCAGTGTTTGATTCGAAACATACCACGGTGCATTTGTTTCCATTCTTTGTGAATCGCAAAATGTGTTGGTAAGCGCATAACTCAACAACGCCTAGACCAATTTTGCCAACTCGTTTTTTAAAATGTTCGTTGAAATCCAAGAATGAGAAACATTCGAATTATTGCCGGGAAAACCCTAAAAACAGCCCATTTCTTTTTCCCATACAAACTTTTTCTAACTGAAATGTAGAGTCAACGGTTGGACCGATTTCACTATTGTTTTTTGTTGTGTTTGTTATTATCTGGGAAAAATTCAAGAAATTGCGTCGAAAATAAGAAAACTTAAGGATACTTAATTGAAAATATATGTAAGAAATAATTATTGATTCTCAAAAAGAAGATGTAAAAAAATTTAATACCTTATCACTCATCTTGGTTAGTTCAGAGCTATCACGACTACTATTTTGACTTCAATTCAATATAAAATTTTGGTAAGTTTGAATAGACTAACATACACGCCACTAACATAGCACATGGTATATTTGCATATAAAGAAGAAAACACAGTTTTCTTTAATTTACAGTTGAAAAATTGTTTTTAAAAATGATTGCTATCGATACTGAAAATCGTTGCTATTGGACTAATGAACGTTGTGTAACAATAATGCAAGGCAAAGTTCAATTGTTATTGATGAGAAAAACTATCAATGATGCGACAAAATGTTTCGCGAAGAGTCAATTCCAATAGACGCTACTGGTACAGCCACCAGAGCCACTATATTCATTGGTTTCCGGGAATGGACTAAATTCTGAACATTTTTTGAGCTATATCCAGCAAATATCTCATATAATTAATGATGAAATATATGGGACAAGTACTTAATACGAAATTAGGAATGCCATTCGACTATAGAACGGAAAGGTTAATCACTTTCAATACACCAAACGTGTTAATATAGGAATTTTCTGATAATTCTACTGATTTGAAATAACAGGAAGTATTGCAGTCTCTTCGTATGTGAGTAAGTCCCTGGCTCCACACGGGATAAATACTAAAAACAAGATAGTGTAGCACAAATAATAGAACATGCATTTCCGGATTTTTGAAAAATATTCAGAGAAAAATAAATGGGCGTACAAAATTCGCCGGGTCAGTTAGTTATCAATAACAATAACCCTCAGAGAGTCTGAAATGACGTAAGAAATGAGTTAAATCCTCAACTCAATACACGGTATATCTATTCTGAATAGCCATTTGATGAGTTCGGTTCCAATGAGATAAGCATATCTTTAACCTTCTTCTCAAATCCTTTCCTATTATCAATTTTTTTCATGTTCTGGGAGCAAAGTTGAGCAATATTGAGCAACGTTGTCAATCCTAACTAATTTTCTTTGGAAATTGGGATGTCGAATACGATTTGGCATCATTTCAAAATATATAATTTATATAGCAGTACTTTGGAACTTACCTCGATTTTATCGATTTTCATTTATAACTTCACACCTTCCGAAAATATGTATCCTATTACTCTCAATAATGCTCTATAGAATATACTTTTGGTTGAGTAATTCTTTACAGAGCAAATATGAAATATAAAGAACTCAGTCCTGGTGGCATAAATTATACCTGTTTCAAACTAATGTATTAACACGATACAACTACGTTGGAAAACAGGGTAGTTTTCATAATTTTAAGACTGCGGAACTAATGTCGGTCATTTGGGAACTTCGTCTTTATGTTTGCGATACGACGTACTTGAAAAATTCTTATGATTCCTTCGAGGCTTCCAAGACTTTATGATGATAATAAGAATTATAAGTTACGTACTATTATAATACGAAAAACCATTATTTTGATATTATTAGAGACCTTTACTTCTTTACGGAATGTAATGTGAACTAACCATCCCTCATGAACTTAAGCTCGACATTATTGCTTTACTTTTTAAGGAAGTTCGCATTTCGAAATATTTTCTCATTTACAGGTGAAAAACCATGAGTTAACTGTGGCCGTATCAAATAATATCATTATAAAATAATGAAACTTTTGACACTTTGGCAAATCTAACGTTTCTATTGCAAATATTCTGTTGCTTCTTACGTCACAGAATTACGTTAATTGTCAAACAATTAACGTAATTGTTTGACAATTAATGTAATTGCAGAATTACGTTAATTGTCAAACAATTAACGTAATTCTGTGACACTAGTCCCAGTGTTTTTCATTCAATTTCTATGTTCAAAGAATGGATATAAATATTGAAATATTCAGTTTGTAATAATTCATTGAAAGAGCTACTGATTTAGCGAAACCTGATTGGAAGTTTTAGTGTTCATATAAGTAGATGTAGGATGATTGCTTTCTATTATTATAAATAGTAGAAATATGTTTCACCAACTAGATCTCGTATCCGTGCAAAACTTCTTTGCCTTCTTTAAATGTGCAAAATCAACGAACAGGTCAAAAGCCCAGAAGTCATAAAAAAAGAACAAGAATAAATGGTAACTACCAATAAATGGTTCGTTTTCATTACATCATAATTTTTATAAATTGCTTCTCGTTCTGATAGAGATCTGAAAAAGTAATATCGTTTTTCGTTGCAAAATTTCCTGAAGTCATCAGTTCTAATGGAAAATATATGGAAAACGTAATATCCTTCAGTGGATGACAGTAGGGCCACTTTTCAGGTATGCCTACAGGTGTTGAAAATTTTCCTTTAGCGACAGATTCACTTTGCCAGCGTCAAGTTAGAACAGAGGGAAAATTGATTATATAATTCCCGGAAGAATTTCTGGACTCGGATACTTTCTACAGCCAGAATATCCGTGCTCAATTTCCCCGTCGATGCCACTCAAACATGGCGTGTTTTATTCACACTACGAATTGATTATACGGCTAACTGTTCATTCTTCTGTCTAGTGCAGAAGAAATACAATCAACGCTGAAAACACGGTCTTGTATTCGCAATGAACTTCTCTATTTAGTTTCCTATTTAGTTTCCTCTATTTAGTAAAATAAATTTCAACACGAATAAGTTCTCTGCGTTCATATTAAATATTTTAAGAGGACCCATAACAACTAAAACATAAAAAACAGATAATGAAAGACTTCTTCTTCGTCAATATATGTAATTTGCATATTAAAAGAAACCTTTTTTTTGCATCGAAAAAAGAAGTAGTACTTCGAAATGTGAATTTTTTCATTTGTTTTGATATATTATGAGAAAACTTTGAACATGTTTCTATGTTTACCGTCTTCACTTTATGTGAATCCATTTGAAAAAATGAAATGGTGAAGAAAGAAACTATTTTTCAGATTTAAACGCTATTATGAAACGATTATGATGATCACGTCCATGGTTCAATACTGTTCTTTCTGTCACATCATTTTGAGTCTCTATTTGAGGATTTACCTTGCTTGTTCTTCGTGTGTATGACTTCGAGTGACCTGCTTCCTGGTGACATCTACTTTCAGTGTGCATGTTGTCGATTTGTATTCGACTCTGGATTGATCCAGAGTCGTCGCCCAGTACACCACTACGTCGAAGCACTCGCCGCCACTGAAGATGTCTCTCGCAGTTAGGGACGAAACGTCTGGAAGAGGAGGAGTTCCAGTTGACCACGGCCAATCAGCCCGGAAGATCATTTCACCATGTTTCACAATGGACACCGGCCGTGAAAGCCTACACGATTTCATTCACCAATAGAAAAAGTTTCAACTATTACAGAAAACTACAAACTTATTAATAGTATATGGTCCATAATCAGTAAGTTGTTTATAAAGTATCTTTTTGAATATCTCAAAGCTCTCAGTTACCCACAGACACTTAGACAACAGGTTAAAAATTCGCATAGCAATATGTAAAGGGCCATTGGCAAACCGGGAGCTATAGTGAACAAGTAAGAGAAACGTAAATATTCGTCGCGTTGAATTTTCATTTCTATATTTATTAAAATAATGCGGATGCTGTTTTAAAAAGATCATAAGTCTATAAGTGTATAAAGCATGGATCGTTAAAATATTCTATCCTTATAATATACTAGCCTTAAAAATACCCCGACAAGATTCTCTGTAACCCTAACTAAACATAATTCTAATGGCCTTTTTCTGAGTTGAGAAAATCTCATTTGAAGAAGGCGAATTACCCCAGAAGATAATACCATATGAAATAACGGACTGAAAATTGGCAAAATATAAAGTGCAAACAGCATCAGAGTTTATCCTAACTTTGATGATCACAAGAGTGTGTATTAACGATTTCAATTTTTTTCTTAACTTATTGACATGCGGAGACCATCGCATGTACCTGTCGAGTGTAATACCCAGGAAATTAACCATTTCTCCAAGAATGATGTCGTAGTCACCATTAATACAAAAAGTTGATGGGCAATTCAATTTAGAATAATTACTACGGAAAATACCCTTAGTTTTGCTCTTATTCATGACCAAGCCACTGTTGCTACACCATCTGCCCATCTCTGCAACCATCGTCCTACTAACAATTATGCATGATTCAACATCAGAAGATGCAAAGAGAAAGTGGCTATCGTCAGCGGGAAGAAATTCCTCCTTATTGCTCTCAACGGTTATCCGGTTGAGATAAATAGTTTGTAATGTAGAGAACCTAGACTATTGCCATTTTTTTCTAAAGGCGCAATCTCAGAACAAGTATGACTGAGTGCTGTTTTGTGTGAGCTAAGTTGGTGATTTTTCCCCTTGAATTCATGATTTTTTGCAATAAACATATCGTCTTTTTTATGCTAATGTTTGGACATTGTGTATACAGTATAAGACACCTCCTTGTTCAAGCGAAATGGAATCAACAAATCTGCGAAACCGGCATGTCTCCAGAAGTGATCATCAAAAGTTTGTACTTCTGGTTCAACAGATAAGCTTTCTTGTTCTAGAAGGCGGAATTGTTCTCAATTGTTTCTCATTCAAACAACCCTAGGAATATATTTTCGAGTACTCATTGCCTAATGTAATTGGAGGAGGGATTGAAAGTTTCTATGGTAATTAGAAACGATGAATTTGCTACTTAGTCCTCAGCTCATGAGAGAAAGTTAGCTGTATCATAGTTTTTGGGGAGTTATTCTCTCAGGGATGAGAGGGTTGATAGGTGCTATCGTTCTTCCGAAGTTAATACTTTGAATAAGATATTTACTTTATCTTCGTGAGGACAAGTAACTTCAGTCATTATTTCTGGGATGTCCTCAGGGTGGGTTAATGAGTCAATGATTGATTTTGTATATGGAAATTCGTAAGCTTTGTGAGTTAAAAACGCGAATGTGGCTTATAGGATTTCTTTTAGAATGCAAATCAGTTAGATTATCGTAAGTAGAAAATGATTAAAATCCCAAAACGTCTCTTATAACACTTCAAATTTAGATGAAAGGTTGTAGGCCCTTCAACGTTTCTTATACAACTGTTCTATCTATTTTGGGTCTTTGGGGGTACTCGAGTAAAGTTATTTTCGATCTATGAAGATCTATTTCGATTTTATGAAGATCTATTCTTGCATATTTTCATCACTAAGTTTAAACAATTCATCCACTTCCTACACGTGAAAATGTATTCGTTTTAAACCTTATCTTCGTCAAAACATTGAAAACACCCAGTAGAGTATTTTTGACTATACTTCATTAATTCCGGTAGGGTTATATAATTCAATGAACGTAATAAAAAAGGAATCGTTACCATCTGATAATTATTATGAAGAAAAATAGATTTTTTTATCTTAGGGTAGTTTGTTGTGGAAATTCTGAATAACAATTGACATTAAGATTATCCTAACCTCTCTGCTATTGCTGATAATTATGTATTATGTAATGTAATACTACATTTTCATCCTTGTATTGTCTTTGACGAAATTCAGTTTATATTCATTGTCAAGATAATTGCGAAAGTCTTACGTTTCTCTATTGAAATTCATTGTTGTAGCTGATAATAAGAATAAACGTACGACACAAATTTCGCTACATCAGAGGCGAACTTCCACAGAATAAATAATTTTTTTCGGTATATACCATGTTAGACTTGAAATTTGACCGTGGCTTTGGAGATTAAACACGTTGATAATCCTACGAGGGTTTAGAACTATGTGAAATAGCGAAGCAAAATCTCACTTAGTATTTAGTGCTCAGAATTGCAGATTAATAAAGTTGTGAAAGTTATTTGGTGGAGGGATCCTGAACCGTTATTCTGATTATACAAATTTGCCGAGAGAGTATGAAATGAGAAATAAATTAAGTGAGCACTTTCCAATTTGGGATAAACCAACGTTCTCCTTCACTGTGCCGTTCGCTTCAGAGCTCTTCTGACTCCGATTTGCAGATGTTTTCAACCCGTGCGGTGTAGTTAACACACAATTCCAAGAGAAGAGCACAATTGATATATCGAATGTTTATTGTGAAACCATAATTCAAGCCTTGTTCTCACCATTAGCTTCTTGGTTGTTATTATTATTACTCTCGATTCCAAGCTTCACGGCGTTCAATAGAGAACTTTCACCTATCCTAAATATCAAATATCAGAGAAATAAATCTCTGCTAGTGCCCTTTTAAAGTTAGCACGCCCGTGGTGGCTTTATATATGGCTTTTATTCCCGTTATAACCGCTATGGTAATCCCCGACTCAAAGCATTACAACGTTGGCACTCATTCAAGAAAAACTTATATATTATATTAATAATAATAATAATAATAATAATAATAATAATAATAATAATAATAATAATAATAATAATAATAATAATAATAATAATAATAATAATAATAATAATAATGATAATAATAATAATAATAAAAATTTAAAAGATATAACACCTTACTATAAATACAAACCACAGCCGATGCTAGAGAACACCAATTACAAAATATAATATGATTGACCTATCATTACAGACCGCACGATACATAATAATAGACCACACATAATTCTTTTGGATAAAATGAACATGAAAGCCCACCTGTTAGACATAGCGGTACCTAACACTCACAACTTGATGAACACCATTCAAGAAAAAATCAGGAAATATGCGGAACTGAAGTGTGAGATACTTGGTATGTGGGACATAGATGCGGCGTACATAAGTCCACTTGTAATATCAACAACCGGTGTAGTTCCGAAAGTGTTACACGAACACTTTACTAAGCTCAAATTAGACCTGAAGCTGTATATAAAGATGCAAAAAGCTGTGGTGCTGAACACATGTTACATATTCAGGAAATTCCTTCAAGGATAAAGTGAGCGACAGATTGTTGAGTTGCTTAGGTTTAGACCCGCAATTCAACTGTGAAACCAGTGTCGGAGTTGAGAATAACTGGACGAAAATAGCAATAATAATAATAAGTCTTTATTTTCCTACAAGTAAAAACACCCAGTTACAGGAAATATTCAAAAAATATATAGAGTATTAACATCTTATGATATAATGTGCAAAAGCTTAAAAATGATTATCAATAAAAGAAATAATTATAATGAATAATAGACAACGAGAATATAGTAATACTTCAAAATTCACTATACATGAAAGGATTCCAACTAAAGCTGACTTATGAAAGCAAATGAGGCACTGTGGATATCGCATTCGTCAGACACATCATCGAAAAGCGAGCACATATATCTAATACATATATCTAAGGCTGATTGTACGAGGGAATAAGTTTTCGGAGTACCCAATGAAAATTGACTTGAACGTGAACATTGTCTAGGAACATGAAAATCAATAGAGCCAATAAGGGTAGGAAAGTCTATATAACCATGTAAGACGTTATACAGAAACTTCAGAGACAACAAGTCCCTGTCAACTTCGAGTGATTTAGCTCCAAACCTGTTTAACAGATCAGTTTGGCTATATCCTCTGGCCGGATAAACGTGATCTTCCCTCCAAATTAGATATTTGAGAAATTTTCGTTGTATCGATTTTTATGAGAATCGTAAATGGGACGCCAAATCATACATCCGAAATCTAATTTGCTCTTTACAAGCGCATTAAATAATTGTATGAGAGTTTTTGTAAAAAGTGTCCAGCCTTACGCAAAATTAATCCATAAGATTTGAATTCTATTGAAATTGTTTTATTTATTTAAGGTACAAAAGTGAATTTCTGATGAAATATTAAACCAACGTCTCGACTTTTGGAGACCCTGGTCAGAATGATTTCGTTAATTGAGTAGTCAAAGTGTATAGGCCTTTTCTTTTTAATGAATGAGACAACGTTACATTAATATTGAGTTTATTGCCTCACAACGGTGAGGCCATCTTGTAAGCTTATATAGCCCTCAAATGTTTCAATTTTCCAATATATTTTTAAATCATCATTATATTAAAATATTTAGATTATAATCAAAAGAATCTAGTCATGCTATTCCAGAGTTATCTGAGATAAGGACCGCCGCCACAGTCAGCGATTTCCTCAATGGTTCCGAAATTCCCTGACGGTTCAAGCAGTAAAGAGAAGGACGAATTATTGCACATACTTGTTGTAATTACTTCAAAGAGTGGAAAATATATATTCTGTTGAATCAGATATAATACAATTCGTACTGAAGAGGCACACATCTGAATGTGTACCAAAAGAACAGAATAGTAATGCGGCATCAGGAAGAACCGTATCGATGCTTTTCTGAAATAGAATGATTGATGAGACAGAAACTCTATGAGTTAATCAGTACACTTTTATTGTCGTTCAATCATCATTTCATCGAATCACCCCGTAGTCGATTTCCTGCACTTAAAGTGAATAAAGTATGCAAATAATTTAGGAAAGATCACTTAAGATTATGAAGAAATCTACTTCTATTTTCTGCTGACGTAGTCCTCCTATATGTTACTCCATGTTGTCTTATATTTTTCTGGGAACATCTGTACTCTGCTTGTCTTCTGATGTCTTAAGCCATTCTCTCTGGGGTCTTCTTATGTTCCGTTTTATTTGGTTGGTTGCCAGTATGTCTTATTGTTCATTTAGCTTGGCTTTGTCGGACCAAATGATCTACTTCAGTTCTTGGATACGCCCTTTCTTTTTCATCTACCTCTAGTTTTGGTCAAATATCCTGGTTCTCTCGATGCCTCAGAGACTAATCCTGATGCTATTCAGAGAATGTGGGTCGTTATAAGGTCTTGTGCTATCATGGGTTATCTTTTGACTCTTCTTTAAACACTTCCAATGAATATTGGTCGCACACTATCATTCGACCCCAAGTCCATATTGTATTTTTAGTTCTTAGTTCTATTTTCAAATTTCGCATTTGAAATTTTGGGTTGATACTTCGGATTTTTATCACTATTTTTGGGAGATAGTTGCAAAAAAGCTTTATGATATAAGGATTTTCTTATTTATTATTTATTTAACATACACTGTTTACATGACAGGTCCTTATTACAAAACAGAAAACACAACAGGTACAAAGAACAAAATTGGTAGTACAAAAGTTTAATTTTTGTACTTTGAAATTTTGAATCAATTTTAAATTAAAGAGTTTGTGATACACAACTGATAAAATGAAATATAATAATTATAGAAATAAAAAAAACTTATATAAAAAGAAACTTGAATGCTGATCAGACTTATACATACATATTATTTTAAACACACAAATACATATACATTCACATATTAACACTTATACACACATAATTATATGAGTGAATATGAATTCTGTTCGTGAATACATATAAATCATTGTTCTATCAGAGATTATATATACATCAAGGAAACTTGCCTTAATATCAGTAACAGAACAGTTAAAAATATCCACCTTAGCTCCCAAAATATTACATTGTTCACACATCGTGTGCAATGGAGAAAATTTTAGAACTTTCGTTCTAGATGCTGGAAGGTAGAACGTGAATGCGCTTCTGGCAGATACTTCTGGAAGAAAGAATGTGAAATTTTGAGAGATGTCGATCAAAGTATGTTATTCACAAATGATTTTTTATTTTCAACTGAATAAATCAACCGAAAGTTCGAGGATAGAATTATTTTCAAGTATGCACAGAAACACAAAAATATACGCATTTCTTTTCGAAATAAGTAACCTGTCTTTTATAATTCAGTTCCATTTTCTTAATTCTCTTGTGTATACAGTTGCATAGTTGCCGAATCTCTGAAGAGCTGCGGTTGAACGAATTAATTTCGAAATATTTATCGGAAAATCCAATTGGCAATATCCGTAAATTCTCACCACAAGTCGCGGTAGCCGGAAAATTTCGGTTCGAGCTTCTCATTCCATTCGTTCATTACTCTTGACAGTTTCATAATACGATCGATAACAGCTGATAGGTTCATCGATTTAGAGGTCTCTTAATGTGATTGAACGTTATTAATGAAGTCAATTATGTCATTTACTATCGTGTCATTTGTATTTTGTGATGAATTCAGTTAGAATTTGTATAAGAAGGAAGCGAAATTTATTCTTATTCGTCAATGGCGATATTTTCTTGAACTTGAATGATGTTACACATATTTTATAAGTACATGCTTGATTATTATTCATTGTTTTCATACCCTAACATCCTAGTCTATCGTTTATAAAATGTGAGAAACTGCGTTTTCAAAGATAATTTCCAGATGAAACTTGTTGAATTAATATGTGAAGTCACTTATTAGGGTTGGAGAAAATCGAATGATAGTAACATACACGTATTTAGACTTACCTGTTTCAGTTTTGTAGATGTTGACGCTTTGGTGGTTGGAATTCGACTTCTCTTCCTAGAAGGATTTCATTTAAAGTTATCAGTGGTGTCTGGTTGACATCTGTTTTTTATCACCCAGCACAATGTATTAGTTTCACTTGTTTGTGCCCTTCATTATTTCGAAATACTCGAATTAACCCTTTGAATAATATCGAAAAAAAACAGGAAGTAATTGCAGAATAATTCAAACAAACTTAATCTTGTTCTCAACATAACCTCTCATCGAGGACAGTAGTTCTGACCATAGAGTAGTTTATAGGTTAGAGAGCGCAAAGAAGGTCAAAAGGGATGAGAAGAATGAAAATATGAAGCAGTCCTAGGACCCTCATTGTGGTGATCCAAATACTTGAAACAATGAATTATGTTATGATATTTATTGAAAATGCTTTAATATTTTTTCACTGAAGCCTATATGTTTAGTATTTCAATTGATTCACCAAAAAAGTTTAGAAGGGTTTCTACAGCTCTTCAAATGTCTTCGAAATCAATGTTGCTATTACTAATAATGCTAATTTTTTACGGACAGCAGAGTGTATAATAATAATAATTATTATTATTATTATTATATAATAATAATAATAATAATAATAATAATAATAATAATAATAATAATAATAATAATAATAATAATAATAATAATAATAATAATAATAATAATAATAATAATGATAATAATAATAATAATAATAATAATAATAATATATGGGATATAAATGCTTCGTACGTAATAAGTCCACTTGTAATACCAACAAACGGTCTAGTTCCGAAAGTGCTACACGTTAAAACACTTAACGAAGTTGGACTTAGCTGTATATAAAGATGCAAAAAGCTGTGGTGCTGAACACATGTTACATAGTCAGGAAATTCCTGCAAGGATAAAGTAACCGACAGATTGTTGAGTTGCTTAGGTTCAGCCCTGCAATTCAACTTGGAAATCAGTGCCGGTGCTAACTTGGAATATAAAGCTGAGCATAACCGGAGAATAATAATAATAATAAGCATATATTTCCAACAGGTAACTACCTAATTACAGGAAAATCCATAATGAATAAATATGGTTACTAAAAATATCAATAAAAACATAGATATACAATATTAAAGAATAACTATAATAATAAAAAACATTTTCAAATATAATAATCTGAATCTATAATTTCTTAATTGTCTTATTGAAAAAAAATATTGAGAATCTATAATTTCTCAAACAATAAAACCTATAATACAAAGAGTTGCCAATAATTGTGATATTCACTTTGACTCCATAGAATTTATTATCAGGAGTTATGTGAACAGAGAAAATTGACTAAAATGAACCGATTTAGTTTGAGTTCTTTGTAATATTCAATTGAATGCCATAATGTAGTTATAAGTCACTATTTTCTTAGATTAGATTGAGCTCTTTGTTATATCTTTTTCATTTTGATTATTTAGTTATGTATTAAACATTGTTATTATTTTCTGTAATTGGGTGTTATACCTGCTGAGAATAAAGAACTTATTATTATAATGTCAATATATAAATATTCAATCATAATAATAAAGAAAACAAATGGATCAGAACTCAAATCGAAATAAATCAAGATACCTCACTGTAAAGATTTAAATACACATTTATGATAGGAACAAGTGAGTTCCACTGCATATCACAGCAGTTTCATACCTGGTTTGCAGTAGAACATGCCAAGCTAAGCGGCGATTGCGAGAGAAGATTCGTTCTGTGGGTTTTTGAGTAAAATGTCTGGCTTATGGTTCAAAATGGAAGATATTCTTTGCGAAGTAATTCAGTTTCGAACAGATTCAATTTCAATAAACGATCGGAATGATTTAGTCATCTGATGGCTCTAAATCATTCAAAAAATTTCTGATGTTAGTCATTACATAAAATTGTGCAAATTTCCAATCATGAAGATTCATGATACAATGAAAGACACGTGTTTTACGATATTCGTAACAAATTATTTCGAATTTTAAAGTTCAGTTATGGGAGTAGTTCGCCCCACCTCTGTTGACATAATATCTATTTTAGGCAGTAAACACTAATATATTTGTGGTCACTGTATAACGCTGGAGAGGAATCCTAGATTGCACACAATCCTAGGCTAATTGCAATCTCATGTTTAGGGGTCGATGTAGTGTTATGTATGTTATCTCTGAGTTGGTTTCTCGTTATTTTGGTCTAACTAAATCTGATATAATAATTCTGAATGATACCTCACTGGTTACTAAGATAAACAACTATCCTTCTGGTTGTTAGATATTAATTATTCCAAATGGAGAAATTATAGTTTGTTGATGATATATCCAACTGAAAACGTCAATTTACTTGTTCAACTGAAGTGTTCTATGAAATTATTTGAGCATTGATTGTTGAATCCGGGTTTGAATTTGACTCCACCAAATAAAGACTAAATAACAACGATAAACATAATTCTGTAATAGATTGCGGATCGATGCCTGATGGAAATCCGAAAACATAATAGAAATAGAATACTACTGAGTATTCTGTGACATTCACTATATTTTGTTATAAAGTGTATACTTTTTTAAACGTAACAATGATTTTTCATCACCTCAGGGGCTTCCCCACATGTATATTGTTAAGAACTCTAGTGTTTCGAAATACTAAAAGGCAAAAAGATCTTCCACATACGGTCGAGAAATACCTCCCTAGAAATCTACATGCCAAGTGAAAGTAATCCATTATGCGGAGTGATAAAAAACAGATGTGTACCAGGCACCACTGCTAACTTTGTGCTAAATCTTTGTAGAAAGACGAGTCCAATTACAACCAACAGAGCGTGAATATCTGCTGAAAACTAAGAAAGGTAACACAAAATACGTGCAGCCTGCTATCATTGATTGTCTTCAACCCGAATAAGTGGTTTCTAATATTAATTAAAGAGAAGCAACAGTATATCAAATTAACAATAATTAAACGAAGTACCTGCCTTATACGTTGTTATTAAGGCCTTACAAACCTTATAGCAAATTTAACATATATGATACATTGAGTTGATGCAATGTGTAACAAAGGAGTTTATACCGAAAGAATAAGAAACAAGAAAAAGTACACTCTGAATATAGTTATAATTTATAGTTAAGTTTTATAATTCTATTCTCTATGATGACAAATTTGTGAAACCTAAAAAAACTTTTTCTCTTAAGATCATAAAATTCCGAATATGCCCGTCTTTGGTAAAAAAAAATTAATGGACACGTTAATCATAAAGAATAATACCAACCCTTCAAACCTTCACCCGCTGTGACATATTGAAACGCACAATTATTTGATGGAGTAATTTCAATTTTGGCATATATATCTAACCATTAATAATTTCTCAGATTCATGAAAGGACAGTTCATCATAGAATGCTGCCAAAGTTATCACCTACATTCAATAAATACGTATTTCCATTTAACCGTCATGGCGACCTTAAATGTCGAAGTATTTATTTTCATTTCATAGAACTCTATAACGGATCTGTGAAATCAATTCCGATAATCAATATATTATTAATCAATAACGATAAATTCTGCTTCAGAAATTAATAATAATGACAAATTGGTTGAGACTTTCGCGGCCAGTCGTTGAACTAGTAGTCATTTCTGATTCTGGAAGTAGTCTACTTCCAGAATCAGAAATGGAACGACCTCTGAAGAAGCTCGCCACTCGTGCTAGCGAAACTTTAGGAAGAAATTCCAACCGACGACGGCCCGTAGACCCGAACCAGGACTACACTAGTTAATAATAATGAGTTTATTTCAAATTATAAATACAGAAGAAACGTAGTAAACACTACTGTTCCTTCTTGCAATTAGAAGAATATTCTTAAACATAACATAAGCTAGACAGCGAGCAATTTCAATTTCTGTGGAGTACTTAACCATCAGTTAAGGAATGAACATGTTAATAATGTGGTGAATAAAATGAGGGGAATGTTACAGAAATTCAAATATTTGAAAACTGCCATAAAGAATGTAAAATACCTAAATATTCTGTACAATTCCCTCGTGCAATCACAGATATCATATGGCATAGTAGGGTGGGGTGGAGTATACAGTGCGCACCTAGAAAAGTTAAATATAATTCAAAAATGGTTTCTGAGAATAATACATGGAAAGGACATTCGCTATCCTAGTGACCTGCTATATCAGATATCTGGTATCCTCAATAGCCGTCAAATATTTGCTTTCAGGTTGATATGCAGTACTTACCTCAGGAAAATACCCATAACGCCTCTAGATCATCAATATGGAACAAGACAAAAAGATAAACAGCTACAAACATCAAGATGTGAGAAAAGAACTGGCCAACGTTCTTCATCTTTTATAGCCCCTCGACTGTTTTCCTTGTTGCCAGTAGAACTGAAAGAAATAAAAAATTATAAGACGTTTAAAAAAAAAATTGAAGTGTGGGTGCAATATGAGAGTGATACCTTTAAGAATATTCTAAATTGAACCTTTTGCAAACCTTTTAATAGTGACTTTTGATGTGATGAAACGTACTAAATTAATTTAAATGGAATTGTTACTTACCTGATGTGACCAAAACTACCCGATGTGACATTTCTCAAACGGACGATATTACCGGCTATGACTATATAATAACCCGATTGTGTCTTTCAATTATATTATCTGTAGAAGACTATATGTTAGTGTACTGTAAACCACACACAGAAAACAATTCTCTATAAAGAATTGATTTTCTCAGTGGATTTAAGAGTTTATTGTACTGCTTTGGATAATGAATAAACTCAATATTATTATTATATACATATTTGACAATGACGTTAAAATTATATGAGTAATAGAGAAAATTTATTAACTATCGAAGGCCAGCACGGGTGGCCTACTATGTTTTTATTGAACAAATACTGAAATATTGAAAATATTTGCTATTTCAGATTATAATCTGTCCCCGTGCAAAATTTTATCGAGATCTGTTTAGTCGTCTTCGAGTTCTTGAGTAACAAATATCTATTTAAACAAACAAACTCTCACATTTATAATATTAGTGAGATCTGGTGTACGATGCTAGACATGTGCCCTTTGGCTTCTTTGAGAACGCGGAGCCAGTTCCTCCGAGTATATACGAACCTATTATATCTACGGTTGCTAGGGCCAAATCTCAAAGCACACACGTTTTATCTTTTTCAAGAGGTGGAACCAGTAATAATTTGTCCTATAATATTCATTGAATCTTTCCCAGGTTGCAATAACATGGAAAATACGATTCCATCTGTCTTCGTAATTGGATTGTACTGAACCACTCATATCTCCGACTGCTCGCATTCCGACATTCAATGGAAATTCATATAGAAGATTTGGAGGCAACAGTTTCAAGAAAACTGTCAAACTACTCACCTTATTGAAGGTAACTTTCTTCAAGGATGTTTCAGTATGAAATTAATGTATTTTCCATTCCATCGGCTATGGTGTTGGATCGCACCTGTAAAATGTCATCGCGGAATCATAACAAATTGCTTCTCGATTTTTCTTGGTCTATTTCCTATTTAGGTACTGAATCAATCTGTCATAATAATTGGATTTTGCTGACGCATGTCCGGCTTCTAATGGAGCTCTACTATACGCTCGTATATCGATTCTGCTGTCATTGCAGTGCCGTCTCGTCGGTTGGAAAAATAGAAGGTCAAACAAGTTCAAAATAACGTCTGTTTCATACATTCCATCGATATTCACCTTGGTCATTATTCAAACAATATTACACATGGTTAGATCTCATTCTAACATGTATTTTATTCAGATGAAATAAAAATAGAACGGGGGGGGAGTACGACAAGGCTGCATACTGTCACTAGCTTTATTTACCACGTAAAGGGTGTTTTTTTTAGAGGTATAGAACTTTAAATTGCAATAAAATAACGATGGATCATTCGATTAACAAGAATTTTTTTCTATTCGGAAGATAATCTTGTGGCATTACATTTTGAGTATGATTACTGGCATATGATCGCCATGGCTGGCTCGGATGTAGTCCAATCTGGGCGTCCAATGTTCGATGACTTTTTCCAACATTTGTGGCCGTATATCGGCAATAACACGGCGAATATTGTCTAAATGGTCAAGCGTTTGTGGCTTATCCGCATAGACCAATGACTTCACATAGCCCCACAGCAAGTATTCTAGCGGTGTTACATCAAAGATCTTGGAGGCCAATTCACAGGCCCAAAACGTGAAATTAGGCGGTCACCAAACGTGTCTTTCAATAAATCGATTGTGGCACGAAGTGTGTGACATGTTGCGCCTTCTTGTTGAAACCACAGCTCCTGGACATCATGGTTGTTCAATTCAGGAATGAAAAAGTTAGTGATCATGGCTCTATACCGATCACCATTGACTGTAACGTTCTGGCCATCAATGTTTCTGAAGAAGTACGGACCAATGATTCCACCAGCCCATAAAGCGCACCAAACAGTCAGTTTTTCTGAATGTAACGGTGTTTTGACATACACTTGAGGATTATCTTCACTCCAAATGCGGCAGTTTTGTTTGTTGACGTAGCCATTCAACCAGAAGTGCGCTTCATCGCTAAACAAAATTCGCTCATGAAAATCGGGAACAACAGCCATCTCGTTTTCGGCCCATTCGACGAATCCTTTCGACGTTGTTCAGGCGTGAGTCTATTTATGATGAATTGTCAAACCAAACTGAGAATAAATCACTTATCAGCTGTCAAATCGGTCGCCATCTCCAACAGTAATACCAACATAAAAAAAACACACGTTACTCGAAAGAGATATTCAAGAGATCGCTAGAAAATTAAACAGCTGGAATCAAAATAACTGGAGTGCCAATCAACCGCGAGTGCCAATCAACCGCCGACGATGCCGTACAAATGTGCAGAAAACAAGCAAGACTTACAGAGATTACTAGATAAAGTAGTACAAACAAGTAAAGAATTTGGCTTAACACTGAACATAAAGAAAACTAAATTGTTATATAACGAAGGGAGAACATTGGGAACATTATTATCTACGTCAACAACGAAAGAATAAAGAGAGTACAACAGCATAATTATTTAGGGACAAACATTAACGATACACAAGACTACACCAAGGAAATAAGTTTAAGAATAGAGAAAGTTCGAAGTGTATTCATTAGAATGAAAAAACTTTTCTGTAGTCGAAGTCCTAGTCTGAATCTTAAGATCAGGATGATTAAATGCTATGTTTTATCCGTATTCCTGTACGGCATGGAAGCATGGACGATGAACAAACAATATATGCAAAAATTGGAAACATTTGAAATGTGACTGTATCGGAGAATATTAAGAGTATTCTGGGTAGATAGAGTTACTAATGAAGAAGTACTTCGCAGAGTGGGGACCACAAACCAATTAATACTAACAATGAAGTTCAGAAAATCGCAATACTTGGGACATGTTATGCGAGGCAAAAAATATCAGATACTGCAGCTCATAATGCAGGAAAAGATCGTGTAATCGTTGACAAAATTTTTGTAGTTTGCTCGCTAAGAGGTTTATTTGAATCATCCATATTTGAATCATTTTTCCTAGTTCGGATGGAAATTTCGGAATAGAATGCATATATATATATATATATATATATATATATATATATATATATATATATATATATATATATATATAATGTAAGAAAATGAACACTAGAACATTCATTCAAAAAATTCAAATTAATCAAAAGAATGTTATAGTAGATCTAGATATGTGAACGTGTATATATGGAATTAACGCGAGCGTACTACTAACGCAACCTATTGACATTTAAAAACATCGTTCGATGATATTCGTCAAATAGACATTGCAATTTAGTAGATACTTACGGGTATAGAAGATATGTGAAATTTCGATGCTTGGTGTGTCTATAATCTGAGAGGTGTTTTCTATTGATTCCCATAGATGGAATTGTAGAGTATTCATAACTCTACGGTCTTCCACTTGGAGTCACAAGAAGATGCTTGGGGGTTGAAATCGTTGCCTCACTTCGATGGACGTGATGCGACTGACGAGTTCCTTGCAGAACGAAACATATATGTCTCGCACTTCCATCAGGTGTGGCATCGATTTCAATATTTCTCTAACATTTATCCCTTGAAGGATAATGGAGACATCACATCGTACACGTTCACATATCTAGCTCTACTATAACATTCTTTTGATTAATTTGAATTTTTTAATGAATGTTCTAGTGTTCATTTTCTTGAATATTTCATTCAGTGCCATAAGCACAAAACATTTCATATATATATATATATATATATATATATATATATATATATATATATATATATATATATATATATATATATACGCGTTTGGTATAACCTCTACTCATTAAGAAAATGAATTCTATTCTTCTGTCGTTTGAAACTGAGATGGGGTGAATAATATGACCAGCTGAAAGCTCGACGTTTTTGCTCCGTATTTTCTCGTCCTCATAAATCATAAATATGATGTATGGTTCTTTGTTGTCACATATTTTTTGAGTTCACACTAATGAAGGAGTTACGATGGGAGTTACGTACAACATAGCATGGCCTAAATGAGATGATTGATATGTGAAAAACGAATATAAATCCAGATGTATATTTCCACAATATCATATGTTAACTGATTTTCCTCGATTTCCACTCTATTTGATTAGGCTGTGAACTTGTATCCAATTAACGATCAAATAGAAGCAAATGATAAATATTAGCATATATCTAATATTTTAGCAACTCAGAACAGAGAAAAAAATAGAGCAAATTAAAGGAGGAATTAAAGCTATAAAATAAATGGATTGTCAAAGAGTTAAAAAGGGGATTGCTGAGGTGAACTTGAACAAGTATTTATAGGTATTCGAATAAAATATATTTCGTCTATTTTGCCAGACTTTATATATATATATATATATATATATATATATATATATATATATATATATATATATATATATATATATATATATGTATCATACTTGGACTCAATATCATTGTATGCACACTGTGTATGGCGAACCAGCCTACCAATGAGAAGGTGAAAATCCCTATGTAAATACATTTTGAGTTTGAGTGAAGAAATAATTTTAGATGCGGATGACCCGAAAGTACACAAGGAATGCAAATCAGCCTTTTAGGTTCGAATGCAGCTAAGTTTTCCTACAAGGAAAACCGCAAAAATTTGATCAAATATAATCAATAACCTTACTATTTACACTATTTCACCAATAACTTTTTAAATTCATGCATTCACCCTTTCATTTAGTTTCACTTGAATGGGATCCAATATTCCAACTGATCTGAAAGATATACAAACAATGTTAAAGGTGCTAGAAATGTCAGACCATCTCCTGTTATGGGTGCTAGAAGTACTGGATCATCTGCTAGCAAATTTAACTTCTCATTGAATTTCATCCAAGCTAAAGAGTCAAGCTCTGAGCTCTAGCATCAAAGTATCTAGTCGAGTACCACCATAACCACCTACATATTCTAGGTGGTAATGGTACCACTATGTATTTCCCTTAGTGCTTTCAATCTGATGCGTGAAGTTTGTACGTGTTTGTCACATAAAGGGTGTTTTTTAAAAGAATAGAACTTTAAATTGCAATAAAACAACGATGGATCATTCAAATGACAAGAATGTTTTTTTATTCGAAAGATAATCTTGTCGCTTTACATTTCGAATATGAGTTCTGGCATATGACCGCCACGGCTGGCTCGGATGTAGTCCAATCTGGACGTCCAATTTTCGATGACTTTTCCCAACATTTGTGGCCGTATATCGGCACTAACACGGCGAATATTGTCTTCCAAATGGTCAAGCGTTTGTGGCTTATCCGCATAGACCAATGACTTTACATAGCCCCACAGAAAGTAATCTAGCGGTCTTAAATCATAAGATCTTGGAGGCCAATTCACAGGTCCAAAACGTGAAATTAGGCGGTCACCAAACGTGTCTTTCAATAAATCGATTGTGGCACGAAGTGTGTGACATGTTGCGCCGTCTTGTTGAAACCACAGCTCCTGGACATCATGGTTGTTCAATTCAGGAATGAAAAAGTTAGTAATCATGGCTCTATACCGATCACCATTGACTGTAACGTTCTAGCCATCAAGGTTTTTGAAGAAGTACGGACCAATGATTCCACTAGCCCATAAAGCGCACCAAACAGTCAGTTTTTCTGGATGTAACGGTGTTTTGACATACACTTGAGAATCATCTTCACTCCAAATGCGGCAGTTTTGTTTGTTGACGTAGTCATTCAACCAGAAGTGCGCTTCATCGCTAAAAAAAATTCGGTCATGAAAATCGGGAACAACGGCAATCTCGTTTTGGGTCCATTCGACGATTTTACGCCTTGCTTGATGATGTCTTGTCTATTAATGATCAATTGCCAAACAAAACTGAGAATAAATCTTTTCTGTTAAATCGGTCGCCATCTTCAACAGTAATGCCAACTTAAAGTTCTATATCTCTGAAAAAACACCCTTCAGTTAGTTTTTCTTGGAAATCTTTTTTTTACATCTGTTCTGCAAAGCCTTTCAAATTGTGACTATTTGGAGTACCATTCTTTATTCAATAATTGGAAGTGAATTGAAAATTAAACAAGACCGCATACGTGACATCAGCAAAATGATTAACTCAGAGAGCAAAAGAGAGCAATTTTTATATAAAGGTCTACACAACACTGAAAAGCCATATAACATGACAGTACTCTCCAAAAAGTCTCTCTCATTCTTTATTTCATTCCAGAACTCATTACATTGTATAAATTATGCGCTGAATCATTACAATGCAAATTAGCAGAGTAAATTGAATTTTAACAACTTTGATGAGCTTTAGAATTCCCACGTCATTATTTCGAAGTATTTGATGAAGTATTTCTTCATACCAAATAATAAAGACATCTATAGAACTTTTGAAATGTTGGTCTAGGCTGTATGAATTGAATTCGGAGACTATTTCCACCCTCCTTTTATACCCATATATGAAGATTGTCAATTATTAAAGGAGAGAATATGACTAAAATCGAAGTCCTGGCCTCAACAGTCCGATGAATTCATTTATTCGAAAAAAGCTTGTAGACGTCAGAGTTGAGAAGTGTTTTTCTGAATGCAATAAAAGAATTTATAGCTGCTACAGTGTCAACATGCATTCCGCAGTTGGAAGGAACTGCGAGTATTTGTCCCCATAGAAGTGCTCAGAATCCGAGAAGATAGAGATTTCTGCGGCACGTAATTATCATATATTATGTGAAGCTTTTCCGTTTACAGTTAATAAAGCTACTTTCATATCAGAAAATAGGTTATTATATTTAATCGGATGGAACTCGGTCTCTTTGAAGAGCAGATGACATCAGACGAACAAAGCCATTTTACTTTTACCTGATCGGATTTTCCAGGATTTTAATTCTTTTGAATATTATTCCAGATTGAATATTCTTTTGAATACGGAGCGAAGCACGACGACAAATGATAATAGATTCATGAATGATAATATCGAATAAGACTTTTATTAATCCGGCGTCAGCCTGGTTGAAAATAGGTACAACAACTGCATGGTGAGTCATAATTACCCGGATTTTAAACCGTAGCTGATTTTTACCATTTCAACGACATTTGGAGCAAATTTGTGTTTAACTTGAGCAATAGTTCTTAAATTATAATATTTTGGAGATAAAATCAAAAAAATTGAGTTATATGAAGATCTTTTAATGTATTTAAGAAATCAATATAAAATTCACAACAAGTAATTCAACTTCTAGAAACCTACTAATAAAAAAACATCCCGACATCCCGAGTAACCACATCATCGAAGCAAATACAACTCTGTATAAAATGGAATCGTCGTTGTGACATAGTCAAACGAAAAATTTTTATTCCAGTGCCGTCTCAAGCCCAAAGATCGCTCAAGTTCTGTCGGCCTGATCTCTGAACTCCAGCTATAAAAAGAAGTCCAGAGAATGCCATCAGTTCATTATGATCACATTCTTTCATGTAGCTTATAGTTATTATCTTTACTCTAATTCGTGAATTTGTATAACTGAGAATAGCAACCACCATGTTTCCTTGTCAAAAAAAAAAGTTTCAGCACTCCTTTTCAGATTTAGCATATCTAGCTCCAGACTGAAATCCTGGCGCAAAGTTAATAATATTTTCTGATCGGATGCGAACATTTTGTCTGAAAGATTGTTTGCGCCATATTGTACCATCTTTACAAGAATAAGGTGAAATCAGTAAGTCATGATCCAATGTTTCTGCATCTGTTGAATTGTGCTGATTAGATCTACGTATGGAGGAATACATTCGACGTTGGATCCTACTCAAATGTATATCATCATCATCAATGTCTGTAGCCTCTTGCTCTGTATCACTCTCTTGCGAACGTAATCATCTTCCTCGTTTTCCGAAGAATTTTCTCCTTCTTCCGAGTGGCTTTCTTCTCAGTGTTCCGCGTTCCTCTTTATTCATTATTCAAATATAAAATAAAAATAACAAAATATAATGAAATATGTAATGACGGCACAAATAAATAAACGAAATAATCAAATAATGCACGCAACGTAATTGGCAAGAAATGGCATCATCGAGTGTATAGTTGGGTCATATTTACCTTTTTGTTTTTTGACCGCATCTATCTGCACACCGTCTAAGATGACATGAGAAACGAGAAAGGCGGGGCACTAACTGCAGCTACTGAGAAGCGTGGTAACGTTACACTATTATTGTCTTAAATACCCGCATTCAAAACCATCAGGGGTCATTATGACCCAACCTAGCAGACGCCGGGTTAAAGAAGATCGAAAAACATATTTCTTCGATAATTTTAATACAACAATCCACGAGCTTATTATTGATAAAAATCTGAAGAAATCGAATATTTACCGTGACAATACGATTGAAAATCGAAATGGAAACAAAACATTTCGATTGTTGCTATTAGTGAGATCATTTTAACTGCGAAGATTTCAAGTTCATGGACCATCAATTCAAAATTTTCTCGTTCATTTATTTACATCTTAAACGCCAACGCAACGAATTCCATCAATATCGTTAACAGGCAAAAAACAGCTAAGTACTTTATTGGAACACTTCACTTTATTTATAGCTCTAGGATGTAGAAGAAAGTGATTTATGGTGATATGTAAACACTAATAATATGATCTATTTCAAACCGGTTGGAGCTTCGTCTGCCAGATATAACAAATTCCTGAGATGATCTACTACTGTGAAACTGAAAAAAATGTTGAATGACTCGACGAAAATTGAGAAACGTGTGTGAAAATTTTCCATCTTTCGAAGGATACTGACAAATATGTTCGGCCTGTCATTATACTATTCCCTTCGACAGACATTCTGGGATATATTCCGAAAACGAATAAAGCCTTTGCATATTGAATTTTTCCTTTAACCCTTACATTATATACATAATTATATATATATATATATATATATATATATATATATATATATATATATATATATATATATATATATATATATATATATATTGATATAAAACTAGATGGTGTAGCAAAGTCCAATTTCAAGTGTCATTGCACAATTAGTAATGGAATTTTTAGAAGAAGATATAATAAAGAATTTAGAAGAAAATATCTTATTATATAAAAGATATGTTGATGATTGTTTAATAATAGCAGATAAAGATCAAATTGATAATATACTAGAACGTTTCAATAGTTTTCATAATAAATTACAATTCACACTTGAAGAAGAAAAAGATGAAAAATTAAATTTTCTTGATATAACAATTATAAGAAAAGATAACAAAATTTTTACAAGATGGTACAGAAAAGAAATAAATTCGCAACGAACCATAAATTATATAAGTAATCAGTAATTAATAATATATATATAATCAGTAATCAAATAATACCCAGAAAAAGGGTATAATAATTAATTTTATAGATAGATCACTAAAATTAACATCACCATGTTTACGACATGAAACACTTGAAGAAGTTCGTACTCTTCTCATGAAAAATAATTACCCATCAAATTTAATCAACAAAATCATGAAAAGCAGAATTCATAAATTATATAAAACTTTAAATTCAAAAAGAAATGAATCTAACGAAAATAATTACATTCCCTTACCATATATTCCAAAACTAAGTACAAATATTGCTAAAATATTAAAACCTTATAATTTAAGAATAGCACATACTGCCAAAAATCAAATCAAAGAAATATATACAAAATTAAAAAGTAAAACTGTAATTCAGAGAAAAACTCATACAGTTTATAATATTCCGTGTAACAATTGCAATAAAAGCTATATCGGTCAAACAGCACAAAATCTCGAAGAAAGAATCAAAGCACATAAATACGCGAAAACTCAAATCACAGCCTTAAATAAACATAAAATAACAGAAAAACATGATTTTGATTACAAAAATACGAAAATTTTGGCAACTGAAAGAGTCAAAAAATGTAAAGAAATTTTAGAAATGTTACACATTCGTAAAAATTTGGAAAACACAGTCAATGAAAGAACGGACATTAAACATCTAAATTCTATCTACAACAACTTAATAAACCTCACAAATAACACTCGCAAAATAAACACACAACAATCACAAAACATCACATCTCACAACTCATTCTTTCCAGATCTACCTTCAATTTCACACACATAAACGAACAATATACGCATTCTGGATAAGTATATAAAAAACTATATGTAATTGTATATATGTAAATATAATCACACTTAAGAATCACCTGGCTTACCATGAGTTTTTCAGAGGTTTCCTCATGGTGAAGAAGACTAAAACTTCCGAAGCGAATGCTGAGCCAGAAATATTCCTCTGATAATGAAAATCAATAAGTGAATATACAAAAAAAAAAAAAAAATAATTTGATTTTTCTAAAAATTAAGTTTGACATTTGATATCCATAGTAACTCATAAATTCAATTATTCATTAGTTTTGACAAAGTTGTAATATAACAACGAAACGTCAACAGAAATAAACTTTTTCATATCAAAAAAGCCTGTTAATGCTAAAAACTTTCAAAATAAATACCTCAAACAGGCAATAAATCAATTTCAAGAAATATATATTTATATATATATATATATATATATATATATATATATATATATATATATATATATATATATATATATATATATATATATATATATATATATATATATATATATATATATATATATATATATATATATATATATAATAGCAATAAGGACTTCATTCACTTTTATACACAAATTGTGTTACACTGAGAGGCGAAGTTTAGCATAGCTATTCTTCGTACCGATAACTCTACCTCTTGAAACAAAAAAAGGGAAAAAAATAATAATATTCATAATAAAAATAACAGTAACAATAAAAAAAAGTAACACTTCACAAACAAGCACACAATGAAAAAGAAACAACTCACTCATTCAGAAAAATGAATGAGTGAGTTGAATTTATGAATTAGATTTGAAGTTGAATGAGTGAATTAGATTTTTATGGATTAATAATGCTCTGTATCGTTAGCTACCAGTTCTTTTATTGTCAAGGTTGTACATGTGTTGTTTAAGTTTAAGACTATGGATCATTTAGTTATTAACGTAGATTTTTGAGGAACTTACAGAATTTTGGAGCTTTATTCGATACCGTAGCTCGGATGTGTTTAGTTCCTTTGTAGTTTGCTGTCGTTCTGTCAAACCTGACTTTTAATAATGCCATTGTTTTGCAAAAATCAGAGATAACCTGCACGATGGGTTATCAATTGGAGCTGAACCATGCGGTCTGGTACAAATTTCGTTTATTTTATGGAACAACCTTTTAGAATAAACCTAAATTTCGGAAGTTAACTTTTTTTTTGTCTGATTCACCATTTTGATTGTAATATTACATTGTAGCACTCCTGATGAAGGAACAATATTTTTTTAAAAGCTAGAGTTAAGCAGAAAAGAGTCTTCTCATTTGACACCACCTGACTGCTATCCGACGAATATCTAATTTATGTCTAACTAATCAGTCGCGACTAACCCTACATATATGTATATATATATATATATATATATATGAAGGATTTAGTTTCATTTCTTTCTGTGTTTTCGGGAAAGCGTCGATATACGTGCAATTGGATACCCTTACCTCCTGGGAGAGTGATATCCCAGGTGATTTCGAGAAACCGTCGCCTAGAAAGATAATCGGCTTGACGTTGAAACATCTTCAACGTCCGACGGCCGGCTTCCTCGCCATAGTTGAAATTTTTCGGCCAGGGAAAGGTCGGGTCACTTACCGGTGGCTGAAGGCAAGCACGATCGCAAAAAGCCTTCAAAGCTCGGTTGTACTCATATCGATTCCCGCTCCCACCCGTCTCGCTAACTCCAGTCAGTTCTGGCTGCTGTGCTCTGCCTAACCTACATTTTCGCCTGGCCTTGCCCCTATCCAGACATCCCTTTTCCTCTATATATAAACGTGGTGCCGCGTCTAAATTCTTACACCTCAATATTCTCGCGTATCGATATGTTATCGAATTTAATTTGACACTAATTTTCCACAACGTTCATCTGAATTTACAATTATATTGATTGTTGTGTTCATCTCACGTATTCAATACTCGTACATTTTCAATTCCGTCACTAATTCTGACACAAATTTCACATCACGCTCACGAGAATCTGAGATTATATTTATGCATATATTGATTGAAAAACACTTGGTTCAGTTCCACAGAATTATATTAATTGCTTGACAATTGTTTGGGGCTGTTAACCCATTTTCGAAAGTTCAACCACTCACAGTTTAACTTTTAAAATTGGGGTAACACCCTAAAATATTTGTCAAGATATTGACACAATCTTATATTTTATTTTTTCATTTTTTTTTAATTTTTTTTATATATCTTAGGAAATATTTTACATAATAGGGGAGCACATATTACAAATGTTAATTATCTATGAACTAAGTTTATCTATTAAGCTATAAACTAAGTTTATTCAAACTATATATCTAATATGTATATCTTAACTAAAAATTTTTCATACATCTCATCGAAATAAAGTTTTCGATGCATTGAGTTGAATCTTATCATTTACAATGAAAATACCAAATACTACTAAAAAAGATTAGATAAATACATCATGAAGAGTGACTCTATAAAAACTGATAATTATTTCATTATCGATCTCCAAACAATCTCTTTTTCAAATGTCTCTTGAAAGTTATGAAATTCGGAGAGAAAATATTCAAGTTGGTCTCTAACACTTATCAAGTTTATCTTGTGAAATTAAGTCAATTGTTGTTTAATCAATATATTGAACGATGTTTCACCTAGAGATCAGCGAATAATTATAAAAAAACTGAGTTATTTTCTGATTTTCACTATAATTAAGTTAAAACACAACAATATTAACTGATATAGTTTATAACATAACATTATTATAACTGATACAGTTTATCATCCACATCTGATGAAGCCACTGTGTTCGCGAAATAATATTGTTTTGTTTCATCTTAATTATAGTGAAAATCAGAAAACTACTTAGTTTCATTTAAATTATGTATTTAGATTCTCATCAAGTATTGGCCCAATCGATTAAAGATCAGCGAATATTCAATCAACTTCATATTTATTCATTGAATTTATACTTCGTATGGGGGTACTTTAAATTTTCAATATTTATTTCTTCCCCTCTCAAACATATCGACGTAATTAGACTTTCGAAATGTTCACAATATTATATTAATTGCTTAACAATTGCTTTGGGGTATCACCCCATTTTCAGCAGTAAAACTGTAAAACAGTTCAACTTTTGAAAACAGAGAACACCCCGAAACAATTGTGAAGCTATTAATGCAATCTTGTGAAACTGAGGAGAGTTTTTTTATTCAATATATTAACCGATATTTCACGAAGAGATCAGCGAATATTCATCCAACTTTATATTTTTCGAATTCATACTTCGATAACATCATTTATAATTTCAAGCGCCTTAAAGAATGCCCCACCAACTGTATACAAACGACTTAGCTAGTGAAAATTCACCTGAAAATCTTCACAACATTTTTTTTGAGTGGATAAATTTTTAAATCTAAAAAAAGGCTTATTCATGTAAAAGTTATTCATGAATTTCAAGGAGTTCACTACTGCTTATCATATAAACGGAATGAAATTTATTGAATATTGCTGATCTCTTGGTGAATTCGGTTTCAATATAAATTGAATGAACAACTTATGGCTTAGTTCCTTAGAATTATATTAAAAGTTGAACTCCAGTTGAACTTTTGAAAATGGATTAACACCCTGAAATAATTGTTAAGCAATTGGAATAATTCAGCCAAAGTTAGCCATTTTTTCATTCAATTTATAATAGACGTTATAAAAGAAGTTTTCTTGATAGTCCTCGCTAAATGATATACGAGGGGCGGCTGATAAGTTCGCAGCCTAGGGTACTTAATGAAAGAGAAGTTCAGTTTTCTAATTTTTATTTTTCGATATAATCAACCTCAAGTGAAATACACTTCTCACGTCGTGAATACAATGCCTTTGAATTATTGAAATAATATTATGAAGATTTCTCTTGAAAATGGTTCTCCACGTTTGGTTCCACAATGGTTCTCATTGTCATCCGAAAATCTTCGCCTCCTTAACTCTTTTTTCAGTTTCGAAAAAAGAAAAACGTCACTGGGAGCCAAGTCCGGACTATAGGGGGGATGGTTAATTTCTGCGAACCCAGTGGCTTTTAAAGCATCCCTCGAAACGCGAGCGGTGTAAACGGGCGCGTTTCGCCCGTTTTCAACTAGCGCCAAATTGCGACATCTCTTCTGTACGACTGCTTTACGTGCCTGACCCAATAAATTGGCGTAGTATTGACCATGCATAGTAATTCCTATTTTTTACCTGTGGCAAGTAATCAATTGATAAAATTCCCTCGCTATCCCAGAAAATAGTCGCCATAATCTTAGAGGCCGACTTTTCCACCTCAAACTACTTTGGTTGTCTTTCTCCTTTTTCAATCCATTGCATGGACTCTTGTTTGGACTCCGGATCATACTGACGAATCCAGGTTTCGTCTACTGTCAAAATGTGGTTACAAATTTTGTCCAAATCATTCTGAAACAATTCCAAAAAATCCTTTCAACTCGCCAGTCGTCGTTGTTTGTCGAATGGTGTGAGCATTCGCGGTGCCCAACGTGAACTGATTTTTTTCATGTGTAAATTTTGGTGTGAAATTTCTCCGATTCGCTCTTCACTAATCTATAAATCTTCCGCTATTTGCCACAATTTTGAATATAAAGTTAAATTCAAAGACTTGAACTTATGATTTACACTTTATTCACCATAGCATGACGCGTTTCGTCGTTAAAAACGACTTCTTCAGATGCTTACAGAATAATGTTTATTCTGTAAGCATCTGAAGAAGTAGTTTGTAACGACGAAACGCGTCATGCTATGTAGTGAATAAAGTGTAAATCATAAGTTCAAGTCTTTGAATTTAAATTTATATTCAATTCATTTTGGGTTATCATTGCATGAAATTATACTATGATAGCCAAAAATACCTTTAAAACATCATCAAAATTTTCTGTATATTGTTAATGTGAATATGGATATTCAGCAATAATATATATTTTCAGTTACCTAACCATAACTGAACATGGCAGAATTGAATTTTTTGATGTTAATCATATTTTTCAATTCAAATGGCAATAATTGGACTTGAAGCTCAATATTTCACATTTGCGGATGATACATTGTTTGTGTACACAGGAGAAAGTGAGAATGATTTGGAAAACCTGATTAATGAGGACCTTGACAGGTATATTGGATGCCTCTATTCAAACAAATTGAAAATAAATGCGAACAAGACAAAATTTATAATTCTGAAACAAAAAAAAAGCGGTGAATAACATCGACTTAAAAATTAAAGAAATTGAACAAGAACAAGTAACATCTCTTGATTATTTAGGATTGATTATAGATGAATATTTAAACTGGAAAATACACACGGAGATATGAAAATATATCTCCATTAAGACAAAAAAACGAATATACGCTGCCTTTTTCTCATCGCACCTGATTTATTTACTGCCTGTATGGGGAACTTGTGGAAGTGTAGATTTCAATAAAATGCAGATTTTACAAAACAAAATTTTAAAAATTTTATTCAAATATGATAATCTTTCGTCTACGAATATATTGCATCAGGAATTGAACATCCCCAAACTAGAAGCCTTGTTGAAACTTGAACAGTGCAAACTTATGCATAAAATACTTAAAAATATACAAAAATCAACTATAGTTTTCAAATTGGTTGGCGAGGTTATGAGACAAGGTTTCAGTCAGAGTTCTACATTCCCAACAGTAGAACAAATGTTGGACTGAATGGTCTTGCTAATATGGCATGTAAAGTGTACAATAATTTAATTGAGGACATCAGGTCAACTAAATGTTACTTCCACTTTTTGAGAAAATGTAAGGCATGTCTGAATGCTTGATGATAAATATGTACCTGTTAAATTCAAGTTGATTTTGGATTTTAATTATATTGGAGAAAATTAATTAGTTTTATAAATCTTTAGGCCAGGTCTAAACAAAGCACTGATTTTAGATAGAATGAATGGTTTTTTATATTATAGTAAAATTAATTAATTAATAAAGACTTCATTTTCAAAACAAAAAAAATTCATTATAAATTCTTGGTGCCAAGTAGGAGTAGCTAGGAAGACATATAGATTTACTGTATTGCGGAATTGATAAAGAGTTCTTGCTATATCTGGTATTCTCTCTATGTTCTAAAAAGTAATAACTGTCTATTTTCTTTTTCGTGAAGATTTTATACATATTCACAAAATCAGATTCAGCAAATTATGCTTTATGATATCAATTAAAATTTCACGAAATTTCATCGTTCGGGGGTTTAGCTTCATTCAAAATACAGTCGATAGCGCGAACTCGAAAATTATCGCGCAGTAAATCAGAATTTTTACTGTGTTCAAATGAAGTCAGCCGAAATAGGGTGGCTTGTTAGGCAGGGGTTGGAAAAAAAGGGCAAGTTATGCAGGGCACATCGGCGAAGAACTCCGAAGTTTCAAACTGTTTCGTTATTCCAACTGCACAGGCAGAAAAAAATTATTCACAACTTAACCGGGGGAATTTTTTTCAGTTTGTTGGGCAACAGTGAAGAGCAGCCTAATGATTCGGGAAAACGAAGAAGAAAGGGAATTAAATTTTATTGTTTCTACCAATTCGCCAATAAGCATTCGGTCCTTCTTTCTAAATAACCACATAGGAGCTATTTTAAAAAATTTCCTAATCAATGAACTTATTCCATTGATTTCAATAGGTCATCGGGGCTTTAAATTACTATGAAATGAACTGGAAAACTTCAAACGTGAAAAACAAATGAAATTTTCCATTTTAACGCAGTAACTTGCTCAGATTATCAATTTCTTGTTTGATTATAACCAGATACACAGACAAGAAAGCTTCCAAAAAACAAAAAACATTTATATATATATACAGGGTGAGTCAAGGTGAACGCGATGGTCTCTTATTACGAAACGGTTAATTTTTGAAATAATACGACCACGCAGTCATGTGGGGATTCATCAAGGGTACATTCTAAAAATAATTTGATACATACAGGGTGTTCCAGAAATGTGTGACATACCAAAGTTATGTTTTTTCTTATGGAACGCCCTGTATTTGACTACGTTTCTGTGTTTTACGTAAAAAATAAGATATACTTTCTTCAATATGTCATATACCTAACAATTATAGTCTTCGAGATATTTCGATTTTTCGGAAATTGGAGAGTCCACAAAAAAAGATAACATCTCCGAAACAATTGACTTTAGCGAAGTGACATTTTGTGTGTGAATAAAAGAGCGATTACAGAAAGTTTTAATGGATTCACATTCACTTAAGGTTCTACAGGGTGTCCAAAATTTGATGTTCCTCTGCTAACATATTCAAACTACAATATCATGCTTATTTTAAATAGGACACACTGTATTTTTCAATCCCATCATGTACCAAATTACATTCTCTTTTAAAAGTGATAGAAGTATTATATGTCTATTTCTATTAGTTCTAGAATTATTTTCAATTTTGTGAAATTATCATTCATTTTCATCTATTTTGTCATTTTAATATGCGAAGGGATAAGTGTTTCTTCTCAAAAAAAGATGAATGTTCCATACTTTTGATACCGTCTTCAGCTCTGAATGTTTCATCAGTTTCTTGAAGAGCTCTAGATCACTAATGAGTTTTTGAGTATTTATCTTTTTCAAAGTGGAGCATATTTGAAAATTCGAAGTAGGGTGTCAGTTATTTCTTTTTTTCTGAAGTATGCTGCTGTCAATTGAAGTGAATCGGTTTTTAAATTTATTCAGACCGTTTACTTGTTTTGTCCAAATCATTATCCACAAAAGATGTAAAAATGTATTATTCAATACAAGAAAGAATTGTGTTACATGATTTCAGTACTCGATGAATGTTTTGAGAATTGTTTTTTGGCAGAACGAGTGTATGCACAGAAGTACCCTAATCGGCGACATCCTGATAAGAGGAATCTTAAAAAACTATTTGAAACCTTCAGAGCTACAGGAAGCATAAAATATCGAATGAAGACATCCACAAAACCAGTCACCGATGATGATGAAAATCAGTTCATGGTATTGGGGTCGGTAATTGAAAACCCGAACACAGCACTAGAGTTTCAGCAAGAGAGAACGGATTAAGTCAGTTCAGTGTGTCTAGAATTTTGAAAAACCATAAGTACTATCCCTTCCGCATGCAGATGCATCAAAGCCTGTATTGGATAGACTTTCAAAGACGACAAAATTTTTGTTTATGGGCATTGGATAAAGTTGGCGAAAAAATTGATTACTTTTATAATGTACTGTTTAGCGATGAATCGACTTTTCACAATAACGGATTGGTTAATCGTCATAATTTCCACTACTACGATACTGAAATCCGACACTTGTTCCACACAATAGATCGTCAGAACCGGTGGAGTATTAACGTATATGGAGGAATTATAGCCGACCAAGTTATTGGCCCGTATTTCTTTGATGGTCATTTAAACGCATGTAAATTTTTGAGATTTTTAAAAAAAGATTTCTGGGAACTTTTGGAAGATGTCCAATCAATATTAGAATACAAATGATGTTGCAATTAGATGGGGCTCCCGCACATTTTTCAGTTAATGTGCGAAACTATTTAAACAGAAAGTTTCCTGACAAATGGATAGGGCGCGGAAGTCCACATGCTTGGCCACCTAGGTCCCCTGGGCTGACTCCAATGGACTTCTTTTTGTGGGGTTATATTAAAAACAGAGTTTACAGCACTCCCCCGACAACAGAAAAAATATGAAGCAAAGAATTAGAGAAGCTTTTGGAACAATAACCCCAAATATGTTACGAAATGTGAGAAATTCTTTTGAAAACCGAGAAGCACTGAGCATTCAACAGGATGGTCGCCATTTTGAACATTTGTTGTAATTGTGATTGTTGGAATATCATTTTATATTTGAATATTTATATACTTTTTAATTGAAGTTAAGTAATTGAGTGTTGATTTTACATATTATTGAATTAACAAGGTTGGTCTCAAGTTTCTGAAGGTGATAAGGTTTTGATGATAGTAACAGAAAAATTCTCAGTTTTGCATACTGAGGTGACAAAATAGATGAGAACAAATGATAATTTCACATAACTGAAAATAATTCAAAAACTAATAGAAATAGACATATAATACCTCTATCACTTTTCAAAGAGAATGTAATTTGGTACATGATGGGATTGCAAAATACAGTGTGTCCCATTCAAAATAAGCATGATATTGTAGTTTGAATATGTTAGCAAAGGAACATCCAATTTTGGACACCCTGTAGAACCTTAAGTGAATGTGAATCCATTAAAACTTTCTGTAATCGCTCTTTCATTCACACACAAAATTTCACTTCGCTAAAGTCAATTGTTTCGGAGATGTTATCTTTTTTTGTGGACTCTCCAATTTCCGAAAAATCGAAATATCTCAAAGACTATAGTTTTTAGGTATATGACATATTGTAGAAAGTATATCTTATTTTTTACGTAAAACTCAAAAACGTAGTCAAATACATTCCATAAGAAAAAACATAACTTTGGTATGTCACACATTTCTGGAACAGCCTGTATGTATCAAATTATTTTTAGAATGTACCCTTGATGAATCCCCACATGACTGCGTGGTCGTATTATTTCAAAA